>CM035845.1:1359676-2559676 GCA_020510985.1 Pholidichthys leucotaenia
TCAATTAGCCAAGTTAGAAGCCTGTCTTAAGGAAATCAAAGCTTGAATGACTTGTAATTTCCTGCTATTAAATTCAGATAAGACTGAAGTCATTCTTGTTGGTCCAAAAAACCTTAGAAATTCCCTTCCAAATCAAACTTTCAGTTTGGATGTGGTTACCCTTTCTCTTAATAACTCTGTGAGGAACCTTGGAGTTATTTTTGATCAGGATTTGTCCTTCAATTCACATATTAAATTTGTTTCTAAGAATGCTTTCTATCATTTGCATAATATTGCCAAGATTAGGAGCATCTTGTCTCAGAGTGATGCTGAGAAACTGATCCACGCTTTTGTTAGCTCGAGATTAGATTATTGTAATTCTTTATTATCAGGCTGTCCTAAAACATCTTTAAAAAGTCTTCAGCTGATCCAAAATGCTGCAGCAAGAGTTTTAACAGGTACTAGAAAGAGAGATCATATCTCTCCGGTTCTGGCCTCCCTTCATTGGCTTCCCATAGAGGTTAGAATTAAGTTAAAAATCGTTCTTCTTACTTACAAAGCACTAAATAATCAGGCTCCTTTTTATTAAAAGATGTGATACTACCGTATTATCCTAACAGAGCACTACACTCCCAAAATGCAGGATACCCCGAGAATAGGGTGAGATCATGTTCTTTGACTTCTCCAGTTGCTTTCAACACCATCCAACCGATGATCCTGAAGGACAAGCTGCTGCGCACAGGGGTGGACCAGCACCTGTCCATCATGGATCCTGGACTACCTCACGAAACCGGCCTCAGTTTGTGAGAACCCGGGACTGTGTGTCCGACACGATCATCAGTAGCACGGGGGCCCCCCAGGGAACGGTGCTGGCTCCCTTCCTGTTCACTCTTTATACTGTGGACTTCTCACACAACACAACACACTGCCATCTACAGAAGTTCTCTGATGACTCTGCGATCGTTGGCCTCATCTCCAATGGAGATGAAGCTGAGTACAGAGGGCTTATCCAGGACTTCGTGGACTGGTGCCATCGGAACTGCCTCCAGATCAACGCAAGGAAACTAAGGAGCTGGTGGTGGACCTGCCCGCAGGCATGGGCAGCCCCTCACAGCACCAGTAAATATACAGGGAACAGACATCGAGATGGTGACATCTATAAGTACCTGGGTGTTCATCTGAACAATAAACTAGACTGGTCACACAATACTGACGCACTCTACAAGAAGGGACAGCGCAGGCTGTTCCTGCTGAGGAGACTCAGGTCTTTTGGAGTACAAGGGGCGCTGCTGAAGACATTCTATGACACGGTGGTGGCATCAGCCATCACTTTTTGGAGTGGTCATGCTGGGGCAGTGGCATTACTGCAGCCGATAGGAAGAGACTGAACAAACTGATTAAGAAAGCTAGCTCTGTCCTGGGGCAGCGCCTTGATCCGGTGGAGGAGATAGGAGAGAGAAGGACGGTGGCTAAACTGTATCTCTGCTGGAGTCCGAGTTCACCCTATGCAGGACATACTGAATGCACTGAGGAGCTCATTTAGCAGCAGACTACATCATCCCAGGTGCACAACGAGAGGTTTCGTAGGTCCTTCCTACCTACGGCTGTCAGACTGTACAACCTAAGCAGGGCTGCTCGCAGAGATAGCAAAAAAGACGTAACAAACTAATAGCTTTTTGAATGCAAAAGATGCAATAGACTTACACAATGGTCCCCTCCGGCATACAACTAGGAAAATACCGGTCGCTATGGAGGGTGAGAATATGTATGGGCACATAATCATACCATGTAGGATAACTAAGTAGACGGTTATGCTGTTTCATCCCATCTAGCAACAATGCTCTGCACTGTGTGTGTTTATATATTTACATATTTATTCCATCTAGCTACAATGCTCAGCACTGGGTGTGTTTATATTTATATATCATATATTTATTCCATCTAGCTACAATGCTCCGCACTGTGTTTTTATATATCTACATATTATTCCATCTAGCTACATTGCCTCCGCACTGTGTGTGTTTATATACTTACATATTTATTCCACCTAGCTGCAATGCTCCGTACTGTAGGTGTTTATATATCTTACATATTTATTCCTTCTAGCTACAATGCTCTGCACTGTGTGTCTGTGTGTGTTGTGTGCTAGATATATATATTTTATAGTAATATGTACATATGTATATTAGCTGCTCTTGCTTGCTTGTTTTTTTTTTTCTTGCCTTCTGATTGTTGTCTGAGTGTTGCTATCCCTGTGCTGTTGCAATCCTGGAATTTCCCCATTGTGGGACTAATAAAGGCTTATCTTATCTTATCTTATCTAATTGTAATACCTAGAATCTCCAAAAGTACAATGGGAGGCAGAGCCTTCAGTTATCAAGCTCCTATCCTGTGGAATCAGGCTGCCAATCTGGATTCGGGAGTTCAGACTCGATCTCTGTTTTTAAGGAATAGGGCTAAAACCTACCTTTTTGATATAGCCTACAATTAGGGAGGGATCATGTGTTTCTGAACCCTCCTTTGTTATGCTGCTAATAGGTTTAGTCAGCCAGGGGACCTCCAGTAATGCACCTGGGCCCTCACTCCTTTTCTGACTCTCAATGAAATATTATTTTTGCTGGTCATTAACATTTGTTTGTTCTCTCCCATAGATTGAGTCCCCATCGTACTGTTTGCTCTCTACATGTCTGTTCTTTTCTTCTTCTCTATCCCCTCACCCCCCCAGCCAGTCACAGCAGATGACGGCCCCTCCCTGAGCCTGGTTTCTGCTGGAGGTTTCTTCCTGTAAAAGGGAGTTTTTCCTCTCCACCGTCGCCAAGTGCTTGCTCACAGGGGATCTCCTGATTGCTGGGGTCTTTCTGCAACTGTGGGGGTTCCCCCTACAGTTGATAGTGCTATGAGATGACTGTTGTTGTGATATGGCGCTATATAAATAAAGTTGAATTGAATTGAATTCAATGACTTCAAGTGGCACGCCCTCTTGTGGTCATACACGTGAAGAGTATTGCCCACCTTTTCCTTGTGCAGCTCCACCTCGTGTGCGTCGAGTGACTACTGACCATGGGCCGAATACATCCAACCCGACATATGAAAATGGAGGGCATGTTTTGAGTCTCTCAGGTGGGAGATCTGCCATTTTCTGAGTCTCTAGTTTTCCCCTGAGTCTCCTGCACGTTACACAATGGTGGATAATGCACGGGACCAGTCTTTTGCAACCTACAATCCACAGTCCGGCTTGCCTAATTGCGCTTTCGTGAACTGCCTTCCTTGATGCACAACTTTGGCATGATAGTGACGGGCAAGCAGTTGAGTTACGTGATGCTTGTTTGGGAGAATGGTTGGATTCTTGGAATGCTGTGTTCAATGAAGCATGTTTGAGGCGACCTCCAACCTTGATCAGGCTTTTCATTCATATAGGGATCAAGAGCCACGATGGGGACTTGAACTGCGGACGGTTTGGTTGGCATGGAGAGCAGCATACTCGTCGGGAAAAGCGTCTTTTGACAGACTGAGGATGAGGTTACTGGCAGCATCCAGCTCCTCTGGAGTGCGTGGCTTGCTGCATCGATGCCAGCCCCTGCATGAATGTTCTGACAGGTTGCTTGATGAGTGAGAACGAGCTTGGTGAATTAGGAATGCAATGGCACGTACTAATGAGTTCCAACTTGAAAAGCGCTGGAAGCATTCTGGTGAGAGCCCGTTCTTCTGAATGTGAGTAGAAAAGGTAGCGACTTTTCTGATTTCAGAGTCTACTTCAGGCTCGATTAACTCAAAGGATTCAGGTGTCCCGGATTCAGGTGGTTTGCAAAGGAAGTCTGGTCCCTTAAACCACATAGTGTCCATGAGCTGTGATGCAGGTATTGACCTGGTGGCTATGATCAGCTGGGTTTTGCTCTGATGTGATGTAGTGTCACTGTTCAGGGGTTGTGGACTGACGTATACGATGAACGCGGTTATGCACATAGACATAGAAGCGCTTTGAATCATTGCAAATGTACCCAAGAACCACTTTGCTATCACAGTAGAATTTGACAGCGTTTGGTTTGTGATCAAGTTCGTCCAGAATGAGCTCCGCCATCTCAACCGCTAGAACTGCTTCACAAAGTTCAAGGTGAGGTATCGTGGGCTCTGGTTGTGGTGAAAGTTTTGCTTTCCCAAGCACAAATCCGACTTCGCATTGTCCTTCTGCATTTTTTTTTTTTTTTTGTTACTTATTTGTACCCGTTGGTAGACTTGGTTTGCAGTCTGGTGACAAGCCACTGGCTGCTGGTCGCTGCGTGCGCGAGCGCCCTAAACCTACATGTTTTTTTTGGTGTGCGGGAGGAAACTGGAGAAATCCCGGAGTAAACCCGCGCAACACGGGGAGAACATGCAAACTCCACACAGCTCACTGTTGGTCGGCGGCTGGGATCGAACCCACGATCTCATGATCCCCGCAATCCCCCGGCCGAGGGTAAAACTGTGCTGCCACAGTGCGAAACCACTGCGCCACCGTGCAGCCTTGACAGCATTGACTGTCTTCAAGTATGCTACTGCTGCAATAGCCCAGCTTGAAACATCGGAGAAGATACACAGTTCGGTGTAAGTGGACTTAGAGAGGGAAGCTGGTACGTAGCAACGTGGCACCTTGAGGCTGCTAAGATCCTGGAGGGACATTTTCCATGTTTCCCATGTGTCCATTTTGTCCTGAGGGAGAGGACCATCCCAACCTTGGACACCATTCGACAGTTCACGTAACAAGAGTCTGCCTTTGACTGTCACTGGTGACGCTAGTCACAAGTCCCAAGGGGTCAAAGATACTGTTTATTGTTGACAGAACCCCGCGGTGGGTGAAGGGTTTGTCATTGACGGCAACCTTGAATGTGAAAGAGTCAGTGTTTATGTCCCAGCACAGGCCTAGACTTCTCTGAGCTGGCAGGGTGTCGTCGCCGAGATTCAAGTCTTTAATACCGGTGGCCAAGTCTTCTGGCTTGAAGGCTTGCATGACTGAGACACTATTCGAGGCGATTTTGTGGAGCTTGAGATTGGACTCGGCCAAGGATGCGCATGTGCGCTTGAGCAAGTCTACGGCTGCAGATTCAGTGGGAAGCGAAATCAACCAGTCATCTACATAAAAGTGTCTCCCAACAAAGTGTCTTGTGTCTGCTCCAAACTTTGGCTCGCCTTTCTGGATAGCCCTATGTAGGCAATAGATAGCCACCGCTGGCAACGGGCTGTTTCCAAAAACGTGCACCCGCATGCGGTACTCCTGCACCTCCTTTGACAAGTCATTTCCCTCGTGCCACAAGAACCTCAAATAGTCTCTATGGTCTGGTCTGACTAAGAACCCATAAAACATTTGCTGGATATCGGCAGTGACTGCAATGAGTTCCTTCCTAAACCGAATCAGCACGCCGAGGAGGGTATTATTAAGATCTGGACCTGTTAACAGTACTGAGTTGAGTGACACACCAAATTGCTCGGCACTTGAATCAAAGACGGCCCGTATCTGACCAGGCTTCTGGGGATGATATACCCCGAAAATAGGCAGGTACCAGCATTCAGTGTTATCGGTGATGGGTGGAGCGATCTCTGCGTGATTGTTCTCGAACAGCTTGTCCATAAACTCTGAGAACTGTTCTTTCATTTGAGGGTTTTTTGTGTTGTTTAAGTTGCGTCTTAGTGAGCCGAGTCTAGACAATGCTTGGTCTCTGTTATTTGGGAGCGGCAAGCGAGGACACTTGAATGGCAGAGGAGCGATCCAGTTGTTGTCTCCATCCTGGTGGACTTCCTTCTCCATTATCTTTATGAAGGTCTCATCTTCGAAGGACGCGGCGCACTTGTTATTGTTCTCTGTGCACTCAAAAACTTTGTCCCCAAGCTTTTCTTGGGTTTTGAGCTGCGTTTGGAAAGGCCGTCCATGTGCTCCCCGCCGTAGCATGGTTTCTCTTTGATATAGATGCTGTTAGGACAAGAAGTGAAGAAGGATGGGCGTCCGTTGGAGAGCATGTGCGTCTTATAAACATTGACGATTGGCTTGTGAGCGTTAAGGCACACCTCCTCCACAATTACCCAGCCTAGGTCAAAGCGTTGAGCAAAGGGAGCATTGTGGGGTCCGTTGACTTGTTGTCTTACCTTGTGGACTCGTAGGATGTCTCTGCCCAGTAAAATTGCCGTCTGAGCATCTGGGTCGTACTTGGGAATGAGAGGAGCGAGGTGTTTTAAGTGGGCGTGAGCAAGAGCGACTTCAGGCGTAGGTATTTCACCCCTACTGAACATTATCTTATCGCATTCAAGGAGAGGAGGGAGGTCTAAGCGTGGGCCTCCACCTACTGGCTCGATTTGAAACCTCACTGCTTCCCTGCCAAGCATTTCAATTAAACCAGCACATGTTCTCACGTGGTATGTCAGAGGGCTACCCTTGATCCCAAACAGCTCAAAGAATTCAGGATGGGCCAGCGATTTATTACTCTGATCGTCAAGGATTGCATACATCTTAACGGATCGTTCTGGTTGGCCTTTAGGGAAAACTCGAACTAGACATACCTTTGAGCAAGAACGTAGGGGATTACCTTCGCCGCAGATCTCAGTGCACCGTGACGTTACCTCAGGTGGTGTGTTGTCTCGGGGCTGAGGCTCTGGTTCAGGTGTGTTTTCTGGCCGGGGTTGCTGACTTGAATCAGGATGCATGGCAGAGCAATGCCTTTCACTTTGGCACTCCTCGCACTTGAGTTTCATGTCACAGTCCTTTATTGTGTGTAAGGGAGAGCAGCAGCGAAAACATCGTTTTTATTCTTTGAGTATGCTTCGCCTTTCTGGTAGCGGTTTATTTCGAAAGGCTCTACATTTGGCTAGAGGATGCATTTTCTTATGGACTGGACAGTAGCGTGTTAAATCGTCCTCTTTAGTGCTAGCTGGATCAGTTGTGTCGACCTCTGTTTTTGTTTACAGTTAGAGGTGTTCTGTAGCTAGTTTGTTTGAATGGTGGTCTCTCACCTTTGCTGAAGGGTTGGCTGCTGCATGTCGCAAAACTTGGGTCATTTCTTGCCTTAGCCTCGTCTTGGACAAACTTTACAAAATATGAGAAGGGAGGGAAGGTTACATCATATTTTTGTTTGTATTTGAGCCCGCATGCAGCCATTTATCTTGTAAATTTGGAGGCAACTTTTCAACTATGGGCTTAACCCCACGGGGTGTGTCGAGGTACGCGAGGCCTGGGAGATAAGCTTCATCTTTAGCGACCCGCAGCTCTAAGAGTAAATCTCCAAGTTCCCTGAGTTTTACATTGTCTCTGTTTGTAAGGCGAGGTAAGTTGTCTAGTTTTTTAAACAAGGCGTTTTCTACTACTTCTGGCGTAGCATAACACTCTTCTAATCTGTCCCATGACAATTGGAGAGCAGCTTTGGGGTTAGTGGCACAGACAGCTCTGATTCTTTTAACATGCTCTGAGGACTCTTTACCAAGCCACTTGACTAGGAGATCTAACTCCTGGCTATATGTGAGACCAACGTCTTCAGTTGCATTTATAAATGACGACTGCCATGCTCTAAAGTTTTCGGGAGTGTCATCAAACTTAAAGAGTCCGGTTGTGATTAGCTCTCTGCGCGCGAGGAACCTAGCAAAGTCTGCCATAGGTGGGTCACCATTGTGGGGAGCAGGGTAGCTGTTTGGCCTGACATAGTCTCTCAGTATGTCGATGGATTCATTTTTCACGTACATTTTCTTGAATGCTGGTGGAGAGAGAGTTTGTTCGGGTCTCCTCGGAGTGAATAATTGCGCCCTTTGTGCAGGTTCGACTTGAGGTGTTTCTTTTTCGGCTGGTCGCGCCTGTGACTTTAGCTGGATTTGGTGGTGCACATACTCCATAGTTCTCTGTCTGACAACTTGTAATGGAATTGCGCTCCTTACACTCTCTCCTTCGTCCGGCTCGGCAGCTGCAGCAGTTTCTAGAACTTCTGCTTGTGCTGTGGCGGCCGCTGTTTCCTTCTCTATCTCCAGCATCCCCAGATCCAGCTCCAACTTTGCTTGTTGCTTTGCTTGTTCTAGCTTTGCTTGTTGCTCTGCTTGTTGCTTTGCTTGTTCTAGCTTTGCTTGTTGCTCTGCTTGTTCTAGCTTTGCTTGTTGTTTAATTTCTAATTGTTTCTTACTGTACAAGGCTCTAGCATTCGCAGCTTCAGCAGAGGCTCGCGCCATGATGGCCGCTTCCATTACGTTGGACTTTGAGGATAACTTGGCGCTGGAACGTTTGGAGCTGGAGCTAACATTGTATGATGATTTGGCTTCAGAGTTCACCTTTTCTTCTGCCCTCTTCTCTTGAGAGTCGTCCATCGCTGTGTCGTGAATCTTAACTTCACCAACTGCTGACCTGTTTTTTTTTTACTCTTGAGTGTCATCCCTCGCTGTGTCGTGGACCTTATCTTCACCAACTGCTGACCTGGCTTTTCACTGAACTGTTATCCCTATGTGTTGTATACACTGTGTATGTTAACGTAGATCAACAGCAAGCCAAACTCGTTTTTAACGAGCCAGGAAACCAAGCGTCCTGCTCCTTTATTTCAGTCTCCTTAGACAGCTTACAGTACCTTACACCTGTGGTTCGAAGCTCGTTGAAAAGCCCGAGTGAAACTGAAAAGAAATAAAAACAAAAAATAAATACATACAATTAAGCTAGCGGGCCCCTGGGATAGGACTAATTCCTGGAACAAACGGAAAACACAATACACTTGACAAGCTAGCGGGGCCCTGGGATAAGACTAATTACTGAAACAATATATTCTAAAAATGATACAAAGTTCACGTATAACAAAACTTACAAACTGACAAACACTAGTTAGCCTTACAGCCATTGCTTTCGAAGGGTTAAACACACAGGAGGAACGTTTCAGACATTCGCGGGCAGGTTATATTCTTCCGCCTTTTTTTTCTTTCTCCCTCACTAACGTTTGTTTCTTCTTCCCACAAACCATAGCGGCAACTGGCTGCGCTTTCAACATAAAATACATGCAGATTGCCACTGACTGTACAAAGTCACTCTTAACCTAATAACTATTTTTTAACATAAATTATTAATATTAATATGAACTTATGAATTATTTTAACTTTCTACAAAGCACACACTACTGAGGGCAGAACAGTCCGAAATAGTAAAATCAAAGCTTAACAGACAATGGTCTGACGGTACAGGGTTATGAGGAGTCACTACCAGATTTTCTATTTCTATTCCATATGTCAGAACAAGTTTCAACGTATTGTGGAGATAATGGGTAGAATTTCCTACTTTCTGAGAAAACCCCATCGAGTATAATATTGAATTAAATGCCATATTAAGGCTGTCACTATCTACATCTACATGTACTACTTAGGGGGGGCAGTGTAACGTCGGGGCCATTTTAAGGGAGCCAGGGATTTCCCAGCATGCTTTGCCAGTTTGAAACGTTACTGTGTGTGTTAAATGTGTTACTTCTGAGTTATACTGCTGTGTCATTATAACTGCATTATAATGGCCCAGCAGTGTTTAGCAGGATTAGGGCAAGATGTATCATGTGTGTGTAACCGTGATGTAAACAGAGGTCTGTGGGAATGACCTCCGCTCCTGTCTGTGCTGAGAAGCAGGTTGGGGGTTGGGGTGTGTGAAAAATAAATCAGGTTGATCACAGCCATCTGCTCCATTGTCTTTGTGTGAACCCTGCAAACGTCCCACCGGGAGATTCGAACTCACGCCTCCCGCTCCGGAGTCCCGCACCCTATCTGTGTCGCCAATAGGGTCAACCCACTTGGCAAGCCAAGTAGGGTGTTCATATTGAGTTCGCTACACTACTCCCCTCTGGTTCTCGACATCGTCCCGATGTCAGCGCCCCATTACTGCTTTGGACAGGAGATCCCACTTCTGACACCAGTGTGACGTTTGCAGGGTTCACACAAAGACAATGGAGCAGATGGCTGTGATCAACCTGATTTATTTTTCACACACCCCAACCCCCAACCTGCTTCTCAGCACAGACAGGAGCGGAGGTCATTCCCACAGACCTCTGTTTACATCACGGTTACACACACATGATACATCTTGCCCTAATCCTGCTAAACACTGCTGGGCCATTATAATGCAGTTATAATGACACAGCAGTATAACTCAGAAGTAACACATTTAACACACACAGTAACGTTTCAAACTGGCAAAGCATGCTGGGAAATCCCTGGCTCCCTTAAAATGGCCCCGACGTTACACTGCCCCCCCTGGACTGGTTTCTGTCCCCAGAAAATTCAAAGTCCACTTTCAGAAATCCAACACGAGTCAGCCCGGTGCCAGGGCGGCATGCACGGGCCATCTGAGTCTCGGTCAGAGCATCTGGTTGGGGTAGGGTTCCGGTTTGGCCATCAGCGGGCGGATGGACACATCTGACAGCCTCTGTAGGACCACGCACAGTCCCTTCCCTGGCAGCGGGAGTCCCAGGCCCGCTCCGGCCGACTCCCACCGCTGCCAGTTGTCCCAGGCGGCCGCTGGCCCGCGTCCATGCGTCCAGCCCTTGCCGCGCCTGGAAAGTGGCCGCATCTTCGTCCTGCTCGCTCCGCTGCGTCGCTCCTGCGCCTCTGTGACGTCATCTGCCGGGGGAAGCATCTGCAGGAGGCGGCTTTTTTCCCCGTCCATGCCACCTCGCTCTAATTTAGCGTCGGCGAGGGGCCAGTTTGTCGTGCGCTGTGTGCGGGGCGGTACCATGCCATGTACCCTGGCACTGTGCAGCGGAAGCCGTCCTTCCTCGCGTCGCCACGGCTGTTTCCTTCGTGCACGCGCTGCTGTGATCTGCCGTAGCTCCTCCTCCACTCGCTCTCAGCACGGTGGTTTCCTCTGATGATCAGCGCGGCAGCCAACTCGACCTGGGCCAGGCGGTCATCCAACAGGTTCTCGCCGTTGTAGCGGGGAATCTTGGCCCGCTGCTGGATGGATGGGACGGTCATCTCCCGGTAGATTGCCGCTCCTAATTGCTCTGGAATCGCCAGCTCGTCCTGCCCTGAAAAGGGCGGGAAACGGGGCTGGTTTGCTCTGCTCCATCCATCGCAGCGAAGCTCTCCAGGGGCCAGCGTCTCTGCTCTATACTCCGTTCCCGGCTGAGCGATGAATCGCTCCGGCCGCTGTACTTCCGCCTGGATCCTCATCTCGCTCCATATCCCACTTCGTGTAACTACTAGTGTCCCCTAACTACTAACTACTGACGACACGTTGACAACTGTTAAAGATGACTGACATTGAGGAAGCGTGGTCTGGTTTGAACTGAGCGGCGTCGCTCTGCTGTAGCATGACTAGCTTACGACAGACGTCCAGTTTAATTATCGTTTCAGTGTAAATTCACTAGGCCTCTAAGGATAATTAATATATCAACTTATCATATGAAAATTATTTTTTACACTTGTACAAAATGAGGAGGAAGAATATGAAGGCAGCTCATTTCAGTGTAAACAGCATTATATCATAAGTTCATTTTTTAAAATTATACTTAACACACTGATTTATCGAGGTAATTTTTATAACGTTTGTATACCACTGTTAATAGTCTCTCGGCGCCACACCAGTCGGCTGCCTTTTGCAACAGCGGCTCGATTCCGAGTTTTTTTTTCCCCTTCCTCTCTCTTTTGATGCTCTGAGTGTTGCTATCCCTGTGCTGTTGCAATCCTGGAATTTCCCCGTTGTGGGACTAATAAAGGCTTATCTTATCTTATCTTATGTATATTAAAGTCCCCTACTATAATTATTCTATCTGATTTCAGCACTAAATCAGCAAAGAATTCGACAAATTTGAATTAAACCTCTGAGTAGACTGAGGGAGGACGATAAACTATGGCAAAGAAAATTGGGTTTAACCTAAAATTGCTAACATGCCCAATACTGAGGACGAGGCCCTCAAAGGAATTAAAGCATGTTTTTGCTTTACATTAACTAGTAATTTAGAATGGTAAATTGTCGCTACTCCTCCACAACCAAAACTTCTGGGATTTTGACAGTTTAAATAACCAGAGGGAGCTGATTCATTTAAACCAACATAATCCTCTTGCCCTAACCAAGTCTCTGTAAGGGATATTAAATCAATTTGATGATCAAGTAACAGATCATGGACTAGCTGAGACTTGGGAGTTAGAAACCTAATATTTAACAAACCACATATAATTTTTAAAGTATAAGGAGGAAGGGATGCCAAATCATTAAATTTAGAGACTTGATGTTTAAGTTGAGTTTCACCAACTTTTTGTTTAATCACTTTGGGATTCTTATACATTATATTTTTATTAACTTTGGAGGGAGCAAACAATGATTCTCTGATGGGGAAGACAGGGGCTAACTGAGAAGTGGAAGAAAAAAAGGGCAGGTTGGCAGACCCAGGTACTTCTGGGTAAGATAACATACCAGCTTTCAGTCACTGTACTAAAAAATGCTGAATGGAATAAAACAGATTGTCCCTTAGAACACATGCACCGAGTCTATTTGGATGGATGCCATCTGGCCTCATAAGTGATGGGTGGTTCCAAAACAGGTTGAAATTGTCTACAAAACCAATGTTAAAAGTAGGACATGTTGAACACAACAAGGTATTAAGGCTGAGAGTTCTGCTAAAATAACTGTAACCTTTTCTAACAGGAGCAAGTGACCCAGAAATAAACACGTCTGCCACAGTTCATAAGAGTGGACAGAAGACTCCAGAAGTCACTCTTTAAGAGCTCCGATGTTTCATCTCGGATATTGTTGCATCCAACGTGCACAATGACAGTTTTTGCGTGGGGGAATTCATTAAATAGTTCAGGGGTATGATCCTCAATGTCTGACACTTTAGCCCTAGGAAAAAAAAAAAAATTCTAACACAGTATATGCTTCTAATGTTCCTCAATATTGAATCACCAATTACCAGTGTCATATGGGGGAGCATTGTCGGTGGCTTCTGAAATGTTGGATAATTTTGCCGTTGTTGCAGCAGTGACGGCGGGGTGCCAATGTGGGGGTAATGTGGGGGGATGTGTGCTCTTCTTTTTGGAGCTGGTGTGTAGATTAGCACACCTAAGGTAGTTTTGATCCTGGGCTTGTGGGTTTGGGCCGCTGCTGAAGGAGTAGGGGCGGCCATGGGAGGAAGATCAACGTACAGGTGGGGGAAATCTTCCAGGGAAAGGATGTCGAATCTGTTTTCCAGCAAAAGGGGAAGGGAGAAGGCGTGGCCATGTCTGGTCAATCCCCAACATTTACTATTTGGCTCAACCATGGTCCAGGGCGTGCATTGAGGCTGTGACGAACCACCTGGGGCTTTGGGTTTAGCTCTGAGCTGAAGCCATTGTTTGATGCTGGAGTCCTGGACAGCTGAGGTGACCAGAGCATGGGTGGAAGTGGATAGTGATGTGCTAATTTCACCCAGGTAAGTAGCCGTCTCTGCTAGCTGCGAGTCCGTCGCTGGGGCTGATGTCCGTCCAAAAATAATAGTGTCCTGCGGGTTTTCAGCCTCCCGAATCTTATAAAGGTTAGAGAGTCTCAATTCCAACTCAGAAACCTTCTTAGAGAGGGAAACACAGCTACCACAAGTTGGGGATGGAGCCATGGCTTTCCAGGCCAGAAGTGGCAAGCTAGCTAGCTAAAACAGGTTTGCCTAATCCGGTGAACAGCCCTGCCCGGGGTCTGATTCACCTGTGTGCCTGAGCAGGCTGTCATATTTACTAAGCTACAACTAAGTAAACAATAGTAAAAGAGATAAAGAGATAAAAATTTAAAATGGAGCAAATGCAACAAATAAAAACAGACAAGATAACGCTTTGACAGCATCATGACAGTTCACCTGTGTTGATCAGCAGCAGCACCTCCACACTTTCCAGTGTCACTCCGTAGAACGTGTACCCATTGGTACTCGGGCACACCGTGTGGATGGTTGTCGGGGGCGGGCGGAGTGATTTCTTCAGTGGGCTCTCCGGCTCAGATACACGGCACACTCTAGCATAATGGTTCAAGCGTCCACACTTACAATGATGCTTCCCTCTAGCTGGGCAGTTCTTAGCCTTATTTCGGTGTTTCATGAACCCACAACCCTTGCAAAGGGGTTTTCCCAGGGCAGACCTTCAGCTGGCAGCATTGGCTTCCACACTGTCATCATCCAAGCTATCTTTGCTATCCGAGTCCGCTACTAATGCCGCATCGGGAGGCTTCGGCTGCCACTGTGACTGGTACTAATTTAGCGCCGAAGCTAGCTTGTCTGCAGCTTCCAATTGGAGAGCTAGCTTGACAGCCCTGGCTAACGTTGTGTCACTTGGCACTGTGAGAAGCTGTGGTAGAAATTCACAATTTATTATTCACATCTTTTATTGTAGTGAGAAACTGTTGCTCATATATTAACCTGTTGTGTAATGATTGATTTAGACAACATACTCAGTAATGTAGTGTCTACATATTGAGTGCATAGTGTGAGAGGTGAATCATAATGAATTTATGCTCAGCATGCATGTTTTATCTCTCCTCTGTATGGAATGTTCTCAGTGAGCAGGGGAGTGGGTGAGCCTTGTGGGAAATAACTGTTAAGATTGTCGAGTAAGGTCAAATCCCATTCTTGTGAGTCGCGTGCTCCAACAGTGTGTTTTTGGGTCTTATCGTCAAGGCTGCTACCATATATGGAGCAGAGAGGAATACTATAAAGCATGCCAAGCTGCTGACAAGAGCAGAACAGTGAGAGCAGATTTTTCTCTTTTCCACTCTTCTCCTGTATACAGAGAAATAAAAGGTCATCCAGCTGGCAGAATCGTCTCTCTTTATTTCACTTCAGGACACTAATAATGGGCTGTAAAATTTGGTCACAAAGCCTAGCCCCTATAGCGGCGCTGCTTGTGTGCTCCGCAAGCTGGTCACGTACCAATTCATCCTCCAGCGGGCCAAAATGACACTCACTAGCTAACTGCCTCAGGTCAGTGACAAGCTGGTGGATAGGCTCACCTACACATTGATGTTGCTGCGGGAACCAAATCCTCCAGACAGTCATGCTATCCAGGGTGTGAAAGTGGCTTGCTAGCAGATTGACGACATCCTCAAGTGAGTCCGAAGTGCCGAGAGTGCGCAGGACATGGTGCAGGACATACCATGTTATGTATGGTAAAATACCTTTGAAATGATGAGTCCAAGTGACTGGACAAACTCAGCTTTATTTAAGTGATGAACCACTACGGACACACAGCAGACACCAGGCAGAGGGCATCGGTCAAAGAGAATGTGTAATGGGTGCCTTCTGCTATTTATAGGGTGGTGCAGTGGAGGAACAGGAAGTGGCCGCCACTACACCGCACTTCAAAATAAAAGTGTTAAACCCTAGCACCACAGACTAGTGTTCTTCTTTAGCTCGTGTTCTTCTTTAGCACGAAATTCTACCACGTTATTGCCAAGCTCGACAACCGCACGGCTCGACATGTGCAGAGCCTGGTGGAGCGCCCACCCGCTGACGACAAATACGGCGAGTTGAAGGCTGCGCTCATACAGCATTTCACTCCCTCAGCCCAGGAGAGAGCGGAGAGACTCCTGGACCTGAACGAATTGGGAGAAAGCACGCCTGTCGACCTGATGGAGGACATGCTGAGGCTGAGAGGCTCAGACGACGGCGATTTCCTTTTCACCCACATTTTCCTGAGAACCCTACCGTCGGAGACGAGAGCGACCCTGGCAGGTTCACAGTTGTTGGCCCGGCGGGACTTCCGCGTGCTGGCCCAGGAGGCACAGCGGATTCTCAATGCCAGCAGACGGCGCACGGCCACCGCAGCAGCGACAGACCTCGGCGCGACGGCCGGGGATGGCAGGGGGCCAGAGGCGGCGGAGGCAGACCCACCGACAATGGCGGTGGTGAAGACCAAACATCGCGGAGGAGACGACCTCTGTTTTTACCATCGCCACTTCGCAGAGAGAGCACGCAAGTGTATACCACCATGTCAGTTCAAGAGCTCGGGAAACGCCAGAGCTGGGGGTCGGTAGCAGCCGTGGCCCTCGGGGAACAGAACAAGCTGCTCTACTTGACGGATGCACGTTCCGGGAGGCAATTCCTCGTGGACACAGGCTCCCAAGTGAGTTTCATCATGCCAACCTAAGCTGACCGGCTGGCAGGCCCCGGGAGTCACGGAGCATCGGCGGCGAACGGCTCAAGCATTAAGACCTTCGGTGAGAAGACTCTGCTTCTGTCCCTGCACGGCCGTACATTTGAGTGGACTTTTATTATAGCTGCGGTGAGCTTCAACATGTTAGGTGCTGATTTTCTGTGCTCACATGGGTTGTTGGTTGATCTTCCTAATAGACGCTTGGTTAATGCACTCTCTTTTTACTCTATTCCCTGTGCAGCCCGAGTGACCCCACCCACAGCACAAGCCAACGTTGCTACGGCAAGCGGTAAGTTCCACACACTCCTCACTCAGTTTCCAGCACACACGGTTCCCACATTTTCAGCAGCCGTGGCTAAACACGGAGTGGAACATTTTATTACTACCGCCGGTCCCCCTGCTTTTGCAAAAGCTCGGCACTTGGATGCAGCTAAACTGGCCATAGCGCGCGAGGAGTTCGCCAACCTTGAAAAGTTGGGCATCATTCGGCATTCGAAGAGCCCATGGGCTTGCCCGCTTCACATGGTCCCTAAAGCTGATGGCTCGTGGTGACCTTGCGGAGATTTCTGCAGGTTGAACAATGCTACAGCGCACGACCGTTACCCAATCCCGCATATCCAAGATTTTTCCGTCCATTTGGCGGGGGCGCGCGTTTTTTCCAAAATAGACTCAGTTCGCGGGTACCATCAAGTCCCAGTGCGCCCTGAGGACATACCCAAAACAGCGGTAATAACTCCGTTTGGCTTGTTCGAGTTTTTGTGCATGCCGTTTGGGCTTAAAGGCACCGCGCAGACATTCCAACGCATGATGGACTGGGTGTTGCGCAATCTCCCCTTCGTGTAAGTCTGCCTGGACGACATCTTGGTAGCCAGCGCGTCCGAAGACGAACATGAAAATCACGTCACGGCAGTTTTCCGGAGGTTGGGAGAGCACGGGTTAATAATCAACCCAGCGAAGTGTCAGTTCGGGGTGACACAGCTTGATTTTTTGGGGCACCGCATCTCCTCAGAAGGAGCAGCTCCTCTGCCTGACAAAGTGCGTGCAGTAACAAATTTTCCCCAGCCACAAACCGTCAAAGCGTTACAAGAGTTTTTGGGAATGGTGAATTTTTATAACCGCTTCCTCCCCCGCGCAGCGCAGCTCATGCAACCACTGTATGCCGCGCTTAAAAAACAAAAACCCACAAATACAATCAAATGGTCCCCAGAGCGGGAGCGCGCATTTTCGGAGGTCAAAACAGCCCTGGCAAACGCTGTGTTGTTAGCATGTCCAGACCCAACGGCCCGCATAGCGCTCACTACTGACGCGTCAGATGTGGCCATAGGGGCGGTCATGGAGCAGCATGTTGCCGGGGCTTGGCAGCCGCTCGCCTTTTTCAGCAGGACTTTGCGCGATACCGAGCGAAAATACAGCGCATTCGACAGGGAGTTGTTAGCGCTCCACTTGGCCATTCGCCACTTCCAATTCTGGCTGGAAGGTCGCCGTTTCACTGCGTTCGTCGACCGCAAGCCGCTGACTTTCGCGATGGCCAAGGTTTCAGAACCGTGGTCAGGCCGGCAGCAGAGGCAGCTGGCTGCAATCTCAGAGTTTACTACCGATATTCAACACGTAGCGGGTAAACTGAATGTAGTGGCAGACTGTCTCTCGCGCGCCGTAGCTACTCCAGTCCGCGTAGGGGTAGATTATGCTGCCATGGCCGCGGAGCAGGCTAGCGGCACAGAAGTGTGCGCGGCCCCAGTCCGCGTGGGGATAGATTATGCAGCCATGGCCGCGGATCAGGTTAGCAATGCGGACATGTGCGCACTCCAGTCTGGACCAACAGGGTTAATGCTGGAGAACAGGGTGCTGCAAGATGGTATGCCCCCCCCCAATCTGCAATGTCTCCACCGGGCGACCGCGTCCAGTGGTGCCGACCGCGTGGCGCCGCCGCGTTTTTGACTCGATTCATTCTCTGGCGCACCCAGGGGTGCGCGCGTCGGTCAAAATGGTAGGAGAGAAATTTGTGTGGCTGAGCCTGCGCAGGCAAGTTAATGAGTGGGCGGCAGCCTGCATGGCTTGTCAACGAGCTAAAGTACACAAACACATGAGAGCTCCCTTGGAGCCGTTTCACATCCCGGCTAAGAGGTTTGATCATGTGCATGTCGACCTCGTAGGCCCCCTTCCCCTTTGACAATGGTGGACCGCACTACGCATTGGCCGGAAGTGGTTCCACTGGCATCAACCATGGCCGAGGAGGTGGCGCGTGCGTTTTTAATGGCATGGGTAGCGCGTTTTGGAGTTCCGTCGGACATTACGTCCGACAGAGGTCCTCAATTTGTTTCCGAGCTTTGGTCAGCGATGGCCCGCAGCCTGGGGGTGACGATCCACCGCACTACCGCATACAACCCGCAGGCTAATGGTTTATGTGACCGTTTCCATAGGTCATTGAAACCGGCCCTCAGAGCGTCGCTTACGGATGCAAATTGGGTGGACAGGCTACCATGGGTTTTATTGGGGTTGCGTTCTGCACCTAAAGAGGATTTAAAAGCCTCCCCAGCTGAGCTAGTTTTTGCTCAGCCACTCCGGCTGCCCGGGGAATTTCTCCCAGATAATCCTGCGCCAGAGTGCTCCCCTGCTCAGCAGTTGCAGAGTGACACGGGATCGAGCACGCTTCCTGGCCCCGTTCATCACAGTTTTCCGCGCGTTTTTGTGCCTAAGGCTTTAAAAAATGCGGAGTTTGTTTTTGTCAGACATGATGCCCATCGCCTGACCTTGCGACCACCTTATGATGGACCATTTAGAGTGCTGGAAACAGGGGATAAGCATTTTTTGCTAGATTTTGGGGGCAGAAAGGAAATGATTGGCATAAACAGGCTCAAACCCGCTTTTGTGATGGCTGATGAAACTGTGCAGTTGGCGAGGGCCCCTCGGCGCGGCAGACCCCCTAGGGAGCTTTCCTCAGAGCTCCCACAGGGATTGACTAACAGTTCTAATCCCCAGACAGCAGTTCCCCAGCAGGATGGCGCCGCGGGATTGTTAAAGCCCACTTACAGCAAGTACAGAAGACCGTTGAAGCCCAAGCAGCATGTGGACTGATGTTTGTGATTTTATCATGATATGCAGACTGTGTTTTATTGTTCCATCTTAGACGTTTGGGGGGGGGGGGGGGGTCATGTGGTACACACATATGTAGTTTCATAGACTCCATTTGTATATTAATGTTGCTTCACGTCTCAGGATGAACAGTAGGACTGAGTCTCTTGGAGATAACAGGAGGGTGCGAAATGTGTTCTGTGTTATGCAAAGACATGGCCTTGAGGGATTTCCTGACCACCAGTGATGTGGGGGTGGAGGGGACAAGACCTGGAAGAAGATGTATTGTGTTTTGAGATTAAAAGACAATGTGACTGTGTGCTTTGATGTCCTGGGGTATAAATGGGACAGATGTGGGGTGATGCCTTCTCTTTCTATTTAGAGGATGTTGGAGATATATGAATAAACTTGATTTGAGAAATAAACTTAGCTTCGTCTTTTCACGCTCTCCACAGTACCAGGAAGATCACTCCAAGCGGGGTTTATATTGTTATTATGCCTTGGTGAAAATGGAGGCATACAGCAATCAGTTAATATGTCTGTGGTTGTATCTATCCAGCCATCTGTCTGCCTGTCTGTTAACAGCTTTTCAGCTCACCCAGTCAAAATTAAGTGCAACTAAATGCTTGTATCATTGTATGACCATATTTTCTTTACTTTTTATTTGCCAGAATTTTGAGAAAAGGTTTTGTTTTTGAAATAAACTCAAATTTAGCTCACATTGACCGTCAATAAAGCAGGGAAAAACGGTATTGTAATAACTTTGCCGTGCAACTAGAGGTGGCAGTGTGACTTTTTTTACTGCACATGGATGACTTCCTGTCACAGTCAATCTCTAGCTGAGAGTTAGATAGCGGTTATAAAATAGCGGTTACTGAAAAAATGTATTCAACAACCACACCATTTATTCATTACATTGATTGTTTTCACACTGGTTTTGCTGTTTAGGTTTGCAGAGGAAGGACGAGTTATTTTCTTCCTGGAGTTTTCAGTTTGCTAAATACTACAAGTCCCAACATTCCTTGCCTCAAAAACATTTGCAGGGTTGGTTAGGTGACCGTGCTAATGCCTGTTCAAAATTAAGCATATGTAAATAAAGTCTTTGGCAAACGTTTGTGTTGTAGCTATTTTATATTTTTTTCTCAGTCATACAGTCATACAGTTGTTACTTGGGGAGTAACAACTGTATGACTGTATTCAATCCCTGGACTAAAGTGGCCAACTGGTGGAAAAGTGGTATTGGCCAGTGGAGAATCGGTATTCCGCTGGACTATAGTTGTTTTTTTATAGTATATTTTATTTTTCAAATCTGCTGGATGAATGTGGCCAACCAGTGTAACAGTGCTATTTGCTGGTGTAGAATTGGTATTTGCCGCTCCACCGAAACCTGCCTACCATTGGCCACTTTTCGTTCTGGCTGTCTCTCCAAAGCAGATCACTGCAGCAGACTCCAGCGCAGAGCAAGTTTTATGCTTAAATTATGCAGCGATTTCAATATTAAAACACCAATAACTCCTACAACTGCAATTTTTTTATTCTTAAAGTTTAAGTTACGTACATCACTTTTTTTTCGGCACCGTAAGGAGAGGCGGCCGCATCAGCAGCAGCTCTCTCGTGTCTTTGTGTTTTTATTTGCTTATTCATGTATATAGTGTGACTCTTTTCATCAGGGCTCGGTAGGAAGACTCAGCCCTGACACTCAGAATGAGGCAGATCAGCACCACCCCCTCACATCACTGTGACTACAGACCAGGTTAAGAAACATGCCCTGATGGCATCTCCCCCAGGATCCTGAGGACCTGTACTAACCAGCTAGAGTGGTACTGAAACACCTGTACAACCTGAGCCTGAGTCTGCAGAGAGTACTGGTGCTGTGGAAGACGTTCTGCGTGGTTCCAGTCCCCAAGAAGTCATTTACATCTGACTTGAACGACTATCGACCAGTTGCCCTCACATCTCATGTGATGAAGGTCCTGGAGAGACTGGTCTCAGCCCACCTGAGGGAGCAGGTGAAGACGTGGTGGGACCCTCTGCAGTTTGCATATCAGCCCCATTTAGGAGTTGAAGACGCTGTCATCTACATGCTGCAGTGAGCTCACTTGCACCTGGATGGAGACACTGTGAGAATCACATTCTTTTTGAATGAATGAATGAATGAAGGAATCTTTATTTCGGATAGATTAAAAGTAAACCTTAAAAGAAACAGAATAATATAACAAAGGGGAAAAAAGAAAAAAAAATCCAACAAGGTCAAATTAAACAATAATTCCTCTGATTATACAGTTCAACATCAGTTATCTGAAATGGGTGATGGCTGAAGCCGCAGCTTATATTGCCCACCCATATTCCATCCAAGAATTCAAAAGAAAAACAAAACAAGAGCGATTACAATTCAGAACAAAACTAAGACAAAACGTGACAAAAAACTAAGCTACAACACAACACAGGCTGGAAATGTCAATCCTTATGTGAGTTTACATGTCATCTTGTATATATGTTTGGAGTATTTCTTCCTTTAGTTTTTGTTTAAATTGTCCAAGCGTTGTACATGATTTTAATTCAGGTCCAAAATCGTTCCATAATCTGACTCTTTGCACTGAAACACAGTGTTGCTTGGTGGTAGTTCTCACTGAAGGTTTTTGAAATATACAGGTTCCTCTGAAATGATATTGTTTCTCCCTTATTTGGAACAACTTTTGGATATTTGCGGGCAGTGATAGATTCTTCACTTTAAACATTATTACTGCAGTTTTAATGTCAACCAGATCTTTCAACCTGAGAGCTTTTAACTGAAGAAAAAGTGGGTTTGTTGGTTCCCTGTAAGCAGTTTTGTTTATTATTCTAATAGCTCTCTTCTGAAGCATAAAGACTGGATATATGTTTGTTTTATATGTATTTCCCCATACTTCAGTACAATATGTCATGTATGGGAGTATTAATGAAAGATATAAAGTAAATAATGTGGGTTGATTCAGCAAATATTTCACTCTGTGTAGTATTGCAATTAATTTAGATATTTTACCTTTAATAAGATAAGATAAGATAAGCCTTTATTAGTCCCACAATGGGGAAATTCCAGGATTGCAACAGCACAGGGATAGCAACTCTCAAAGCAACAATCAGAAGGCAAGAAAAAACAAGAACAGCTAGTATACATATGTACATATAAATATACACTACCGTTCAAAAGTTTGGGGTCACCCAGACAATTATTTTATGTTTTCCATGAAAAGTCACACTTATTTACCACCATAAGTTGTAAAATGAATAGAAAATATAGTCAAGACATTGACAAGGATAGAAATAATGATTTGTATTTGAAATAATAATTTTTTCCTTCAAACTTTGCTTTTGTCAAAGAATCCTCCATTTGCAGCAATTACAGCATTGCAGACCTAACATGGTTGCACAAGGGTTTTCTAATCATCCATTAGCCTTCTGACGCCATGAGCAAACACATTGTACCATTAGAACACTGGAGTGATAGTTGCTGGAAATGGGCCTCTATACACCTATGTAGATATTGCACCAAAAACCAGACATTTGCAGCTAGAATAGTCATTTACCACATTAGCAATGTATAGAGTGTATTTCTGATTAGTTTAAAGTTATCTTCATTGAAAAAAAGGGCTTTTCTTTCAAAAATAAGGAAATTTCTAAGTGACCCCAAACTTTTGAACGGTAGTGTATATATATATATATATATATGTACATATTAATATATATATAGACACACAGTGTGGAGCATTGTGGTTGATGGATGTGCAGCAGAAAGTCTAAGCTCTCTCTCCGCGGATGCGGCGGGCCAGCTGGATGTCTTTGGGCATGATGGTGACCCTCTTGGCGTGGATGGCGCACAGGTTGGTGTCCTCCAAGAGATCCACCAGGTAGGCCTCGCTGGCCTCCTGCAGAGCCATGACGGCGGAGCTCTGGAAGCGCAGGTGGTCTTGAAGTCCTGAGCGAGCTCCCTCACCAGGCACTGGAAGGGCAGCTTACGGATGAGCAGCTCCGTGGATTTCTGGTAGTGACGGATCTCTCTCAGAGCCACGGTACCGGGCCTGTAACGGTGAGGCTTCTTCACTCCGCCGGTGGCTGGAGCGCTTTTTCGAGCAGCCTTGGTGGCCAGCTGCTTCCTGGGGGCTTTCCTCCAGTAGATTTATGGGCGGTCTGCTTGGTTCTTGCCATCGCTCTTTATTATTCTGTCTTATATTTCTTGCACGCCGCCTAAACTTCAGCCCGGCACCCGCGCCGTTTTCGCTTCAGTTCTCCCGGTATGTCGAGTTTCTCCGTTAGCACCGGGTGGCGGTTGAGTGCTAGCTAGCTCTTCCCTGCTGTATCGTCTCCTGCTGTAAACAGAGGCTCCGTCCGCCGACTTGGGAGACCTTTGGGGCGATCTGTGTGTCTGTGATATATATAGAGTGAAAGCTGTGCCAGATCAGAAAGTTTTCACCGGATCAGAAAGAAGAAGGAAGATAAAAAGACTCAGAATTGAGCAGCTGTTGCAAATGGCAGCCAACTCGTGTGGCGCCGGAACCGGAAGGGTACTAAGATACTAGGTAGATACTAAGTTGTTATGATGGTTGTTAAAAACTATAAATTTTGTCTTACTTAACCTCTTGCGCTCCGTTGTACCACGGACGGGCAAGTCTCTGCATCCTAGAGCGCATGAGAGCACCCTCGTGCGCTCTTGTGCACTCTAGGATGCATGATGGAGATGGTGATGTAGGTGGTGATGGCGTCCAAGCACGCACTGAAAATAAAAGCTGCAGACACAGCCGCGAGCAGATTAGTTCATCTGATTGACCTCTCATTCAACTAATAAGAGCCTTGAATTGGGTTTCTGAAACCTTGAAGAACCAATGACTGAAAACCTAGCCAGAAGGACCCGCCTACCAAGGCTGTGAATGCAGTGAGCCAATTGAAGCAGAGAAGTTCGCGAGCTGTTTTTTTTTAAGGCTGGGTGAAGACTGACTGCTGGAGCGGATCAAAAAAGGACCCGCAAGAAGAACCCCAAAGACCCAGCAGCACAGAGACCACACACAAATGCAACCTGTGTGACAGGGAGTGCCATTCGCGCATCGACATGTTCGGCCACAGGCGGTGCTTATTTTGTTTTTGTTCCAGCAGAGTAGATGTTATGATTTCTTCCATGGTCATCATAGACCGAAGGAGGCTGACGACGAAGGCTGAGTGACACACACGCCTTCGCCAGTCTGTTTTTAATTACTGCTGTTATTTGTTTTGAAAAATCGTTCACCAAAAACCGCAATCATGGAAGCACAAAACCGGAATAATGGAATTATGTTTTGATCGGGCCGCGAGACCAGAACCACGAGCGGACCAGCGTCGCGTTCGTCTGACAATGGAGAAGAGAAGTTCGCCAGGACACTGCTGTGAAGAGGTAAGGTGTTATAAGCTAAATTATTTTTTATTCCTGACTATTCTTCTGTAGCGGGGGGGGGGGGGGGGCGGTGACTGAGCTGCTGTCCCACATCCCACATGAGGCCCTATTCTTAAAAACAGAGATCGAGTCTGACTCCCGAATCCAGATTGGCAGCTGATTCCACAGGAGAGGAGCTTGATAACTGAAGGCTCTGCCTCCCATTGTACTTTTGGAGATTCTAGGTATTACAAGTAATCCTGCATTTTGGGAGCGTAGTGCTCTGTTAGGATAATACGGTAGTATCAGATCTTTTAAATAAAAAGGAGCCTGATTGTTTAGAGCTTTTAAGTAAGAAGAAGGATTTTAAACTTAATTCTAAACTCTATGGAAAGCCAATGAAGGGAGGCGCATTTTGGATCAGCTGAAGACTTTTTAAAGATGTTTTAGGACAGTCTGATAATAAAGAATTACAATAATCTAATCTCGAGCTAACAAAAGCGTGGATCAGTTTCTCAGCATCACTCTGAGACAAGATGCTCCTAATCTTGGCAATATTACGCAAATGATAGAAGGCAGTCTTAGAAACAAATTTAATTGCTCCTAATCTTGGCAATATTACACAAATGATAGAAGGCAGTCTTAGAAACAAATTTAATATGTGAATTGAAGGACAAATCCTGATCAAAAATAATTCCAAGGTTCCTCACAGAGCTATTAAGAGAAAGAGTAACCGCATCCAAACTGAAAGTTTGATTTGGAAAGGAATTTCTAAGGTTTTTTGGACCAACAAGAATGACTTCAGTCTTATCTGAATTTAATAGCAGGAAATTACAAGTCATCCAAGCTTTGATTTCCTTAAGACAGGCTTCTAACTTGGCTAATTGATTAGTATCATCTGGCTTCATTGACAGGTATAATTGTGTGTCATCTGCATAACAATGAAAATGTATACAGTGCTTTCTAATAATGTTGCCTAATGGAAGCATATATAAACTAAAAAGAGTAGGGCCTAGCACAGATCCCTGTGGAACTCCATGACTAAGCTTTGAGTTGAAAGAAAACTCATTATTCACATGAACAAACTGGAACCATCAGATAAATAAGATCTAAACCACTGCAACAAAGTTCCATTTAGTCCAACATAGTGTTCTAATCTATCAAGTAGAATATTATGATCGATAGTATCAAAAGCTGCACTAAGATCTAAAAGGACAAGTACAGAAACTAGTCCATTATCAGATGCAATGAGGAGGTCGTTAGTGACCTTCGCTAAGGCTGTTTCAGTACTATGATGGATTCTAAACCCAGATTGAAACTCTTCAAGTAAACCATTTCCCTGCAGGTGGTCAAATAATTGCGTAGCAACAACTCTTTCTAAGATTTTTGAAATGAAAGGGAGATTAGAGATTGGGCTATAGTTAGCTAAAGCTCCTGGATCTAGCGTTGGCTTTTTGAGTAAGGGTTTAATTACAGCCGTTTTAAAAGCCTGCGGTACATGGCCTAAAGTTAATGAAGAATTGATTATATGAAGAATAAAGCTACCAATAAGTGGGAAGACTTCTTTAAATAACCTGGTAGAAATAGGGTCTAAAAGACAAGTTGAAGGTTTGGATGAGGAAACTATTTTGTCTAACTCACAAAGGTCGATTGGAGTAAACTCATCAAGACAGACATCAATAGAAGGAGTTGTTGTAGTTACAGTATTTAAGTTAACGGTGGGAAGAATCTGATTGATTTTATCTCTGATGGATGAAATTTTATTATTGAAAAAGTTCATAAAGTCCTGACTAGTAAGCTCTAAGGGAATGCTAGGATTGACAGAGTCCTGACTCTTTGTCAACCTGGCTACAGTACTGAAAAGAAACCTGGGATTATTCTTGTTCTCTTCTATTAATGCAGAGTAATAACTCATTTTAGCTTTTCTAGGAGATTTTTAATAAATTAAAAGATGATTTCTCCAAGCTAAATCGATTTCATCTAAATTAGTGGAGCGCCATTTTCTTTCTAATTGACGAGTCTTCTGTTTTAAGCTACTAGTTTCTGTGTTGAACCAAGGAGTTAGAAATCTCTGATTAGACTTTTTCTTTTTTAAGGGGGCCACCAAGTCTAGAGTCTGATGCAGAGAAGCT
Organism: Pholidichthys leucotaenia; assembly: GCA_020510985.1. Taxonomy (NCBI): domain Eukaryota; kingdom Metazoa; phylum Chordata; class Actinopteri; order Cichliformes; family Pholidichthyidae; genus Pholidichthys; species Pholidichthys leucotaenia. The sequence continues at coordinate 1,386,305 of CM035845.1, forward strand.
GAAACACTATCCACCATGTTATCAATTACAGAAGGAGCAAGCTGTCTATAGCTTATTTCCGTTGTGTTGACACATGGCATAGAGGAAACAATCTGCATAAATTTGGTAACAGCATCATCTGAGAGGCATCTACTGTAATAATATTCTTCTTTAGGAGCCAAATAGTCAGAAATAGTAAAATCAAAGGTTAACAGACAATGGTCTGACAGTACAGGGTTATGAGGAGACACTACAAGATTTTCTATTTCTATGCCATATGTCAGAGCAAGGTCCAATGTATGGTGGAGGTAATGAGTAGAATTTCCTACTTTCTGAGAAAACCCAATCAAGTCTAATATTGAATTAATCCATTCATCCATCCATCCATCTTCTACCGCTTTTCCGGAGGTCCGGGTCGCGGAGGCAGCAGTTCTAGCAGAGAAGCCCAGACTTCCCTCTCCCCAGCCACCTGCTCCAGCTCTTCAGAGGGGATACAAAGGCGTTCCCAGACCAGCTGGGAGACATAGTCTCTCCACCGAGTCCTGGGTCTTCCCCAGGGTCTCCTCCCAGTGGGACGTGCCTGAAACACCTCAAGTGGGAGGCGTCCAGGAGGCATCCTAATCAGATGCCCATACCACCTCAGCTGACTCCTTTCAATGTAGAGGAGCAGCAGTTCTACTCTGAGCCTCTCCCGGATGACTGTACTCCTCACCCTATCTCTGAGGGTGAGTCTAGCAATCCTACGGAGAAAACTCATTTCAGCCGCTTGTATCCGCGATCTCGTTCTTTCGGTCATTACCCAAAGCTCGTGACCATAGGTGAGAGTAGGAACGTAGATTGACTGGTAAATCGACAGCTTTGCCTTAGAACTAAGCTCCCTCTTCACCACAACAGACCAGTACAACGTCCGCATCACTGCAGATGCTGCTCCAATCCGTCTGTCGATCTCTCGCTCCATTTTCCCCTCACTCGTGAACAAGACCCCAAGATACTTAAATTCCTCCACTTGGGGCAGCAGCCTGTCCCCAAACCGGAGGGGACAATCCACCTTTTTCCGGCTGAGGACCATGGACTCGGACTTGGAGGTGCTGATTCTCATCCCAGCTGCTTCACACTCAGCGGCAAACCGTCCCAGCAAGAGCTGTAGGTCATTGCTGGATGAAGCCAACAGGACAACATCATCTGCAAACAACAGAGATGAGATTCTGTGGTCATCAAGCATGACACCCTCCATTCCCTGGCTGCGCCTAGAAATCCTGTCCATAAAAATTGTGAACAGGATCGGTGACAAAGGGCACCCCTGGCGGAGTCCAGCTCTCACTGGGAATGACTCCGACCGAGTGTTGGCAATACGAACCAAATTCTCACAACGGTCATACAGAGGCCGAATAGCTCGTAACAACAAGCCCGATACCCCATACTCCCGAAGCACCCCCCCACAAAAATCCATGAGGGACGCGGTTAATATTGAATTAAATGCCACATTAAGGCAGTCACTATCTACATCCACATGTATATTAAAGTTCCCTACTATAATTATTCTATCAGATTTCAGCACTAAATCAGCTAAGAAATCAGCAAATTCGGATAAAAATTCTGAGTAGGTTGATGGGGGACAATAAACTATGGCAAATAAAATTGGGTTTAACCTAAAATTGCTAAAGTGTCCAATACTGAGGACCAGGCCCTCAAAGGAATTATAACATGTTTTTTGCTTTACATTGACTAGTAATTTGGAATGGTAAATTGTTGCTACTCCTCCTCCACGACCAGAACTTCTGGGATTTTGACAGTTTAAATAACCAGAGGGAGTTGATTCATTTAAACCAACATAATCCTCTTGTCCTAACCAAGTCTCTGTAAGGGAAATTAAATCAATCTGATGATCAATTAACAGATCATGGACTAACAGAGACTTGGGAGTTAGAGACCTAATATTTAATAAACCACATTTAATTTTTAAATTATGAGGAGGAACAGAGGCCAAATCATTCAATTTAGAGGCTTTATGTTTAATTTGAGTTTTACCAATATTTTGCTTTATCACTTTGGGATGCTTATACATTATATTTTTATTTACTTTGGAGGGAGCAGACAACAATTCTCTGATGGGGAAGACAGGGGCTCAGCTGAGGGGTGGCGGATGAAGAGGAGCTGCAGAGAGGCGTGTAAGACTGCGACTCTGCTTCCTGGTCCCAACTCTGAGTAGTCAAGGTTTTGGAAATTTGGATAAAAAAGATGCCAGATTGTTAGATAAATGAGAAGCACCATCCAAAGTGGGATGAATGCTGTCTCGTCTCATAAGACCAGGTTTTCCCCAAAAAGAGCTCCAATTGTCAATGTAGCCCACGTCATTCTCAGGACACCACACAGACAGCCAGCGGTTCAAGGATGACGAGCGGCTAAACATGTCATCACTGGTCAGATTGGGGAGGGGCCCAGAGAATACTACAGTGGCAGACATCGTTTTTGCAAAGTCACACACCGATTCTACATTAAGTTTCGTGACTTCCGACTGCCGGAGACGGATGTCATTAATGCCGGCGTGAATAACAATTGTGGAATATTTACAGTTACTTTTAGCCAGCATTTTCAGATTTGACTCGATGTCGCCTGCTCTGGCCCCAGGAAAGCATTTGACTATGGCCGCTGGAGTCTCTAGGTTCACGTTTCTGACTACAGTGTCGCCAATGATCAGAATTTTTTCCTCAGCGGGTGTGTCGCTGAGCGGGGAAAAACGATTAGAAACATGAACAGGTTGGTGGTGTACCGGGGCTTTGCGACTAGGCTTCCTTCTCACCGTCACCCACCCAGTCTCCTCGCTGCTGAGGAGAGCCGGAGGACCGCTAACGGGGTTAGCTATGCTAGCTAGCTCTGCTGCAGCTAATGGGCGTCCGTCAAGACTAACTGGCGCAGGCGGTGTTTCAATGCAGCGGAGCCGGGATTCCAAATCAGACAACCTCGCCTCGAGCGCCTCAAAAAGACAACATTTATTACATTTACCGTTATCACTAAAAGAGGCAGAGGTGTAGCTAAACATCTGACAGAGAGAGCACACCAGAGGAGGAGAGGAAAGAGAGCTAGTAGCCATAGCTAGTGGCTGGAGAGCAAACCACACAGGCAGACAGCAAAACAGGAAGTGACGATACGTTACCACAAGCAGTTGTCTGATGTGACCATCACTTTAAAACAGCCAGGGTACTAAGGCTCCACCAGAAACTCAGCAGCAGAGAATCTTAAAGGCCGCACTTCACACTCATTTAAAGTGATTAGAAAAACATGGTCAAACCTCCGAATGCAAGAAGCGGAACAAATTCATCTTCCTTGCATCAGAATCAGACCAACTAGACCCTAACTGGCAGAATCGATCAAATGTAGAAATTTCAGCAAGTATTAGCACAACCAACGGGAAAAACAAAACAATCATAATAGCATTCTGTCTGAGAGAGAAAGAAAAAATCTTCTCTGAGGATTCCTTGGTCGGGGATGCAGTAGACAAACAACACATCACTGAACAGTGATCCAAAGACATGTGAATTGCCATGACACGGGTACATATATTCACAAAACGCAAAATAGGCGTGATAAACACGAAGTTCAAAATAACCATAGATCCAAAAATAGAGGAGAAGTGCAAACAAAATCAAATTAACTTAGCAGACTTCAAGGCCAAAAGGTCAACGTCACACATCAGAGTTCACCATAGACCTTTACCTGTGGAGTATTTCAGTCCAAAAGAAAAACCACGATCACAAACTACTGAGAGGCGAGAGAAGGAAAAAAAAAAGGCACACCAGGATGACAGTCATATAACACATTTCAGGAGGCCTCCCAGCCCCCAGCATCCAAACTGCTAACAGGGGCAGCGGGACGTGTTCCGACAGCCTACCCGAATCCCGGGCCGAGGATGATCATGCCTCCGGCGGCCGGACCAGGGCGCCAAATGTACAGTCCTGTTTATCGGGAGGCCAGCCCCGGACGCCAAACGGGAAAAGCAGGTCTCCAGGTGGTCGACCAGCATCAACCCGCCAACAAGATGACTGGAGAGAGATCGACAACGGTCTTCCAATGGCGGGGGAGAGCCAGGGCGAACCGGGCCAACTACGATGAATTCCCGCAGTTTCAGATGCAGGAGAGGGAGAAACATGACGAGGGTAGGGGATTAATTGGGGAACACTTGGCGAAGGATCTGCAGCACCATCTCCGGGTCCCACCCAAACAGAGACTGGCAGGGCCGGAACCAATCCTGTAGGGAATCCTGACTGGACCGACGCTGCACCCACGGTGGGCCCGGATTGGACCAGAACCCCTCTGGGGCTCAGTCGATGCTGCTCCCGTGTCGGACCCCGATTGGGTCTGAACCACCTCGGTGACGAACTCTGGTTCAGCCGACGCTGCACCCGCGTCAGACCCCGATTGGGTCTGAACCACTTCAGTGACGAACACTGACTCTGCCTACGCTGCACCCGCGTCGGACCCCGATTGGGCCTGAGCCACTTCGGCGACGGACTCCGACTGAGCGGAAGCAGCACCCGCATCGGACCCCGATTGGGTCAGAACCACTTTGGTGACGAACTCTGACTGAGTCAACGCTGCACCCGCGTTGGACCCTGATTGGGTCAGAACCGCACAAGTACCGACCTCCAACTCCGAACCCGGAACCTCCGGCTCAGCGATAGGGGCCTGCTCTGTGCTGGTGATCTTGGAAGAGGGCTCCGGAAAAAAAAAAGAGAAGAAGAAGAACCGGGATCAGGAACACCGGTAGCGTCAGAACCCGGTGAGACAAGCTCAGATGCAGTGGACGGCTGCATCCGGCTCGCCTTCCCAAGAGACAGGCAAAAATGCTCAACAATAGAAAAGTCAAAAACAACACTGAGCACTTGCCTGATCTCAAGTTCGGATGCCGTCCAGGACTTCGATGATCCGGGCTCAGATGGGAGGAGGTCGTCTTCTGGCTCCCATTCAGCCGTGTCGTCATCTGCCTCTTTCAAAGAGGCTCCCGCAGCTTGAGGACCCTCCGACGCCATCGTCCACGCTGGCAACTTATATGGTGTGGTGCCGGGGGGGCTCCTGGCCCGCTGGGTCGGACTGCTCATCCGTGGAAACCTGGGGACACTCCGTGGTCGGCGCAGGCTCCAAACAGAAGTCCGATCCCTTCCTCTGTCCTTGATGTGGCTGCGGGGCCGGGATCCTCTGCCCCAGGACCGCAGGCCCCCTCCTCATCTGATGACGCTCAACAGACGTCGAAGAGCGCTCAACAGGGGAAGACACAGAGGCAGCGGGTTTAGTAATTATCTCAGCAGGTGGTGGGGGCTCGGGGGGCTGTGAACCCCGAACCTCACCCCCAAGAGTCAGACAAGACAACTCACTATTAGAGAAAAGAGAGTGCACTTGTACTCGCCTGTCTCCCGGAGGGAAGATGGAACCTGCTGCAGGGAACGTTGCTCCTTCCTCCTCCCATTGGATGGTGGCAGAGGGCTCCCTGGAAGGACGAGAGGGGGCCACTCGAGATGGGATCGATGCGGGGGTCGCTGGAGCAGAACTCCTCATACAACCAGCAGCTGGAGAGGACGTCAGGAAGGAGGGAGCAACAGCCATGACGGGCCGGGCACGACGCGCTGGAAAATCGGCGAAGGAAGACGGCCTGGGGACACAGGCTGCGGGGGTTCCCTCCTGGTGACACGCTGAAGGAACAACTGACTGGAAAAAGGAGTCGCACCAGCGATCTGGAGCAGGATCCGGACGGGACTTTTGCTGAGGATGTCTCTGGCCGCGACGCCGACGTCTTTGACGGGCCACAGGTGGTGCGAACTCCAGGACTGGATCGAGGAAGGGATCAGGATCCCAAAGCGGGCAGCGGGAATTCCAACTATTCCGCCTCTGAGCTTCTTCTTCCTCATACATCTGGAGTATTCTGCGTTGGGCAGCGATATCAAGTTTCCTCACGTCGACTTCTAGGTGGTCGTTGTAGCGGGGAGACAGTCGGTCAAGCAGATCCTCGGTCTAGGTACCAGTGCACATCGGGCTGATAGCCGAGGAGACGAGGGGCGATGAGGGTATCAGGATTGAAGTCGAGGTCGGAGGCGACGATGAGGATTTCATCAACTTGCTCCAGCACCTCGATCAGCTGGTCGCTGGAACCCTGAGTGCGACCCCTCCGCGACGGCATAATTCCAGTTCCGTACCCAGACAGGAAAGAGCAGAGTTCCTCTAAGTGCAACTTTACTGCGAACAGCGTCTCCTTCTGGCGGCTGTCTACTGTCACGGCTGGCCCTCACGAGCCAGCATAAGACACCACAGACCAGTAAAGTTGCACAGTTTTATTCACAATTCAAGGCAGGGGTTGAACAGGATAACTAGCCGCATGGGCTTAGCAGCAGGACAACTATTAGCCAAACAATGAGGGATGACGGCTGAGACGAGGAGCGCTCGCTCACCATTTAGACAAGGGAAAAAGCAAGGAACACGAATGATAACTGCGACAATAGACACATTTACATCCAGGGGGAATCGAGGATGAACCCAAGGAGAACGTTGACGGGAAAGTTGACAAGACAGCCGCGAGGTGCAATCGCTGGCACCGGCATTTAAAGCCGGCTGTTCACGATTGCAAATGCAGCGCAGCTGCTCAGACTCTGACAGCGGAGGATTCCCGAGCGTTTGACCAATCAGAGCCTGGGAAGCCCGAATGACAACACCTGCTGTCAAAGCCTGACAGGGAAGATGTATAACCCGAGCGCGGACAAAGTAGCGCTCGGGATATGACACTCAGTTCCTGGTTTTGCTCCTCTTGCCAAACTGTCCTGGGCTCTGTGGCTCCACTAAAAATGAAGCAGCCTGGAGCCAAACTCAAGCTGTGCTTTAATGGCAGAACTCGGGCAGCCAGACCGGAATGCCGCAAAGCTGAGTGCAGGTGGAAGAAAGTCAAGCTGTGTCATGTGTCTGAGCATTTGTTCACAGCGCTCAGACTCCCTTTGTAGTTTTGAGTATTTTTCTGTCTATTAGGATTTCTTGTGAGTTTGTTATGTTGTTGTGGTGACACGAGCCTCTTTCCTCTGTTCTCACACACACCCACCTTTCACTCAGTCTGTGTCAGTCCATCAGCTGTGAGTGATTGTGTTTTAGGACACCTGTCTTCTTTCCTCTCACTGCTCTCAGCCTGCCCTCTCATCATCTTGGAGCAGTTATCCAATTAGCTCCTGCCAGCGCAGCGCTCGCAGCTGTTGCTCATTGGTTTTCCATGTATTTAAACACTTCCCTTTCACTCTTTCTTTGTTGTAGCAACAATTGTGTTTAGACCAAACTTGTCTCTAAGGTCAGTCTCCCCCTCCTTCACTCTCCAGAGATTCCTTAGCTCTGGAGAGTCATCTGCCTAAGTTTTTTCATGTTACATTGCTTGGTGTTCTGCACAGTTAATTTTGGACTGTTTCTGTTCATTCCTTTAATAAAATGCCTAAACTGCAGTTAAGCACCTGGGTTTGTTTTTGCCCCAGAGGGGTGTCCGTGACAAGCTGCAGGTATCATTTCAAATCTTAAAGGACAGCTGGCATCTCTACCAGAACTGTTAAGGAGGCTAAAAGGGAATATCTATCTAATATTATTGCAGCAAACTGTCATGACCCACATGTGTTATTTAAAACTAATGACTTTGTTCTTAATACCTCACCATCTGTCAGTATGGAAGCATCACCTGTAACAAGCCATGACTTTTGACATTTTTTTATTGATATGGTCACCACCATTAGAGCTCTCATTGCAGCTCCTGCCTCTGACCCCTCTGTGCCTGTCCCTTGCTCTCCTGTCTTTAACCAGTTTGAGCCTGTGACCCTGCTACAATTACAGGATGTGGTTGATCATATTAAGCCCTCAGGTTCCCCTTGTGATGCTCTCCCTCCTCAATTTTTTTAAAGAAGTCTTTCCAAGCATAGGTCAGTCATTTTTAACCGTTTTAAACAACCATTTTATCTTCTGATGTGGTTTCTGCAAATTTTAAACATGCAGTAGTTAAACCCCTGATTAACAAATCTGGTCTTGACCACACTGTGTTGGCTAATTTTCGGCCAATCTCGAAGCTGCCTTTTATTTCAAAAATATTGCAGAAAATAGTTTATTTCCAGTTGAAGGTTTTTTTGGATGAACATGATATCCTGGAGGTGTTCCAATCTGTTTTTACAACCCTGCATAGTGCAGAGTCAGCCGTATTAAGGGTTTTCAATGACATCCTTTTGATGTCTGATTCCAATGATTATGTGGTTCTTGTTCTGCTAGACCTAACCACCTCTTTTGATACGGTGGACCATGAAATTTTATTTCTCACCTGCAGCATCTTCAGGGTATTTCTGGTACTGCAGTGGAATGGTTCAGGTCCTATTTAACTGATAGAACCATGTGTGTAAGCCTCGCTGGCTCTGAATCCTCTGCTTCCCTGTCATGTGGAGTCCCACAGGGCTGAATTTTAGAGCCTCTGCTCTTTTCACTTCATCTGTTTCCACTGGGTTCAATTCTTAGAAAGCATGTTATCTCCTTCTACTGTTTCGCTGATAAAAGAAAGGTCAATGTTGCATTCAGGAAGAAGGAGGCTTTCTCATTCAAATAACTTCTTGAATGTCTTAATGACATTAAAGATTGGATGGCAGTGAACTTCTTAAATTTTAATGAAATGAAGACAGAAGTGATTTTGTTTTGGTCCAGTGGCTCCTGTGAGTCCCCCCCCCCCCCAACCTGGGCCCCTTGGCAGAGTTTGTCCAACCTACTGTTACTAATCTGGGTTTTAACTGTTTGACTGCCTATGGCGCTCTGTTGCGCCGTCAGCCCCTAGTGGTCAAGGTTTTTTTTTTTTCAAGAAAATATTCAGTTCAGATGTCAGATGTCAGATTTCTCACAACCTTACCTGGGCAGTTAACACCATAGCTACAATAAAAAAGGCTCAACAACGTCTACACTTTCTGAGGCTCCTCAAGAAGAATGGCCTGAATGCACAGCTGCTGCTTTTATTTGATAAAGCTCTGCTATTGAGAGCATTTTGTCATATGGCAACACGGTTTAGTATGAGGGCTGTTCAGCCGCAGACCGCAAAGCCTTCCAGAGAGTAATCGAAACTGCGCAATAAATCACTGGCTGTTCTCTCCCTTCTCTGGAAGAGATTTCCAGGTCTTGGTACCTCAACAGAGCTACTGCCATCATTAAAGACTGTGCTCATCCAGGCCATGATTTCTTTCACTTGCTCCCCTCAGGAACGCGGTAAAGATCCCATAAAACCCGGACTACCAGGTTCAATCATAGTTTTTTTTTCCCAGCAGCAGTACGTATTTTGAACGGATTTATGTAACACGCACACACTGCTGATATTATTTTGTTATTTTAGGTTATTTTGTGGCAATAACCCTGTGTGTATAAGCTGGTCTTTTTTATTTATCGCTCAGTATATTTTCATTTCATTTTGCTACGTACATATTGTATTCAACTTTTAGGTAACATTGTTTCAAGCATTATTTATTGTTGTAATTGTAAGAATGTTAAATGCATGAGTGAACTGTGAGTGTGATAGTTTGCTTTTAGGGAGCAGCATCTCAATTTCGTTGCATTGTTTATTAACAATGGAATGACAATAAAGGCACTTTGACACTTTGACTTTGAGATTTCCAAAGCTACAACTTGAAAGTGGTAAGAGATAATGGATTACTGTCAATTAGAAAAATGTAGAATATGATCCAAAGTTTGAGATATGAGTAAATTTATGCATCTAATTTGCATAATGCCACAACAGCCATATCAAATTACATAACCTTCAGTCAAGTTTACCGGACACAGTTTCTAGGAAAACCAACAATAGTCAAAGAAAGGTTCCCGAAACGATACAGACACCCGGTCCTGGACGAGAAGCTGACCCAGCGGAGGACGGTTCAGGAGGTCTGATCCACACTGCGCGGCAGGAGAGCCGTAACTTCTGTTCAAATCATGTCAAGAGCTGCAACAGAGGAAAAAAAAAGACAAGACGTGACACAAATCGATGATGGCTGAGCCTCCCACGTAGATTCTTAGAATCTTGTGATTGGGGCTCGCCAGAGGAACTAACCGAGGCAAAAGTTGGACGGGAGCCGGATCGGAGTTCAACTACAGTGGCGGTAGGAGACGGGGACCAGTGGAGGAGCAGCCGGAGCCCCAGATAGATAAGAGCCTGATCGGAGCTCAGTTACAGCGGCGGGGCTCGACAGAGGAACTACTGAGGAAGACGGCGGTAGGTGGCGGGGCTCAGCGGAGGATCTACTGGGACCCCAGCTGGACAGGAGCAGGATCGGAGCTCAACTACAGCGGCGGTGGGCGGCGGGGCTCGGTGGAGGAGCTGCCAGCACCCCGGCTGGACAGGAGCTCAATTACAGTGGCGGTAAGCAGCGGGACTAGCAGCGGAGAGGGCTAGCTGAGGCCCAAGCTGGATTCGAGGTCGGTCGGATCGGATACCTGCGACAAAAGCAGAGATTGTTTTATTATCAACAGGTCAGTAAAAAATGCCACCAAAGAAGGAGGAAATGGAAGAGATCAAAAAATCTCTGAACTTCTTGTCAGAAGAACTGACCAAAGTGGCCAATCAACAGCTCAAACTATTAGGGCTAATGGAGGAAGTCCGAGAATTGAAATCAACAATTAAGGAAAAAGACAAAAAAATTGTAGACTTGGAGGGACGCATCGAGGAGCTTGAACAATATTCTCGTATGGATGATCTAATTACAAGTGGACTAGACATTAAATACCAATCATATGCCAATGTTACAGCAGGAATGAGAGGTGAGGAGGCTCCCCTGAGTGAATCAGTCTCTCTGGAAAACCAGGTGTTTCAGTTCCTTGAAAGCAGAAATATAAAGGTTGAAGTAAATGCAATTTCAGCCTGTCATACTTTACCCAGAAAAGATAATAAAACAAAGAAATCAATTGTGATGCGTTTTGTGGACAGAAGGGAAAAGAATGACATACTGAGGCAGGCCAGAAAGCTATGCACGGCAAGCACGGACGCTGAAAAGACAAAATAAGATACAGGCAACGTGGACAAGAAATTGTAGAGTTTGGATCAAACTAAATGGAATACCTGAGGAAACAAAAGCCATAATAATAAGAGATCTCACTGACTTAACCTCTTGCACTCCGGTGTACCGCGGGCGTCCTAGTGCGCACTGAGAAAAAAAAAACCTGCATTTCCGTTCTTCCACTACAGACACAGCCCCGAACAGAAAGCCAAAGGAGTGCTTTGATTGGTTTAGATGTGACTGACCTCTCATTCGACTAATAAGAGCCTTGAATTTGGTTTCTAAAACCTTGAAGAACCAATGACTGAAAACCTAGCAAGAAGGACCCGCCTACCAACGGCTGCGAATACAGCTAGCCAATTGAAACACAGTAGTTCGAAAGCGTGCCTCCCTTGCAAAATCTGTTTTGTGTAAGCTGCTGGGTGACACACACGCGTTCGCCAGTCTTTTTTTCTTAGTACTGTTCTTATTTGTTTTGAAAAATCGTTCGCCAAAACCGCAATCATGGAAGCGCAAAACCGCAATAATGGAATTATGTTTTGACCGGGCCACGTGACCAGAACCACAAGTCCGTAACAAGCGGACCAGCGTCATGTTCGTCTGACAATGAGGAAGAGAAGTTCGCCAGCGACACTGCTGTTGTGGACAGGTAAGTGTTATAAGTTAAATTTTTCTTTATCCCTGAAAATTGTAATCAAAATGACTTTTGACCGATCGGTAAATTACAACTGTGCGTAGTAGACTGCGGCGCACGGGCCGTGTATCGCGGCGCACGGACTGGACACGGTTCGTGCACCGCGTCCGGACCGTGAACACCTCCCCCCCGCTACTCTTCTGTAGCGGATTGCAGATATTATGACTGGCGCCTAGCGGCTGCCCCGGCCTTGGATGCGCTCTGCAGAGCGTGCCCAAATGCCAAGTCACGTTTCGTTACCTTGTATTCATACATGTGTAATGACAATAAAGTTGAATCTCATCTCATCTCATCTCATATTATTGCAGATATTTTAGTACAACTGTGCATAGTAGACCGCGGCGCACAGACTGGACACGGTTCATGCGCCGCGTCCGGACCGTGAAGCACCCCCCCCCGCTACTCTTCTGTAGTGGATTGCAGAAATTATTGCAGATATTTTAGTACAACTGTGCATAGTAGGCAGAGTAGACCGCGGCGCACCGTCCCATGTAGTGATGGGCGATGTCTGTCCTGTGTAGCGGGGGGTGGGGGTGGGTGGGAGTTGTTATCTTCTACATTACAGATATTTTAGAATAATTTTTAGTGCACTGTAGGTTATTTTTTCTTGTAAAAAAAAAAAGCCACACATTTTTTACGTGGCATGATTCTTTGTTTGTGGGGGCTTGTTTGTTCATTCATTCATTCATGAATGAATAAACAACCCCCCCCACACACACACACACACAGCCCTTCACCTTTCATTAGAGCCCAAGATGAAGCTTCTATGTTGAATCATTCAAAAGTTACAGATGTTTTTCCAAATTGTGCCATTTGGCACAATTTGGCACAGTTCAAAAACGCCTGGGAACAACCTAAGAAAAAAGCTGTGTAATATATTCATTTTTTGTGGTATTGTTACAAAATTTTGACCTCAGCTGGATAACACTTGGTTCTACATTTATGTTGCATTTTCCAGCCCGGATCTGACAGCTGTGTGTTATTTGCAAGCATTTGTATCCAAAAAAACACCCAGGCCAAATTTATTTTCTTCAAGTTCAGTATGTTTAGATGACTGTAACTCAGTGGCAGGAGCACTTAGAGAGATTATGACTATTTTGCCAAAAAGTCAAAGTGTTTTCTTTTAAATGAGACCAACCCCATGAAGATGCTACAAAGGGTTGAAGAACAGCTTTTGATTTACTTTGGGTATGTTATTTTTTGGCGTTTTTAGGGAAATTGACCAGAGTGCAAGGGGTTAAATAAATATAGATGAACACTGATTAAGAAAATTAAGAGACTACGATAATCCATATCCACACACACAGCAAGAATAGTTCTTTTGTGACATACCATGTCAATGTATTTAAAAAAAATTAAACAAAACAAACAAACAAAAAAACTTATGACTGACTTGAGTAGACATCAATTATCCCCATTTGAAGGAAGTCATTTGACACAGAGAGAGGAAATTCAGACTCTGAAAACATGCCATTATGCTGACCATAAACTACAAGAGATGGAGAATGATACTGATCCTGATAACCACTTTTTCAATAATATTCATTGTGGTCTACGTATATTAATCATATATCCCATAACCTACATATGTATAAGCATGTGAGAATGTTTGGTGATTACATATGTAAAGCGACTTCACACCTCAGAACAGGACAAAGAGGTCTCAACCGCCAGTGAAGATCAAAGAGCATCCGAGGCACTGCGGTGGAGACCAGATAGGTCGCCCTGACCTCCCAGGGCCAGGTGGAGGGGTACGGAGACAAAGGAGGGTTATTAGGTTAATGGGGGATGTCAGCTTTGTATGCATGTCTTTTGTTGTGTGTGAGTATAAGTACACAGAGCCGAATGTGTTCGCTCTCTTTTCTACTTCTGCTTCTGCACTGAGATGAGACTTGTTAGAGGAGCGAAGCTGTTAATAAACTTTGGTTTATAAGTCGCATCGCCTCGTTATTCCAAGCTCTTCTACACTGGTGACCCTGACGCGAGGATGGACCAGAGGCGTCCCCCCGCGATTGACTCATCTGAGGCGACCCAGGCAGACGCCGGCGCCCATGCAGACAGGGGAACGGATGGAAGACGTTCCCCCACGGCAGAAGAGAGGGCTCAACCGAGCACCAGCCCCGCCATGAGAGCAGAAGAAAGGCACTCTCACCCGGCGGACACATCAAGGACGGCCCACACAAGCGCCGTCACCGTCAAGCTGCCAGAATTCTGGCAAGAAGACCCGAGCTCGTGGTTCCAGCAAGCTGAGGCTCAGTTTGCACTGGCGGGCATAACGGCGGACGAGACGAAGTTTTATCACATCGTCGCCAAACTCGACGCAGCCACGTCAAGATGCGCGCGGAGCATAATCCGACAGCCGCCTGCCTATGACAAATACAGAGAGCTGAAGGCGACCATCGTCGAGAACTTCGTCCCCTCAGCCGAGGAGAGAGCAGAGAAGATCCTGGCGATCTACGGCCACAGAGGATGCAGACCCAAGGCCCTCATGGAGGACATGCTGCAGCTCAAGGAGGAGGACAACGACAACTTCCTCTTCCAACACATCTTCCTCAGCACTCTGCCACCACACATGAGAGGGACGCTGATCAACATGCGGTGCAACACCCAGCACGACTTCTGCGCGCTGGCCCGAGAAGCGCAGCGACTCACCAACGCCTGCAGGGAACAGGTGGCCACAGCAGCTTCCGCAGATGCCCAGAGCAACGGAGAACCACGGACCACTGAGTAGAATCCGCCTGCAATGGCAGCGACACGGCCAGGACGTAACAGACAGAGCGACGTCTGTTATTACCACCACTGCTTCGCCGAGAAGGCTTACAAATGCCTTCCCCCCTGCAAATTCACGATTTTGGGAAAACGGCAAAGTCGAGAACCGTTAACAGCGGCAGTTCTCGGCGAAAAATGCAAGCTTCTATATGTGACGGACGGACACACCGGCAAGCAGTTCCTCATTGACACGGGAGCTCAACTGAGTTTTATCATGCCCTCCCAAGCAGACCGGGCCATGGGCCCCTGGGGCAATGGAGCAGTGGCAGCCAACGGCTCCATCATCGACACTTATGGCAAAAGGAACCTGCCCCTCCGCATCCATGGCCACAACTACAGATGGACATTTGTTGTAGCGGCGGTGAGTTTTAACTTGTTGGGCGCAGACTTTTTGTGTGCACATGGGTTATTGGTCGATCTAGCGAACAAACGCTTGGTTAATGCATTGTCCTTTGCTTCTATTCCCTGCTCAGCTCGAGTTTCTCCACCACCCGTGCAGGCCAGTGTCACTACAGCAGGAGGTAAGTTTGATCAACTCCTCACCCAATTTCCAGCACTCACAATTCCCAAATTCTCAGCTACAGTGGCTAAGCACGGGATCGAACACTTTATTCCCACAACGGGCCCACCCGTATTTGCCAAAGCTCGCCGCTTAGACGCGACCAAGCTCGCCATAGCTCGGGATGAGTTTACCACCCTTGAAAAACTAGGCATTATCAGGCATTCAAAAAGCCCCTGGGCGTCACCGCTTCACATGGTCCCGAAATCCGATGGTTCTTGGAGACCGTGCGGCGATTACCGCAGATTAAACAATGCGACAGCGCATGACCGCTACCCTATTCCTCACATCCAAGATTTTTCACTACATCTGGTGGGTGCGCGCATTTTTTCAAAAATAGACCTGGTCCGTGGCTATCATCAAGTCCCCGTTAGAGCGGAAGACATTCCTAAAACAGCTGTAATAACCCCCTTCGGTCTTTTTGAATTTTTGCGGATGCCTTTTGGCCTCAAAGGCGCCGCTCAAACCTTTCAGCGGATGATGGATGCAGTATTATGTGACCTCCCTTTCGTGTTCATCTAGCTTGACGATATGCTGGTAGCCAGCTCATCTGAGGAAGAACACGAACAGCATCTCACTATGGTTTTTCAGAGACTAGAAGAGCACGGGTTAATAATCAATCCAGCCAAATGTAAATTCGGTGTGTCACAAATTGATTTTTTGGGACACAGAGTTCCGAAGGGGGCAGTCCCACTGCCAGACAAAGTTCACGCAGTAAAAAGTTTCCCACGGCCACAAACGGTCAAATCGCTGCAAGAATTTGGGGGAATGGTTAATTTTTACAACCGTTTCCTCCCCCACGCAGCTCAGCTCATGCAGCCCCTATATGACGCGCTCAGAAAACAAAAACCTTCCAACGCGGTCGAATGGACCCCGGAGCGTGAACGCGCCTTCGCGGAAGTAAAAAGTGCCCTAGCTAATGCCACATTGTTGGTTCACCTTGATCCCTCAGCCCGCATTGCACTAACCACAGACGCTTCAGACCTGGCCATAGGGGCGGTTGTAGAACAACACATCGGCGGAACCTGGCAACCTTTGGCATTTTTCAGCAAATCGCTAAACCAAACTGAGCGTAAATACAGCACCTTTGACAGGGAGCTGCTAGCGCTTCATTTATCCATCCGCCACTTCCAGTTCTGGTTGGAGGGGCGGCGTTTCATGGCTTTTGTAGACCACAAACCGCTCACCTTTGCGATGGCTAAAATTTCTGAACCGTGGTCAGGCAGGCAACAAAGACAGCTAGCTGCGATTTCAGAGTTCACCACAGACATTCGACATGTAGCAGGCAAACTTAACGTGGTAGCAGACTGCCTCTCTCGCGCTGTGACATCGCCAGAGCGCGAGGAGACAGATTATACTACCTCAGCCGCAGAACTCTTCGCCAATGCGGACACATACGCAGCCCCAATCCACGTAGGGATAGATTATGCAGCCATGGCGGAGGAGCAAAGTAGTGACGCGGATGTGCGCGCACTCTTGTCTGGACCAACAGGGTTAAGGCTGGAGGAAAGGGGTTTACGCGACGGTGTGCCCCACCTAATATGCGACATCTCAACCGGCCGACCTCGCCCAGTAGTCCCAGCTGCATGGCGCCGCCGTATTTTTGACTCAATTCACTCCCTCACGCACCCAGGTGTGCGCGCTTCAGTTAAAATGGTTGCCGAAAAGTTTGTGTGGCCTGGCCTGCGCAAAAACGTAAAAGAATGGGCAAAGACTTGCATTTCTTGTCAGCGCGCCAAAATACACAAACACACAAAAGCCCCTCTGGAGCCTTTTCGAATCCCTGCTAGAAGGTTCGACCACGTTCATGTCGACCTCGTGGGACCACTACCTTCCTCCCAAGGTTTCACACACCTGTTAACAATGATAGACCGCACCACACGCTGGCCAGAGGCAGTCCCTCTGGCGTCAAACACAGCGGAGGAAGTCGCTCGCGTTTTTTTTGACAAACTGGGTGGCACGTTTCGGCGTCCCATCAGACATCACGTCCGATAGGGGGCCTCAATTTGTCTCGGAGCTTTGGTCAGCCATGGCCAGCAGCTTAGGAGCAACAATTCACCGCACCACCGCTTATCACCCTCAGGCTAATGGGTTATGCGAGCGTTTTCACAGGTCTTTAAAGGCCGCCCTCAGAGCCTCACTAACGGATACAAATTGGGTAAATAAACTTCCTTGGGTTTTATTGGGGTTGCGTTCCGCACCTAAAGAGGATCTAGACGCCTCCCCAGCAGAATTAGTTTTTGCACAACCTCTCAGGCTCCCAGGTGAATTTTTACCAGAGAACCCAGAGCCAGGGCATCTTCCAGCCCCAAGGTTTTTAGGCAGCAACGGACCGGACTCTCTCCCCGGGCCGGCACATCACTCTTTTCCACGGGTTTTTGTCCACCAAGCTTTGAAAAACGCTGAATTCATTTTTGTTAGGCATGAAGCTTTAAAACCAACCTTCCGCCCACCATACGATGGGCCATTCAGAGTGCTGGAACCTGGTGATAAGCATTTTGTGCTTGATTTTGGGGACAGAAAAGAAACAGTCAGCATTGACAGACTTAAACCTGCCTTCTTGTTGAGAGACGAGCCTGCACAGTTGGCGAGAGCACCACGGCGGGGTAGACCCCCCAAGAGAAAAGACTCAGCCCCCCTGCAGGGAACAAATAATCACTCTCCTTCCCAAGCTGCAGATTCCTTACAGGAAGGTCCCACCAGGACGCCCGAACGGACCCACAGCAGATTCGGAAGAAGATTAAAGCCCAGACGGCACAAGGACTGATGCAAACTACTCAAAAGTTGTGCACTAATTGTGCTGTAACAGTTTAGGACTGACTTGTGATTTTACTATGCTGTTATGATTACCACTGAATTCTCTACAGGAGCATGGCTGCTGGAAAGTTTCTTCTTTGTCAGGAGGTGTAGCAGTTAGTATGTCATAATAATTATCTTAAACTGTGAATTTTCCTATTGTCCTTTTCTTAGTCGTTTGGGGGGGGGCTGTGGTCTATATTAATCATATATGCCATAACCTACATATGTATAAGCATGTGAGAATGTTTGGTGATTACATATGTAAAGCGACTTCACACCTCAGAACAGGACAAAGAGGTCTCAACCGCCAGTGAAGATCAAAGAGAATCCGAGGCACTGCGGTGGAGACCAGATAGGTCGCCCTGACCTCCCAGGGCCAAGTGGAGGGGTACAGAGACAAAGGAGGGTAATTAGGTTAATGGGGGATGTCAGCTTTGTATGCATGTCTTTTGTTGTGTGTGAGTATAAGTACACAGAGCCGAATGTGTTCGCTCTCTTTTCTACTTCTGCTTCTGCACTGAGATGAGACTTGTTAGAGGAGCGAAGCTGTTAATAAACTTTGGTTTATAAGTCGCATCGCCTCATTATTCCAAGCTCTTCTACATTCATAATCATTGTGATTATTATACTGAAAAGCAATTCAAAAGTCAAGTGCAATTAGATGGTAAACTATCAATAATACACTTCAACTGCAGAAGTCTTAAAAACTTTCCACAGATTCAGGACTATTTAAAACAGCTAGACAGAAAATTTACAGCTATCACAGTCTCTGAAACTTGGCTTAATGAAGAGCAGGCTTCTCTGATGGCAATAGAGGGATATCAGATGTTTCATATTAAAAGATCTCAAAAAAAGGGTGGTGGTGTTGCACTGTATATTGATGACCTGTATAGGTGTAAACTTGAAAATGGAATGTCCTTTGCACTACCAGGGATTCTGGAATGTGTTACTGTTGAGACTGACCAAGATAAAACAAAAAATCTAATTATTAGTTGTATATATAGAATGCTGGGAACTTGCACTGAGACATTCAGAGATAAATTAGTCGAGCTGTGCAATAATATTACTAGTAAGAAAATGGTTGTAATTTGTGGAGATTTCAATATTGATTGACTAAATCCATTTCAACAAAATGTAATTACAGAGTTCATGAATTCTATGTACAGTATGAGTCTATATCCCACAATAACACATCCCAGTAGAATCACAGTTCACACTGCTACACTTATTGATAACTTGTTTGTCAATATTATTGACAAGAAAAATAGAAAGTGGATTATTGATAAATGACATAAGTGACCATTTGCCAGTCTTTGCACTTATCCATGGCCACACGGGGGCCAAGACAGAAAAAACTTTAAAATCTTTCAGATACAAATCACAAAATGCAATAAAGAGGACTTGCTGAAGCAAGACTGGACAAAAGTCTATGTATCAGATGTAAATGAAGCCTATGACACATTTATGAACATTGTAATTCAATTCAATTCAATTCAACTTTATTTATATAGCGCCATTTCACAACAACAGTCATCTCATAGCACTATCAACTGTAGGGGGAACCCCCACAGTTGCAGAAAGACCCCAGCAATCAGGCGATCCCCTGTGAGCAAGCACTTGGCGACGGTGGAGAGGAAAAACTCCCTTTTAACAGGAAGAAATGTCCAGCAGAACCAGGCTCAGGGAGGGGCAGTCATCTGCTGCGACTGGCTGGGGGGTGAGGGGATAGAGAAGATGAAAAGAACAGACATGTAGAGAGCAAACAGCACGATGGGGACTCAATCTATGGGAGAGAACAAACAGATGTTAAACCACTTGTTGTAACCACTCTATGAAAAAAATTGTCCATTAGTGAAGAAAAATCTTTAACAGAAATTTGTCGACAAGCCATTGTTAACCAAAGGGATTACAAAAGGCATGTAAAAAGAAGTGCAAAACAATACAATAAGCAAAAACACTGCTATAAAAGACTCCATTTTCATAAAGAAAACAGACAAGAGAGAGGTCATTGAAATTGCTAAATCGTCGTTTAAAAGTAAAACATCTACAGATTGTGATGGTATTGACATGCTCTTAGTCAAAACTATTATTGAATGCTTAGTGAAACCACTGACGTATATCTGTAACCTGTCTCTCCAAACAGGTATATTTCCCAATGCAATGAAACTAGCTAAAGTAATTCCGATATACAAGACGGGTGACAGAGGGGAACTTTCAAACTACAGACCAATTTCACTATTGCAGCAATTTTCCAAGATATTTGAAAAAATATTCTGTGAGAGAATTGACAACTTCATAATGAAGAATAATTTATTGTGTGAGCAGCAATATGGGTTCAGACACAAGAGGACGACTGCATTTGCTCTAATGAAATTTATAGAAAAAATATCAACTGCCATTGAAAAAAAAAGAGTATTCAGTTGGGGTATTCCTGGATCTTAAAAAAGCATTTGATACAGTGGATCATAATTTATTATTAAAGAAACTACAAAATTGTGGTATTAGTGGGGTAGCACTGTCCTGGTTATGTAGTTGCTTAAAGAATAGATATCAGTATGTATGTGTTGGTAAAAAAACCTGACAGTTACTGAAGGTTACTTGTGGAGTCCAACAGGGTTCAGTTTTGGGGCCACTGTTATTCAATATGTATATAAATGATATATGTAACGTTTCGGAAAAAAATGGATTTAACATTATTTGCTCATGGCACTAATTTATTGTGCAGTGGAAGCAATTTGGAACAACTTTTGAATACACTCAGAAAGGAATTAGGAAAGCTTAAACTGTGGTTTGATTCAAACAAATTAACGCTCAATTTAAGTAAGACAAAATTTATAGTTTTTAACAACCATCACAACAACTTGGTATCTAAACTCAGTGTAAATGGTGTTGAGATTGAAAGGGTATCCAAAATTACATTTCTTGGAATAATAATTGATAATAAACTGTGTTGGAAGTCACATATTAATTATATTAAAGGTAAAATATCTAAATCAATTGCAATATTACACTGAGTGAAACATTTGCTGAATCAACCCACATTATATACTTTGTATCATTCATTAATACTCCCATACATGAAATACTGTACTGAATTATGGGGAAATACATATGAAACAAACATATATCCAGTCTTTATGCTTCAGAAGAGAGCTATTAGAATAATAGACAAAGCTGCTGACAGGGAACCAACAAATCCACTTTTTCTTCAGTTAAAAGCTCTCAAGTTGAAAGATCTGGTTGACTTTAAAACTGCAGTAATAATGTTTAAAGTGAAGAATCTATCACTGCCCGCAAATATCCAAAAGTTGTTCCAAATAAGGGAGAAACAATATCATTTCAATATCATTTGGGCTGCACGGTGGCGCTGTGGATAGCACTGTGGCAGCACAGTTTTACCCTCGGCCAGGGGATCGCGGGGACCGTGAGATCGTGGGTTCGATCCCTGCCCCCGGCCAACAGTGATCTGTGTGGAGTTTGCATGTTCTCCCCGTGTTTGCGTGGGTTTACTCCGGGATTTCTCCGGTTTCCTCCCACATGTCAAAAACATGCAGGTTAGGGAGTTAAGGGGCGCTTGCGCACGCAGCGACCGGCAGCTGGTGGTTTGTCACCAGACTGCAAAACAAATCTACCTACGGGTACAAAATAAGTCCAAAAAAAAAAAAATTCAGAGGAACATGTATATTTCAAAAACCTTCAGTGAGAACTACCACCAAGCAACACTGTGTTTCAGTGCAAGGAGTCAGATTATGGAACGATTTTGGACCTGAATTAAAATCATGTACAACGCTTGGACAATTTAAACAAAAACTAAAGGAAGAAATACTCCAAACATATATACAAGATGACATGTAAAATCACATAAGGATTGTCATATCCAGTCTGTGTTGTGTTGTAGCTTAGTTTTTTTGTCACATTTTGTCTTAGCTTTGTTCTGAATTGTAATCGCTCTTGTTTTGTTTTTCTTTTGAATTCTTGGATGGAACATGGGTGGACAATATAAGCTGCAGCTTCAGCCATCACCCATTTTGGATAACTTATGTTGAACTGTATAATCAGAGGAGTTATTTAATTTGACCTGGTAAGATGTTTTGTTTTGTTTTTTCCCTTTGTTGTATTATTCTGTTCCTTTCGTTTAAGGTTTACTTTTAATCTATCCGAAATAAAGATTCATTCATTCATTCAAAAGTGGATTTTGGATATATTTACACAAAGGATGATTTTGTTTTTTGTCACAGTTTGTTGTTTTGGCCATTTTGTTATCTTATCTTGAAAGTATATGAACCAGAAAATCATTAAACAATGTAAACAAACAAAGAAATTTGTCACTTTCCGATGGCCAGGCATCCAGGATGGTCCATCCTGGTTGTTATTTTGTCTTCTGTCGGTCATTTGCGCTTTCTCTCCCAAATCCAGAAACTGTCATTATAATTACACTGTAATTTTGCTTTTATTCCACAGCAGTTTATCTCATATGACGACCGGGAACTGGCGCAATTGTTCTGTCTGGTCATATGGTGCTGGGGGTCAATGGCAGGTTCAAATCAAGCCACTTTGCCCACCCTCTGTTATAAGAAAATGTAGATATTTATCTTCATAAGCTAAACAATGTCTTTTTAGAATCCATCCATCCATCTATCCATCTTCTACCACTTTTCCGGAGGTCCAGGTCGCAGAGGCAGCAGTGCAAGCAGAGAAGCCCAGACTTCCCTCTCCCCAGCCACCTGCTCCAGCACTTCAGAGAGGATACCAAGACGTTCCCAGACCAGCTGGGAGACATAGTCTCTCCACTGAGTCCTTGGACGTGCCTCAAACACCTCAAGTGGGAGGCATCCAGGAGGCATCCTAATCAGATGCCCATACCACCTCAACTGGCTCCTTTCAATGTGGAGGAGCAGCGGTTCTACTCTGAGCCTCTCCCAGATGACTGAGCTCCTCACCCTATCTCTGAGGGTGAGTCCAGCAATCCTACGGAGAAAGCTCATTTCAGCCACTTGTATCCGTGATCTCGTTCTTTCGGTCATTACCCAAAGCTCGTGACCATAGGTGAGAGTAGGACCGTAGATTGACTGGTAAATTGACAGCTTTGCCTCAGAGCTCAGCTCCCTCTTCACCACAACAGACCGGTACAACGTCCGCATCACTGCAGATGCTGCTCTTATCCGTCTGTCAATCTCTCGCTCCATTCTCCCCTCACTCATGAATAAGACCGCAAGATACTTAAACTCCTCCACTTGGGGCAGGAGCCTGTCCCCAACCCGGAGAGGACAAGCCACCTTTTTCTGGCTGAGGACCATGGGCTCGGACTTGGAGGTGCTGATTCTCATTCCAGCAGCTTCACACTCAGTGGCAAACTGTCCCAGCAAGAACTGTAGGTCATTGCTGGATGAAGCCAACAGGACAACATCATCTGCAAAAAACAGAGATGAGATCCTGTGAACACCAAACATGACACCCTCCGTTCCCTGGCTGTGCCTAGAAATCCTGTCCATAAAAATTATGAACAGAGTCCAACTCTCACTGGGAATGAGTCCGACCGAGTGTCGGCAATACGAACCAAACCCTCACAACGGTTGTACAGAGACTGAATAGCTCGTAACAACAAGCCCGATATCCCATATTCCCAAAGCACCCCCCACAAAAAAGCATAGGGGACGTGGTCGAATGCCTTCGTCAAGTCCACAAAACACATGTAAACTGGTTGGGCAAACTCCCACGAACCTTTGAGGATTCTCGAGAGGGTAAAGAGCCGGTCCAATGTGCCACGGCCAGGACGAAAACCACATTAAACCACACAAAACCACATTTCTCTCCCGGCGCCACACGAGTCGGCTGCCTTTTGCAACAGCGGCTCGATTCCGAGTCTTTTTCCCTTCCTCTCTCTTTTTGATCCGTCCTTTTTTTCACTCCATTTATATCACGGACACACAGATCGTCCCAAATGTCTCCTGAGCCGGTGGACGGAGCCACTGTTTATAGCAGGATACGATACAGCAGGGAAGAGCTGCTAGCATTCAACCGCCACCCGGTCCCATTGGAAAAACTCGACATACCGAGAGAACTGAGGCGAAAACGTCGCGGCTGCTGGGCTGGAGTAAGGCGGAGGACAAAAAATATAAGGTACAGACCCTCCCTTCCATCTGTTGTCATGGGAAATGTACGCTCTATACTGGGAAAGGCAGATGAGCTAGCGGCTATCTGCCGTTATGATAGCACATATCGCGAGTGCTCTCTCCTTTTGTTTACTGAGACGTGGCTAACTGAACTAGCAGCAGATGCTAACATTGAGCTGGAGGGTTTCCACATGATACGGGCTGACCGAACACCAGACAGTGGCAAAGCTAGGGGCGGTGGAGTGATAATGTATGTTAACAACAACTGGTGCAGACCGGGACATATCACTGTTAAACAACGACACTGCAGCAAAGACATTGAGTTGCTAGCTGTTAGCATGAGGCCTACATATCTCCCGAGGGAATACTCACACGTGATCTGCATTGTTGTTTATGCAAATCCGACGGCGAACGCTGGGACAGCGCGTGACGTCATCCATTCAGTAACCAGCAGGCTGCAGACAGAACACCCAGATGCTCTTCTCCTCATCTCAGGCGATTTCAACCATGTTTCACTGTCTCCTATTCTACCCACGTTCACCCAGTATGTCACATGCCACACTAGAGACAATAAAACACTGGACTTATTCTACGCAAACACTAAGGAGGTGTACACCTCATTACAACTCCCCCCACTCGGGAGATCGGATCACAACTTGGTTCATCTCCGGCCGGTGTACAAACCCCTGGTGCACAGACAACGTCCGGCCATGCGCACAGTGGAGTTATGGTCTGAGGAGACAATGGACACTCTAAAAGGCTGTTTTGAAGCCACCGCCTGGAAGCAGCTCTGCGATCCACATGGTGAGGACATCGATGGCCTCATTCACACCTTCACGGGCTACCTCAGCTTCTGTGTGGACAAATCCGTTCCCACCAAGACCATACGGTGTTGCTCAAACAACAAACCCTGGATCAACCCTGAGATTAAAACACTTCTGAGAGAGAAGAAGAGGATCTTCAGGTCGGGGAACAGGGAGATGCTTAAGTCCATACAGAGGGAGCTGAGGAGAAAGATCAGAGAAGGCAAGGACAGCTTCAGGAAGAAGATGGAGGACAAGTTGCAACAGAGCGACATCAGCGGGGTCTGGAGAAACCTCAAAACCATCTCTGGGCTCCAGAATACCTCCCCCCAGGCCACGGGGGGCAGGGAGTGGGCGAACAACCTGAATCTGTTTTTCAATAGGTTTGACCAACCGCCCTCCCCCCTGACTGCACAGCAACCACTGCTGCCTCTAAAGAAATCAAGTCCTGCTGCCCACTCCCCACTCCACCAACACCCCCCCACCCCCAACACACAGCCCCCCATCCTGACCCTGACCAGGACCCAGGTGAGGACGGAGCTGAGGAAGATCAAGGCGAGGAAGGCGTCGGGACCGGACGGCATCAGCGCAAAGCTCCTCAAGTCCTGTGCAGACCAGCTGTGTGGGATTGTGACGTACATCTTCAACCTGAGCCTGAAGCTGGGGAGGGTACCACAGCTGTGGAAAACATCTTGTGTGGTACCTGTACCAAAAACTTCCCACCCCAAAGACCTGAACAGCTACAGACCGGTGGCCTTGACGTCCCACTTGATGAAGACCCTGGAGAGACTGCTCCTTGCTCACCTCCGCCCCCTGGTGGAACCAGCGATGGATCCACTCCAGTTCGCCTACCAGCATGGCATTGGGGTGGAGGATGCAGTGATCTTCCTCCTTCACCGTTCTCTGTCCCACCTGGAGAAGCCCGGGAATATGGTGAGGATCATGTTCTTTGACTTCTCCAGTGCTTTCAACACCATCCAACCGATGATCCTGAAGGACAAGCTGCTGCGCGCAGGGGTGGACCAGCACCTGTCATCATGGATCCTGGACTACCTCACGAACCGGCCTCAGTTTGTGAGAACCCAGGACTGTGTGTCCGACATGATCATCAGTAGCACGGGGGCCCCCCAGGGAACGGTGCTGGCTCCCTTCCTGTTCACTCTTTATACTGCGGACTTCTCACACAACACAACACACTGCCATCTACAGAAGTTCTCTGATGACTCTGCGATCGTTGGCCTCATCTCCAATGGAGATGAAGCTGAGTACAGAGGGCTTATCCAGGACTTCGTAGACTGGTGTCATCGGAACTGCCTCCAGATCAACGCAAGGAAAACTAAGGAGCTGGTGGTGGACTGCCGCAGGCATGGGCAGCCCCTCACAGCACCAGTAAATATACAGGGAACAGACATCGAGATGGTGACATCCTATAAGTACCTGGGTGTTCATCTGAACAATAAACTAGACTGGTCACACAATACTGACGCACTCTACAAGAAGGGACAGCGCAGGCTGTTCCTACTGAGGAGACTCAGGTCTTTTGGTGTACAAGGGGCGCTGCTGAAGACATTCTATGACACGGTGGTGGCATCAGCCATCACTTTTGGAGTGGTCTGCTGGGGCAGTGGCATTACAGCAGCCGATAGGAAGAGACTGAACAAACTGATTAAGAAAGCTAGCTCTGTCCTGGGGGCAGCGCCTTGATCCGGTGGAGGGGATAGGAGAGAGAAGGACGGTGGCTAAACTGTCATCTCTGCTGGAGTCCGAGTTCCACCCTATGCAGGACGTACTGAATGCACTGAGGAGCTCATTTAGCAGCAGACTACATCATCCCAGGTGCACAACCGAGAGGTTTCGTAGGTCCTTCCTACCAACGGCTGTCAGACTGTACAACCTAAGCAGGGCTGCTCGCAGAGATAGCAAAAAGACGTAACAAACTAATAGTTTTTAAATGCAAAAGATGCAATAGACTTACACAATGGTCCCCTCCGGCATACAACTAGGAAAATACCGGTCGCTATGGAGGGTGAGAATATGTATGGGCACATAATCATACCATGTAGGATAACTAAGTAGACGGTTATGCTGTTTCATCCCATCTAGCAACAATGCTCTGCACTGTGTGTGTTTATATATTTACATATTTATTCCATCTAGCTACAATGCTCTGCACTGTGTGTTTATATATTCATATATTTATTCCATCCAGCTACAATGCTCTGCACTGTGTCTCTGTGTGTGTGTATATATATATATTTTATAGTAATATGTACATATGTATATTAGCTGCTCTTGCTTGCTTGTTTTTTTTTCTTGCCTTCTGATTGTTGCTCTGAGTGTTGCTATCCCTGTGCTGTTGCAATCCTGGAATTTCCCCGTTGTGGGACTAATAAAGGCTTATCTTATCTTATCTTATTACTCCTCCTAAATCTGAGGTTCGACCAACGGCCGGATTCTCCTGTCCAGTATCTTGGCATAGACCTTCTCAGGGAGGCTGAGGAGTGTGATCCCTCTAAAGTTGGAGCACACCCTCCAGTCCCGTTTTTTGAAGAGAGGAACCCCCACCCCGGTGTGCCATGCCAAAGGCACAGCCCCCGACCACCACACAATGTTGCAGAGGCGCATCAACCATGACAGCCTTACAACATCCAGGGCCTTGAGGTACTCAGGGCGAATCTCGTCCACCCCCGGGGCCGGGCCACAAAAGAGATTTTTAACCACATTGGCAAGCTCAGCCCCTGTGATAGGTGAGTCGTCCCCCTCATCCACAAGCCCTGCTTCCTCTTTGGAAGGTGTATCAGTGGGATTGAGGAGATCCTCGAAGTATTCTTTCCACCCCCCGAAGATATCCCCAGTCTAAGTCAACAGCGCCGCATCCGCACCATACACAGTGTGGACAGGGAGCTGCTTCCCCTTCCTGAGCTGCCCGGACAGTTTGCCAGAATCTCTTCGAGGCTGACCAAAAGTCTTTTTCCATGGCCTCACCGAACTCCTCCCATACCCGAGTTTTTGCTTCAGCAACCACCAAAGCTGCACTCCACTTGGCGTGACAGTGAACCTCAGCTGCTACGGGAGTCCCACAAGCCAAACCAAGCCTGATAAGACTCCTTCTTCAGCTTAATGGCTCCCCTCACCACTGGTGTCCACCACTTGGTTCGGGGGTTGCCACCACGAGATGCCCCGATGACCCTGTGGCCGCAGGTCTGGACCACTACTTCAACAATAGAAGTGGAGAACATGGAACATTCAGACTCCATGTCTCCAGACTCCCTCAGAATGTGGTTGAAGTTCTTCCGGAGGTGGGAGTTGAAGACCTCCCGGACAGGGGCCTCAGCCAGACGTTTCTAGCACACCCTCATTATACGTTTGGGTCTACCAGGTCTGAATGGCATCCTCCCCTACCATCGGATCCAACTCACCACCAGGTGGTGATCAGTTGACAGCTCTGCACCTCTCTTTACTCGGGTGTCCAAGACATACGGTCGCAGGTCTGATGACACGATAACAAAATCGATCATCGACCTGAGACCTAGGGTGACCTGGTGCCAGGTGCACATATGGACACCCTTATGCTTGAACATGGTGTTTGTTATGGACAAACTATGGTTAGCACAGAAGTCCAATAACTTAACACCACTCGGGTTCAGATCGGGCAGGCCATTCCTCCCAATCACCCCCCTCTAGGTTTCACTGTCATTGCCCACGTGCGCATTGAAGTCCCCCAGTAGGACGATGGAGTCTCCAAGAGGAGCACCCTCCAGCACCCCAGTCAGAGACTCCAAAAGGGGTGGGTACTCTGAAGCATCATAGGCACAAATGATGGTCACGACCCGTTTCCCAATCTGAAGGCACAGGGAAACAACCCTTTCATCCACCGGGGAAAATTCCAATATAGAGGCAGCAAGATGGGGGGATTCAAGCATACCCACCCCTGCTCGTCGCCTCTCACCCGGGGCAACTCCAGAGAAGGCCAAGCTTCCGCCCCTCTCCAGAAGACTTGTTCCGGAACCGGAGCTGTGTGTTGAGGTGAGGCCAACTATGTCTAGCCGGTATCTCTCAACCTCATGCACCAGCTCAGGCTCCTTCCCCACCAGAGAGGTGACAGTCCACGTACCAAAAGCCAGTTTAGAAAGCTTGGGATCAGTCCGCCAAGGTCTCCGCCTTTGACCGCCACCTGATCCACATAGCACTGGACCCCCATGATCCCTCCTGCAGGTGGTGAGCCCACTGGAGGGTGGACCCATGAAACTCCTTCGGGCTGAGCCTGGCCGGGTCCCATGGGCAGAAACACGGCCACCAGACGCTAGCCATCAAGCCCCTCCCCCAGGCCTGGCTTCAGGGTGGGGCCCCAGTATCCCCATACCGGGTGGGGTACACTGAATCTTTGATCTAGTATTTATCATAAGAGTCTGTTGGATCATTCTTAGTCTGGCCCTTCACCCAGGAGCAGTTTGCCTTGGATGACCCTATCAGAGACAAATTGCCCTGGACAACATAGCTCCTGTGATCATTAGGGCACACAAACCCCCCACCACGATAAGGTGACGATCCATGAGGGGCTTTTTAGAATCATAGCTGGCAAATTTGGGGGCAAATGCCTCCCCCATCTTGCGATCGATCAACATTTGTTTACAAACTCTTCTTCTCTGGTGTCCAGAAGTGGTGGTGGTGGGGGTGGGGGTATGGGGGCTTTAAGTCCTCCAAGGCAAGAGCAGTAAGTTATACATGTCTGCCACCTTGGGAGGTACAACTGGGGAGTTTTATTATGTTTAAAGGCAACGTCACTTGACAGTCGCAGAACTGTGACACAGGCACTCCACAGTGCCACCTGTTCATGGACCAAGGCCATCAAAAGGTTAAGATGGACAGTGATTTTAAACTAGATCATCAAATTGATGCAGTAGCGAAGTCCACCTTTTTTCATCTAAGGGAGCTAGCAAAGGTTAAACCCATCCTTTCTGAACAGCACTTTGAAACAGTAATCCATGCCTTCATCACATCTTGGCTTGATTACTGTAATGTACTTTATTTTATAGTCAGCCAATGCTCTCTCTCTCACGTCTTCAGTTGGTTCAGAATGCTGCTGCACATCTTTTAACTGGAACACGTAAGACGGACAACATTACACCCATTCTAGCTTCCATCCACTGGCTGCCTGTACACTTTAAGGTTCATTTTAAAAAAAAATTATTTGTTTTTAAATCATTAAATGGCCTTGCCCACCAAATCTCTATGGTGGCTGGGACCCGGGGGTGGACGAGATTTGTCCTGAGTACCTCAAGGCCCTGGATGTTGTAGGGCTGTCATGGTTGACACACCTCTGCAACATTGTGTGGAGAGTCGGAGCAGTGCCTTTGCATGGCAAACCGGGGTGGTGGTTCCTCTCTTCAAAAAAGGAAATTGGAGGGTGTGCTCCAACTTTAGAGGGATCACACTCCTCAGCCTCCCTGGGAAGGTCTATCAGAATCAGAATCAGAATCAGAATCAGATTTATTGCCATTGCTCATGTAGTACACAAACTAGGAATTTGTCTCGGTGCAATGCTGCAACATTAAACATGATAAAATAAAAGAAATAAACTATACATGCAATAAAGTGTAGAATAAGAGTGAGTAATACTAGTCAGCAGTTTTAAATATATTAGCGAGCAGCAGATAATATGGAGAACCATATAGTGCAGTCGGTAATGCAGGAAGAAAACAGTGATGATTGACATGAGTCTGGTTGAGCTGCTGTACATAGTGCACAAGAGTCAATAAGTCACTTAATGTTCAGCAGTCTGATGGCAGAGGGGAAGAAGCTGTTCCTGTGACGGGAGGTTTTAGTCTGAATGGACCGAAGTCTTCTACCTGAGGGGAGGGGGGCAAACAGTACGTGAACAGGGTGTGAAGGATCGGCTATGATCCGGCCAGCACGCCTCCGGGTCCGGGAGATGTACAGATCCTGGAGAGATGGGAGCTTGCAGCCGATCACCTTCTCAGCAGTGTGCATGACGCGCTGCAGCCTTAGTCTGTCCCTGGCAGTGGCTCCTGCGTACCACATGGTTATGGAGGTGGTGAGGATGGACTCGATGATGGCCGTGTAGAACTGCACTAACATCTTGGTGGGTAGCTTGAGCTTCCTCAGCTGCCGCAGGAAGAACATCCTCTGCTGGGCCTTTTTGATGAGGGAGCTGATGGTTGGCTCCCACTTGAGGTCCCTGGTGATGGTGGTGCCTAGGAAGTGGAAGGAATCTGCAGTGATGATGGGAGAGCCTGTGAGGGTGAGGGGGGGCAGAGGGGTTGTGACTTTCCTGAAGTCCACAATCATCTCCACTGTCTTCAGAGCGTTCAGCTGCAGGTTGTTGTTGTTGCAGCAGGACGCCAGCTGGGCCACCTCTCTCCTGTAGGCGGACTCGTCGCCGTTGGAGATGAGCCCGATGAGGGTGGTGTCGTCCGCAAACTTGATCAGCTTGACAGACTGGTGGCTGGAGGTGCAGGAGTTGGTATAAAGGGAGAAGAGTAGGGGGGGAAAGTACACAGCCCTGGGGTGATCCGGTGCTGATGCTAACAGAGTCTGAGACAGTCTTTCCCAGCCGCACATGCTGCCTCCGGTCCGTCAGGAAGTCGGTGATCCACCTGCAGAGGGAGTCAGGCACGTTGAGCAGGGACAGCTTGTCCCGGAGCAGAGCGGGGCGTATGGTGTTGAATGCAGAGCTGAAGTCCACAAACAGGATCCTGGCGTAGGTTCCCGGGGAGTCTAGGTGCTGCAGGATGGAGTCGAGGGCCAGGTTGACTGCGTCGTCTACAGACCTGTTAGCTCGGTAGGCAAACTGCAGCGGGTCCAGGAGGGGAGTGGTGATGGACTTGAGGTGGGGCAGGACCAGGCGCTCAAAGGACTTCATGACTACAGAGGTGAGCGCTACAGGTCTGTAGTCGTTAAGTCCAGTGATCCGTGGCTTCTTGGGGACAGGGATGATTGTGGAGGATTTGAGGCAGGTCGGCACGTGGCATAGCTTAAGGGAGGTGTTAAAAATGTCTGTGAAGACAGGAGCCAGCTGTTTCCCACAGTGTCTCAGGGTGGAGGGAGACACGCCGTCCGGACGGGGGGCCTTGCGCGGGTTCAGTCTGGAGAACTGTCTGAGCACATCCTGCTCACTGATGACAAGGGCAGGGGGGGAGGAGGGGGGGCACCTTTGATGAAGTAGGGACCGTGGAGGCAGTGGAGCTGGGGGGAGGGGGGGAGTTTGACACAGCTGACGAGGTGTCAAAACGGGCATAGTGTTGGGACAGTCTTTGACAAAGGGCTTTGTCATCCTGACCTTTAGGAGTCTGAGGCCGATAGTTGGTGATTTGCCTCAGTCCTCTCCACACAGAAGCAGAGTCATTAGCAGTGAACTGCTGCTGGAGTCTCTCAGAATACACAAATTTAGCTCTCCTCTGCTCTCTGTTAAACCGATATTTAACCTCCCTGTAGCAGTCCCTGTCTCCACTTTTCAGCACTGCTTCCTTCTCCTTCCTGATCTGTCTGAGCTTAGCAGTGAACCAGGGCTTGTCATTTGAGTACCTCACCCTGGTGCGTGATGGAAGAATGCTCTCTTCACAAAAGTGGATATATGAGTTCACAGTGTCCGTGTACTCATCCAGATCATGGGTGGCTCCTTTAAACATGCCCCAGTCAGTTATTTCCATGCACGTTTCCAGCTTCTCCCCAGCTTCACTGGTCCATTTCCTCGTAGTGCTCACAACAGGTTTAGTGAGCTTCAGTCTCTGTCTGTATGTGGGAATGAGGTGGACCATCACGTGATCAGATAGTCCGAGTGCAGCGCGGGGAACAGCGCAATACGCGTCCTTCACTGTGGTGTAACAGTGATCCAGCGTGTTCTCTCCTCTGGTTGGGCATTTAATAAACTGTTTGTAATGGGGGAGATCGTGGCTCAGATTGCTCTGGTTAAAGTCGCCAACCACAATAACCAGAGAGTCCAGGAAAGTGCGCTCCGTATGTTGAATGTGATCTGCGAGCGCGCGCTGAGCTTCGCGCGCATCTGCGTCAGGAGGGACGTACACAGCGGCGAGGATGAATGAAGCGAACTCCCGTGGGGAATAAAATGGCTTGCAGTTAATAAAAAGAAATTCCAGGGCGGGAGAACAGTGTTTGGAAATTACCGTTACATCAGAGCACCAGCTGCTGTTGATGTAAAAGCAGACTCCTCCTCCTGAGGATTTACCGGAGAGCTCTGTGCCACGATCAGCACGAAACAGCTGAAATCCCTCGAGGCGCAGCGTGCTGTCCGGTGTATTTTCCCTGAGCCAGGTCTCAGTAAAACAGAGGGCAGCCGAGGAAGAGAGGTCCTTAAAACGCATCAGCAGTCTCAGTTCATCTACCTTGTTAGAGAGAGAATTGGCATTGGACAGAAATATGCCAGGCAAAGCCGTGCGCGTGCTTCTCCTGCGGAGCCGTACGAGAGCGCCCGCTCGTCTTCCTCTCTTTCGCCGTCTCACTTTTCGAGCCAAACAATGAACCAGATCGGCGGCAGGAGCTAAAAAAACTGGGAGTAGGTCCGTGGGAGTGAAAGTCCTGATATTTAGAAGCTCTTCACGGGTATAAGAGCAGGCAGACACACAATTGACAAACAAAAACAAACAAAGGGCGCAGCGAAGCACCATGGTGACCACTGTGGGCGCCATCTTGCTAAGGTACTGGAGAGGAGAGTCTGGCTGTTGGTCGAATCTCGGATTCAGGAGGAGCAATGTGGTTTTCATCCTGGCCATGGCACATCGGACCAGCTCTTTACCCTCTTGAGAATCTTCAAGGGTTCATGGGAGTTTGCCCAACCAGTTTACATGTGTTTTGTGGACTTGGAGAAGGCATTCGACCATGTCCCTCGTGGTTTTTTGTGGGGGGTGCTTTGGGAGTATGGGGTATCGGGCTTGTTGTTACAAGCTATTCGGTCTCTGTATGACCGTTGTGAGAGTTGGGTTCGATTTGCCAACACTCAGTCAGACTCATTCCCAGTGAGAGTTGGACTCCGCCAGGGCTGCCCTTTGTCACCGATCCTGTTCATAATTTTTATGGACAGGATTTCTAGGCACAGCCAGGGAATGGAGGGCATCATGCTTGGTGACCACAGGATCTCATCTCTGTTGTTTGCAGATGACGTTGTCCTGTTGGCTTCATCCAGCAATGACCTACAGCTCTTGCTGGGATGGTTTGCCACTGAGTGTGAAGCAGCTGGGATGGGAATCAGCACTTCCAAGTCCAAGTCCATGGTCCTCAGCCGGAAAAAGGTGGATTGTCCTCTCTGGGTTGGGGACAGGCTCCTGCCCCAAGTGGAGGAGTTTAAGTATCTTGGGGTCTTATTCATGAGTGAGGGGAAAATGGAGTGAGAGATTGACAGACGGATCAGAGCAGCATCTGCAGTGATGCAGACGTTGTACCGGTCTGTTGTGGTGAAGAGGGAGCTGAGTTCTAAGGCAAAGCTTTCCATTTACCGGTCACGAGTTTTGGGTAATGACCAAAGATTGTAAGATCAAGATCAAGATCAATATAAGATCGATTATAAGATCAAGATCAAGATTGATATAAGATCAACAAGATCGTGGATACAAGCGGCTGAAATGAGCTTTCTTTGTAGGATTGCTGGACTCACCCTCAGAGATAGGGTGAGGAGCTCAGTCATCCGGGAGAGGCTCAGAGCAGAACCGCTGCTCCTCCACATTGAAAGGAACCAGTTGAGGTGGTATGGGCATCTGATCAGGATGCCTCCTGGATGCCTCCCACTTGAGGTGTTTCAGGCATTTCCCTCTGGGAGGAGACCCCGAGGCAGACCCAGGACTTGCTGGA
Organism: Pholidichthys leucotaenia; assembly: GCA_020510985.1. Taxonomy (NCBI): domain Eukaryota; kingdom Metazoa; phylum Chordata; class Actinopteri; order Cichliformes; family Pholidichthyidae; genus Pholidichthys; species Pholidichthys leucotaenia. The sequence goes on from CM035845.1 coordinate 1,420,861, forward strand.
GAGTCTCCCATCTGGTCTGGGAACGCCTTGGTATCCTCTCTGAACAGCTGGAGCAAGAGGCTGGGGAGAGGGAAGTCTGGGCTTCTCTGCTTGAACTGCTGCCTCTGTGACCCGGACATCTGGAAAAGCGGTAGAAGATGGATGGATAGCTTTGCCCAGCCTTACCTCTCGGAGCTCCTTCATCCTTACATCCTTACATCCTGGTCTCTCAGGACAGCTGATCAGCTGTTCCTGGAGATACCGAGATCGATGAAGAAGCTCAGAGGTCACAGGGCTTTTTCTATTGCTGCTCCTAAACTGTGGAACAATCTGTTTTTGTCCATCAGACAGGCTCCTTCTCTGTCCATTTTTAAAACTTATCTTAAAGCTCATTTTCTCTCCTTGGACTTCAACTCAGCATGAGACATCGATTGTACTTGTTTTATTACTTTTATTATATGATTGTCATTTTTACTTGTTTTTATACTTTTTTAGTTTTTTTTATTGTGTTTTATTTCTTTCTATGTCTTACATGTCGTTCACATTTTATCTATTCCTGATGTACGACACTTTCTGTCAGCTGTAGTTGTTTTAAAAGTGCTTTAGAAATGAAGTTGGATTGGATCGGATTTTTTACATAATTTTGTAACAGGGGCTTTCAATAAATTTGTGATTTTCATTTCCAGAAATTTTGTGACTTCGTTCTTGCAAATTCATGAATATGTTTTCCCCATTTAAAAAAAATCCAACTTTTTTTTGTTTCAAGATTTTCTGCAGAAATTTTCAGGTTTTCTCATTTTCTTCTTTTTATGATATTTTTCCATTCATTTTGAAACTTACCTTTTTTTTTGGAAATTTGTGAGTTTTTATTTATCTCAAATCCTCAGGGAGCCACTGGCTATGGGCAAAAGAGCCACATGTGGTTCTAGAGCCACAGGTTGCAAACCCCTCTTCTCGAAGAAATTGTGTCCACATGTAGGAACTAAAAACCAAAACCAGTCATTAATTGTTCTGATAACAAGAACACGTCCATCATTTCTGTCCAAACATGGATTAAAAGTGATACCGATTTCCCAGCAGCCTTTGCTTCTGGAGATGACAGCTGGTCCATGAAGGTGCAGGCGGAGGTCCGAGGCATCGAAGGCTACCCGGTGTGCTGCCCTGCACCTTCAGCCAACCGCAGCATTCCCAGCATTCATCACTGCAGGTCCTGTGGCGTCTGGGCCACGGCCAGGGTGCCACAATCCTGTATCGTTGCACCAGCCACCCCGGGGCACCAAACTGCGAGCCGGAACCACAGCAGGACCAAAGGTTTCGTCTGGAAGGAAACTCCAGAGAGCACGACCTGTCGCTGCGCATCAACGGCGCCACCCTGCAGGACAACGGGCGCTACTACTGCCGGGTGGAGGTCCAGGGCCGAGAACACATCAGCTTCGAGGACAAGATGGGGACCCGACTGAGAGTTGAAGGTAGGTGGGCGGGACGAGGAATAAAAAGCTATGGTATAACTCCAGTCCAGACTATACCCGGTGCCTGGGCTAGATTATCCCTCAGGTGGACTATAGTCTTGGTCAATTCAGATTATACACCACCCCGTGACATTAGCAGTGCTGAGTGATATATACAAGAATTACTTCACTTTTCAACATTTTATCTGGGTTTCAGCTTTGTCAGGTAAGTTATGAGAAAGCCAGCTGACAAACCTTTTTCTTTTTATATACAGTGATGTGAAAAAATTAGGACACTCTCTGGCCTGTGTGTTTTTTAACATATTTGGACAGGTGGATATTTAATATCAATGTTAAAAATGCTGGGAGATTCATGTAATACAACTAAATAATTAAAAATGAATTAAAGACTTTTTTCCAAAATTTCTGTAAAATGTAATTCTAAACAAATAGTGATGAATAAATTAGAACACCCCCAAATTCATTCCCACTTAAAATGGCTAAAATAAATGTTAAAAAATGCAAATAAAAACAAAAACAAGGTTAGACATACAGTAGATATGTGAACATTTCTTAATAAAGAACTGAATAGTTATAGGGGTGTCCAAATTGTTCCACATCACTGTATCTATTTAATAATAATAATAATAATAATAATAATAATAATAATAATAATAATAATAATGCATCAGATTTATATAGCGCTTTATCATAAACAATCAAAGATGCTTTACAAATAGATATATTATTCATTCACTCCAGACAGACAATGGTAGTGGTAAGCTACCACTGTAGCCACAGCTGCCCTGGGGCAGGCTGACAGAAACATGGCTGCCAATCCGTGCCAACAGCCTCTCCAACCACCACCGAACATTTAGTACATTTTATTGAGACAAACTAACGGACAGGGAGGTGTGCAGATATTCAATGCTTGGAAGTTGTTTAAAACAACAACAACAACACAAAAACAAATGGCAGAAACATTGTGATATTACCAGTAAGGGGGAGTTATTACAACCAGTGGTATCATGTGAGGCTTCGATGAATGGTTTTCTACTGTCAGGTCAAAAAAATTCAGTTGGCCTAGCCTTAGCCAATAGCCAAGAAAGATCAAACTCACCTCTATTTTCTCCCGCAAACTGAGGAGAGCATGCCCTGAATTTCCCCTCTGGGGATCAATAAAGTACACAAAATCAAAAAAAAAAAATCCAAAAAGCCCCAGCCCCCATCATGTACTCATTCTACCGGGGCACCGTTGAGAGCATCATCACCAGCTGCATCACGGTATGATACGGAAGCTGCACCGCCTCCTGCCAGAAGACATTACAATGCAGTGAAAGCAGCCAGCAAGATCATCAGTGCCAATCTGCCCCCACTTTTTTTAGATCTACCCACAGAGCCATCAACAATGGAGGCAACATCTCCCACCCCTCACACTCCATCTTCTACCCTTGTGGAAAAGGTACTGGAGCCTCAGGGCCTGCACCACAAGACTGCTAAACAGTTTTGTTCATCAGACCATCAGGACCCTGAACTCTGCCCCCCCCCCAACCATAACACAGTCATCCACACAATAACTACTTCAGCTGTTGGCGCAGAAAGACTGGCACACCAACAGTAACACATCTGCTACTGTATGTCTCTGCACTTTAACTGCAACCATTTGCACAAATGTCATACCTGCTGCTGTCTGTTATTGCAATACTGATCATATGCTGTCCTACAGACGTGGACAAAATTGTTGGTACCCCTCTGTTAATGAAAGAAAAACCCACAATGGTCACAGAAATAACTTGAATCTGACAAAAGTGGTAATAAATAAAAAATCTATGAAAATTAACCAATGAAAATCAGACAATGCTTTTGAATTGTGGTTCAACAGAATTATTTTAAAAAACAAACTCATGAAACAGGCCTGGACAGTAATGATGGTACCCTTAACTTAATATTTTGTGCACAACCTTTTGAGGCAATCACTGCAATCAAACCATTTCTGTAACTGTCAGTGAGACTTCTGCACCTCTCAGCAGGTATTTTGGTCCACTCCTCATGAGCAAACTGCTCCTGTTGTCTCAGGTTTGAAGGGTGCCTTCTCCAGACAGCATGTTTCAGCTCCTTCCACAGATGTTCAATTGAGTTTTTGCATATGACATCAGGGGGCGTGCCGCACTGGCCCGTTAGAGTGTGCCGCCATATTGGATGGCAAGAAACAGCAGCAGCAGCAGGGTGAAATAAACCACATAGCTCACGTGTACCTACAAACTCGGCAAAATGGTGTACTCCTGTTGTTCCCCCTGATAAGGGGATAAGCGGGGAATTAAATGGCCGGTGTGAAATGCAAAAAAAAAAAAAAAAAAGTTGGATTTTTGAATAATTACCTTCACTGACGTAATCTCTCGCTTTCTCATAACGGGCTGCACGGTGGAGCAGAGGTTTAGCACTGTGGCAGCACAGTTTACCCTCGGCCGGGGGATCGCGGGGATCATGAGACCGTGGGCTCGATCCCAGCCCCCGACCAAAAGTGAGCTGTGTGGAGTTTGCATGTTCTCCCCGTGTTGCGTGGGTTTACTCCGGGATTTCTCCGGTTTCCTCCCGCATACCAAAAACATGTAGGTTTAGGGCGCTCGCGCACACAGCGGCCAGTGGCTTGTCACCAGACTGCAAACCAAATCTACCTACAGGTACAAATAAGTAACAAAAAAAAACAAAAAACTTTGAGTCGGGTCTGGTTTGGGGGCGCCTCTCTGCTTGCTACAAAGGACAATGCACACATGAAAGGGGCGAAAACTATTGTAAATGTGCATAAAATCAGGTACGTTTTAACGCGGCGCGCCGTGGAGAGCCTTTAAAAAAAACAAAAAAACACGCACGCGCTTCACTCACCTCTGAGTCCGAGGAGCTGCTGTTGTTTTCCGACTCGTTCACCAGCAAAGACTTCACATCATCCACATCCCTTTCCGCTGACACGTTTTCCGATATCTTTTCCTCCTGCTCCCCTTCGTCTTTGAAAGACATCACCTCATCGTTTGCCCCCAAATCATCCCCGCTGAGCAGATTACTGGCAGTCATTGTTCTGCTAATTGCTCCAGCCGTTACCCCACACCCACCACCTCCGTTCAACTGAGGCATTTCGGCACACCAGAGGAGCGCACGGGAGCAAGATTAAAAACACTTGTCTGCTGTTATGACTGCTGACAGTGACTCCACTGAATGTGACACAGACATCGCAGACACAGTGTCAGAGGCCACAGTGTCAGTTGTTGAAGAGGATGATAGGATGTTATTATGTCAGACTGTGACTGTGTGTTCTCCTCACTCATTCTGATCGCTAAACAGTACAAGTTACGCCTGGGTTGTCACAGTGCAACTGCTGCTCTTGCCATCCAAGATGGCGGCACCTACGGTGTGTTTATGTTTACCCCCGCTAGTCACGTGAATTTTACGAGCCTACGCAAAAACTCTATAGGATTTAGATCAGGGATCATAGAAGGCCACTTTAGAATAGTCCAATGTTTGGCTCTTAGCCATTCTTGGGTGTTATTTAGCTGTGTGTTTTGGGTCATTATCCTGTTGCAAGACCCATGACCTGCGACTGAGACCAAGCTGTCTGACACTGGGCAGCACATTTCTCTCTAGAATACCTTGATAGTCTTGAGATTTCATTGTACCCTGCACAGATTCAAGACACCCTGTGCCAGATGCAGCAAAGCAGCCCCAGAACATAACAGAGCCTCCTCCATGTTTCACAGTAGGGACAGTGTTCTTTTCTTGGTATGCTTCATTTTTGTGTCTGTGAACATAGAGCTGATGTGCCTTGCCAAAAAGTTCCAGTTTTGTCTCGTCTGTCCATAGGACATTCTCCCAGAAGCTTTGTGGCTTGTCAACATGCAATTTGGCAAATTCCAGTCTGGCTTTTTTATGATTGTTTTCAACAGTGGTGTCGTCCTTGATATGGCATTCTGCTCTCCCCCGATCACGATTCCTGCACAACCCTTCATCTCCACACCCACTACACATACAGCGCATACACGCACCCACACACTCACTGAGAACAATAAAAGGATAATTGTATTCACTCGAGTCTGAGTGTTTGTTTCCTGGGTCTGATAATTATGTCATAGATAGATAGATAGATAGATAGATAGGATAAGATAAGATAAACTTTATTGTCCCTCAAGGGGAAATTTGTCTTGGGCTTGTCACCCGTGCTGCAACCACACAATCCACACATACACAATGGATGTAATACATAATAAATGAAATAAAACCCAATAAATAATACAAGCACATACATACATAAATATATAACAGCAGTCATTAAGAACAGGAGTTATCAGTGTCCCTGACCTATTTATCTGAGTTTAAAAGTTTTACTGACGTCGGGATAAATGAGTTCTTGTATCTATTGAAGCTGCACTTGGGGACTCTGTATCTCCTCCCTGAGGGCAGCTGCACATATTCATTGTTTAGTACATGGCTCATGTCACTGATTATTTTTTGAGCTTGTCTACAGGCTGCCTGGTTGTGTAAGATCTGCATGGGTAAATACTCTTTAACTCCAATAATTTTCCATGCTGTATGAATTAAACTCAACACTCTGTTCTTTAGTTTCACAGAGAGGTTGCCAAACCAAGCTGTGATGCTGTATCTAATACAGCTCTCCAACACAGCCTGGTAAAATATTAACATAATCCTTTTATCAACGCCATGGATTCTTAATCTACGCAAGAAATGCAGCCGCTGTTGTAGTCTACTACAGAGGTAATCAATATGTGTGCTCCAGGTTAATGAATTGTCAATAAATACTCCCAAATATTTCTAGGAACTAACCTGTGTTATAGTGTGGTTGTGGATGACCACAGGCCTGTGGTCACCAACTCCCCAAGGGTCAAACACCATCTCCTTTGTTTTATCAGTATTAAAAATGAGATGACTGTCATCACACCAACTGACAAACCTCTGAATTTCTATAAAATAGCTTGACAGATCATGAGGCTTTTGAAGTAGTGATAAAATAGCAGTGTCATCAGAAAATTTAATAATTTGATTGCCTGGATAGACACTTCTGCACTCATCAGTGTACAAGGTGAACAAAAATGGTGAACTAACACAGCCTTGGGGAGCTCCTGTGCTGAGGGTTCTGGATTTAGATAAAGTTCCATTTACTCTAGCTTGCTGTTTACGATAAGTTAAAAATGAGTGGTACCATTTAATAATGACAGGATGCACTTTAAAATCATTTAACCTCTTAATTAAAAGGTGTGGCTGCAGTGTGTTAAAAGCTGAACTAAAATCAACCAATAAAAGACGTGCAGATGAGGTTGACTCCTCCAAATGTTTAAACACAGAATGAGTTAAGGTTAGAATGGCATCCTCTGTACTTCTATTATTTTTATAAGCAAACTGCAGAGGATCCAAAAGTCCTCCAAAATCAGTTTTCAGAATGTCAATGACAATCTTCTCGAGGCCCTTCATTACCAGTGAAGTCAGTGCAACAGGACAATAGTCATTATTCTCTTTGCAGCTTGCTTTTTTTGGTACAGGAATTATAATAGAGCTTTTCCAAATTACTGGGACAGAACACGTATCTAAAGACTTCTGGTAGATGGGACTCCAGGCTTCTGCTAGCTCCTCACTACATGACTTCAGCAAGTGCCCAGAGATCCCGTCAGGTCCAGATGCCTTCCTGGGACACATACGTGAGAAAAATCTTTCCACAACATGCTGGTCAACTATAATTTTTGCAGAGCCTAATATTGATATAGCGTCCAGAGCAGCTTTTTGTTCATGAGAAAAATCTCTAGTCTCAAATCTGCAAAAGAAATTATTCAACTCCTTTTCCTTTTCTTCCTCATTCATTACATTAATGCAGGTTTTGGATGGAGTCATCTTTGTCATTACTCTAACTGAGTGCCACAGTTTCCTAGAACTTTTTCCTAGGCATTCAGATTCAAATTTCTTCCTCGTCTCATCTCTACCTGTTCTTAGTTTGTAATTAATTTCTTTCTGTATATTTTTCATACCTAATATGTCCCCTGTTATGACCCAAGCGCTGGTTCTGATCGCGCTCGGGCTAAGCTCAACTCGCTTCTGGCCTTGACAGCTGTGGGTTGTATTCTGGTCTCACCAGGCTCTTATTGTGAAGGTGCTCGGTGGGGCTTCCACCTGTCAAGGCTGGTCAGCTGTGTGTCATTACTGCTCGTTAGTTTTCACCTTCATAAAGCGGGCACTAGCGGCAGCAAGGTTGCAGGAGTATTGTCAACACTTTGTCAACGTATTGTCTAAACCTCATCAAGCCTTGTCAGAGCCTCATTCGACCTTCATGTCAGGTTCATTGTCTCATGCTATGTCACAGTTTAGCTCATAGTGGCTGGGGTTCGCCCTGCGAGCTTGTGTATTGATTTATGTGTGTTTTTGCCGAGAGCGGCTCACAGTCTTGTCCTGTCTTGTGTGTTAATAAATCACCATCTTCGCAAAACTCACTGGTGGACTCTTGGCGTCTTATGGTGATCCGCGAGGGTCACCGCATGACAGTATACTCCTGCCAGGACGTCTAAACGGAGACGCCACACCGAGACGCCTTTTTCACCGTGAGTTTTTGCAGTAATAGGACAATTGTTCTTCCCTGTCTGGGTGTCAACGTCTGGGAGAATGCCGTCACCCAGGGGCCGTGGTCGGTGCCTGGGCAAAGAGCTAGCGAGCGCGCTGGAGAACATCGACGGGACGCTCCTCGCCGCTACCTTCGACGTCAACTCCAGCTATATGCGCTGGCACCTAGACTGCGCTGAGGATCTCCTGGACAAACTTCCTCTCCATTATGATGATCACCCGGAGGTGATTATGAGGAGAGAAGAACTCGCTACGCAGCGCGAGATACTTCGTGGGTTGGAGGAGGAAGAAAGCAGGAAGCAGAGGAGGAGGCATCCTCGCTCCCCGCGTTGGAGTCCCGTTCCTATCCCGGAACTGGTCCAGGAGTTCGCGCCATCTGGGGGCCGATGACGACGTCGGCGCAACGGCCCAGGTCACCCTCAGCAGGATTCCCGGCTGGACCGGCTGCTGGCGAAGCCCGTCAGTGAACCGCTGAGAGCGGCCCCACCTCGTCCTTCCAGGGGGCCCTCTGTCGCCATCCAGCGGGGAGAAGGAGGAACAACGTCCCCTACAGCAGGAACCATCTCTTCCCTGGGAGAAAGGCAAGTGCATGATAATTTATTACATCTTGATTATAATCTGCCTTGTCTGACTCCTGGGGGCGGAGTTCAGGGTTCGCAGCCCCCCGAGCTCCTTCCACCTGCTGTAGAGAAAATTACTAAACCTGCTGCCTCTGTGTCCCCCCCTGTAGAGCTGTCCGCGACGCCAGGCCAACGTCGTCAGACGAAGAGGGGGCCTGCAGTGCTGGAAAGCCTGGATCCGGCCCTGCAGCCACGTCGTGGATGGAGGAGAAGAGCGGACTGCGGCCCGGAGCCTGAGCCGACGATGAAGCGTCCCCGGGTCTCCTCGCGGGAGCGGTCCGAGCCAGTGGGCCGAGGGTCCCCTGCCCCCACACCATACGGGTCATCGGCGTGGACAGCTGCGCAGGAGGAACCTCAGGCTGCAGATGACATCCTGCCAGCTGCGGAGCCCGACGCAGGTGAGTTCGAGCCTGCTGACGAGAGTCGCCGCCCTGAACCTGGATCGTCGGTGTCCTGGGTAGCAACAGAACCCAAGTGCAGGCAAGTGCTCCCTCTTTTGTCTCTGTCCCCTGTGTTATAGCATTTTTGCCTGCCTCTCGGGGAGGCGAGTGAGGAGCAGCCGCCTGCTGCGCCCGAGCTCGTCTCGCTAGGTTCTGTTGCTACCGGTGATTCTGATCCCAGTTTTCTTGTTTCTGAGCCTTGTTGCAGTGTCCCCGGCGGGGAACGAGTCGGAGTCACTCGGTTGGAGGTCCCAGGTTCAGGGGTGGAGATCATCAGCGGAGCTGCACCGACCCAGTCGGGGTCCGTCGTGGAGGCTGCTGTGGCCCAATCGGGGTCCGACGTGGGTGCATCGGCGGCCCAACAGGGGTCCACTGCAGGTGCGGATCTGGCCCAATCGGGGTCCACTGCAGGTGCGGATCTGGCCCAATCGGGGTCTGACATGGGTGCACCGGAGGCCCAATAGTGGTCCACCGCAGGTGTGGATCTGGCCCAATCGGGGTCCACCACAGGTGCGGATCTGGCCCAATCGGGGTCCGATGTGGGTGCACCAGAGGCTCGATCGGGGTCCACCGCGGGTGCGGTTCTGGCCCAATCGGGGCCCAATGTGGGTGCAGCTGGGACCCAATCGGGGTCCAGCGGAGATGCAGCGCCAGCGTGGTCCGCGGAAGGGGGAGGAGCTGCAGACCTTTCACCGTCGAACGGATTACAGGCTCATCCTTGCCATCTGTCCCCTCTACTGAGTCACCACCCCTGTGCATCACCGCTGGGGGCCGTGGGGGCTCCTGCTTGGTCGCCCCGGCTCTCCCAAGTTTTGTCCTCGTCAGGGAGGCCGCCGCGGGCTGTATTTCCCCGGGACTGGTGGCTGAGGGACACGAGTCGGCCGCCTGAGGGACTGTTTCGCCAGTTCGGCACCTCGGGTCGGCCACCCGACGTATTGTGTGCGTCTTCGGGCGACCTGGTTCGACCACCAGAGGAGCGGACATGCTGGGTGTTGGACTGTGGTGAGCCGCCTGGTCATGGTCCGTATCCTATGACCACCCGCCGGCTGTTGGACGCGGGGAGACCACCTGAACTGTTCCTGTGGCGCTTGGTCTCCGCCAGTCAGCATAAACTGTCGGGGGGGGGGGGGGTAGTGGTTTTTTCTGGGTTGATTCGTCACAGGTGATTGTTCTGTTTTTTTTTTTCTCGTCCTCGCTGTCCTGCGTATTTTGAGCTTGGTTATGTCTTGCAGTTGCTCTAGCATGTGTTATGTTCTATGGTTGCCTTGTTTTTCTCTGTGTATTTTGTCTGATTTTGAATATTTGGTATTTTGTCATAGTCTTGTGTTTAGTATGTCTGACCCAGTAGTTCTGGTTTTTCGTTTTTCCCATGTACATTTTTTGATTTAACCTGAGTAGTTATTCTTGTCATTGTCCTGTACGTCGTTTTTCTTGTCACTGTTATGTTTCTGGGTTTGGTCTCTCTCCCTCCGCTCTTACCCCCAGCCACCCACCCTGGGGGGTGGGGGGGGCACGGTGGTCCTTGGGGCGTTCTGAGCCTGCCCTCGGAGGGAGGGTACTGTTACGACCCGAGCGCTGGGTTCTGATCGCGCTCGGGCTAAGCTCAACTTGCTGCTGGCCTTGACAGCTGTGGGTTGTATTCTGGCCTCACCAGTCTCTTATTGTGAAGGTGCTCGGTGGGGCTTCCGCCTGTCAAGGCTGGTCAGCTGTGTGTCATTACTGCTCGTTAGTCTTCGCCTTCATAAAGCGGGCACTAGCGGCAGTAAGGTTGCAGGAGTATTGTCAACACTTTGTCAACATATTGTCTAAACCTCGTCAAGCCTTGTCAGAGCGTCATTAGACCTTCATGTCAGGTCCGTTGTCTCATGCTATGTCACAGTTTAGCTCGTAGTGGCTGGGGTTCGCCCTGCGAGCTTGTGTATTGATTTATGTGTGTTTTTGCCGAGAGCGGCTCACAGTCTTGTCCTGTCTTGTGTGTTAATAAATCACCATCTTCGCAAAACCCACTGGTGGACTCTTGGCGTCTTATGGTGATCCGCGAGGGTCACCGCATGACATCCCCATTCTTAAAAGCAATTGTTTTCTGTACTATGCACCATTTTAATTCCTTGAAAATATAAGACTTATTATTGGGGTACATAGTGATTACTTTCTGAGGTAAAACATTTTCTTTGCAGAATTTTATGTACTCAGTTATGGTATCTGTGGCCTCCTCCAACTCCAAGTTATGGAAGATTCCCCAGTCGGTACAAGAAAAACAACCTCTCAAAGTTTCTGTGCCTTCATTGTCCCATATGAAGATTGTCTTTGTCTGTGGTTTGCTGCTTTTAAGCAAAGACTTCTAAGTAGGAATCAGATTAACAGCATTATGGTCTGAGGACCCCAAGGGGGGCTTAACCCTTGCTATATAGGCATTTTTGACGTTCTCATAGCATTTGTCCAAAATATTTTTCCCCCTTGTACTGCAGTTCACATATTGGCTGAAGCCAGGCAGTGCCGCATCCAGTTTGCAGTGATTAAAATCCCCTAAAATCAAACAAGGTGCTTCAGGAGTGCGTTCCAGTTGTCTGTGTACACAGTCCACGATAGTGTTCGCCGCATTGAAAGCGTTCCCGCTGGGCGGGATATAAACGGTGCATAATAAAATGTTTCCAAATTCGCGGGGGAGATAAAAAGGCCTCAGGCTTAAGCACAGCAGTTCTATGTCCGGGGTACAAAGCGACTCTCTCGTAGTGAACTGTGAACACCATTTGTTCTTAACATACACTACTGTTCAAAAGTTTGGGGTCACTTAGAAATTTCCTTATTTTTGAAAGAAAAGCACTTTTTTTCAATGAAGATAACTTTAAACTAATCAGAAATACACTCTATACATTGCTAATGTGGTAAATGACTATTCTAGCTGCAAATGTCTGGTTTTTGGTGCAATATCTACATAGGTGTATAGAGGCCCATTTCCAGCAACTATCACTCCAGTGTTCTAATGGTACAATGTGTTTGTTCATTGTGTCAGAAGGCTAATGGATGATTAGAAAACCCTTGTGCAATCATGTTAGGTCTGCAATGCTGTAATTGCTGCAAATGGAGGATTCTTTGACGAAAGCAAAGTTTGAAGGAAAAAATTATTATTTCAAATACAAATCATTATTTCTAACCTTGTCAATGTCTTGACTATATTTTCTATTCATTTTACAACTCATGGTGGTAAATAAGTGTGACTTTTCATGGAAAACACAAAATAATTGTCTGGGTGACCCCAATCTTTTGAACGGTAGTGTATACACAAATACCTCCTCCTTTGATCTTACCGGAGAGCGCGTCCCTGTCCTGCCGCACTAGGGAGAAGCCGTCCACGGATAAGAGCAAGTCAGGTACGTCCTCCTGAAGCCACGATTCCGTGAAAACGAGCAGGCATGACTCCCAGTACTCGTATAGGAACCTGGCGTTGATTTTGAGTTCCTCCATTTTGCTCTTCAGTGAGCGGACATTACAGAGCAACATGGATGGCAGTGGCAGCCTGTTCTCTCTCCTCTGCAGTCTCTGTCGTACTCCGCCACGTTTCCCTCTCTTCTGCAACTGGCTTCTACGTCCTCCCGTCGGATTTCATAAGAGCTCTCTAGGCAGGAGGGGTGCCGAGACGTGGCTGGAACAAAGAAGCAGGAGCTGGTCTCGAGTATAGCTCAGGAGCGTGGTCGGACTCATGTCCCGATCCACTTGGGTACAGTGGTATATTATCCCGAGCAACCAGATCACAAGCAGTCCCTTTAGCAAAAACATCATTATTATTATGTACTTTATTGTACTTTATTGATCCCAAACTGGAAAATTACAGTGTAACAACAGCATGACAGTAGACAACCAAACAACAGAAACACACGCATGACAGACAAAGGGATTAGCTGAATACATGGTGACCCGTATAAACACATGAATCATACCAGCTGCACAATGCAGGAAAATCAGTAGCAGAGTGAAAAATGAGGTACCAGTTAGCCTGTAAGGTGTGGTATGGCAGCATTGTTATGACCAGAACACAACATCATAGTGAGTTATTGTACAGTGAAATAGCATGCGTCAAGAAAGATATCCTGTATCCGGCCATTCAAAAGCGAAGCTGTAATAGTCTACTGGAGAAAGTGCTTCGCTGTCTATCTAGTGTGTGGTGGAGGGGATGGTCAGGATTGTCCATGATGGATTGCAGTTTATTTAGTGTCCTCCTCTCCACCACTGTCTCAAAGGTCACCGGTCTGAGACCAATTACAGAGCCAGCACTCTTGATAATCTTGTCAAGTTTGTTGGTGTCGCTGACTCTGATACTGCTACGCCAACAGACAGCAGCAAAGAAGATGGTGCTGGTGACAACGGTCTGGTAGAAAAGCTCCAGCATCCTGCTACACACTTTGAAGGATCTCAGCTTCATCAGGAAATACAGTCTGCTCATCCCCTTCTTGTGCGCAGCATCAGTGTTGGATCTCCAGTACAACTCGTTGCTGCCCAGATATTTGTAGTCTACCTCTTTATCCTTTCCCCTAATCTGCAATGGCTGAGACGGCATCCTCTTCTTCCTGAAGTCAATCACCATCTCTCTGGTCTTGCTGACATTCAACCTCAGGTGATTCTGCTTGGTCCACTCCACAAATCTGTCTACCAGTGCCCTGTACTCCCCCTCCTCTCCCCCTCTTATACACCCCACAACAACTGAGTCGTCAGAGAATTTCTGCAGGTGGCATGACTCTGTGTTGTACTGAAAGTCAGTGGTGTATAAGGTAAAGAGAAAAGGACAGAGCACAGTCCCCTATGGAACTCCCGTATCACTAACCACCACGCCAGACAAGACACTGCCCAGCGAGACAAACTGGGGCCTGCCTTTCAGGTAGTCAGTAATCAAGGAGATCACAGAGCTGTTGACCCCCATCACTCACAGCTTCTCACCCAGCAGCAGTGGCTGGATGGTGTTAAAGGCACTGGAGAAATTAAAAAAAAGTTTTTGCAAATGTCTGGCTCTGCTGGAAAAAGCTGATAAAAGTTAATGATAGTTGGTGTTTGTTGGCAAACACTGACGAAAGTTGTATTCATTAAGAATTTTAAGCATGCTAAAAATTTGAAGACATTTGGAAATAAATGTTGGTGAAAGTTGTGCTCAGTTTGTAAAAGTTCCTTAGGACTGGGCTAAGTTATGCAGAGTCAGCCTAAGTTAAGCTCCTTTGGCAAACATTGACTGAAATGCTGATAAAAACAGATGTTTTTAGATCAAAACTCACTTCAGACATGCACGGAAGAAAGAGAAATTGAGAGAAAGGGGAATTACAAAAGAAAATATATATGTAAGAGGACAGTGTACAGTGTTTGGTGGTAAAAAGCTGTGTACAACATGTTTGTTTTAATGTATGGGAAAATATACATATTCAAGGATTCAAAGGATTCAAAGATTTTTTTGTCTTTATGTCTTTTTTTGTCTTTTTTTCTTTTTTTTACCTTTATGCTTACATGGCCGCACATATGAATGGACTTTTGTAATAGCGGCGGTGAGTTTCAACATGTTGGGCGCGGATTTTTTGTGTTCACACAATCTGTTAGTTGATCTTGCTAATAGATGGCTGGTAAATGCACTCTCTTTTTACTCTCTCCCCTGTTCAGCTCGAGTGTCCCCGCCACCAGCACAGACCCACGTCGCTACAGCAGGTGGTAAGTTTCACACACTCCTCACCCAATTTCCAGCGTTCACTGTGCCCACTTTTTCAGCGGCAGTCGCGAAGCACGGAGTGAAACATTTTATACCTACATCTGGTCCTCCCGAGTTTGCAAAAGCTCGGCGCTTGGATGCAGTTAAGCTCGCCATTGCGCGCGAGGAGTTTGCCAGCCTAGAGAGGCTGGGCATCGTTCGTAGGTCAAAAAGCCCGTGGGCTTCGCCGCTGCACATGGTACCGAAAGCCAACGGCTCCTGGAGACCGTGCGGTGATTACCGCAGGCTAAACAATGCTACGGTGCACGATCGTTATCCCATCCCACACATTCAAGATTTTTCGGTGCACCTGGCGGGGGCGCGCATTTTTTCAAAGATTGATCTGGTTCGCTGCTATCATCAAGTCCCAGTCCAGCCGGAGGACATTCCTAAAACAGCGGTAATAACCCCGTTCGGACTTTTCGAGTTTTTACGCATGCCTTTTGGTCTCAAAGGGGCGGCGCAAACGTTTCAGCGGATGATGGATGCCGTGTTACGCGATCTCCCTTTCGTGTTTGTGTACCTCAACGACATTTTGGTCGCGAGTACTTCAGAGGACGAACACGAAAAGCACCTCACAGCAGTTTTTAGGAGGCTGGGAGAGCACGGCTTAATAGTTAACCCAACCAAGTGCCAGTTCGGCGTCGAGCGGATCGATTTTTTGGGTCACCGCGTCTCCCCAGAGGGAGCGGTTCCGTTACCAGATAAAGTACGCGCGGTAGCGGATTTCCCCCGGCCACAAACGGTCAAATCACTACAGGAATTCTTGGGGATGGTGAATTTTTACAACCGATTCCTGCCCCACGCAGCTCAAATCATGCAACCGTTATATGCCGCGCTCAAAAAGCAAAAACCGACCCAGGCGGTTGAATGGTCCCCAGAGCGGGAGCGCGCGTTCACAGAGGTTAAGAAAGCCTTGGCTGACACTGCGCTCCTGGCCCACCCAGACCCGGCAGCACGTATTGCGCTGACGACAGACGCTTCAGATTTAGCCATAGGGGCCATTATTGAGCAACAGGTCACCGGAGTTTGGCAGCCTTTGGCTTTCTTTAGCAAATCCTTAAGCGCGGCCGAGCGCAAATACAGCACGTTCGACAGAGAACTGTTGGCGCTGCATTTGGCTGTTCGTCATTTCCAGTTCTGGCTGGAAGGACGGTGCTTCACCGCTTATGTAGACCACAAGCCGCTCACATACGCCATGGCTAAAATTTCAGACCCGTGGTCCGGCAGGCAGCAGAGGCAGCTGGCCGCGATCTCGGAATTTACCACTGACATTAGGCACGTTGCAGGCAAATTCAATGTTGTAGCAGACTGTCTCTCGCGCGCGTTCACGACTCCACCACGCGCAGAGGTAGAACGGGCCACCATGACCGCGCCGCAGGAGAGCAGCACGGTGGCGCACGCAGCCCCGGTGCACGTGGGTATAGATTATGCAGCCATGGCAGCGAACCAGGGGGCGGACGCAGACGTGTGCGCGCTCCAGTCTGGACCAACAGGGTTAAGGCTGGAGAGCAAGTGTTTACAAACCGGTATGCCCCCCCGATCTGCGACGTGTCGACGGGGCGCCCGCGTCCGGTGGTTCCGGCCACGTGGCGCCGCCGTGTTTTTGACTCGGTCCACTCGCTGGCGCACCCGGGGGTGCGCGCGTCGGTGAAAATGGTGGCAGAAAAGTTTGTTTGGCCGGGCCTACGCAAGCACGTGAAGGAATGGGCGAAAGCCTGCATTTCCTGTCAACGGGCCAAAATTCACAAGCACACAAGAGCCCCATTAGAACCGTTTCGCATTCCAGCCAGAAGGTTCGACCATATACACGTCGACCTTGTGGGCCCCCTACCGGCATCGCAGGGGTTCACGCATCTTTTGACAATGGTGGACCGAACCACACGTTGGCCAGAAGTGGTCCCACTTGCGACGACCACGGCCGCGGAGGTGGCTCGTGTTTTTTTAACGGCTTGGGTGGCGCGCTTCGGGGTTCCGTCGGACATTACGTCCGATAGAGGACCTCAATTCATCTCTGAGCTGTGGTCAGCGATGGCCAACGGCTTAGGAGCCAAAATTCACCGTACTACGGCTTACCACCCCCAGGCTAATGGTTTATGCGAGCGTTTTCATAGGTCTTTGAAGGCAGCACTCAGAGCGTCGCTCACGGATGCAGATTGGGTAAATAAACTGCCATGGGTTTTATTAGGGTTGCGTTCTGCGCCCAAAGAGGACTTAGACGCCTCTCCAGCGGAGCTGGTATTCGCACAAACTCTTAGGCTGCCAGGCGAGTTTTTACCAGAGCACCCGGAGCCTCCACCTCTCTCTGCTCTGGGACCGTTAGTTGGCACGGGAGCAGACACGCTTCCGGGTCCGGTTCATCACGCTTTTCCATGAGTTTTCGTCCCCAAGGCTTTGAAAAATGCCGACTTCGTTTTTGTCAGGCGCGAAGCCCTTAAAGCGACGCTCAAACCACCTTACGAAGGGCCATTTCGAGTGCTGGAGGCAGGTGATAAGCAATTTGTGCTAGATTTTGGAGACAGAAAAGAGACAGTCAGTATTGACAGACTAAAACCTGCTTTTGTCATGAAGGACGAGTCTGTGCCGGTCGCGGTGGCCCCTCGACGAGGCAGGCCCCCGCAAAGGGCAAATAATCACTCTCTCCCTCAGTCAACAGAGCCGCAGCAGAAAGGCGCCGCAGACAAGGCGGGGCCAACTCACAGCAGATTCGGCAGACGGTTAACGCCCAGGCGGCGCACAGACTGAATGTTGATGTTGATTATACAGTAGTCAGTAAGATGTTATTGGATTTTAGGGAATAGTCAGTTCTTCATCGTTTGGGGGGGGGTTATATGGCTGTGTTGTGGTACATTTATATGTTGGACACTGCATATGTGATTTAACCTCACGATGAAGGAGCCTATAGGTGTGAACAGAAGACTTCCTGACATCTGAGGCTCGAGAGGAGAGAGGGGGGAGTAATGTAAATAAAAGGTTGATTAATGTGAACAAAAGGTTTATGGTGGAGATGTGTGACTTCCCCGGCGAGGGAGTTTGTTTGATGTGAGAATGTTTAAAGGTGAGCACTTTGCTGTGTTCCAACCTCTTGTTTTCTCTGCTCAGGGATGAGAGCAGACTGTGGGAATGTTGCTTGAAATAAACTTGGATTAAATGCAACTCAGTTTCGTTATTCAAGGCTCCCCACAGTGGAACCTCTTCCACTCTGATCAGTTTCCCTACAAACCCCTAAAAATAACATACCCAAAGTAAATCAAAAGCTGTTCTTCAACCCTTTGGAGCATCTTCATGGGGTTGGTCTCATTTAAAAGAAAACACTCTGAATTTTTTGGCAAAACAGTTAGAATCTCTCTAAGTGCTCCTGCCACAGAGTAACAATCATCTAAACATACTGAATTTGAAGAAAATAAAGTTCACCTGGGTGTTTTTTTTAGATACAAATACTTGCAAATAACATACAGATGTCAGATACTGGCTGGAAAATGCAACAGAAATGTAGAACTAAGTGTTTTCAAACTCAGGTCAAAATTTTCTAACAATACCACAAAAAATGAATATATTACACAGCTTTTTTCTCAGGTTGTAACAAGGCATTCTGTGAACTGTGCCAAATGGCACAGTTTGTAAAACTGTTCCAGAGTTCACTATCTCAGCAGTTTGCACAGTAAAACCAAGGGGTAATAACCCAGACATACACAGCACAGTTCCTGTTTTTTTACAGGCAAAAATAGCCTATATTGTAAGAAAAATTATGCTAAAAATTATTACATTTCACTAAAGTATACACAGAAACAACCCTCTCCCCTCCAATTTTTCCAAAGTTCACTATCTCACTAGTTTACACAAATACAGGTCAAGTGGACCCCTGACCAAGTGCGCACCCCAAGTGGACCATGGAATCCAATCTGTACATGTACATTCTCCATCCAGTGATTTATAAATGCTGCCCCAGATGAAAACCAGTCTGTGGGACTATAATGATCTGAAGGAGGCTTTAGAAAATTATGAATCACTTTGTAAATCATTGGATTGAAAATGTACTTGTACGGATTGGATACCGGGGTCCACACATTAGTGTGCTCACTTGGTCAGGGCTCCATTTCACCAGATCCCATTTACACAGAAAAACAAAGGCATAATAACCCAGACATACACAATATAGTTCCTTTTTTACAGGAAAAAATAGCCTACAGTGAAATAAAAATTATACTAAAAAAATTTTCATTTTTCTGGAAAATACACAGTAACAAATAACTCCCCCCCCCCCCGCTACAGAGGAACACGCCGCACACAAACTTGTTGCCATGCGGGACCCTTGTAATTTCCGATTGGTCAAAAGTTATTTTTATTAATATTTTTATTTATAAAGAATAATTTAGATTATAACACTTACCTGTCCACAACCGCACTGTCGTTGGCGTGGTTCCTCATCGTCAGACGAGCTATTGTTCTGTTGTTGCAACCTCCAATTGTTCTTTTACTGATTTGTCGTCCCTGTTACCCTACCCAGTCAAGCCATCTACGCTTTCATGCATATGCTTTCGGTTTAATTTGTGAACCATTTTTCGAAACAAGTAAAATAGTGGCTCATGTTACCCTTACGCACAGGACCACGTCACACAGGACCGCGTTGCACAGGACCGCGTCACAAAGCACTGTGCGTCACACAGCAGCTCAGTAAAGAGATTTTACGCATGGGAACGCATGGCATTTTACCGGAAATATAAACACGGAACAAGCACATGTAGGGTATCATTGAATTCAGAAATTCATTGGCTAAACGACACGTCCATCGTCAGATTACTCAGCTTCCATTGGCTCGTTGTATTCGCGGTCATTGGTGGGCAGGTCCTTCTTGCTAGGTTTTCGGTCATTGGTTATTCAAGGTTTAAAAACCCAAATCAAGGCTCTTATTAGTCAAATGAGATGTCAATCAAATCTAAACCAATCAAACACTCCTTTGGCTTTCTGTTTACGGCTGTGTCTGCACCGGAAGACCAGAAATACAGCTTTTTTTTCATTGTGTACTGAGACGCACTGAGACGTGCCCGCCCGCGGAATCGCTGAGTGGAAGTGGTGTCTTTAACTGGTGGCAGGCAAGCCCCAGTCGGGTTGCCAGATCTTCCGAAATGAAACTGTTTGGCCCCTGAATCAATGAGTGCATGTGTGGAGATTTCCAGATGGTTATGAACAAAACGGATGGGCAGCAGGAACTTGGTGAGGGAATTACTTTCGAGCAGGTCCGTGAGTCCCCCTATTGCAACGCACGGACTCCCTCTTTTGGTCGAATGGGGCAAGTAACTAGCTCATGTTCCTCACTGCCGCAATATAAGTATAAACCTAGCTCCTGACGGCGCTGTTTCTCAACCAGCGGCAATTTTGACTGATCCATTACCATAGGCTCAGGGGACTCTAGTGTATCAGATGGAGGAAAGGCCAGCAGGGGGAGCTGCTGGGAGCAGTGAAACTGTGAACCTGAGCGACCGGAAAGTCTACGCTCATTGGTCCACTCCCTTAACCGATTGTCTAAGCTAATGGCAAGGGAAATGAGTTCATTCAGCTTGCTGGGTTTATCCATATGGGCTAGCTTATCCCTCAGGCTAGAACTAAGGCTACAGACAAAAATGCTGCAAAGAGAGGCATCCTCCAAGCCCACCAGGGATACCCCAACTGAATACTCTTTATTTTCAACGGCAGTTGATATTTTTTCTATAAATTCCATTAGAGCAAATGCAGTTGTCCTCTTGTGTCTGAACCCATATTGCTGCTCACACAATAAATTATTCTTCAGTATGAAGTTGTCAATTCTCTCACAGAATATTTTTTGAGTATCTTAGAAAATTGCGGCAATAGTGAAATAGGTCAATAGTTTGAAAATTCCCCCCATCACCCGTCTTGTATATCGGAATTACTTTAGCTATTTTCATTGCATTGGGAAATATACCTGTTTGGAGAGACAGGTTACAGATATACGTCAGTGGTTTCACTAAGCATTCAATGATAGTTTTGACTAAGAGCATGTCAATACCATCACAATCCGTAGATGTTTTACTTATAAATGATTTAATAATTTCAATGACCTCTCTCTCGTCTGTGTTCTTTATGAAAATGGAATCTTTTATAGCAGTGTTTTTGCTTATTGTATCACCCGTAGGTGTCGTAATGGGTATTTCTCGAGCCAAATTAGGACCAATGTTAACAAAAAAGTTATTAAATTCATCTGCAGGTGAGACTGCATTCACACTCTGAGTCGTTTTATTATTTTTATTTTTTTTTAGTTGGTTGGGTAGCTTGTATTTCTGTTTTTATTTCCAAGAATATTGTAAAGTATTGTCCATGCATTGTTTTTTTTCCACAATATCTTTATTGAACCTTTTTTTTTAACAAACATGATACAAACAAACACTAACACTAAAATACTACAAAAAAAAAAAAAAGCCCTAAAAACACCAACAACCACCAACAAAATCAAGTCTTCAACAATGCTCCTCTGTTTAGTCTAGACAATCCAATACATTAGTATACATATTATGTTCACCAGTTTGGAATTTACAAGGTCCACACACATCATTCACCTTCTTCTTCAAGAGTTATGTTTAATTTTTTTACATAATCAATAAAAGGTCTCCATATATTCTCAAACACAATTTCCTTTGATTTCAGTATATACGTTATTCTTTCTAATGGAAGGTTTGTTAACATCTGTCTTAACCACTGAGTCACATCTGGTCTATGAGTCTTTTTCCATAATAGTGCAATACATTTTTTGGCATTAAGCAAACTGAGGTCTATGAATGTTCTTTCACTTTTATTGAAATTATGCTTTTCTGGGTACAGACCCAACAAAAACAGTTTAGGATTCAATATGATTTGTTTTGAGATTATTTTTTCAATTGTTACCCTCACCTCCTCCCAAAACATTCTTATTAATCTACATTCCCATAAACAATGAAATAGGGTTCCTTTACTTTCCATGCATTTTGTGCATGTATCTGGTATATTTTTGTTATATCTATTTAACTCCTCCGGTGTAACATACATCCGCATTAACCATTTGAAATGTATCAATTTAAGGCGTGCATTTATTGATTTGGTTTGAGCTTCTGTACAAGCCAATTCCCATTGTTCCTCTGAAATTTCAATTTGCAGATCTTCTTTCCAGTAGTTTAATCTTTTCAGTGAATTTTCACTTGAAGATAATGTCAATGAGTTATAAAACTCTGAAATAATACCCTTTCTTTTACTATCTTTCATCATCATTTTTTCCAAGGATGAATAAATAGGTCGAGTGAGAGCTTTATTTTGATTTGATCGAATAAAGTTTCTAAGTTGAAGATATTTAAAAAAATGTGTTCTATTGAGATTAAATTTGATCCTCAGCTCTTCAAAAGACATTATGTTGTCTGCACATGGCAAATATAAATCCTGAATCTTTTGTATCCCTTTTAAATTCCATACTTTAAATACAGCGTCCGCTCTCCCTGGTTTAAAATATTGATTACCCCATATTGGACTAAATTGTGACAATAACTGTGGTTCTTTTAAATAGTTTTTAGCTTCACACCATATTTTGATCATATGCTTTACAAATGGATTTTTAACTTGTTTTTGTAATTTTTTTGCCGAATCTGAGTATATGAATATGGGAAGAGGTAAAGGTAAATTGTATGATTCCATTTCAGTCCAGTGAGGGAGATCATTTGATGAAAAATAATATGTCATAGACCTCAGTTGTGCCGACCAATAATACAACATAAAATTTGGACATTTCAGACCTCCACGATCAAATGGTAAATATAATAAAGACAAACGTAATCTAGCCCTCCTGTTGTTCCATATAAATTCCACTAACTTTTTTTTTATTCTTGAGAATAGATCTAAAGGTGGTGATAAGGGAATGTATTGAAATAAATAAAGTATTTTAGGTAAAATATTACTTTTAAGTATATTGATTCTCCCGATCATCGACATTGGTAGTGACATCCATCTCTGAGTTAACTCATTGATATCTGACATTAAGGCTTCATAGTTGACACTGGCGACTGATTCTAGCTTAGGCATAATTTGGATTCCTAAATATTTAAACTGATTTACAACATTGAATTGATTTACCTCAGGGGCTGGGTAATTTCTCTGGATCTCATTTAGCATTAATATTGAAGATTTAGTTTTATTTATTTTATATCCTGATATTTCCCCAAAATTCTTTATTAAATTCAACAAGGTTGGAATTGATTTTTTTAGATTCGACATAAACAAAATTATATCATCGGCGTACAGGGAGATTTTATGTTCTGTTGGTCCAACTTTAATTCCATATATTTGTGAATGTAAACATATCGCTATCGCTAAAGGTTCAATTGCCATAGTAAACAGTAAAGGTGAAAGTGGACAGCCTTGTCGACATCCTCTATTGATTTTTATTGGTTTTGAAATATTGTTATTTGTTAGGATTTCTGCTGTAGCATTATTGTATATTATTTGAACCCATTTTATGAAATTATTTCCAAGTCCAAACCTTTGTAGGACTTCAACAAGAAAGGGCCATTCAACTCTATCAAAGGCCTTTTCGGCGTCCAATGATAGGAGAGCTGTATCCGGTGCTTCTTTATTAAAATAAATAATATTAAATAGTCTTCTTACATTATGGAAGCCTTGTCTACCCTTTATAAAGCCATTCTGATCTCGATTAATAATATTTGGTAAAATTTCTTGTATTCGTCTTGCTAAAATTTTACAGATTATCTTAAGGTCGGCGTTTAATAGGCTTATTG
The DNA here is from genome assembly GCA_020510985.1 of Pholidichthys leucotaenia. Lineage (NCBI taxonomy): Eukaryota > Metazoa > Chordata > Actinopteri > Cichliformes > Pholidichthyidae > Pholidichthys > Pholidichthys leucotaenia. Next base: position 1,444,450 of record CM035845.1, read on the forward strand.
GTCTCATATTTTCACATTTATTAGAGGGCTTACCTGGTTTTGGCAGCAGTATAATTAAGGCATTATTTATGTATGATGGTAAATTATTATTTTGAAATGCTTCTAAAACCATTTCCAAAAAAGGTTTTATTAATTTATTCTTAAATTTTTTATAAAGGTCAACTGGAAGACCATCTGGTCCTGCACTTTTTCCTGATTTCATATTATCAATGGCTAGGCCAACTTCTTCTTGACTAATTTTAGACTCCAATATCTCCCTGTTTTCATTTGGAATACACGGTATAGATAGTTCGTTCAAAAACCCATTTAGTTTTGTTAAATCAGGTTCATTTTTGGTATCATATAATTTTTCATAGTAATCTCTAAAGGCTCTATTAATTTCTAAAGGATCTATAACTACCTGTCCGTTACTTATAATACTGGTAATTGGTGTTTTAATTTCCAATTGTTTAATCTGCCATGCTAATAATTTTCTTGATTTTTCACCTTGTTCATAAAAAGATTGTTTCAATCTTAGAAGACTCGAGGCAGCTCTATTCGCTGATTTTTTGTCGTATTCAGCTCTCAAAATCAGTAATTCATTCTCCAACCTTGGGTCACTTCCTGCATACACTTTTTCCTGAAGACTTTTTATTTTATGTTCCAATTTAGCTCTCTCCTCTCGAGTCTTCTTAGATTTTGATCCTGTATAACTAATAATATGTCCCCTAATAAAAGCTTTGAAAGCCTCCCACTTTACACATGCTGATGTTTGTGTAGTATTGATGTCAAAGAACTCGTCTATCTGTTTTTCTATATACTTGACAAATTCCTCATCCTGAAGCCATTTATGCTGAAATTGCCATCTACCTGATTCCTTTGTCAATTTTTTATCTACATATATTAGACAACAGGGTGCATGATCAGAGATCACGATGTTATCATAAAAGCAGTTTTGAATCTTGGACCTTAATTCTGTGGAAATCAAAAAATAATCAATACGTGAGAATGTCTTGTAGGTACTGGAATAACAAGAATAGGCTTTAACTTGTGGTTTCATTTCTCTCCATATATCTAACAATCTCAATTCTTTCATAAAATGATTAATAGTCATCCTACATCCTATGTGCGTACAATCCAGTCCTGTTGATCTATCCACACCTGGATTCAATGTACAATTAAAATCCCCTGCTATTATATGTTGCCCTGTAAGTGATGATAAGATGAGAAATAAATTAGCAAAGAACTTCTGATCATCTATATTGGGACCATATAAGTTCACAAGATTTATATTTTCTAATAGCAAAGAACCTTGAATGATTACATATCTTCCAAATTTGTCTCCAATTACATTTTTCACCTGAAAAGGAACTGATTTATGTATGAGAGTCATAACTCCCCTGGCTCGGGATGAAAATGAAGAGGTGAATACACTTCCCTGCCATCTACTCCTAATTCTTTTAACATCCTCCTCTATCAGATGAGTTTCTTGTAAAAACACAATTCTTGAACCCATGTCCTTTATTTTATTCATAACTTGTTTAAGTTTTTTTAAATTTTGTAGACCTCTGCAATTCCATGAAGTTAAATTAAGATTAACACTTTGGTCCATGATCAATAGAGAGTTTAGGATTACCTTGCAGTGTAAACATGCTCATACAGAGAAGCAAAAACATGAGTGGTTGAACATTCATCCTACAAACTACACACAAACAAATTTCCCCTTCCCACACTTGTGGCAAACCCCCCAAAATCAAAAGAAAAATTCTGTCTCCCGATATAGCCATCGACCGTTCCACACCCACGGGGAACAGCCTAAGCCACTCCTTCTTCATCCTCCCAATCACCCTAACTCTACTGCTTTTAATGACGTAACATTAACTCTCCTCTGTAGTTTTCCAACTTAACTCCAAAATTTTTAACAACTTTGTACATCATAGTTTTTTTTTTTGTTTGTTTTGTTTTTGTTTTGTTTTTTTAATATATAATACAATCTATATTTTGTAAACTTACTATTTACTTCAAGTCAGTCAGATGCCTGTGCAAATGCTTAATTATTCTACCTTATATTTTGTTCATGCTTAGCTCCCACCAGTCTCTTCTTCTTCTTTGATCTTCTTGATGAACTCCTGCGCCTCCTCTGGGGTCTTGAAGATGTGGGTTCTGCCCTCATACGTGGTCAGCAGTCTCGCAGGATAGATTACACCATGACGAATCCCAAGGTTGCGCAGCTCCTTACGTATGGGATCAAACTGCTTCCTCAATTGCTGGATTCCTGTGGCCAAATCTGGGTAGAACCGCACCTGCTGGTCCTGGTGTTTAATCTCTCCTTTAGCACGTGCAGCGTTGAAGATCTTCATCCTGTCTCTGTTGCTAAGAAACTTCATAATTAAGGTCCTCGGCGGTCCCTTATCTCTCCGTGGGCCAATACGATGTGCTTTTTCCAGAACCACTGCTGATTGCAACTCCTCGCTGCCCAGCACCTCCGGAATCCACTTTTCCAGAAAGGAACATACGTCCCGACCTTCTGATTCCTCTGGAAGACCCACCAGCCTCAAATTATTCTGTCTCGACCGAGATTCCAAATCCAAAATATTATCTTCCAGAGATTTTTTTTTTTTTTCCAAAGTGCGCACCTTTAATTGAAGACGGGTGACGTCATCTTCAGCACTAGCGAGACGGAGCTCCATCTGCGCCGTTCGTTCTACACAGTCACCCAATTCCTTTCTTATTCCTTCCAACGCTGTCATAATCCCATCAAATCTAGAGGAAAAGTCCGCTCTCATTGAACTCATGGCAGCCATCAGCGCATCTGCACCATTCCCCGCAGACATCGCACCGCCGCCAGCCTCCTCCGCCATATATGGAGTTTTGTTTGCTGCGTCACAGACCTGAAAGTCCGTTAATTTGGACTGTTTCGGCGGCTCGCTTTTTCCTTTTCCTGGTTTTCCAGCCTTAGGCTTCGCCGACATATCCTCGCCCAAATGCTGGGATACGTTCTGTCCCAAATGAGAGAGTTATTTGCCGATTTTTTTTCTCCAGGAGCAGAGCAGAGCGAGACACGTCCGTCCTACGTGGCAGCCATAACCGGAAGTCCCGTCCATGCATTGTTAATATTATCTCTGTTTTTCTCCAGTTTTTTATTTATTTTATACTGCTGCTCTGCCTCTTTTGTCCTTTTCTTTAGAAAAGCTTTATATAATGATTTTTTCTTTTTACAAGCTTTTTGTAATCCTTTGGTTAACCATGGCTTGTTGACAAATTTATGTTTAAGCTTTTTCTTTACTAATGGACAATTTTTTTTTCATAAAGAGTGGTTACAATGTTCATAAATATGTCATAGGCTTCATTTACATCTGATACATAGACTTTTGTCCAGTCTTGCTTCAGCAGGTGTTCTTTAAAAGAAGTGATTGAATTTTGTGATTTGTATCTGAAAGATTTTAAATTTTTTTCTGTATTGGCCCCCGTGTGGCCATGGATAAGTGCAAAGACTGGCAAATGGTCACTTATATCATTTATCAATAATCCACTTTCTATTTTCTTATCAATAATATTAACAAACAGGTTATCAATAAGTGTAGCAGTGTGAACTATGATTCTACTGGGATGTGTTATTGTGGGATATAGACTCATACTGTACATAGAACTCATGAACTCTGTAATTACATTTTGTTGAAATGCATTTAGTCAATCAATATTGAAATCTCCACAGATTACAACCATCTTCTTTCTAGTTATATTATTGTACAGCCACTAATTTATCTCTGAATGTCTCAACGCAAGTTCCCTGCATTCTATATATACAATTTATAATTAGATTTTTTTGTTTTATCTTGGTCAAGCTCAACAGTAAAACATTCCAGAATCCCTGGTAGTGCAAAGGACATTCCATTTACAAGTTTACACCTATACAGGTCATCAATATACAGTGCAACACCACCACCCTTTTTGTGAGATCTGTTAATATCTGTTAATTTGTCAGGTCAGGCATTGGCTTGCTTGCTACCGAATAACCATGAAAACCGGTACTACCTGCCTCATGGGTCGGGCTGTCGGCGACTCAACCGGCATCCCCGCCCTTCCGAGGGTGTGGAGGGTGAAACAGGGCATCCTGGCAGAACTAAAAACAATATCTGTCACAGGTCTGTGGTGGACCACTCCCAGTTACACAGGGTGAGACTGGATATCCTGGCAGATAACCACATCTGTCACAAGGTCTGTGGTGGACTGTGCCAGTCGGTGCATTGTGACATGCACTACACAAAGAGCAGAGATAAACAAACCTATCATCTGGTCAGTCACTGCAACAGATACTGGAGTCAGTTTGTCTTGGCTTGTCCTTGCCACTGATAATACCTGTATCTGCCAAGAATGTGCTGCTAGTGCAGCAAAAGCTAGCAGTACTCAAATACTTTGCAAGCAATTTCATGAAATGGTCAATCAGAAAGCAACTCATAGCAGCTCAGACGCCGCCCGGGCTTACAAGGTCCACACTGATCTGTTCACACTCCGACAGGCAGCGAAAAGTAAACTAGGAGCAGAAAGACAAAAGAAGAGAAAAACAGCAACCTTGTGTGTAGCAGAATGGAATGTATGCACTCTGATGGACAGAACAACATCACAGGGCCCAGAAAGACAGACCGTGCTTGTGGCCCTGGAAATGAACAGGTACAATGTAGACATAGCTGCACATAGTGAAACAAGATTGCCTGGATATGACTGCTTGGAAGACCATGGGTACATTTTCTTTTGGAGTGGGAGATCAACTCAAGAAAGGAAGAAGCAGGAGTGGGCTTTGCAGTTAGAAAGGAGATAGCAGCAATGCTTGATGAGGAACCGGTGCCAATCAACAACAGGATAATGACTATGAGACTCCCACTACAGCGGAAGATGTATGCCACACTCATCAGTGTACATGCCCCAATAATGACCAACACAGAGGAGGTGAAGGAAGAGTTCTACAGTGATTTACGTGAGACTATCAGGCGTGTACCAACTGATGACAGGCTGATACTCGTTGGAGATTTTAATGCCAGAGTTGGTTCGGACACCGAGAAATGGAAAGGAGTGTTAGGCAGTCATGGAGTAGGCAAGTGCAATGCTAATGGAGAAAGGTCAAATCCCCAGGCTGGCAGGGGGTGGAACCTTTCTGTATGGAGTTTGCATGTTCTCCCTGTGCTGCGTGGGTTTACTCCGGGGGCTCCGGTTTCCTCCCACAATCCAAAGACATGCATGTTAGGTTAATTGGTTGTTCTAAATTGTCCCTAGACATCTGTTTCCTATAGGCCCTTAGAGTAGAGGGTTAGTACTAGTGAAAGCGCTTTGAGTGGTCTTTGTGACTAGAAAAGCGCTATATAAGTGCAGGTTAGTTAGTTAGTTAGTTAGTAACTTCTACTTGCACAATGTTCAGAGTACAACCTTGTGATAACCAACACTCTATTTAAGCACAAGGACACACACAAGAAAACATGGATGCACCCAAGATTCAAGCACTGGCACTTATTAGACTACAACATAGTCAGACAGAGAGACAGAGGGATGTATTGGACACCAGAGCAATGAGAGGCACGGACTGTGGCACTGATCATGTTATGCTGAGATCTAGATTAAGGATTTGCAGACGAAAACAGCACTGCAGGACAGGTGCGAAGCTACCACGGAAGCTAAACACTAGTGCACTGAAAGGCCAAAAGAAGCAGGAAGAACTTACACAGGAAATGGATGAAAACTTGAAAGACTGAGACAGCAGCAACTCAGAGAATGACATAGAAGAGAAATAGGCAACACTGATATGGTGTATCAGACTGCGAGTGATGTATTAGGCTACCCTGAGAGGAAACATCAAGATTGGTTTGATGAGCATGATGAACACCTGAAGAAACTACTAGAAGCAAGGAATACAGCTAGGCAGGAAAACCTACAGTGTAACACAAGGTCGAAGAAGAAGAAATACTCAAAGGCTCAGAGTGAGCTACAGAAGTACACCAGAGAGATTAAGTCCAACTGGTGGGATGAAAAAGCAGAGAAACTTCAAACTGCAGCAGACAGGAAGGACATGAAAACATTCTTCACAGGTTTGAGAGAAATCTACGGCCCTAAACCAAGAGGATTGATCCAACTTAAGGCTATGGATGGTGAAACGGTTTTGCAGGAGAAAGACAAGATCCTGGACAGATTTGCAGACCACTTTGACCAACTACTAAACAACCCTGGAGATCTCGCTGAAGAGGCTAGAGAAGCTCTAGTGCAGCAACTAGCTGTATCAAGTTTGGATGAACCACTAAATTTTGATGAACTAATGGCAGCTATCAGGACAACACAGGATGGTAAAGCTCCAGGAAAAGATGGAATTCCAGCAGAAGTGTGGAAATTTGGTGGTGTTCAGCTGACCAACTGCCTGCACAAGCTCACCCAAGAGATATGGGATGCCCAGAAAGTATCTCAAGACTTGAAGGATGCAAGTATTGTGCCTTTGTTCAAGAATGGTGACAGGAAGGATTGTGGAAATTACCGAGGTATATCACTACTAGCCACTGTTGGTAAGATTCTCTCACGTGTACTACTTAACAGACTCGGTGATTACATCTTGCAATGTACTACTGTACTACTACTACAATAATGTACTACTGGAAACCCAGTGTGGCTTTAGAAGTGGGAGAAGCACAATGGACATGATTCTCTGCTTGAAACAGGTTCAAGAGAAGTATTGAACAGAACATGCCACTTTATATAGTCTTCATAGACTTCAGTAAAGCCTTCGATACTGTATCGCGACAAGGACTTTGGCAGGTACTCAAGAAATATGGTTGTACAGAGAAGTTTGTCAGCCTGATCGAGGCACTCCATACAGGTATGCAAGCAAACATGGCAATGAGTGGTTCAGTATCTAAAGACTTTTCAGTAAGCAACGGGGTGAAACAAGGGTGTGTGCAGGCACCTACACTCTTCTCGCTATATCTGGCAGCCATGCTTGAGGTGGCCTTCAAAGACACTTCAGAAGGAGTATACATTCAAACAAGGAAAGAAGCAGACTTGTTCAATGTGGCACATTTTAAAGCCAAGAGTAAGACATCGATAAAGATAGTAAGAGAAATGCTCTTTGCCGACGACAGTGCCCTAGTTGCACACAGTGTGGAAGATATGCAATCTTTAGAGCAGCTAGCCAATTCAGCCTCCAAATCAACATCAAGAAGACATAGTGCCTTTATCAACCACCAAAGTTCCAATTATCAACATCACTACCAGAATAGATCAACATTGGTACAGAGCCACTAGTCAAGTGCAAGACTTTCAAGTACCTAGGGAGTACTGTTTCAGAGAATGCTAGGCTGGAGGATGAACTATCTCTCAGAATTGGAAGAGCGAGCGCTGTGTTTGGAAACTTGAGGGGGAGACTGTGGAACAATCGACATGTGTCAATCCGTGTGAAATGCAAAGTGTACAGAGTGACAGTACTGGCTACTCTATTGCACGGTGCTGAAACTTGGACTGTCTCCAGAGTGCAGGTGAAGAAACTCCATGCGTTCATGATGAGACACCTTCGAGCCATAATGAACATCTCATGGAAAGACAAGCTAACCAACATAGAAGTGTTGAAACGAGCTGGTCTGCCATCAATGGAGGACATGCTAATACAGATGAACCTGAGATGGCTCGGACATGTTGACAGGATGGACCACCAGTGTCTCCCTCGGCAATTACTCTACTCACAGTTATGCAAGGGAAAACGCAATCAGGGTAGACCAAGGCTCAGATTTAAAGACACTGTAAAAAGAAACTTGAAGAAGTTGAACATAGACAGGAGTTCCTGGCAGCGGAAGGCTAAGGGCAGAGCTGTGTGGAGGAATCTGATCAGACCTAAATGAAACAGTCATTGTTGCCCACGACAGACTGCTATGATGATGATGAGAACAAGTGGTTAATGATCTGGTTACCTGTTTTGTATCTGTAGCTAATTGTCTTCAATGGAGAGGAATGTGGTGTCACAGCCATACAAAAAATAAGTGACAAGAGACAATGTCCTTGGAAGATTCTGCTGTTAATGTTGATGTTTCTTGATGTTATGGTTCCCTCTTTGTATTTCAATTTGATAATTGTATTCCATTTCATCATACTAGTTCCCATGAAATGTTTCATCTTTGCTGAGATTAACAACAACATCAATATAACTTATCTGAAATGGGTGATGGCTGAAGCCGCAGCTTATATTGCCCACCCATATTCCATCCAAGAATTCAAAAGAAAAACAAAACAAGAGTGATTACAATTCAGAACAAAGCTAAGACAAAATGTGGCAAAAAACTAAGCTACAACACAACGCAGACTGGATATGACAATCCTTATGTGTCAAATAGGTTCAATATGTGTCAATAGGTAGGCCAGCCCCGCCTCCCGCCATCTGAATCTTCTGACGAAGGCTGCAGTACAGTTGAAACATGTAAAGAAGGTAAAGACATCTTTCCATTTTATTTTTTGTCTTTCATATGAACAAAAGATAAATAATTAAAATCCTTATGTGATTTTACATGTCGTCTTGTAAATGTTTGGAGTATTTCTTCCTTTAGTTTTTGTTTAAATTGTCCAAGCGTACATGATTTTAATTCAGGTCCAAAATCTTTCCATAATCTGATTCCTTGCACTGAAACACAGTGGTGTTTTTGAACCAAGGTTTTTGAAATATACATGTTCCTCTGAAATGATACTGTTTCTCCCTTATTTGGAACAACTTTTGGATATTTGCGGGCAGTGATAGATTCTTCACTTTAAACATTATTACTGCAGTTTTAAAGTCAACCAGATTTTTCAACTTGAGAGCTTTTAATTTAAGAAAAAGTGGGTTTGTTGGTTCCCTGTAAGCAGCTTTGTTTATTATTCTAATAGCTCTCTTCTGAAGTATAAAGACTGGATATATGTTTGTTTTATATGTATTTCCCCATACTTCAGTACAATATGTCATGTATGAGAGTATTAATGAATGATACAAGGTATATAGTGTGGGTTGATTCAGCAAATATTTCATTGAAATTCATGCAATTGATTTGGATATTTTACCTTTAATATAATTAATATGTGACTTCCAACACAGTTGGAAACAATGCAGTGCTGTAATGACATGTATACCCTTTACAAAAACTTAAATAAAAAAAAAAGAGACAATGAAATTGAATAATTTAAAGCAAAAATTTGCAGAACAATGAGGACTGCATTTTTGGTTAGGGGGTGGAGCCTTGGAGCAGTCCCATACAGAAGCTCATTCTTGCTCAGACCAGCAATGAGGACAGATCTCCCAGCTTCTCCTGATTAACTTTTGTGTGCCTTGTGCCTGAAGAAGACCAAATACAGTCGAAACGTTGCACACAGTGGCACATTGTTGGGATGTGTATTTGAGACCAAATTTGGGGATTTTCATTTAATAATAATAATAAAAATGTTTATGTGACAGGGACAGTGCAATAAACATAGACAATTAATCAAATGACAATCAATCTAATGTGTTGCACATAGAGTGTATAGCTATTAGCTAATTTGCAACTCTTGTCCCTGGATGGGCTTTAGAAAGAAGAAACAAGTAAAAAGAGAGAAGGATAAGGAAAAGAAAAAATGAAAACAGAATAAGCAATAACCACATACATCAATGCAAAAAAGATTATAAATACACAATATAAAAACCTGATTCACATTTGCCTATTTCAGGCCTCCCTCCCTTCGTCACTCACTATAAACACATTCATTTCTTCCCTTCATTCACTCTCACCCTGCAGACAATCATTTCATACATGGGTACATTCTTGTTCATTTTTCAGCCAGTTTTTAACCTTTGTAGGGAATGTTTTAGTCCGTTATTATTTTAATTTAATTTCATTTGGCATTGTGTTCCAGATATGACTGCCCTTTATAGAGAAAGCTGTTTGTCCAAATGTGGTTCTGCAGTGGAATATTTTACAGTTATTGTTAACAGAACTCCTGGTGGCTCTGCTGCTGTCCTGTCTTTGGATGAAACCAGCAAGTGGGTCAGGCGCTGATTTATGGAAACATTTGAAAATTAATTTCAGAAAACAGAGGTCAATGAAACTCAAAACTCCATAGATTGTATTTTTTTTAAAATATAACAGTGATGCCACCTAATGGGCTTTTTTATCCAAGATTTTTAGAGTTTGATTATATAATGAACCTATATGTTTTATTGTGGAAGGGGCTGCTTGAGCCCAGACTGTCAAACAGTATGATATATGAGAAAAAAATCATAGAATGCATATACAGAACAGCTGCTTGGTATGGTGTGTAATATCTAATTAATTTAAAGCAGTTCAGATTTTTTTTTACTGTTTTAGAAATTTTCTTTATATGAAGATTAAATTTGAATTGAGGATCTAGTACAATGCCAAGGTATTTGAATTCTGTAACTAAACTGATATCTTGATCATGTATATTAACTTTAAAACGTTGCAGGTTACATTTTTTGATTGAAAAGCACATTGACACTGTTTTCTGAAGGTTCAGCAATAGATGGTTCTGGAAGAGCCACTCTTGGACATCAACCATACTTGTAGACAGTACATCTGCAGCCTGTGCTGGAGTCTTGGCAGCTGTGTAAATAGTTGCATCATCTGCATAAAGTTGACATGTTGCAGTTGAGCAGTGTAGCGGCAAGTCATTAATAAAAATGCTGAAAAGTAAAGGACCAAGAATGGACTCTTGTGGGATACCCATACGGTTGTTTAAAAATGAGGATTTATCCTGGTGAACTTTTACACACTGTTCTCTATTCTGGAGCTAAGATGCAAACCATTCTAATGTATCTGGAGAGAAGTTAAAAGATGCCATTTTGGATAAAAGCAAACTGTGGTTTACAGTATCGAAAGCCTTTTTGAGATCTAGAAAAACAGCCCCTACCACTTTACCCCTGTCCAAGGACTGTTTGACATTTTCAATAAAGCAACAATTTGCTGTTTTTGTTGAGTATCCTGGTCTAAAACCAAACTGATGTGGATGAAGAAGTTGACTGTCTTGTAAGTAGTCTATCAGCTGTGTAGCTACAACTTTTTCAAGAACCTTAGACAGGACTGGTAAAATAGAGATTGGGCGGTAATTGCATATATCATCTTTACTGCCTGATTTATAAACTGGTATGACGACAGCTTTTTTCCAACCAGATGGAAATGTACTAGACCTAATGGAGAGATTAATGAGATGAGTCAGTGGTTTGATTAATATTTTGCTGTGCATTTTGAGAAAGGAAGTGCTCATATTGTAGATATCATTAGTTTTTGAGTTTGACAGTGTTTTAACAATACCAGCAATTAACTCCTCATTTACCTCATCGATGTGAAAAGAATCTGTTGAAAGTATTGATTTTGTGTTGTTGAGCACATTTGGCAGCACAAAGTTTTTTGTTAAGTCTTCCACAGAGTCCACAAAATATGAATTAAATTCATTTGCCAATGTAGCCTTGTCACTGATGGTCTTGCCATTGATTCTGAGTTCCTTTGCCCGCTTCTGAACATTTTTTTTTTTTTATTAGTTATTTAAATGCCTCCATAGGGAACTGTTGCTACCCTTTGCATGATCTATCAGTTTATTGTAATAAGATACTTTTGATTTTTGCAGCTCTTGTACCACTTTATTTCTTAAACTTTTGTACAAGGGACTTCCAGTCTGGACGCCATGGTGATAGCAGCTTAACGCTGAAGCTCCCAGACCTAATCCAGGAAAACATCTTCAAAATCAGACTTAACGGATTTTTGGAAGAGTAAAAATCAAAAGACAAAAACATCACGCCTAAACAAAGACAGAAGAAACTGACATTTCCCAGGCTAGGACACGCATCGGCCAGAGAATCTGAACCGGAGGACCTCCGTTCAGAAGACGAGGAGCTGAACATAGCTAACAAGAAGGTTAGCTTGAAAACGTTATTTGAAGAATTACGACGATTTCGCCGAGAGGTTTGGGCCGAATTCCATGAATTCAGAGATGAATTAAAAAGGACGAACAGCAGAGTGGACCAGGCCAAGAACCGAATCTTGGAAGCTGAAGAAAGAATAAAAGTGCTTGAAGATTCCGTGCTGGATTTACACAAAAGACAGTCAAGACTGGAGGCTAAGCTAACCAACCAAGAAGGAAGACAGAGAAGAGACAACATTAGAATTCACGGTCTGAAAGAAGGAGCCGAAGATGGTTTCGACACAATGGCGGAATACGTGGAATCCTTACTGAGAGAGAAGTTGGATATTCCACAAACCACTGATTTGAAGATAGAAAAGGCCCATCGTACATTAGCCGCAAAGCCAGCGGAGGAAGTGCCCCCGCGTTCTGTGGTGGTGAGATTCGCCAATTTCAAAATAAAACAAGAGGTTGTAAGACGGGCTTGGCAGAAAAAAGGATTTATGCACCAAGACAGAAAAGTCTTCGTGGAGCACGATTACGCCCCGGAGGTTCTTAAAAAGCGCCGGGAATACAACGACGCTAAAAAGGTGCTACGGGAACAGAAACTGCGCTTTCAGACGCCATTTCCTGCGAAGTTAAGGGTCTTTTACGGTGAAGAGTCATGTCTCTATAATTCGGCGGAAGAAGCAACAATTGACATGGCGAGAAGAGGGCTCCCAGTAACGGTGTTTAAACCCGCAGCAGACCCGAGCGATAGGATCAAGGCTCAAACGTGGTCCACACAGAGACCTTCAAAATCCACGGGCCAGCAGCGGGAAACCCAGCACCAGAGCTACAAGGATAAGCCTGCCAGTTTCAGGAGGGAATAGCAACCTTTTTTTTTTAGTCATTCTGCACTTCCAACCCCCCCCCCCCACTACAAGGTAACAAACATTAAAGGAGATGCAGAATCAGCATGTGGTAAAACCTTTCCTGGATCAGTCATAGCATTAGAAACAAATGTCTTTTTAATTAAAAAAAAAAAAAACCTTGTTAAAATAGAAATGTGGCAATGACCCACATGTTCTCCCCACACTAACAAATACTGTATTAGAGTGAATGTTTGCTGTGATGGGGGTGGGAGGGTGCACACAATTTCATAGGGTATAGGCATAAAAAAAAAAAAAATCATTACAAGTTCGGAATGGGATCTGAAATTCACGTTAAAAACATGGGACAACTTACAGGGGTAAGAGAGGGCCCTCAACACGTAACAGAGTTTGAGGAATTTCTCTCAGAGCCTATACTCCATCAAGGCTCTTACAGGGTCTTTAAAAAGACCTCAGCTCAGGAAGTTCTTTTGACAATTTTTTGTTTTAAAGTTTCGTACACTATGTTTTTAATGTTTTTGATGTTCTTAATGTTCTTTCAGTTTCTGAGTAGCATAAAAGAGGGCCACCACACTGTTATACTAAATAAGACAATACAATGGAGAAACAGGGTGTAACCAAAATAGCCTCATGTAATGTAAAAGGGATCCTGAATCCAGTTAAAAGATCCAAGATTCTATGCAAAATGAAAAAAGACAAAGCAGAAATAATATTTTTACAAGAAACCCACCTAACAGACGTGGAGCACACTAAACTCAATAGACAAGGGTTTAAAATGATCTCTTCATCTTCATATAAGTCAGGGAGGAGGAGGGGAGTAGCGACATTGATATCAACCAAAATTACATTTGAAAAAAAAAAATCAGAACACAAAGATAAAGAAGGGAGGTACAGTTTGGTAATTGGGCGGCTAGAGGGAGAAGACATCACCCTGCTGAATGTATATGCACCACCAGGGGCTAACTGGAAATTTTATAAAAATGTATTTGACCTAATGATAACTAAAGCCAAAGGTTTAGTGATATGTGGTGGGGACTTCAGTCTAAGACTGAATCCATACTGGGATGCAACAGGTAATTCTTCACATCAAAATAACACTCAAAGTAGGAAAACTCGGATGCTACTAAAAGAAATGGGAATCTGTGATGTGTGGAGGGAATTCAACCCCAATGTAAAAGATTATACATTTTATTCAATGCCACATTCATCTTACTCAAGGATTGATTACTTTTTTATGTTTAATAGAGACATTGGAAGAGTAAAAACATGTAAAATAGGACTGATGGATCTCTCTGACCACAGTCCGATCTATATGGACTTAAATATCCAAAAATACACAAATAATACATTTTCTTGGAGGTTGAACTCAAATGTCCTGAAAGGTCCACTGAAAGATGAATTGGAATCAGATATTCTCAGATATTTGGAAGAAAACGATAATGGAGAAGTATCCCCTTTAATACTGTGGGATGGATGTGGTTCCAAGGTTGTCATAGCCAGGAGCGGCACTGGGGTTAAGCTCCCAGTGCTCATAAAATGCTCCTTACGGCGTGCGTCTCGAAAAGCCTCTGACAACTAAGTCCAACTCCTAGCCTGCCCGTGTGGTTTAGTCTCTAAGCCCGGCAGAACTGCTTTTACTAATAGGAAAAGGGGCGAGGGCGGATCTCTGGCGCCTTAAAACCAGATGCTTCGGGTAGATGGTGGCTCATCAACCTGGGAAGGTAGCCCATCTAGGGGAAGGTAAACCCTGATTTCAAACATCAGAATCAGAATCAGAATCAGAATCAGGTTTATTGCCATTGTTCATGTAGTACACAAACTAGGAATTTGTCTCGGTACAATGCTGCAACATTAAACATGATAAGATAAGAGAAATAAACTATACATGTAAAAAAGTGTAGGATAAGATTAAGTGATACTGGTCAACAGTTAAAATATATATTAGCCAGCAGCAGATACTGTGGAGAACTATATAGTGCAGTCGGTAATGCAGGAAGAAAACAGTGATGATTGACATGAGTCTGGTTGAGCTGCTGTACATGGTGCACGAGAGTCAATAAGTCACTTAGTGTTCAGCAGTCTAATGGCAGAGGGGAAGAAGCTGTTCATGTGACGGGAGGTTTTAGTCTGGATGGACCGAAGTCTTCTACCAGAGGGGAGGGGGGCAAACAGTACGTGACCAGGGTGTGAGGGATCGGCTATGATCTGGCCAGCACGCCTCCGGGTCCTGGAGATGTACAGATCCTGGAGAGATGGGAGCTTGCAGCCGATCACCTTCTCAGCAGTGCGCACGACGCGCTGCAGCCTTAGTCTGTCCCTGGCAGTGGCTCCTGCGTACCACACGGTTATGGAGGTGGTGAGGATGGACTCGATGATGGCTGTGTAGAACTGCACTAACATCTTGGTGGGTAGCTTGAGCTTCCTCAGCTGCCGCAGGAAGAACATCCTCTGCTGGGCTTTTTTGATGAGTGAGCTGATGGTCAGCTCCCATTTGAGGTCCCTGGTGATGGTAGTGCCTAGGAAGCGGAAGGAATCAGCAGTGGTGATGGGAGAGCCTGAGAGGGTGAGGGGGGGCAGAGGAGTAGTGACTTTCCTGAAGTCTACAATCATCTCCACTGTCTTCAGAGCGTTCAGCTGCAGGTTGTTATTGCTGCACCAGGACGCCAGCTGGGCCACCTCTCTCCTGTAGGCGGACTCGTCGCCGTTGGAGATGAGCCCGATGAGGGTGGTGTCGTCCGCAAACTTGATCAACTTGACAGACTGGTGGCTGGAGGTGCAGGAGTTGGTGTAAAGGGAGAAGAGTAGGGGGGAAAGTACACAGCCCTGGGGTGATCCGGTGCTGATGCTAGTATAGTCTGAGACAGTCTTTCCCAGCCGCACATGCTGCCTCCGGTCCGTCAGGAAGTCGATGATCCACCTGCAGAGGGAGTCAGGCACGTTGAGCAGGGACAGCTTGTCCCGGAGCAGAGCGGGGCGGATGGTGTTGAATGCGGAGCTGAAGTCCACAAACAGGATCCTGGCGTAGGTTCCCGGGGAGTCCAGGTGCTGCAGGATGGAGTGGAGGGCCAGGTTGACTGCATCGTCTACAGACCTGTTGGCTCGGTAGGCAAACTGCAGCGGGTCCAGGAGAGGGGTGGTGATGGACTTGAGGTGGGACAGGACCAGGCGCTCAAAGGACTTCATGACTACAGAGGTGAGCGCTACAGGTCTGTAGTCATTAAGTCCAGTGATCCGTGGCTTCTTGGGGACAGGGATGATGGTGGAGGATTTGAGGCAGGACGGCACGTGGCATAACTTAAGGGAGGTGTTAAAAATGTCTGTGAATACAGGAGCCAGCTGTTTCGCACAGAGTCTCAGGGTGGAGGGAGACACGCCGTCTGGGCCGGGGGCCTTGCGCGGGTTCAGTCTGGAGAACTGTTTGAGCACATCCTGCTCACTGATGATAAGGGGAGGGGGGAGGAGGGGGGGTGCCTTAAATGAAGTAGGGAATGTGGAGGCTGTGGAGCTGGAGGGAGGGGGGGAGTTGGACACAGATGACGAGGTGTCAAAACGGGCATAGTGTTGGGACAGTCTTTGACAAAGGGCTTTGTCATCCTGACCTTTAGGAGCCTTAGGTCGATAGTTGGTGATTTGCCTCAGTCCTCTCCACACGGAAGCCGAATCATTAGCAGTGAACTGCTGCTGGAGTCTCTCTGAGTATAGAGATTAGTCCCTCTTCAGCTCTCTGTTAAACCGGTATTTAACCTCCCTGTAGCAGTCCCTGTCTCCACTTTTCAGCGCTGCTTCCTTCTCCTTCCTGATCTGTCTGAGCTTAGCTGTGAACCAGGGTTTGTCATTAGAGTAACTCACCCTGGTGCGTGATGGAAGAATGTTCTCTTCACAAAAGTGGATATATGAGTTCACAGTGTCCGTATACTCATCCAGATCATGCGTGGCTCCTTTAAGCATGCCCCAGTCAGATATTTCCATGCACGTTTCCAGCTTCTCCTCAGCATCACTGGTCCGTATCTTCGTAGTGCTCACAACAGGTTTAGTGAGCTTCAATCTCTGTCTGTATGTGGGAATGAGGTGAACCATCACGTGATCAGATAATCCCAGCGCAGCTCGAGGGACAGCGCGATATGCGTCTTTCACTGTGGTGTAACAGTGATCCAGTGTGTTTAATCCTCTGGTGGGGCATTTAATAAACTGTTTGTAGCAGGGGAGATCGTGGCTCAGATTGCACTGATTAAAGTCGCCAGCCACAATAATCAGCGAGTCTGGAAAACTCCGCTCTATGTGTTGAATGTGATCCGCGAGCACGCGCTGAGCTTCGCGCGTGTCCGCGTCGGGAGGGGCGTACACAGCGATCATTATGAAAGAAGCAAACTCCCGCGGGGAATAGAAGGGCTTGCAATTGATAACAAGAAATTCCAAGGCAGGAGAACAGTGTTTGGAAATTACCGTTACATCAGAGCACCAGCTGCAGTTGATGTAGAAGCAGACACCGCCTCCTGTGGTCTTGCCGGAAAGCTCTGTGTCACGATCAGCACGGAAGAGCTGAAAGCCGTCGAGGCGCAGCGCGCTGTCCGGTATATTTTCCCGGAGCCAGGTCTCAGTAAAGCAGAGGACAGCTGAGGAGGCGAGGTCCTTAAAATGCATCAGCAGTCTCAGTTCATCTACCTTGTTAGAGAGAGAGTTGGTATTGGACAGAAATATGCCAGGCAGCGCCGTTCGCGAGCCTCTCCTGCGAAGTCGTACGAGAGCGCCCGCTCGTCTTCCTCTCTTCCGCCGTCTCACTTTCCGAGCCAAACAATAAACCAGATCGGCGGCAGGGGCTAGAAAAACTGGGAGGAGGTCCGTGGGGGTGAAAGTCCTGATATTTAGAAGTTCTTCACGGGTATAAGTGCAAGCAGACACACAATTGACAAACAAAAACAAACAAAGAGCGCAGCGAAGCACCATGTCGACCGCTGTGGGCGCCATCTTGGATACAAACCTCCACTGCCTTGCGGCATACCCGGTCACGGGAAAGGCTTCAGGAGCCAACCCTGAGGAAAAATCCGGAGTCGGAGCCCCTAAGGCAGTTCTATGTTGTGCTCAACATCGTTCTGGCAGCTCCTGCAACGGCGCTGGTGCCAAACTGTAGCAGCGCTGCTGTTCCTTTGGATTCATCAGTGACGTGGAGAGGGGGGACATGCGGCAATATCTTATCCTCCATATCTTCCTGCCCAGGCTTGAATCCTACCAACGCCCAACGCTGGAAGGTAGAACACCGGATCACTGGAGAGGACACTCCAGCTTCGCCTTTGGCGTAGACAAAACACGGGGAATGACAGTTACTTGTTATAAGCCACCGCTCAATTGGCGTAGAGCTCGGCGCCAGGGGTTATTCCCGATGGTGGGAGGGATCATCGGATCTCACTGGACAGCTACCGCCCACCTCAAGCTGGGCAGCCCCCAGCCAATAAGGTGATGTCCCGCCACAGCTTGCTTTCCTCATTGGGTGCATGGGGATGAGGAGAAGTCCGAACAGCAGGCTGAGAACCTTCGCACCAGGCAAGACAATAAAACAAAAGAGACCAACTCTAAAACTGGGAAATTGGAACGTCCGCACTATGATGACAGGACTCGCTACTAACCTCAAGGACATCAACGACACCAGAAAGACTGCCATTATCAATAATGAGCTGAAGAGACTGGGAGTGGATATCGCCACTCTCCAGGAAACACGGTTGGCTGACGCAGGCACACTGAGAGAGAAGGACTACACATTCTACTGGCAGGGAAAGGGCAGTGACGAACACAGGGAACACGGAGTGGGCTTTGCAGTGAAGAACACCTTGCTGAAGATGGTGGAACCGAGCAGCACTGGCTCTG
This sequence comes from Pholidichthys leucotaenia, assembly GCA_020510985.1. Classification (NCBI taxonomy): domain Eukaryota; kingdom Metazoa; phylum Chordata; class Actinopteri; order Cichliformes; family Pholidichthyidae; genus Pholidichthys; species Pholidichthys leucotaenia. The sequence continues at coordinate 1,463,043 of CM035845.1, forward strand.
CACGACTCCTCACCCTCCGCCTGAACACCACTCAAGGCCCAGTCACCCTCGTCAGTGTGTATGCCCCAACACTGACAGCCACACCAGAGGCAAAAGACGAGTTCTACGAGAATCTCGCAACAACTGTCAGGATCGTCTCCAACTCTGAACAACTCATTCTCCTTGGAGACTTCAATGCCAGAGTGGGTGCTGACCACGACTCCTGGCCCTCCTGTCTTGGACCTTTTGGCGTGGGCAGAATGGATGACAACGGACAGCAGCTGCTCGAGTTCTGCACATATCACGATCTGTGCATCACAAACTCGTTCTTCAAGACCAAGCCCCAACACAAGGTTTCCTGGCAACATCCACGCTCAAAGCACTGGCACCAGCTGGACTTGATCCTGACCAGGCGCACCTCACTGAAGAACGTGCTAATCACCCGTTTGTTCCAGAGTGCAGATTGCGACACAGACCATTCATTGGTGTGTTGCAAGGTCAAGCTGCAGCTGAAGAAATTCCATCGTGCTAGACAACCTGGAAAGGCACGGATTGACACCAGCAAGATGGCTCAACCAGAACTTGTTGAGCAGTTTGCCTCCACCTTTGAGAAGGAACTTGATGTACCACAAGAAGGAGAATCTGCAAAGCAGAAGTGGGAAGAGCTGCGAAACACCATCCACCGCACAGCCTTGGCTACCTTTGGGAGGAAGACCTCGAAGTCACAGGACTGGTTTGATGCCAAGTTGACCGAGATGACCCCCGTCATTGAAGCCAAGCGCTCAGCACCTGCTGAGTACAAGAAGTACCCAAACGAGAAGAATCTCCAGATTCTCAGGGCTGCGAGAAGCAAAGTTCAGCAGACTGCTCGGAGCTGTGCCAACGAGTACTGGACTCAGCTCAGCCAAGACATTCAAACCGCTGCCATAACAGGGAACATCCGTGGTATGTACGATGGCATCAAGAAAGCACTTGGTCCGGCTCAGAGCAAGATGGCCCCCCTCAAATCCTCCACTGGGGAGATGATCACAGAAAAGAACAAGCAGATGGAGAGATGGGTGGAACACTACTCCGACCTCTACTCCAGATAGAACACCGTGACACCGTCAGCCCTTGATGCCATCGACTGCCTGCCATCCATGGACGAACTTGACGCCGAGCCAACCATCGACGAACTCAGCAAGGCCATTGATAGCTTGGCCACTGGCAAGGCACCCGGCAACGACGGCATACCCCCCGACCTGATCAAGCACTGCAAGACCGCCCTACTGCTGCCATTGCATGACGTCCTCTGCCAGTGTTAGAAGGAAGGTGCCGTACCACAGGACATGAGGGACGCCAAGATCATCACCCTCTACAAAAACAAAGGGGAGAGAAGCGACTGCAACAACTACAGGGGCGTCTCCCTCCTCAGCATTGTTGGCAAAGTCTACGCACGAATTGTTCTCGTTCGTCTACAGAAGCTTGCCGAACGTGTCTACCCCGAGTCTCAGTGTGGCTTCCGCGCTGAGCGATCGACGGTAGACATGATATTCTCCATCCGCCAACTCCAGGAGAAATGCAGAGAACAGAACATGTCCCTGTACGTCGCCTTCATCGACCTCACCAAAGCGTTCGATCTGGTCAGCAGAGAGGGCCTTTTCAAGATCCTGCCAAAGATAGGATGTCCACTAAAGTTGCAAAGCCTCATTGAATCGTTTCACACCAACATGCAGGGGATAGTGCAGCACGATGGCAACGTCTCAGAGCCTTTCAACATATGCAGCGGAGTGAAACAGGGCTGTGTACTTGCGCCAACCCTCTTTGGGATTTTCTTTGCTATGCTCCTGAGGCATGCCTTCAGCACAGCAACTGAGGGAATCTACCTGCACACAAGAGCTGACGGCAGGCTTTTCAACCTCGCCCGCCTGAAAGCCAGAACCAAAGTACGCGAGGCTCTAATCAGAGACATGCTGTTCGCAGACGACGCTGCAGTCGCAACCCACACACAGCAGGAGCTTCAGACCCTTATGGACCGCTTCTCCCAGGCATGCAAGGACTTCGGGCTTACCATCAGCCTGAAGAAGACTAACGTCTTGGCGCAAGGCATGGAAGCACCACCAACCATCACCATTGACGACTACGAGCTGGAGGTCGTGAATCAGTTCACGTACCTGGGGTCCACAATCAGCAACAACCTCTCCCTTGATACAGAGATCAACAAGAGGATTGGAAAATCAGCCTTCACACTCGCTCGCCTCACCACACGAGTGTGGGAGAATCCCAAACTCTCTGTCAAGACGAAGATGGCAGTGTACAACGCCTGCGTCATCAGCACACTGCTCTATGGGAGTGAGACGTGGACAACATATGCCCGGCAGGAAAAGAGACTGAACTCCTTCCACTTGCGCTGCATTCGCCACATCCTGGACATATCCTGGCAGGACAAAGTGCCCAACACAGAAGTTCTGTCCCGCGCCGGCCTTCCCTCCATGTTCACTCTATTCAGACAGCGCAGGCTCCGCTGGCTAGGCCACGTTCACCGTATGGAGGATGGCAGAATCCCCAAAGACGTCCTCTATGGAGAACTGGCAACTGGCAAGAGAGACGTTGGCCGCCCACAGCTGCGTTTTAGAGACGTCTGCAAGAGAGACATGAAGGCCCTGGAGATCAACACAGAGCGCTGGGAGGACCTTGCAACGGACCGCTCGAAATGGAGAGGCACCCTGACCAGACAGCTTAAGGCGGGTTAAGAGAGACTGACTGCTGCTGCAGATGAAAAAAGGACCCACAGGAAGAACCGCCACAGACCCAGCAGCACGGTGACCACCCACAAGTGCGACCTGTGTGACAGGGACTGCCATTCGCGCATCGGCCTGTTCAGCCACAGGCGGTGCTGTTCCAGCAGAGTAGACATTTAGGATTCTCTTCCATGGTCATCATAGACCGATGGAGGCCGACGACGACTGTGGGATGCATGCAAAGCTGTAATAAGGGGAAAAATTATTGCAAAACTGGCAACCCAAAAGAAACTGAGACAAGAAAAACTAATCACATTAGAGTCAGAACTTAAGAACCTAGAAAAAGAACACAAAGGCAACACTCATTCTAATGACTCGCTCAAGATTAAGGAAATTAAATATCAAATAAATGAGATCTACACAATAGAAATCCAGAAGAAACTTACATTTCTGAAACAAAAACACTATGAAGCAGGCAGTAAATTGGCAAAATTACTAGCCTATAAATTGAGGAAACAACAAACAGAAAGAGCAATCTACAAAATCAGAGACCCAGTATCAAAGGAAATAAAATTCAGAATTCAGGATATTCTTAAAAGCTTCGAGAATTACTATAAGAACTTAAGGGCCTAAGTTCAAGAACTTGTTCACGAGTGAGGGGAAAATGGAGCGAGAGATCGACAGACGGATTGGAGCAGCATCTGCAGTGATGCGGACGTTGTACCGGTCTGTTGTGGTGAAGAGGGAGCTTAGTTCTAAGGCAAAGCTCTCGATTTACCAGTCAATCTACGTTCCTACTCTCACCTATGGTCACGAGCTTTGGGTAATGACCGAAAGAACGAGATCGCGGATACAAGCGGCTGAAATGAGCTTTCTCCGTAGGATTGCTGGACTCACCCTCAGAGATAGGGTGAGGAGCTCAGTCATCCGGGAGAGGCTCAGAGTAGAACCGCTGCTCCTCCACATTGAAAGGAGTCAGTTGAGGTGGTATGGGCATCTGATTAGGATGCCTCCTGGACGCCTCCCACTTGAGGTGTTTCAGGCACGTCCCACTGGGAGGAGACCCCGGGGCAGACCCAGGACTCGGTGGAGAGACTATGTCTCCCAGCTAGTCTGGGAACGCCTTGGTATCCCCTCTGAAGAGCTGGAGCAGGTGGCTGGGGAGAGGGAAGTCTGGGCTTCTCTGCTTGAACTGCTGCCTCCGCGACCCGGACCTCCGGAAAAGCGGTAGAAGATGGATGGATGGATGGATGGAACTTAAGGGCCTTTTCCACTAGCACGCTTTAGCGCGACACGGGACGGCTCAGCATGCTTTGTACGCTTTTCCACAAGCCCCAACACGGTTTAACAGCCGCAATTCTCAGCCCCGCTGAAGGGCAGGGTACAGCAGTGCTGAGCTGTGCCGTGTTGTGACGTTAACAGACTGGTCGCCGCTGATTGGTCAGGTCATAACCGGCGCCGATTGGTCAGGTTGTAACCGCCCCTCTCCTCCTCCTCATCTACCAAATCTCAACGACCTTCTCAATAAAGTTTTTGAAAAAAAAAAAAAAAAGAATCTTCACGACCGCCTTTACTCAGCACGCAACCACTGTTGGCGGTTCCTTTCAGTGTATTGCTGTGCTATTTTCATTTATTCTCTATCAAAAATGGCTTCGCGTAATAAGGGTGTTCCATGGAGCAGTAAGGAGCTGCAGTGTCTGTTCACTGCATTGTCAGACGAACGTAGCGCGAGTTAGACGGAGCTGCCCGGAATGAAAAAATATACCGGGAGGTCTCGACATCGGAGTCCTTTAACGGTGAGTTTTAATTTTTTTTTATTGTGCGTTTTTTCACAAATATATTTGGTAAGACGCTCAGTTTATTTATGCAATAAAAAAGCTGTTCATTTGTGGATGGATCGCTGCTTAATTGCAGCACACTGCGGACTAAAGCTTTTATTTTAATTATTCATGTGAACAATACGCTGAAATAAGCTTATGTATTCTTGTTAAAAACTACTGTGCTGTATTTTATTGTGTGCATTTTCCTTGTAGAATCATCCCACGCGTCCGCTGCGACAGCCCGTCCGGATTATTCAACCGAGCCTTCCTGACCCACAGCTGGCAGAGACGCTTCATTCATCCAAGTCGTGACCCAGTTTGGGAAGCTGGTGTAGAGGCACTCAGTGGTTGGCGTGTATAAAATGTCGATTAACCTTCATGTTGTGTTGCAAAGTTTTTTTTCTTTTAATATTTTGTATATAATAAAATGGAATTGTTTTGGAAAGTGTGGTTTGTCTGTTATAACACTGAATTATAAAACAGTATAATTACATAGAAATTCCATTGCCTAGTCTGATCAAAATGATACTGATCTTCCTGTCAGGGTCAACCATTGTAAAGGTAATGTAATTTTTAACTAGACCAAAAAACAAATGTTTTTGTAAGCTTTCTGTTCTTTTTATTGAAATATCATAAAAAATTAGCCCCACATGATCCAGTTCTAAACTTTGGGTACATTTTTTATGTTAACTTATAAGAAGTTGCACAGTTGGACTTTAAAATGCAGCAGGAGAGACTGATCAAGCTTACAAGTCAAAGTAAGTATATGTAAATTGAATGTTGTATCGGCATTCCAAATTCAGAGAATTACAATACTTTAGAAGGAGTGTAGCATCATCTAAACGGAAAATAATAATACTGTTGTTCCAAACGTTGACCTGAAGGTGAAAAACATGAATTTTTTTAATTCAGTACATCCAAAATGCCCTAGGATGTAAAAAATAATAATTTGGTGTAGGCCAGTGTGCCACGTCTCATTATTTAATACAAATAAAAACAAGTTTCAGCTCATTATTTCTAGGTCATTTGGCAGTTAATTCAAAACAAAAGTGACTTGTGTTGTTGCAGCTTAATTATGAGATAAAATTAATTGTGAGATAAATCCACAGAGCGAGCAAGGCAATAATCCTTGGATCCTTTTTTGTCTTGTGTAAATAAGGACTCAGTCGGGTGCGTAACGTCACGGGAGTGTGGCCCCACCTCGCTCAGAATCTGCTGCTGCCCCGCTTCTAAAACCTCTTAACACAAACCATCACAGCACAAGCACAACACCGTGCTAATGGAGACAGAAGCATTCCGAGCCGTACTGAAGTGAATCGAGCCATACCGAGGTGTGCTGGGCTAGTGGAAAACAGGCTATATACTCCCACAAAAAACAAAAATGCATCCGAGGCATTCCTAAACACATTAAACCTTCCCCAACTTACGGAGTCACAAAATAAAACACTACTGTCAGAAACACAACCTAAAGAATTGGAAAAAGCAATTATTGAAACTTAAAGCTAACAAATCCCCAGGAGCAGATAGCTATACAGCAGAGTGGTACAAAACCTTTAAACAGCAACTATCTCCTCTCCTCCTGAAAACATTTAACTATGTCCTCCACACAGGGGAAATCCCCCCCCTCCTGGAGAGAAGGGGTCATTGCAGTTATACCTAAACCTGAAAAGGATAAACTAGAATGCTCCAACTACAGACCAATCAGTGTATTAAATCAGGACTATAAGCTTTTTACCATTATCCTTGCCAAAAGGTTAGAAAATATACTGACAGACTTAATTCACTTAGACCAAACAGGTTTTATAAGACAAAGACAGACACAAGACAACATTAGACGCACTTTACACATAATTCATCATATAAAAAAATATAACTTAAATGCAGTCATGTTGGGATTAGATGCTGAAAAAGCATTCGATTCGGTTGACTGGTCTTTCCTATATAGAATCTTATCCAGTTTCAATTTTCATAACAACTTCATTAGAACTATACAGGCATTATACTGTATAAAAAACCAACAGCTAAAATAAGGATTAACGGTAATTTATCATCTTTTGAGCTGGAAAGAGGATGTCGTCAGGGCTGCCCCCTGTCTCCACTGCTCTTTGCAATCTTCATAGAACCTCTGAGCCAATGGATAAGACAAAATCAAAAAATTCAAGGTATTACACTTGGTCAGAAGGAACATAAAATAGCACTCTTTGCTGATGACAGTTTAATATACCTAGGGCAGCCGAACACTTCTTTACCAGAACTAATCTCAGTTTTTTCAGAGTATGGAGATTTATCGGGGTACAAATTAAACATGCACAAAACCCAAGTTTTAACATTCAACTATGACTCAAATCATTATTCACTAAGTGAACTCAAAACTAACTGGGAGATGGAATCTATGAAATATCTGGGGGTCAATATCCCGAAACAACTCAACAAAATTATAACACTAAACTATGATCCACTGGTGACAAAAATAAAATCTGACCTAGCAAGATGGAATATGATACCATTCTTAGGTACTGCACAAAGAATTGAAGCAGTCAAAATGAATATAGTTCCACATCTTCTATACCTTTTCCAAACAATATTGGTAGAACCTCCCCAAAAAACATGGCAGTAGCTGGACAGAAGGATCTCAGGATTCATATGGCAGGGCAAGAGACCTAGAATCAGATATAGAACCTTACAGCTAAACAAAGACAAAGGTGGGCTTGCGCTGCCAAATATCAGGGACCATTTTAAAGCCGCACAAATTAAAACCTTAATAGAGATATGTAACCCAGTCTACACTGCACAATGGAAGGAGATCGAATGCCAAATAACAAGTGACATCCCCCTACAGGTGATAATAGGGAACAATGCCTTACCTAAACTTTTGAATAACACTAACCCGTGGATAGAGACCCCGCTAAAAATTTGGTTTAAGATAGTCAGAGAGAATCAAGATAAAAGAGCCCTATCGACTTCTGCAATGGATTGCCTAGCCTTGTCAAGACTTTACTCCTAATAAAACAGACACTAGATTTAAAAAGTGGAAAGAGAAAGGGCTGATAAAATATTACGATTTTTTTAAGGGGCAAACTTTAAGAAGTTTTGAAGATTTGAAAAAACAAGGCCTAATAAATCAAGATCTTTACGGGTTCTTTCAGCTTAGACACCACATAAACAATATACTTAAAAAGGAGGATTTGGAAAGGGCCCAGTCAGGTGTTCTGAAGGTCTTCTTAATGGCATATAAAGGGATCCCAGGGATCAGATACATTTCTAAAATATACCAGGGTCTTCAAGACTTAAAAGGAGACAACACATCATATATAAAAGAGAGATGGGAAAAAGAGGGGAATTTCACTTTACAATTGGAAATATGGGAAAAGCTAAATAAACAGCAATGGAAAAGTACCTCATCCCTGCAGTGGAGAGAATTTGGATGGAAAAACTTGGAAAGATTTTTCAGAACACCTGCACAAAACAAATTTACCCATAAGGGGTTGAACTGTTGGCGCTTGTGTGGTGAAAAGACTGCAAATCATTTTCATGTGTTTTGGTCATGCCCAGTTATCCACCAATATTGGACCAATGTACAGACAATATTGGGGAAAATATTCAAAATTACAGTACCCTTTTCTTTTGTAACTTTGTATTTGGGTTTACTACCGGAATCACTGGAAAGACGAGGAGATAAATACTTATTCAATGTTTTAATATTGGCAAGTAAAAAAGCTCTAACTAAAAAATGGATGCTGAAGGACTGTCCTACACCTGAAGATTGGATTAACGTGATTCAAGACATTTACTCGATGGAAAAGTTGACATTCGCACTGAGACAGGACATGGATGGGTTCATGAAGTTTTGGCAACCCTGGATTGCATATGTGTCTTCCATTAGATCTAATCTTTGACAAATACCATTTCAATAATGGTTCCGCTCTTTGTTCCAACTCTACTCAGATGCTCTTTTACTTTTAATTACTTTTTTCTTTTTGTTTGTTTTTTGCTGTTTTGTTTTATTTTATTTTATTTAATTTCACTTTTTTTCACTTTTAAAAAAAAGGGGGTGTTGTAATAATTATTCTTCCAATGTTGTCAAATAGCAAAAAATAAGGGAACATGTGATGAAAATGTAAAAAATGCAATGCTGTAATGACCTGTATACCCTTTACAAAAACTTAAATAAAAAAAAAAACTTTTGTACACAAGGTGATCATTTTGTAGTTTAGAGGTTAAGGATGTTTTCAATGCAGAGTCTCACCTCTTCATAAGTTTTCTTATTTCATTATTTAACCATGGTAGGTTAATCTTCTGTTGTCTACTTTTAATTTGCTTTGTAATTGTTGCAGTTATAAAATTACAACAATCATCTACTTCATATATTGACATGAGCTGCTCCCAATTTTGATTCTCTAAGTAATGTTCAAACTCCGCAGTTTTTGATTTGGGAATAATAAAATTTGATTTGTCAATATCGACTCCTCCAAAATACTGTAGTCGCTTTTTCGTGAGTTTTCTGACAGCAAGAACCATGTTATGATCTGAGAGACCAGTTACAAGATTATAGGTTCTGGTTATTCGTTCTGGTTTATTAGCAAATACCATGTCAATAAGTGTTCTGGATTGTTTGGTTATCCTGGTGGGTCCTTTGATCACTTGTTGGTAATTAAATTTAGTCATGAGGCTTTTCAGTTTCTGTTTGTTAACATGAGGGATGGCCCGTGCACCCCCATCTCCTGCGGGAGAATCGGCAATTTCCCCTAACCTAACCCAACCTGTGCCTTTATGTTTATTCGATCCTCAAACTGAGAAACTTGGCCTCCAGTTTGTCCTAAACCTAACCACACCTTGGACTGTGCTTCACTGTTCAAAAAAGCTTACAGAGACAATGAAAGGAAGAAACCTATACAGTAAACAAAAGGCAAAGAAGCTCATAGAGACAATGAAGGTAAAAAATTTAAAGCAAAAATTTGCAGAACAGTGAGCACGGCCTTTTTGGTTAGTGGGTGGAGTCTTGGAGCAGTCCCACAGAGAAGCTCATTCTTGCTCAGACCAGTGATGAGGACAGATCTCCCAGCTTCTCCTGGTTCCCTTTTGTGTGCCTTAAGAAGACCAAATGGAGTCAAAACGTTGCACACGGTGGCACATTTTTGGGACATGTATTTGAGACCAAATTTGGGGATTTTCTTTTAACATGAGGGATGGCCCGTGCATCCCCCTATCTTCTGCGGGAGAAGGGGCAATTTCCCTAACCAAGCCTGTGCCTTCATGATTTTTCAAGCCTCAAAATGAGCATCTTACCCTCCAACTTGCCCTAACCCTAACCACACCTTGGATTACTCTTCACTGTTCAATTAAGCATACAGAGACAATGAAAGTAAATCACTGAAAGCAAAAATTTGCAGAACAGTGAGCACGGCATTTTTCGTTAGGGTTGGAGTCTTGGAGCAGTCCCACACCGAACCTCATTCTTGCTCAGACCAGCGTGAGGACAGATCTCCCAGCTTCTCCCGATTAACTTTTCTGTGCCTTGTGCTTGAAGAAGACCAAATAGAGTTGAAACGTTACACAGCGGAAAATTTTTGGACGTGTATTTGAGACCAAATTTGGGGATTTTCTTTTAACATGAGAGATGGCCTATGCCTCACCTGATCTTCTGCGGGAGAAGGGGCAATATCCCCTAACCTATCCAAGCCTGTGCCTTCCTCATGCTTTTTCGAGCCTAAAATCAAGCAACTTACCCTCCAGTTTGCACTAACCCTAACCACACCTTGGATTATGTTTCACTGTCGGAACTTGAAACTAAATGTAGAGGCAACATCCATCAGGGGGCCTGTGATGACCTTCAGGTGGTTCAGCACCAATCTCTCCAAGGATTTCATGACCACAGAGGTCAGGGCAAAAGGTCTGTAGTCGTTTAATCCTGTAACAGAGGGTTTCTTGGGAACTGGAATGATGATGGAGCGTTTGAAGCAGGAAGGCACTTCACGCAGCTCCAGTGATCTGTTAAAGATCCGGGTGAAGATGGGGGGCCAACTCGTTGGAGCAGACTCTCAGGCAGGATGGAGACACACCATCAGGTCCTGCAGCCTTCTTGATCTTTTGTCTCTGAAAGACCCGGCGCACCTCCTCTTCACAGATCGTTAGTGCTGGTGGGAGGTCAGAGTGGAGGAGGGATGGAGTTCCTGGGGCTGCAGATAATCCTTTTGTGTGGGTGGGAGGTGAGAACTGTAGGTTCTTTTCAAACCTGCAGTAAAAGCTGTTTAGGTCGTTAGCCAGCTGGAGGTTTTCCACAGGGTGGGAGGATGGTCTCCTGTAGTTGGCGATATTCTGCAGGCCTCTCCAGACAGAAGCAGAGTTGTTGGCTGAGAAGTTTTTTTGTAACTTCACACTGTAGCTCCTCTTAGCAAGCCTGATCTCCTTCGTCAGCATGTTTCTGGCCCGCTTGTACAGAGTCCAGTCACCAGTCCTGTAGGCCTCCTCCTTGGTCTGACGTAGCTGCTTCAGTTTAGGAATGAACCAGGGTTTATTGTTGTATGTGCAGAAGGTCTTGGTCTGCACACTCCAGCCAAAACGGTGGAGATGACCGTGGATTTCAGGCGACACCCCCCTTCATTCCCCCCACTCACCATCCTCAACAGCACAGTGTCCACTGTGGACTCCTTCAAGTTTCTGGGTACCACAATCTCCCGGAACCTGAAGTGGTCCTCCCATATAGACACTGTCCGGAAAAAGGCCCAGCAGAGGTTGTTTTTTCTGCGTCAGCTCAAGAAGTTTGATTTGCCTCAGGAGCTGCTGGTTGTCTTCTACACTGCCGTCATCCAATCTGTCCTCTTCTTTTCCATCACTGTCTGGTTTGGATCTGCCACTAAACAGGACAAGACCAGACTGCAGTGGATCATTAAGTCTGTGGAGAGGATCATTGGTACCGACCTACCCTCCATTGAGAACTTATATCGGTCCATAACCAGGAAACTGGCGGGAAACATCTGTGCTGACCCATCACACCCCGGCCACAAACTGTTTGAACTTCTATCTTCTGGTCGTCGTTACAGATCACTGAAGGTCAAAACCACCCGTCACAGGAACAGTTTCTTTCCTCAAGCCATCACTCTGATGAACTCCTAACATTCACCTAGTCCTACCTGTTGCTGTACTCATGACTTTTCATCCATTCTTACATTGCACATAACTCTCACACTGCTTTTTACTTCATTCACATTATATCACTGAATCTGAGTCCACATTGAAATACTGTGTGACTATATTTTTTCATATATTTCTGCAAAGTGTGGTTAGTCTGAGTAAATAACTGCATATATTCCTGTATATATTTGCATCCTTTTATAGAAACGCAGACAGACTGTAATTTACTGTACATACTCTGTTGTCATTGAATCCTTATTTAAATCCTCCACCTGAACAATGAGAGCAAGTTTTTAGCCAAAGTCAAATTCCTTGTATGTGTTGTGCATACTTGGCCAATAAAGCTGATTCTGAACAAAGGGGAAAAAAAAGCCCAGGATACCTATGAAAAAGAAAATAAGCTCACAGAGACGACAGGATAAACATTTAAAGCAAAAAAATGCATCGGACAGTTAAGATGACATTTGTGGTTAGGGGATGGAGCCTTGGAGCCGTCGCACACAGCAGCTCATTCTTGCTCAGACCAGCGATGAGGACAGATCTCCCAGCTTCTCCTGTTTAATTTTTTTGTGACTGGTGCCTGAAGAAGACCAGATAGAGTTGAAACGTTACAGTGGCACGTTTTTTTACTTATATTTGAGCCCAAATGTGGGGATTTTCTTTTAACATGAGGGATGGCCCGTGCACCCCCCCCCCCCATCAGGAGAAGGGGCAATTTCCCCTAACCTTAGCCCATGCCTTCCTCATGTTTTTTCGAGCCTAAAACTTAGCAACTTACCCTCATATTTGCCCTAACCCTAACCACACCTTGGATTACACTTCTCTGTTCAAATGAGCTTACAGGGAAAATGCTTTTCTTTACTTAGATTATTTCCTTTCAAACGGGTGTGCAGAGACAATGAAAGGATGTAACCTATAAACAAAAGGCAAAGAAGCTTACAGAGACAATGAAAGTGAATAATTTAAAGAAAAGTTTGCAGAACTGTGAGCACGGCCTTTTTGTGTTAGGGTTGGAGCAGTCCCACACAGAAGCTCATTCTTGCTCAGATCAGTGTGAGGAAAGATCTCCCAGCTTCTCCTGGTTAACTTTTCTGTGCCTTGTGCCTGAAGAAGACCAAATAGAGTCAAAACGTTACACAGCGGAAAATTTTTGGACGTGTATTTGAGACCAAATTTGGGGATTTTCTTTTAACATGAGAGATGGCCCGTGCCCCACCCGATCTTCTGCGGGAGAAGGGGCAATATCCCCTAACCTATCCAAGCCCGTGCCTTCCTCATGTTTTTTCGTGCCTAAAATCGAGCAACTTACCCTCCAATTTGCACTAATCCTAACCACACCTTGGTTTACTCTTTGCTGTTAAACTAAGCTTACAGGGAAAATTAAAGGAAATCTAAGTAAAGAAAAGCAAACGGGCGTGCAGAGACAATGGAAGGAAGCAGCCTCTCAAAAAAAAAGCAAATAAGCTCACACAGACAATGAAAGGAAGTAACCTATAAACAAAGGCAAAGAAGCTTACAAAGACAATGAAAGTAAATAATTTAAAGCAAAAATTTGCAAAACAGTGAGAAAGGCATTTTTGGTTGGGGGTGGAGTCTTGGAGCAGTCCTACACTGAATCTCATTCTTGCTCAGACCAGCGATGAGGACCGATCTCTCAGCTTCTCTTGAGTAATTCTTTTGTCCCTTGGGCCTGAAGATGACAAAATAGAGTCAAACTGCTGAACACAGTGGAGCATTTTTGGGACATGTATTTGAGACTAAATTTGGGGATTTTCTTTTAATGTGAGGGATGGCCTGTACACCCACCACCACCATCTCCTGCGGTAGAAGGAGCAATTTCCCCTAACCTAACCCAGCCTGTGCATTCGTCATGTTTTGTTGAGCCTAAAATTGAGCAACTCACCCTCCAATTTGCCCCAACCCTAACCACAGCTTGGATTACGCTTCATTGTTCAAATAAACCTAGAGAAAATGAACGGAAATAACCTATATAAAGAAAATCAAATGGGCTTGCAAAGACAATGAAAGGAAGTAACCTATTAAAAAAAAAAGTCAAAGAAGCTTACAGAGATGAAAGTGAATAATTTAAAGCAAAAGTTTGCAGAACTGTGAGCACGGCATTTTTTCGTTAGGGTTGGAGTCTTGGAGCAGTCCCACACAGAAGCTCATTCTTGCTCAGACCAGCATGAAGACAGATCTCCCAGCTTCTCCTGATTAACTTGTGTGCCTTGTGCCTGAAGAACACCAAATAGAGTTGAAAAGTTACACAGCGGCACATGTATTTAAATTAAATCACCCTTATTGTCATTCAACTGTACAACAAATAAGTAACAAAAAAAAAAAAAAAAAACCAATCATGTACAGTAGAACAAGATTGTGTTTTACCCATCTACTGTGTTAATCACACACCCCAAGTGTAGAATCAGAGGGCTGCTGCCATGCAAGGCGCCACCACAAATTTCCCTCCTCCATTCCATTGTTGCTGAGCACCAAGCTGCATGGCAGGAAGTTCCACTTTTATATGGTCTTCGGCATGACCAGGCCGGGATTTGAACCCCTGCTTCCCAGGTGTGGGGTGGATGCTCTACCAACTGAGCCACCACTCCGGTAAGTATACTCCGGTAATACTACGGTATTTGAGACCACATTTGGGGATTTTCTTTTAACATGAGGGATGGCCCATGCACCCCCCCCCCCCCATCTCTTGCGGGAGAAGGGGCAATGTGCCCTAACCTAACAAAGCCTGTGCCTTCCTCACTTTTTTTCCCGATGCTAAAGTTGAGCAACTTACCCTCCAATTTGTCCAAACCCTAAGCACACCTTGGATTACGCTTCACTGTCGGAACTTGAATGTAAATCTAGAGGCAAAGGAAAACAAAGCCCAGGATACCTATGAAAAAGCAAAGAAGCTCAGAGAAAATGAATGGAAAAACATTTAAAGCAAAAAAATGGATGAAAGCCTGGGATACCTTTGAAGAAAATAAGCTCACAGAGACAACAAAAGGAAAAACATTTAAAGCAAAAGAATGCATGGAAAAGTGAATATGGCATTTGTGGTTAGGGGTTTGAACCTCGGAGCAGTCCCACACAGAAGTTCATTCTTCCTCTGACCAGCCATGAGGACAGGAAAGGTCAAAAATTTCAGACTAAAGTTTAAAATTTTTAAGAAAAAAAAAAATTGCAAATTTACAAAAAAAGTTGCAAATCTACAAAAAAAAAATAAAAATAAAATTTAATGAGAAAAAATTGCCATTTTACAGGAACAAAACTGCACAGTTACCAGAAAAATGGTGCAAATTTACAAGAAAAATGATGCAAATTTATGAGAAAAAAGTTGCAAATTTACAAGAAAGTCGCAAATTTACGTGAAAAAAATTAAGTTTCAAATTCACAAGAATAAAATTGCAAATTTATGAGAATAAATTTCAAAGTTTGAGAAAAAGTTTTGCAAATTTACATTAAAAAAGTTGAATTTTTATTACAAAAGCTGTATATTTTCTACAAAAATGTTGCAATTATATAAGAAAGCATTTTAAATGGCATGTGAAAACTCGTTGCAAATTTATGAGAAAAAGTTGCAAATTCAAAAGAAAGTTACAAATTTACGTGAAAAAATGACAGTTTCAAATTTACAAGAATGGAATTGCAAACTTATGAGAATAAATTTCAAAGTTTGAGATAAAGTTTTGCAAATTTACATTAAAAAAGTTGAATTTTTATTACAAAAGCTGTATATTTTCTACAAAAATGTTGCAATTATATAAGAAAGCATTTTAAATGGCATGTGAAAACTCGTTGCAAATTTATGAGAAAAAAGTTGCAAATTCAAAAGAAAGTCACAAATGTATGAGAAAAAAAACACGTTTCAAATTTACAAGAATAAATTTGGACATTTGAGAATAAATTTCAAAATTTATGAGACAATTTTGCAAATTTACAAGAAAAAAAAAGATGAATTAGAAAAGTTGCACATTAGAAAAATGTTGCAAATATATAAGAAAAAATTTAAAAGGCACATGAAAAAAGTTGCAAATAAGTCATAATTTTATGAGACAAAAGATAAGTTTCAAATTCAAAAGATTAAGGTTGCAAATTTATGAGAATAAAGTTCAAAATTTTTTGAAAAAAATTTAACAAGTTCACAAGAAAAAATTGCAAATTAATGAGGAAAAAAGTTGCAAATTTACAAGAAAATAAGCTGAAAATTTATTAGAAAGATGTTTTAAATTGACAAGTCAAAAGTTGCAAATTTATGAGAAAAAAGAAGAAAATTTACATGGAAAATGTTATAAATTTCTAATTTTTTCAATTAAATTTGCGAGCCACTAGCAATTTACTAGGATAAAGTTGCAAATTCTGAAAAGTTTCAAATTTACAAGATAAAGGTTGCAAATTTTTGAGAATAAAGTTCAAAATTTTAAAGAAAAAAAATTGCAAATATACAAGAAAAAAAGTTGCCAGTCTACAAAAATTTCAAATTTAATGAGAAAATGTTCAAATTTACAAGAACAAAGCTGCACAATTACCAGAAAAATGTTGCAAATTTACAAGAAAATGGTTGCAAATTTAAAAGAAAAATGATGCAAATTTATGAGAAAAAGTTGCAAATTCAAAAGAAAGTTACAAATTTACGTGAAAAAATGACAGTTTCAAATTTACAAGAATGGAATTGCAAACTTATGAGAATAAATTTCAAAGTTTGAGATAAAGTTTTGCAAATTTACATGAAAATAGTTGAATTTTTATTAGAAAAGCTGCACATTTTGCTGCAAAACAAATGTTGCAATTATACAAGTGCCAGTCTTTCGGATATGAACAACTACAGACCTATAGCTATTGCAAATGTTATATCTAAACTGTTAGAGGGTTTACTTCTGAACAGAATTGAGGATTATCTGTGGACAAACGACAATCAGTTTGGTTTCAAATCAGCTCTTTCAACTGACAAGGCTGTTTACCTACTCCATGAATTTGTTGACTACTTCAGAAGCCATTCCACTAGTGTCTATGCTACGTTCCTAGATGCTAGCAAAGCTTTTGACAGGATTAACCACTGGTGTTTGTTCAGAAAATTGATCGATCCAGGTATTCCTATTTACATTGTTAGCATCCTGCTATACTGGTACAGAAGGCAGTCTATGGTTGTTAGATGGGGCAATGTCACCTCATCCAAATTTCATGTGACCAAAGGTGTTAAACAAGGTGGTATACTGTCACCCTTGTTGTTTAATGTCTATGTTGATGATCTCAGTGTACTGTTGAACAATACTAATGTGGGCGGCTCCTTTAACGGTGCACTGTTAAATCACATTTTCTACGCTGATGACCTCTGTTAAGTTTGTCTACTGCAGCGATGCAACATCTCCTTTCGGTATGTGAAAAATTTGGTGAAAATAATGACATCTTGTTCAACTGTACTAAATCTATGTGTATGGCTTTCAAACCAAAGTGTGTCAATACGTCGAATCCTGTTATGCCACTTTGTGGTAATAGCTTGAACTTTGTTGAAAAAGTCAAATACCTAGGTGTGTGGATTGAATCTGATAAGACCAATGTTGATTGTAACAGGCATCTCAGGAAACTGTACGCTCAAACAAATTTACTGTTGCGAAATTTCCATAGATGTTCTCCTGATGTCAAATGTATGTTGTTCAAGACCTTCTGTACCTCAATGTACTGCTCGCCTTTATGGTTTAATAGCAATGTTGCTGTTAGGAACAAAATTCGCATTGCATATAATAACTCCCTAAGAATGACTACCATGACTACTCAGAGTTGGGACCAGGAAGCAGAGTCTCAGTCTTACACGCCTCTCTGCAGCTCCTCTTCATCCGCCACCCCTCAGCTTAGCCCCTGTCTTCCCCATCAGAGAATCGTTGTCTGCTCCCTCCAAAGTAAATAAAAATATAATGTATAAGCATCCCAAAGTGATAAAGCAAAATATTGGTAAAACTCAAATTAAACATAAAGCCTCTAAATTGAATGATTTGGCCTCTGTTCCTCCTCATAATTTAAAAATTAAATGTGGTTTATTAAATATTAGGTCTCTAACTCCCAAGTCTCTGTTAGTCCATGATCTGTTAATTGATCATCAGATTGATTTAATTTCCCTTACAGAGACTTGGTTAGGACAAGAGGATTATGTTGGTTTAAATGAATCAACTCCCTCTGGTTATTTAAACTGTCAAAATCCCAGAAGTTCTGGTCGTGGAGGAGGAGTAGCAACAATTTACCATTCCAAATTACTAGTTAATGTAAAGCAAAAAACATGTTATAATTCCTTTGAGGGCCTGGTCCTCAGTGTTGGGCACTTTAGCAATTCCAGGTTAAACCCAATTTTATTTGCCATAGTTTATCGTCCCCCATCAACCTATTCAGAATTTTTATCCGAATTTCCTGATTTCTTAGCTGATTTAGTGCTGAAATCTGATAGAATAATTATAGTAGGGGACTTTAATATACATGTGGATGTAGATAGTGACTGCCTTAATGTGGCTTTTAATTCAATATTAGACTCGATTGGGTTTTCTCAGAAAGTAGGAAATTCTACTCATTACCTCCACCATACATTGGACCTTGTTCTGACATATGGCATAGAAATAGAAAATCTTGTAGTGTGTCCTCATAACCCTGTACTGTCAGACCATTGTCTGTTAACCTTTGATTTTACTATTTCTGACTATTTGGCTCCTAAAGAAAAATATTATCACAGTAGATGCCTCTCAGATGATGCTGTTTCCAAATTTATGCAGATTGTTTCCTCTATGCCATGTGTCAACACAACGGAAATAAGCTATAGACAGCTTGCTCCTTCTGTAATTGATAACATGGTGGATAGTGTTTCAGCTTCTCTGCATCAGGCTCTAGACTTGGTGGCCCCCTTAAAAAAGAAAAAGGCTAATCAGAGATTTTTAACTCCTTGGTTCAACACAGAAACTCGTAGCTTAAAACAGAAGACTCGTCAATTAGAAAGAAAATGGCGCTCTACTAATTTAGATGAAATCTATTTAGCTTGGAGAAATCATCTTTTAATTTATAAAAAGTCTCTTAGAAAAGCTAGAACGAGTTATTACTCTGCATTAATAGAAGAGAACAAGAATAATCCCAGGTTTCTTTTCAGTACTGTAGCCAGGTTGACAAAGAGTCAGGACTCTGTCAATCCTAGCATCCCCTTAGAGCTTACTAGTCAGGACTTTATGAACTTTTTCAATAATAAAATTTCATCCATCAGAGATAAAATCAATCAGATTCTTCCCACAGTTAACTTAAATACTGTAACTACTACAACTCCTATTGATGTCTGTCTTGAGTTTACTCCAATCGACCTTTGAGAGTTAGACAAAATAGTTTCCTCATCCAAACCTTCAACTTGTCTTTTAGACCCTATTCCTACCAGGTTATTTAAAGAAGTCTTCCCACTTATTGGTAGCTTTATTCTTCATATAATCAATTCTTCATTAACTTTAGGCCATGTACCGCAGGCTTTTAAAACGGCTGTAATTAAACCCTTACTCAAAAAGCCAACGCTAGATCCAGGAGATTTAGCTAACTATAGACCAATCTCTAATCTCCCTTTCATTTCAAAAATCTTAGAGTTGTTGCTACGCAATTATTTGACCACCTGCAGGGAAATGGTTTATTTGAGGAGTTTCAATCTGGGTTTAGAATCCATCATAGCACTGAAACAGCCTTAGCGAAGGTCACTAACGACCTCCTCATTGCATCTGATAATGGACTAGTTTCTGTACTTGTCCTTTTAGATCTTAGTGCAGCTTTTGATACTATTGATCATAATATTCTACTTGATAGATTAGAACACTATGTTGGACTTAATGGAACTTCATTGCAGTGGTTTAGATCTTATTTATCTGATAGGTTCCAGTTTGTTCATGTAAATGATGAGTTTTCTCTCAGCTCAAAGCTTAGTCATGGAGTTCCACAGGGATCTGTGCTTGGCCCTACTCTTTTTAGTTTATATATGCTTCCGTTAGGCAACATTATTAGAAAGCACTGTATACATTTTCACTGTTATGCAGATGACACACAATTATACCTGTCAATGAAGCCAGATGATACTAATCAATTAGCCAAGTTAGAAGCCTGTCTTAAGGAAATCAAAGTTTGGATGACTTGTAATTTCCTGCTATTAAATTCAGATAAGACTGAAGTCATTCTTGTTGGTCCAAAAAACCTTAGAAATTCCTTTCCAAATCAAACTTTCAGTTTGGATGCAGTTACTCTCTCTTAATAGCTCTGTGAGGAACCTTGGAGTTATTTTTGATCAGGATTTGTCCTTCAATTCACATATTAAATTTGTTTCTAAGACTGCCTTCTATCATTTGCGTAATATTGCCAAGATTAGGAGCATCTTGTCTCAGAGTGATGCTGAGAAGCTGATCCACGCTTTTGTTAGCTCGAGATTAGATTATTGTAATTCTTTATTATCAGGCTGTCCTAAAACATCTTTAAAAAGTCTTCAGCTGATCCAAAATGCTGCAGCAAGAGTTTTAACAGGTACTAGAAAGAGAGATCATATCTCTCCGGTTCTGGCCTCCCTTCATTGGCTTCCCATAGAGTTTAGAATTAAGTTTAAAATCCTTCTTCTTACTTACAAAGCTCTAAACAATCAGGCTCCTTTTTATTTAAAAGATCTGATACTACCGTATCATCCTAACAGAGCACTACGCTCCCAAAATGCAGGTTTACTTGTAATACCTAGAATCTCCAAAAGTACAATGGGAGGCAGAGCCTTTAGTTATCAAGCTCCTCTCCTGTGGAATCAGCTGCCAATCTGGATTCGGGAGTCAGACTTGATCTCTGTTTTTAAGAATAGGGCTAAAACCTACCTTTTTGATATAGCCTACAATTAGGGAGGGATCATGTGTTTCTGAACCCTCCCTTAGTTATGCTGCTAATAGGTTTAGTCAGCCGGGGGACCTTCAGTAATGCACTGGGCCTCACTCCTTTCCTCACCCTCTATGAAATATTTTTTTTTTGCTGGTCATTAACATCTGTTTGTTCTCTCCCATAGATTGAGTCCCCATCGTGCTGTTTGCTCTCTACATGTCTGTTCTTTTCTTCTTCTCTGTCCCCTCACCCCCCAGCCAGTCGCAGCAGATGACTGCCCCTCCCTGAGCCTGGTTCTGCTGGAGGTTTCTTCCTGTTAAAAGGGAGTTTTTCCTCTCCACCGTCGCCAAGTGCTTGCTCACAGGGGATCGCCTGATTGCTGGGGTCTTTCTGCAACTGTGGGGGTCCTCCCTACAGTTGATAGTGCTATGAGATGACTGTTGTTGTGAAATGGCGCTATATAAATAAAGTTGAATTGAATTGAATTAAGAAGGTTGTTAGATGTACCACGAAGGTCGAGTGCAAGCAAGATGTTTGTGTCTGTGAACATTCCGTCTTTTGGCGAATTGATACGCAAGAATGTTTACAGTTTTATGAGAAGGTTGCTGGCATGTAACAATCATCTTATATCAGCAATTGTCAACTCGTCACTCACACTTCATTCCAGCATTTGAAAGTGGTGGCGTTCCATTTTATACTGAGCCCATTATTGCATGTTATTGTTGTTACAAGAGCGCTGAGTGTCTGTTGATCTGTATATACTTTTATTTATTTATCTATTTTCTACTTGCTTTAGTTTTGCTCTTAATATGAACCCTGAGTTTGAAATAAACATTTGAATATAAGAAAGCATTTTAAATGGCATGTGAAAAAAGTTGCAAATTTTTAAGAAAAACGTTGCAAATTCAAAAGAAAGTTGCAAATTTAGTATGAGAAAAAAGAAAATGTTTCATATTTACAAGAAAAAAATTGGACATTTGAGAATAAATTTCAAAATTTGAGAAAAATTTTTGCAAATTTACAAGAAAAAAGATGAATGCTTATTAGAAAAGTTGCACATTTATTACAAAAATGTTGCAAATATAAAAAAAAAAATTTAAGGCACATGAAAAAAAGTTGCAAATTAAGTCATACATTTGAGACAAAAGATAAGTTTCAAATTTAAAAGATTAAGGTTGCAAATTTATGAGAATAAAGTTCAAAATTTTTTGAAAAAATTTTAGCAAATTCACAAGAAAAAAAATGCAGATTAATGAGAAAAAAGTTGCAAATTTACAAGAAAAAATGCTGAAAATTTATTAGAAAGATGTGCCAATTTTAAAGGAAAAAGATCCAAATTTATGAGAAAAAGGTTTTAAATTGACAAGCCAAAAGCTACAAATTAATGAGGAAAAAAAAACCTGAAAATTTACAAGGAAAACAAAGTTCTAATTTTTTTACAATTAAATTTGCGAGATCACTAGCATTTTAGTAGGACAAAGTAGAAAATTTAAGAAAAATGTAGCAAATTTACAAGAAAAAAATGTAAATTTATGAGAAAAAATTGCAAATTTACAAGAAGTTGAACAATTCTCACATTTTCTCAGAAATTAAGAAAAAAGTTGCAAATTCACAAGAAAAAAGTTGCCAATCTACAAAAAAATTTCAAATTTAATGAGAAAAGTGTGCAAATTTACAAGAACAAAACTGCAACATTTCTTGTAGATTTGAAACATTTTTCCTCGTAATTGTTCAAATTTAGAAGATTTATTAGAAAAAAACTTGCAAATTTAGAAGAAAGATGTGCAAATTTAAACGAAAAGTTTCAAACTGATGAGAAAAGTTGCAAATTTATGAGAAAAAAAACAAAGTTTCAAATTTACAAAAATAAAATTCAAAATTTATGAAGATAAACTTCAAAATTTATAGGAAAAAATTTAGCAAATTGACAAGAAAAGTGTATAATTTTTATTAGAAAAAAGCTGTACATTTAATACAAAAATGTTGCAAATACACAAGAAAAATTTTAAAATGCACAAGAAAAAAGTTGCAAATTTACAATAAAAAGTTGCAAATTTATGAGAAAGTCCAAAATTTTGGGGAAAATTTTTTTTGCAAATTGACAAGAAAAAAGTAATTTTTATAAGAAATGGTGCACAATTACAACAATGTTGCAAATATTCAGGTTCAGTTTTGGGGCCATTATTATTCAATATGTATATAAATGACATATGTAAAGTTTCAGAAAAAATGGACTTAATATTGTTTGCCGATGACACTAATCTATTATGCAGTGGAAGCAATTTGGAACAACTTCTGGATACACTCGGAAAGGAATTAGGAAAGCTTAAACTGTGGTTTGATTCAAACAAATTAACGCTCAATTTAAGCAAGACAAAATTTATAGTCTTTAACAACCATCACAACAACCCAGTACCCAAACTCAGCGTAAATGGTGTAGAGATTGAAAGGGTATCTGAAACTAAATTCCTTGGAGTAATAATTGATAAACTGTGTTGGAAGTCACATATTAATTATATTAAAGGTAAAGTATCCAAATCAATTGCAATATTACACAGAGTGAAATATTTGCTGAATCAACCCACACTATATACCTTGTATCATTCATTAATACTCCCATACATGACATATTGTACTGAAGTATGGGGAAATACATATAAAACAAACATATATCCAGTCTTTATGCTTCAGAAGAGAGCTATTAGAATAATAAACAAAGCAGCTTACAGGGAACCAACAAACCCACTTTTTCTTAAATTAAAAACTCTCAAGTTGAAAGATCTGGTTGACTTTAAAACTGCAGTAATAATGTTTAAAGTGAAGAATCTATCACTGCCCGCAAATATCCAAAAGCTGTTCCAAATAAGGGAGAAACAATATCATTTCAGAGGAGCATGTATATTTCAAAAACCTTCAGTGAGAACAACCACCAAGCAACACTGTGTTTCAGTGCAAGGAGTCAGATTATGGAACGATTTTGGACCTGAATTAAAATCATGTACAACGCTTGGACAATTTAAACAAAAACTAAAGGAAGAAATACTCCAAACATATTTACAAGACAACATGTAAACTCACATAAGGATTGACATTTCCAGTCTGTGTTGTGTTGTTGCTTAGTTTTTTGTCACATTTTGTCTTAGCTTTGTTCTGAATTGTAATCGCTCTTGTGTTTTCTCTTTTTTCTCTTTTGAATTCTTGGATGGAATATGGGTGGGCAATATAAGCTGAGGCTTCAGCCATCACCCATTTCGGATAACTTATGTCAAATTGTATAATCAGAGGAGTTATTGTCTAATTTGACCTTGTTGTTATATTATTCAGTTTCTTTTAACCTGTACTATCCGAAATAAATTCATTCATTCAATATAACAGACAAATTTAAAAATCACAGAGTTTCAAATTTAAAAGAAAAAAGTTGCAAATTTATGAAACAGTCAAAAATTTACTTACTTGAAACTTTAAAATTTGTGAAAAAGTTGAAAATTTACTAGAAAAAGGTTTCAAATTTACGAGAGAAAGTTGAAAATTTGTGAGAAAAAAGTTGTAAATTCAAATGAAAGTTTTCAATTTTATGAGAAAAAAATTGCAAATTTAAGAAAAATTTGCAAATTTATGCAAAAAAATGAAAGTTTCAAATTTACAAGAATTAAATTGCAAATTTATGAGAGAAAAGTTTAAAATTTATGACAAAAATTGCAGATTTTAAGAAAAAGTTACAGATTTAAGAAAAAAAGTTTCAAATTTGCAAGAAAAAGTTCCAAATTTATGAGAAAGAAGTTGCAAATTTACATGAAAACTACAAACTAACCTGCACTTATAGAGCACTTTTTCTAGTCTTAAAGACCACTCAAAGCGCTTTCACTAGTACTAACCCTCTATTCTAAGGAGACAGATATCTAGGGACAATTTAGACCAACCAATTAACCTAACATGCATGTCTTTGGATTGTGGGAGGAAACCAGACCCCCCGGAGTAAACCCAGCACAGGGAGAACATGCAAACTCCACACTGAAAGGTTCCAACCCCTGACAGAAAAGCTTTCAATTTATGAGTAAAGGTTACAAATTTACAACAGCTGAACATTTGAGAAAAAAAAAAAAAAAACTGAAAATTTACAAGGAAAAAGTTGCAAATTTACAAGATAAAAGATACAAATTTACATGAAAAAGTGACCAATTTATGAGAACAAATGTGAAAATTCATGAGAACAAAGTTGAAAATTAAGAAAAATGTAGCAAATTTACAAGAAAAAAAAATTCAAATTTATCAAAAAAGTTTCAAATTGACAAGAAAAAAAACCTTAAATTTTACAATTAAAAAGTTGTAAATTTAGGAAGAAAATGCTAATTTAATGAGAAAAAACTGCACATTTACAAGAGCAGAACTGCACAATTACGAGAAAAATGTGGCAAATCTACAAGAATAGTTGCAAATTTTTGAGAAAAAAAAAATGAAAGTTTCAAATTTATGAGAATAAATTTCAAAATTTGAGAAAATTTTGCAAATTTACAAGAAAAATGTTGAATTTTTATTAGAAAAGTTTCACATTTATTACAAAAATGTTGCAAAATAAGTAAAAAAAAATTAAAAGGCACGAGAAAAAAGTTGCAAATTTATGAGAAAGTTGCAAATTCAAAAGAAAATGTAAATTTGAGAAAAAATGAAAACGTTTCAAATTTAAATAAAATTGCAAATTTATGAGAATTTCAAAATTTATAAGAAAAAAAAGTTGAATCATTAGAAAAGTTGCACATTTATTACAAAAATGTTCCAAATATACAAAAAAAAAATTTAAGGCATGAGAAAAAAGTTGCAAATTCAAAAGAAAATGTTGCAAATTTATGAGAAAAAAATAAGATGAAGCCTTTATTAGTCCCACAATGGGGAAGTTCCAGGATTGCAACAGCACAGGGATAGCAACACTCAGAGCAACAATCAAGACAACAAGAGCAGCAAGCATACATATATATATAGTATATATATGACAGTGCGGCGCATTGTAGCCGGATGGAATGAAACAGCACAATGTCTACTTAGTTATCCTACATGGTATGATTATGTGCCCATACATATTCTCACCCTCCATAGCGACCGGTATTTTCCTAGTTGTATGCCAGACGGGACCATTGTACAAGTCTATTGCGTCTTTTGCATTCAATACTATTAGGTTGTCACGTCTTTTTGCTATCTCTGCAAGCAGCCCTGCTTAGGTTGTACAGTCTGACAGCCGTAAGTAGGAAGGACCTGTGAAACCTCTCGGTTGTGCACCTAGGATGATGTAGTCTGCTGCTAAATGAGCTCCTCAGTGCGTTCACTGTGTCCTGCATAGGGTGGGACTCGGATTCCAGCAGAGATGACAGTTTAG
Source organism: Pholidichthys leucotaenia (assembly GCA_020510985.1). Lineage (NCBI taxonomy): Eukaryota > Metazoa > Chordata > Actinopteri > Cichliformes > Pholidichthyidae > Pholidichthys > Pholidichthys leucotaenia. The sequence continues at coordinate 1,488,908 of CM035845.1, forward strand.
CCACCATCCTTCTCTCTCCTATCTCCTCCACTGGGTCAAGGTGTTGCCCCAGGACAGAGCTAGCCTTCTTGATCAGTTTCAGTCTCTTATCGGCTGCTGTAACGCCACTGCCCCAGCAGACCACTCCAAAAGTGATGGCTGATGCCACCACCATGTCGTAGAATGTCTTCAGCAGCGCCCCTTGTACACCAAAAGACCTGAGTCTCCTCAGTAGGAACAGCCTGCGCTGTCCCTTCTTGTAGAGTGCGTCAGTATTGTGTGACCAGTCTAGTTTATTGTTCAGATGAACACCCAGGTACTTGTAGGATGTCACCATCTCGATGTCTGTTCCCTGTATATTTACTGGTGCTGTGAGGGGTTGTCCTTGCCTGCGGCAGTCCACCACCAACTTCTTAGTTTTCCTCACGTTGATCTGGAGGCAGTTCCGATGGCACCAGTCCACGAAGTCCTGGATAAGTCCTCTGTACTCAGCTTCATCTGCATTGGAGATGAGGCCAACGATCGCAGAGTCAGAGAACTTCTGTAGATGGCAGTGTGTTGTGTTGTGTGAGAAGTCTGCAGTATAAAGGGTGAACAGGAAGGGAGCCGAAACCGGTCCCTGGGGGGCCCCCGTGCTACCGATGATCATGTTGGACACAGTCCCTGGTTCTCACAAACTGTGGCTGGTTAGTGAGGTAGTCCAGGATCCATGATGACAGGTGCTGGTCCACCCCTGCACGCAGCAGCTTGTCCTTCAGGATCATCGGTTGGATGGTGTTGAAAGCACTGGAGAAGTCAAAGAACATGATCCTCACCATATTCCCGGGCTTCTCCAGGTGGGACAGAGAACGGTGAAGGAGGAAGATTACCGCATCCTCCACCCCAATGCCATGCTGGTAGGTGAACTGGAGTGGATCCATCACTGGTCCCACCAGGGGGCGGAGGTGAGCAAGAAGCAGTCTATCCAGGGTCTTCATCATGTGGGACATCAAGGCCACTGGTCTGTAGCTGTTCAGATCTTTGGGGTAGGAAGTCTTTGGTACAGGTACCACACAAGATGTTTTCCACAGCTGTGGTACCCTCCCCAGTTTCAGGCTCAGGTTGAAGATGTACGTCACAATCCCACACAGCTGGTCTGCACAGGACTTGAGGAGCTTTGCGCTGATGCCATCCGGTCCCGACGCCTTCCTCGCTTTGATCTTCCTCAGCTCCGTCCTCACCTGGGTCTTAGTGAGGGTCAGGTTGGGGGGCTGTGTGTTGGGAGTGGGGGGGGTGTTGGTGGAGTGGGCAGCAGGACTTGATGTCTTTAGAGGCAGCAGTGGTTGTTGTGCAGTCGGGGGGAGGGCGGTTGGTCAAACCTATTGAAAAACAGATTCAGATTGTTTGCCCACTCCCTGCCCCCCGTGGCCTGGGGGGAGGTATTCTGGAGCCCAGAGATGGTTTTGAGGTTTCTCCAGACCCCGCTGATGTCGCTCTGTTGCAGCTTGTCCTCCATCTTCTTCCTGAAGCTGTCCTTGCCTTCTCTGATCTTTCTCCTCAGCTCCCTCTGTACGGACTTCAGCATCTCCTTGTTCCCCGACCTGAAGATCCTCTTCTTCTCTCTCAGAAGTGTTTTTATCTCAGGGTTGATCCAGGGTTTGTTGTTCGAGCAACACCGTATGGTCTTGGTGGGAACGTTGTCCACACAGAAGCTGATGTAGTCCGTGATGGTGTGAGTGAGGCCATCAATGTCCTCACCATGTGGATCGCAGAGCTGCTTCCAGGCGGTGGTTTCAAAACAGTCCTTTAGAGTGTCCATTGCCTCCTCAGACCATAACTTCACTGTGCGCATGACCGGAGGTTGTCTGTGCACTAGGGGTTTGTACACCGGTCGGAGATGAACCAAGTTGTGATCCGATCTCCCGAGTGGGGGAAGTGGTGATGAGGTGTACGCCTCCTTAGTGTTTGCATAGAGTAAGTCCAGTGTTTTATTGTCTCTAGTGTGGCATGTGACATACTGGGTGAACATGGGTAGAATGGAGGACAGTGAAACATGGTTGAAATCGCCTGAGATGAGGAGAAGAGCATCTGGGTGTTCTGTCTGCAGCCTGCTGGTTACTGAATGGATGACGTCACGTGCTGTCCCAGCGTTCGCCGTTGGATTTGCATAAACAACAATAGTAGTAGATTAGTTTATTTGACAGGGACAGTGCAATAAACATAGACAATTAATCAAAGACAATCAATCTGATGTGTTGCACATAGAGTGTATAGCTATTAGCTAATTTGCAACTCTTGTCCCTGGATGGGCCCTGGTAGGCCCCTGGTAGGACCACGCACAGTCCCTTCCCTGGCAGCGGGAGTCCCAGGCCCGCTCCGGCCGACTCCCACCGCTGCCAGTTCTCCCAGGCGGCCGCTGGCCCGCATCCATGCGTCCAGCCTTTGCCGCGCCTGGAAAGTGGCCGCATCTTCGTCCTGCTCGCTCCGCTGCGTCGCTCCTGCGCCTCTGTGACGTCATCTGCCGGGGGAAGCATCTGCAGGAGGCGGCTTTTTTTCCCCGTCCATGCCACCTCGCTCTAATTTAGCGTCGGCGAGGGGCCAGTTTGTCGTGCGCTGTGTGCGGGGCAGTACCATGCCATGTACCCTGGCTCTGTGCAGCGGAAGCCGTCCTTCCTCGCGTCGCCAATGCAGATCACGTGTGAATATTCCCTCGGGAGATATGTAGGCTGCATGCTAACAGCTAGCAACTCAATGTCTTTGCTGCAGTGTCGTTGTTTAACAGTGATATGTCCCGGTCTGCACCAGTTGTTGTTAACATACATTATCACTCCACCGCCCCTAGCTTTGCCACTGTCTGGTGTTCGGTCTATGAAAAAAGTTTCAAATTTACAAGAATAAAATTGCAAATTTATGACAATTTCAAAATTTATGAGGAAAAATTTTTGCAAATTTATAAGAAAAAAGTTGAATTCTTATTGGAAAAGTTGCACATTTATTACAAAACTGTTTCAACTATATAAGAAAAATTTTAAAAGGCATGAGAAAAAAGTTGCAAATTCGAAAGTCATAAATTTATGAGGAAAAAAAGATTCAAATTTTCAAGAATAAATTCAAAATTTATAAGAAAAAAGTTTTGCAAGTTGACAAGAAAAAAGTTGAATTTTTATTAAAAAAAGTGCACAATTACTACAACAATATTGCAAATATAAGAAAAAAAAATATAAAAATCACAAGAAAAAAGGTGCAAATTAAAAAGTTGCAAATTTATGAAAAGTCAAAAATTTACATGAAAGTTTTCAATCTTATAAGAAAAAAATTAGCAAATTTAAAAGAAAGTCGCAAATTTATGCAAAAAAATGAAAGTTTCAAAATTACAAGAACAAAATTGCAAATTTATGAGAAAAATTTTCCAAATTTATGAGAAAAGTGAAAATTTAGAAGAAAAATGTAGCAAATTTGCAAGAAAAAATTTCAGATTTATGAGGAAAAAACTTTCAAATTGACAAGAAAAAAAGGCTAAAATTTGTGAGGAAAAAATCATTCAATTTTACAAGGAAAAGGTAAATTTAAAAGAAAAAAAATTGCAAATTTAATGAGAAAAAAGTGCAAATTTACAAGAACAAAACTGCACAATTGAGAAAAATGATGTAAATCTACACAAAATATTGCAAATTTACAAGTAAATAGTTGCAATTTTTTGAGGAAAAAGTTGCAAATTCAAAAGGAAAGTGTCAAATTTTTAAGAAAAATATGAAAAAACTTTCAAATTTATGAGAATAAATTTCTAAATTTATGAGAAAAAATTTTGCAAATTTTAAAGAAAAAAGTTGAATTCTTATTAGAAAAAAGTTGAACATTCATTACAAAAATGTTGAATATAAGAAATAATTTTAAAAGGCACAAGAAATAAAGTTGCAAATTCACAAGAAAGTCAAATTTAAGAGACAGGAAAAAAAAAAGTTGCAAATTTACAAGAAAAAAGTTGCAAATTTATGAGAAAAATGTTTAAAATTGACAAGCCAAAAGTTGCAAATTTAATTGGAAAAAAATTACAAATTTATGAGAGCATAAATTTTACTAGGACAAAGTTGAAAATTTACAAGAAAATGTAGCAAATTCGTGGTAAATTTATGAGACAATAGTGAAAAGTTTCAAATTTACAGGATAAAGATTGAAAATTTGAGAATATGGTTCAAAATTTTAAAGAAAAAATTTTGCAAATTTACAAGAAAAAAGTTCTAAAAATCTAATCTACCAAATCAATACCCAATCTACCAAAAATTTTCAAATTTAATGAGAAAAAAGTGCAATTTTAGAAGAACAAAACTGCACAATTACGAGGAAAAATGTTTCAAATCTACAAGAAAAAAGTTGACAATTAGAAAAAAAACTTGCAAATTCATGAGAAAAAAGTTACAAATTCAAAAGAAAGTCGCAAATTTATGAGAAAAAAAAAAAAGAGTTTCCAAATTTACAAGAATAAAATTTACGAGAATTTAAAAATTTATGAGAAATTTTTTGCAAGTTTACAAGAAAAAATTAGAATTTTTATGAGAAAAAAGTTGCAAATTTATGAGAAAAAAGTTGCAAATTTATCAGTCTGGAGATGCAAATGGATGAGCAAAATCTGGACTATAGAGAACCCCATCACTGGAATTAACACCCTTCAGATCCTCTAAGGCTCGGCCACATTCCTGTCCATTTCATCTTGTGTGGTGCTGAAACTTTGGTGAGGTCAGTGAGAATCGCTGCTCTCTTAGCAAAATGTGGAATGAATTTACTGTGCCGTCCTACCAAACCCATAAATGAACGTACCTTCTTTGTAGTGGGCACAGGATCGGCCTGAATGGCATCCACCTTTCCCACTCTTGGCTTAATAACCCCCTGTCCAACAACATGACCCAGGTACTCCACCTGCTGCTGTCCAAAGGCACACGTGGATTAATGCTCAGTCCTGCTGTCTTAATCAGATGAAGGACCTGCCAAAGGTGCAATACATGTTCCTTCCAGGTCTGACTGTAGATGACCACGTCATCCAAGTAGGCAGCTGCAAAGTATGATGCACCTCTCAATACCTGGTCCATGAGTCTTTGGAATGTTGCAGGCGCCCCCTGGAGGCCAAATGGCATAACTAAATTGAAAGTTGCCATAAGGTGTCTTAAAGGCTGTCAATTCTTTAGTTTCAGGCACCAAAGCCAACTGCCAAGACCTCTTGCTCAGGTCTAGTGTGGTAATAAACTTAGCCCTGCCCACTCTCTCCAACAGCTCATCAATTTGAGGCATGGGGTAAGACTCAAACTTTCAAACTGCATTTAGATATCTAAAATCAATGCAGAACCTCAAGGAACCATCCTTCTTTGGGACCAGCACAACGGGACTACACCATTCACTCGCTGACTCTTCAATCACCCCCAAATGCAACAGCTTAGACAGGAAGTTTGTTCCACAGTCTCTAAGGACCTCTCTAGGTATGCCTACCCTTGAAAATAATTGCTCCCTCCTAAAGAGCTAATGTTAATAATTAAGTCAACTGGGTGAGGCAAATAAAGAACCACTTACTAGTGATGGGACGAACAACACTGGTGCGTCAGCACTGTGCCGAGCGCACAAGAGAGAAACCCCGTACTGATGCTCGTATCGCTTTAAGAAAAAAATCGTGACCGATACAGGAAGTGTGTCGTTTGGATGTGCCGCGCCAAATTGTGTTTATAAGGAAACAAACTGTATTGACGTGTATTGTTGTGGATTTGTTGAATGGAGATGAAACTGTTTGCTGTTGCTGTGTCTGTAGGATTTTTCTTGCCCCCACCTTGTTCAACTTCTGACTTCATGGATCGTTCCAATAAGAAGAAGTTTGCCCCAGTCTGCAATCATTTTGATCGTTTGACGGCAAATAAGGTCAATCTTTTTCTCCTTTGGGTATTGTTTACTGTTGGTTTTTGAATTAACTATGTTTCTACTCTTTTCTGTAAGAGGTTTGAATTGTTTTCAGATAAATTAACTTTTTATTTTATTGCAGGTGAAGTGTGGGCTCTGCTCCACAGAGCTGTCTTACATCAATAAGAGCACTTCATCAATGCTGACGCATGATGGAGCTCAGCATGGCAATGAAGAACTGGCAGATACTCGTGTGAGTAGCCCAGGTATGTTGAAATTCTCACAAAAAATTTCAATTTTCAAGAATAGTTTATTACACACAAAAGGCTTTGTGTGACTCTGTAATATTGTTTGTAAAAATTACAGTCCTTCAACAAGCTTTAAACAAAATATTTCCTTTTGGCTTGTAGTTCCTAACAAGCAAGCAGTGGATGAGGCTGTGGTCAACATGATCAAAGACTGTCAGCCTCTCACCATTGCTGAAAATGAGGGATTCAGGGAACTCCTGACGCTTATTGCCCCCTCATACGTTCTACCAAGCAGGAAGGTATGTGTAAGAAATGTATGGTTGAATTAATTGAGTACTGTCATGTCATATATACAGTATATATATATTCATAATGTATTACAGTGTTTGTCTGGTTATTTTTAGGCCATCAAGGACTTGGTGAGCCAGAAATATCAGGAGGAAAAGGAGAAAACAAAAAAGGACCTCCAGAGCGTCGTTGCTGTTACTTTAGCAGCTGATATGTGGACGTCCATTAATATGGAGGCATATCTTGCTGTTACTTGCCACTATGTGGACAAAGAAAGCCATGAACTCTGTTCAGTCTTGGGAGTGCAGCATGTTCCTCAGAAACACACTGCAGAAAACATGGCCACACCTTTATCAACTCACACTTAAATTTTTATGCACACCATCTTCATCTGTACCCTGTGAAAGAGTTTTTCTAAGGCACGGGAACTGGTGTCTAAGAAGAGAAATCACCTTGGAGCAAAGACTACAAAAACTTTGTTCCTCAATAAAAATATATGAGTGAATCCATTTTTAGTCTGTTATTTCGTATGATTGAACACTTAAGTTAAAAGAAATTCATACACGAGTTAAAAATTTTAACTCTGAATTTTATTATAGACAAATTTGGTATATTTTACATAGCAGCTCATTTTAGCATTTACACAAACAAAGTTTTAAGCAAATTTTAATCTCTTCTCATAAACAACTTAACTCAGCAAACAAATTGAGCAAAAAAAATTATACAACAATGAGATCATATTTTAAGTAAAAGACTAGCAATTAAATAAAGATTCAATATTATTTCACAGGCTGATGTTGGGTTTGCAGCATGTAAGCTTTTCCATCATATTTTCATTTTGTTTACCTGCAATGATTTTAGAACTACTGCAGAGGTCACTATTGAGTGACCAACACAGTGTCAATACAGTTTGGGAAATGTGTCAATACACTCCTTGAGGAATCATCACCCCATCACTACCACTTACCTTTGCCAGCAAAGCAGCACCATCTGTCATACAGCCAAGCAGCCAAGGCGCACGTCTCAGAAGAGCTAGACTTCAAGAATTTGCAACAAGCCTTTTTCCTTTTATTTCAGACACTGTGCAGACAAAGAAATTCACCCTAAAACATCCAACACCCAGCCACAACCAAATGAAAATCACCTGCTGATATACCCAGTGAGATAATTAGCCTGATTAGAACATACCAATGTCCACAGGTAAGGCAATAAATACACACATTTTACATGTACTCAACAATACCTTAAAATATTGATTGAACATATAAATAGTATTTACACAATATTTACAAAATCAGACATAATAAATAAACACCCATAAATAGTACAATAAATAGTATAAACCGTTATTTTCATTTAAATCCACCACCAACTTCCCCTCTACTCATCTATTACAGACTTTTTCCTCCTGGCACCCCTTTATAAGGCACCCGAGCCCCCGGGGAATCTTTTACCTGAGACACCACCAGGAAGCACGTTGGCAAAGGTAAGTGGTTCTTTATTTGCCTCACCCAATGATTTAATAGTGATGGGTCCATGAGGCGTCATGAGACGTTTCGACACATTGCAAAACTGTATTGATACTGTGTTGATACTGTGTCGCTGAATACTGACACCTGCTGGACCTTAAAAATCCCTACAGGCAACCTAATTGACAGACTCAACTGACACTGATTTGATGACCTAGTATATACAATAATATACTGCTAAAAAAAAAAAAATGTCCACTTAGGAAGCAACACTGACAATCAGTTTCACCTGCTGTTGTGTGATTTTGTTGTCAGCACATTCAACTATGTAAAGAACAAAGTATTTTAATAATATTTCATTCAAATCTAGGATGTGTTATTTAGTGTTCCCTTTATTTTTTGGACCAGTATATAATTTAAGTCATTGTATTTTATATTGTATTATTTCATATCTTCATTTTAATTTCAAATATCATTGATATTTTTAGATACAGTCAATAAATTTGTATCACCGTTACAGGCCCGGTACCGTGGCTCTGAGAGAGATCCGTCACTACCAGAAATCCACAGAGCTGCTCATCCGTAAGCTGCCCTTCCAGCGCCTGGTGAGGGAGATCGCTCAGGACTTCAAGACCGACCTGCGCTTCCAGAGCTCCGCCGTCATGGCTCTGCAGGAGGCCAGCGAGGCCTACCTGGTGGGTCTCTTCGAGGACACCAACCTGTGCGCCATCCACGCCAAGAGGGTCACCATCATGCCCAAAGACATCCAGCTGGCCCGCCGCACCCGTGGAGAGAGAGCTTAGACTTTCTGCTGCACATTCACCAACCACAATGCTCCGCACTGTGTGTCTATATATATATTTATATTAATATGTACATATGTATACTCACTGCTCTTGATTTTTCTTGCCTTCTGATTGTTGCTCTGAGTGTTGCTATCCCTGCGCTGTTGCAATCCTGGAATTTCCCCATTGTGGGACTAATAAAGGCTTATCTTCTCTTATCTTAAATAATGTGAACATGTATCATAACGTGAAAATCTAAGTGAACATGTTGTGAATGAGGATGCTTGTGGACTGATTTTTTTTTTATTGATTTATTTTTTTTTTTTTTTTAACAAAGTTCTTTTTACAAATTTTTATTCAAAAAAAGAAGTTTTTCCAAAGTACTAAAATTCAGGCGGTTGCGCTTTTTGGACACAACTTCTCCAGCTGTTGAAAATACTCGCTCACATGGCACAGATGAGGCTGGAGTGCAGAGAAATCCTAACGCCAGCTGGAAGAGGTTGGGATAGCTGGCCTTTTGATTGTCCCAGTATCTCAGAGGATCCTGGGACCTGGCAATATTGCCCTCTGCCAGGTACCTCTGCACCTCCTGGATGGCATCAGCTGTGGCGTTTTTGGTCTGCCTGCCCACTCCAATGTCCAAAGGTTATCTAAAAAAAAAAAAAAAAAACCAACAAATTGGCATTTTAGCACATGATTTCCAAACAACAAATTCTGCTGAATAACATGGCTGAAGTGGGTGCAGACAGCTGTTGTGAAGACGGTCCCGGCTGGGGCTCATTTGTGCGTCCGATTACAGACACACATTCTGCCTGCAGTCTACTGATGGCGTCATTGCACTTGGAGGAACTGCGGAACCCGAGTGATTTAAATCTGGGGTCTAGAAGTGTGGCTAGGGTCAACACACTTAATGACTCCAGGTTGGAAGCAGTGTCTGTGACTCGACGCTTCAGGTGTTCTTGTAGGTGTATGGCTGCCTGTGTGTGCAAGGTTGAAGCATTACGCTCTAGTGTAAGAGCATTTTCATCATCGGGATGACCTTTGACACTGACACTCGCCTCTCTTCAGACAACTCCACTGTAGCTTGATGGAAAGGAGCAAGCACAAGAAGTGTTTCTCCTGTGATGGTATACTCATCAGCTGTAAGTGGAGTCAAATCGCTTTTTAGAGAGGCCAGAGATACCCACACTGGTTCCCTCTCATTATGTAGCCTTGACAACATTTCATATGTGCTGTTCCAGCGTGTTGGCACCTCATTGAGAAGTTTCAGGCTTGGTCGTCCTGTCTGTTGCTGCACTTGAGCGAGCTTCTCCTTGGCTGTAGTACTTGATCTGAAGTATGTGAATGTACCTAGCTTTGTGTCTGATGGATGCAAGTGTGGGGATCTGATCACATGACTTACTAACTAATAAATTTAGACTATGTGCAATGTAAATTGAGAGCTGAATTTGGAGCTGTCTTGTGGATGCAATCATGTTTGGTGCTGCGTCGGTCACAAGACACTTTACTTTATTGGTTATGGCCCAGTCCTCCTTCATGCCCCTTTTGACTTGGGCCAAATTGTCAGCCGTGTGACTTTGTGGAAAGTATTGCACTCCCAACACAGACGTACACAACTGCAAATTCTCATTAATGTAGTGACAGGTAAGAGCCAAGTAAGCCTCCATGTTCACAGATGTCCACATGTCAGCTGTTCTACTCACTGCCACAGCTTGCTGTACTTCCTTTTTCACTCGTTCCCGTTCCTCCTCGTACTTTTTGGCCACCATTTGTTTGATGGTCTGAAAATTACACCAAGTCAAACCAAAAGCAAATCCATATATTTAAATTAAAGATTAAATAAATTGGATATATCAACTACTACTTTAGATAATTTCCACAAACCTTTCTGGTTGGCAAAACATATGAGGGCTGAAGGGCCTGAACCAGTTCCCTGAACCCTTCACTCTCTACAATGCTGAGGGGCTGGCAGTCCTTCACCATGAAACTGAGTACAGCTTCATCCAGCATCTGCTTCCTGGAAGCTTGATGGTTAAAAATGAAGTAAAAAATAAATTAATAGGAATTAATTATCAATAAAGCAACTGTGAGTAAGTAGTAGAAGGGCTGTATACCTGAGTCTATCCTGGGTGTATCCGGGACTTCATTTTCATGCCTGGCCCTATAATGTCTCAGCATTGAGGAGGTGCTTTTGTTTAAATACGACAGCTCTGTTGAACAAATGCGACATTTAGCCTGCAGAAAATATGAAGAGTAAACTAAGAGTCACTTTCAAATGAATTTGAATTCAGATAGATCAAGTAGAAACTCTGAGAGGAACAGGATGAAACAACAAGGAAATTAAAACAAAGAAAATAGTATTTTAAAGATACAGTGATCCCTCACTTATCATTATCATGGGTTGATATGAGTGTAGTCAGGAGTTTACTTGGAGCTGGTGTACTTGGTAACAGCCTTGGTTCCCTCAGACACGGCGTGCTTGGCCAGCTCACCGGGCAGCAGGAGGCGCACTGCGGTCTGGATCTCCCTGGAGGTGATGGTGGAGCGCTTGTTGTAGTGGGCCAGACGAGAGGCCTCGGAGGCGATGCGCTCAAAGATGTCGTTGACAAAGGAGTTCATGATGCTCATGGCCTTGGAAGAGATACTGGTGTCAGGGTGCACCTGCTTCAGCACCTTGTAAACGTAAATGGCGTAGCTCTCCCTCCTGGTCTTTCTCTTCTTCTTGCCTCCTTTACCGGTGGTCTTGGTCACGGCTTTCTTGAAGCCGTCTGCCAGAGATCCACGGAGCTGCTCATCCGCAAGCTGCCCGTCCAGCGCCTGGTGAGGGAGATCGCTCAGGACTTCAAGACCGTCCTGCGTTTCCTGAGCTTCGCCGTCGTGGCTCTGCAGGAGGCCAGCGAGGCCCACCTGATGGTCTCTTCTTCGCTAAGGGGGTCACCATCATGCCCAAAGACTTCCAGCTGGCCCGCTGCATCCGCGGAGAGAGAACGACTTTCTGCTGCACATTCACCAGCCATAATGTTCTGCACTGTGTGTCTATATATATATACATTTATAGTAATATGGACATATGTTTACTAGATGTTGTTTTTTCTTGCCTTCTGATTGTTGCTCTGAGTGTTGCTATCCCTGTGCTGTTGCAATCCTGGAATTTCCCCATTGTGGGACTAATAAAGGCTTATCTTATCTTATCTTCTTGGGCGCAGACTTGGCAGGTTCAGGCATCCTTATTTCTCGATACTTCGATCAAACGAATGACGGTTAATGGGTTCCAGAACCGACCGCGAAAAGTGAAAAACCACGAAGTAGCGTCACCCCTAATGATGTCACCCATAAATAATACGTACGTTCATTCTCTCACTCTCTCTCTCATATGATACGTGTGTGTGTGTGTGTGTGTACGTGTACATACATACGTAGATGTAAATAAAGTGTACATAAATATGTTTTTAGAACTCTTTTATTCTTATAACAAGATACGTAACTCAAGATGAAGATGATTTACTTCACAGGTTAATGAGAGCTTTACTGCTCCTCAGGTGACGCCTCATCGTCAGGTGCTAGAAGCGCAGGATCATCGAGGGCAGCTTCTGATAGAGCTGGAGAAGCTGCAGGAGGCGGCGTAGTGGCTCGACGGGAAGACTATTTCGCACAAAATGGCACAAGAGAACAGCAAAAAGTTCCACGCTGCGAGACTACGTAACACGAGCGATAAAGAGCAATGAATGCGGTCTTCCTTCCCTTCACGGGCGCTCGGCAGGGAGAGGAGGTGGGTGAAACGTCTCGGCCAATCAGCTTGTGAGATTTCCGAGCCGAGCCAACACGAGAACAGCGAACAGAGAGGTGGATTTTTTGAGTTGTGCGGCTCTCCGTGTTGATACCTGATGGTCTAATGTAGTCTCCCTGCCTTCTGCTAGCGCCCACCCATTATTTCTCAATTTTGAATTTTTGATGAATATTTTTGAAAAATCCGCGATGCACTGAGGGCGTGAAAGGTGAAGCGCGAAGTAGCGAGGGATCACTGTACTATATTTTTGGGAAATACCATATTGTGACGTAAGCAGGGTTCACACAAAGAAAATGGAGCAAGATGGTTGTGATCAACGGGATTTATTTTTCACACACTCTGAGCACAGGCAGGAGGGGAGGTCATTCTCCCAGACCTCCGTTTAAATCACGGTTACACACACATAATAAATCTTGCCTATGAAATACTGTTGGGTAATTATAACGCAGTTATAATTACACAGCAGTAGAATAGCTCAGTAATAACATTTACTATACACACAGTAACGTTTCAATTGTCCAAGCACGCTGGGAAACCCCTGCCCCCCTTAACATGGCCCCGACGTTACAATATTTTCCGATATCAGATCAAAATGGTCCAACACAGGCAGAAACCTTTCTTTCCTTGACGCTGCTGCTCGTGCTCCATAATTCGTGATAAATTTGGACAAGGACCGTCCGCAACACATATGAGTCTTTGAGCAAATGCATCCCGTTGACAGATGCGCTTCCTTATAAACGCGGGCGCGTCAGTGTTTCGACGCCCTAGCGTCACGTGACCGATACAGTCCCTGTATTGGTCACGTGACTTTCTTAAAGCGAGATGCACCGACACGCACCGAAACTGGGTTTCGCTCTATGAGCCCGACGCATGCGCCGACGCATCGGTGTTGCCGGACCCATCACTAATTATTAACATTAACTCTTTATCTCAAAAGTGGACTTCAACTCACCCAGAAAAACAGATCTCCAGCCCACAAATAAACACCATTTACAACTTCCAATTCTTTGTATTTTTATACATTAGAATACATTTTAACATTTGAAAGTTATAAATTCCCTTACACATATAACCTCGTCAGCCTCCGTCGGTCTATGATGACCATGGAAGAGAATCCTAAACATCTACTCTGCTGGAAACTTTCAGTTTTCTTACTCTTTCTCTTAATAGCTCTGTGAGGAACCTTGGAATTATTTTTGATCAAGATCTGTCCTTCAATTCACATATTAAATTTGTTTCTAAGACTGCCTTCTATCATTTGCGTAATATTGCCAAGATTAGGAGCATCTTGTCTCATGGTGATGCTGAGAAACTGATCCACGCTTTTGTTAGCTCGAGATTAGATTATTGTAATTCTTTTCTTTTTATCAAAAACCTTCCTTTTTGATATAGCCTACAATTAGGGAGGGATCATGTGTTTCTGAACCCTCCCTTAGTTATGCTGCTAATAGGTTTAGTCAGCCGGGGGACCTCCAGTAATGCACTGGGCCTCACTCCTTTCCTCACTCTCAATGAAATATTTTTTTTTTTTTTTTGCTGGTCATTAAGATGTTTGTTCTCTCCCATAGATTGAGTCCCCATTGTGCTGTTTGCTCTCTACATGTCTGTTCTTTTCATCTTCTGTATCCCCTCACCCCCCAGCCAGTCGCAGCAGATGACTGCCCCTCCCTGAGCCTGGTTCTGCTGGAGGTTTCTTCCTGTTAAAAGGGAGTTTTTCAGAATCAGAATCAGAATCAGAATCAGATTTATTGCCATTGTTCATGTAGTACACAAACTAGGAATTTGTCTCGGTGCCATGCTGCAACATTAAAAACATGATGAGATAAAGAGATAAACTAAAAAACTAAAGGACTAAAAACGTGCAATAAGTGTAGAAAAATAAGTAATAATAATATTAATAATAATAATAATAATAATAATAATAGTAATAATGAGTAATACTAGTCAAGGCAGTTTTAAATAAATTAGCAAGTAGCAGATAATGTGAAGTACCACATAGTGCAGTCAATAATGCAACAGAAAAACAGTGATGAATGACATGAGTCTGGTTGAGCTGCTGTACATAGTGCACGAGAGTCAATAAGTCACTTAATGTTCAGCAGTCTGATGGCAGAGGGGAAAAAGCTGTTCATGTGACGGGAGGTTTTAGTCCGGATGGACCGAAGTCTTCTACCTGAGGGGAGGGGGGCAAACAGTACGTGACCAGGGTGTGAAGGATCGGCTATGATCCGGCCAGCACGCCTCCGGGTCCTAGAGATGTACAGGTCCTGGAGAGATGGGAGCTTGCAGCCGATCACCTTCTCAGCAGTGCGCATGACGTGCTGCAGCCTTAGTCTGTCCCTGGCAGTGGCTCCTGCGTACCACACGGTTATGGAGGAGGTGAGGATGGACTCGATGATGGCCGTGTAGAACTGCACTAACATCTTGGTGGGTAGCTTGAGCTTCCTCAGCTGCCGCAGAAAGAACATCCTCTGCTGGGCCTTTTTGATGAGGGAGCTGATGGTTGGCTCCCATTTGAGGTCCCGGGTGATGGTGGTGCCCAAGAAGCGGAAGGAATCTGCAATGGTAATGGGAGAGCCTGTGATGGTGAGGGGGGGCAGGGGGGTTGTGACTTTTCTGAAGTCCACAATCATCTCCGCTATCTTCAGAGCGTTCAGCTGCAGGTTGTTGTGGCTGCACCAGGACACCAGCTGGGCTACCTCTTTCCTGTAGGCGGACTCGTCGCCGTTGGAGATGAGCCCGATGAGGGTGGTGTCGTCCGCAAACTTAATCAGCTTAACAGACTGGTGGCTGGAGGTGCAGGAGTTGGTATAAAGGGAGAAGAGTAGGGGGGAACGTACACAGCCCTGGGGTGATCCAATGCTGATGCTAACAGAGTCCGAGACAGACTTCCCCAGCCGCACATGCTGCCTCCGGTCCGTCAGGAAGTCGGTGATCCACCTGCAGAGGGAGTCAGGCACGTTGAGCAGGGACAGCTTGTCCTGGAGCAGATCGGGGCGGATGGTGTTGAATGCGGAGCTGAAGTCCACAAACAGAATCCTGACATAGGTTCCCGGGGAATCCATTTGCTGCAGGATGGAGTGGAGGGCCAGGTTGACTGCGTCGTCCACAGACCTGTTAGCACGGTAGGCAAACTGCAGCGGGTCCAGGAGGGGAGTGGTGATGGACTTGAGGTGAGACAGGACCAGGCGCTCAAAGGACTTCATGACTACAGAGGTGAGCGCTACAGGTCTGTAGTCGTTAAGTCCAGTAATCCGTGGCTTCTTGGGGACAGGGATGATGGTGGAGGATTTGAGGCAGGTCGGCACGTGACATTGCTTAAGGGAGGTGTTAAAAATGTCTGTGAAGACAGGAGCCAGCTCTTTCGCACAGTGTCTCAGGGTGGAGGGAGACACACCGTCCGGCCCGGGGGCCTTGCGCGGGTTCAGTCTGGAGAACTGTCTGTGCACGTCCTGCTCACTGATGACAAGGGCAGGGGGGGAGGAGGAGGAGGAGGAGGAGGAGGGGGGGACCGCTTTTGATGAATTAGGGGCCAAGGAGGCAGTGGAGCTGGGTGGAGTGGGTGAGTTGGACACAGCTGACAAGGTGTCAAAACGGGCGTAATGTTGGGACAGTTTTTGACAAAGGGCTTTGTCATCCTGACCTTTCGAAGCCTGAGGCCGATAGTTGGTGATTTGCCTCAGTCCTCTCCACACAGAAGCCGAGTCATTAGCAGTGAACTGCTGCTGGAGTTTCTCAGAATACACAGATTTAGCTCTCCTCAGCTCTCTGTTAAACCAATATTTGACCTCTCTGTAGCAGTCCCTGTCTCCACTTTTCAACGCTGCTTCCTTCTCCTTCCTGATCTGTCTGAGCTTGGCAGTGAACCAGGGCTTATCATTAGAGTACCTCACCCTGGTGCGCGATGGGAGAATGCTCTCCTCACAGAAGTTGATATATGAGTTCACAGTGTCCGTGTACTCATTAAGATTATGTGTGGCTCCTTTAAATATGTCCCAGTCAGTTATTTCCATGCATGTGTTTTCCTCTCCACCATCGCCAAGTGCTTGCTCACAGGGGATCGCCTGATTGCTGGAATCTTTCTGCAACTGTGGGGGTAACCCCTACAGTTGATGGTGCTATGAGATGACTGTTGTTGTGAAATGGTGCTATATAAATTGAATTGAATTGGAACAGCACCGCCTGTGGCTGAACAGGCCGATGCGCGAATGGCAGTCCCTGTCACACAGGTCGCACTTGTGGGTGGTCTCCGTGTTGCTGGGTCTGTGGCGGTTCTTCCTGCAGGTCCTTTTTTCATCTGCTGCAGCAGTCAGTCTCTCTTCACCTGCCTTGAGCTGTCTGGTCAGGGTGCCTCTCCATTTGGAGTGGTCCGTTGCAAGGTCCTCGAAGTGCTCTGCGTTGATCTCCAGGGCCTTCATGTCTCTCTTGCAGATGTCTCTAAAGCGCAGCTGTGGGCGGCCAACGTCTCTCCTGCTAGTCACCAGTTCTCCGTAGAGGACGTCTTTGGGGATTCTGCCATCCTCCATACGGTGAACGTGGCCTAGCCAGCGGACCCTGCGCTGCCTGAGTAGAGTGAACATGGAGGGAAGGCCGGCACGGGACAGAACTTCTGTGTTGGGCACTTTGTCCTGCCAGGATATGTCCAGGATGTGGCGAATGCAGCGCAAGTGGAAGGAGTTCAGTCTCTTTTCCTGCCGGGCGTATGTTGTCCACGTCTCACTCCCATAGAGCAGTGTGCTGATGACACAGGCGTTGTACACTGCCATCTTCGTCTTGACAGAGTTTGGGATTCTCCCACACTTGTGTGGTGAGGCGAGTGTGAAGGCTGATTTTCCAATCCTCTTGTCGATCTCTGTATCAAGGGAGAGGTTGTTGCTGATCGTGGACCCCAGGTACGTGAACTGATTCACGACCTCCAGCTCGTAGTCGTCGATGGTGATGGTTGATGGTGCTTCCGTGCCTTGCGCCAAGACGTTAGTCTTCTTCAGGCTGATGGTAAGCTCGAAGTCCTTGCATGCCTGGGAGAAGCAGTCCATCAGGGCCTGAAGCTCCTGCTGTGTGTGGGTTGCGACTGCAGCGTCATCTGCGAACAGCATGTCTCTGATTAGAGCCTCGCGTACTTTGGTTCTGGCTTTCAGGCGGGCAAGGTTGAAAAGCCTGCCATCAGATCTTGTGTGCAGGTAGATTCCCTCTGTTGCTGTGCTGAAGTCATGCCTCAGGAGCATAGCAAAGAAAATCCCAAAGAGGGTTGGCGCAAGTACATAGCCCTGTTTCACTCCGCTGCGTATGTTGAATGGCTCTGAGATGTTGCCGTCGTGCTGCACTATCCCCTGCATGTTGGTGTGAAACGATTCAATGAGGCTTTGCAACTTTGGTGGGCATTCTATCTTTGGCAGGATCTTGAAAAGGCCCTCTCTGCTGACCAGATCGAACGCTTTGGTGAGGTCGATGAAGGCGACATACAGGGGCATGTTCTGTTCTCTGCATTTCTCCTGGAGTTGGCGGATGGAGAATTTCATGTCTACCGTCGATCGCTCAGCACGGAAGCCACACTGAGACTCGGGGTAGACACGTTCGGCAAGCTTCTGTAGACGAACGAGAATAACTCGTGCGTAGACTTTGCCAACAATGCTAAGGAGGGAGACGCCCCTGTAGTTGTTGCAGTCGCTTCTCTCCCCTTTGTTTTTGTAGAGGGTGATGATCTTGGCGTCCCTCATGTCCTGTGGTACGGCACCTTCCTTCCAGCACTGGCAGAGGACGTCATGCAATGGCAGCAGTAGGGCGGTCTTGCAGTGCTTGATCAAGTCGGGGTGTATGCCGTCGTTGCCGGGTGCCTTGCCAGCGGCCAAGCTATCAATGGCCTTGCTGAGTTCGTCGATGGTTGGCTCGGCGTCAAGTTCGTCCATGGATGGCAGGCAGTCGATGGCATCAAGGGCTGACGGTGTCATGGTGTTCTGTCTGGAGTAGAGGTCGGAGTAGTGTTCCACCCATCTCTCCATCTGCTTGTTCTTTTCTGTGATCATCTCCCCAGTGGAGGATTTGAGGGGGGCCGTCTTGCTCTGAGCCGGACCAAGTGCTTTCTTGATGCCATCGTACATACCACGGATGTTCCCTGTTATGGCAGCGGTTTGAATGTCTTGGCTGAGTTGAGTCCAGTACTCGTTGGCACACCACCGAGCAGTCTGCTGAACTTTGCTTCTCGCAGCCCTGAGAATCTGGAGATTCTTCTCGTTTGGGTACTTCTTGTACTCAGCAAGTGCTGAGCGCTTGGCTTCAATGACGGGGGTCATCTCGGTCAACTTGGCATCAAACCAGTCCTGTGACTTCGAGGTCTTCCTCCCAAAGGTAGCCAAGGCTGTGTGGTGGATGGTGTTTCACAGCTCTTCCCACTTTTGCTTTGCAGATTCTCCTGATTTTATTAATAAGCTTTGCAGATTCATATAATATACCATCTAATTAAAGAGGTCCATACCAGTGGAGACACTCCGTCGTCACCCCCCCCCCTCTCCAAAGAATACAGTACTCTAAAACTCATGTACTCTTGGGTTTTCCCATGGGGAGGCCGCCTCCTGGGCCATCTCTTCTGAGCTGGTGGCTGAAGGACCCAGGCTGTCCACCCGGTGAACTGTGCTGTTGAGTTGGGTGGCCGAGTTTCCCTGGGCAGCCACCTGACTCGCTCTTCTGGGCTGTCCGACAGGTCAGAGATTTTGACAGACCACACGACTGGTCTCCTCTCATCACCCTTTGGGCCTGGGACTTTGGTCGGCCCCCTGGACTTCTGGACTTCTTGGTCTTGGGGGCTTTGCCCTAGCTTTTGGGGTTTGTGGAGGTTTACTTTGTTTTTCTTGTATGGTATTCTTGTGTTGTATTGTTTTTTTTGGTTCCCACTTCCTGCCCTGGTTAGTTGTGAAAGTTTGTTTGGGTTGTGTTTGGGTTTTTGTCTCTCCTGCCTCAGAAAGGCAGGAATTCATAACACTCACACAGGTCTGAGGTGGAGGTTTGTAGTTGGTGAGGGTCTGTATGCCATGCCCAGGGGTGGTCCTGGCTTTTGACGCCCTGGGCGGACTGCCACCCTGGTGACCCCCCCCACACACACGCGCACACATTTTTTTAACTTTTTATTTCTCTCTTAAAAGTCCAAATGTTCAATTTTCTCAACAATTAGTGAGATTTTTCTTCCAGTTTTTTCCTGCCAAGTTTACTTTTTTTTAACTTTTGCCATCTTTCGCCTTTTTTTCCTCATAGTTTCATGATTTTCTTGTACATTTGCACCTATCCTGTCATTGATAGGTCGTCGGCCTCCATCAGTCTATGATGACCATGGAAGAGAATCCTAAACGTCTACTCTGCTGGAATAGCACCGCCTGTGGCTGAACAGGCCAATGCGCACCAGTGTTCTACCTTCCAGCGTTGGGCGTTGGTAGGATTCAAGCCTGGGCAGGAAGATATGGAGGACAAGATGTTACCCATGCAGCATGTCCCCCCTCTCCGCGTCACTGATGAATCCAAAGGAGCAGCAGGGCTGCTATAGTTTGGCACCAGCACCGTTGCAGGAGCTGCCAGAACGATGTTGAGCACAACAGAACTGCCTTGGGGCTCCGACTCCGGATTTTTCCTCAGGGTTGACTCCCGAAGCCTTTCCCGTGACCGGGTGTGCTGCAAGGCAGTGGAGGTTTGAAATCAGGGTTTACCTTCCCCTAGATGGGCTACCTTCCCAGGTTGACGAGCCACCATCTACCCGAAGCATCTGGTTTTAAGGCGCCAGAGATCCGCCCTCGCCCCTTCTCCTATTAGTAAAAGCAGTTCCGCCGGGCTTAGAGACTAAACCACACGGGCAGGCTAGGAGTTGGACTTAGTTGTCAGAGGCTTTTCAAGGCGCACGCCGTAAGGAGCATTTTATGAGCACTGGGAGCTTAACCCGAGTGCCGCTCCTGGCTATGACAACCTTGGAACCAATTGATAGGTGCAGCTCAACAAATTAGAATGTCATCAAAAGTTGATTTATTTCAGTAATTAAATTTTTGTAACTTTGATTTTTAATCATTTTTCATCATACATATTACATTCAGATCACAGTTTATATTTTTAAAAAAGGAGCTTAAGGAAGAAAAAAGAAAAAAAAAAGGAAAAAAGGGGGGGGACAAATGTTGGAGCATCAAGTTTTTAGTTTCCATCTCTTAATTCGTCTGGTTTTTCAGTGTCTTTGGTTATTCTTTCAATTTCTGTCTCGTTGTTGCATTTTGTAGTGTGTCCATTTCCACCATTTTTTTTTCATATTGTCCTTCTTGCATTCTTTGTCGATACGTTAGTTTTTCCATTAAATGTATATCCTCAACAATGTCAGTCCATTGCTCTTGGTCAGGAAGAACTTCTGATCGTCATTTTCTTGTGATTGTTTTTTTACATGCAATGAGCAATATTTTAACTAGATATCTGTCCTCAGCCTGTATAACATTGTCTCTTTTAAGATCACATAAATACATCAGGTTACAGTTCATTGGTATATTATATCCTAATATCCTCTGTATTGTCACATGTATAGATTTCCAGAATGATGAGATTTTGCAGCATTTCCAGAACATATGCAAGTGGTCTGCATTTTGAGCCCCACAGCCCCTCCAGCATATAGATTGGGTATTTGTATATTTTCTTTGAATCTGTGGTGTAATGAAATAGCGAATCAGGTTTTTCCATCCAAATTCCCTCCATGTCCTTGAACTTGTTGATGTGTGTTGTGTTTTCCATATTTCTTGCCAGTTTTCTTCTGTTATGTTTAAATTTAGCTCTTTCTCCCGTTTCTCCTTTATATAGTTACTTGAATGTCTGTTTGCTGTAAGTTTCTGATATAGCTTTGAAATAATTCTTATTTTATTTCCTGCATACGAGCTTAAAATGAATTGTATAATCTCGCTCACATCTGTGTGGAGGTTATGCCTAATCTTCCTCATATAATAATCTCTCATCTGCAGATATCTAAAGAATTTAGATTTTTCTAGTTTAAGTTTTCTTCTCATGTTTACAAAACTCCCAAAATCTTTTTTTCCGATATTGCCCCATGCTGTGATTCCCTTGTTCACCAGATTTTTGTATCCCCTATCTTGCTTTGCCGGTTCAAACTGACTGTCAAATGCTACCCGTTTCAATAGTTTTATGTCTTCCTTTATATTATACTTTTGTACTATTTTATACCACAGTTCCAAAGTAAATTTAGTGATTGGGTCTATTTGTTTGATTTGCTTATATGCATCTTTATCTCCTATTATGCTTTGTACTGGGAGTCCCTCAATTTCCTTTTCCATTTCTTTCCATTTTGCCTCATATCCCTCGTCGCACCAACATATGATATATCTTATTTGTGCTGAGTAGTAATATTCCTTTAGACTCGGTAGACCCATGCCTCCTTTCTCTTTTGGTAATTGGAGAGTTTTATATTTCACTCTTGGCTTTTTACCTCCCCAAACAAATCTCGATATCATCCTGTCCCACTTTGAGAACTGGGCACCAGGAATCTCTGTTGGTAGAGCCTGGAAGAGGTAAAGTAATCTAGGTTGTATGCTGATTTTGACTGTCTTAATTTTTGAATTCAGATCCATATTTAAGATTGACCATCTATCAATATCCTTTTTTATTTCTTGTTCTAACCTATCATAGTTTGCTTTATAGATTTTGCTTAAATCTTTAGGTATGTTCACTCCAAGGTATTTTATTTCTTTTTGTTTCCAGTTTAGTTTGATCTTATCAGTTATCTGGTTTAGAGGGTTATAGTGGAATGTCAGTATTTGTGTTTTTGTTATGATTATCTTGTATCCTGATAATTTTCCAAAATTTTCTATCAAGTTCATCATTTCCATTATTGATTCATCTGGTTGTTCAAGGTAAACTATAATATCGTCTGCAAATAGCCCAATCTTGTGTTCCGCTCCCTATATTGTTACACCTTTTAATTTCTTATTTTGTCGCATCGCTTGAGCCAGTGGCTCTATGAACAGAGCAAACAAGATGGGTGATAGGCAGCATCCCTGCCTAGTTGATCTTTGTATATTTACTTTGTCTGTTAAGCTACCGTTTATCTTGATTCTTGCCACAGGTTTTTGATACAGTGTCTTTATGCATTGCACTGACTTTTCGTTAAATCCAAAGCGTTCCAGCACATTATATAGGAACATCCAATTAACCCTATCAAATGCTTTTTCTGCGTCTAAACTCATTATTACTGCGCTTTTCTTTATGTATTTGATTAATTATGTGTATTGTTCTCCTGATATTATCATGTGTTTGGCGTCCCTCTATGAAACCAGTTTGATCATCCTCTATCAATTCCGTCAAGAATGTCTTTATTCGTTTACAGATAATTGTTGTATATATTTTATAATCCACATTTAATAAAGAGATTGGCCTATAGCAGGGGTCACCAACACGGTGCCCGCGGGCACCATGTCGCCCGCAGGCCTGTTCTAAAAATAGCACAACTCGCAAGTGAGCTGCGTCTAAGATGTAATTTTTTCTGCCGCTATTTTTTAAAATCACACTTGCATAGATTTTAAAATGACAATGTCTTAAAAATAAAAAAAAAATGAAAAGATGTTTATTATACGTAAAGTTAAGGTGAACTCTGACCTAGTTCAAAGGTCAGTATTGTGCGCATGACAAAACCTTCGCGCTTGTGGAGAGTAAGCTAGCGGGCATTGAAGATGTTGAACGGAGTGCAGTTTCCCTAGCCCCAAAACATGGCCAAAAAAAAAAAGACAGAAAATTTATCATTTTCAAAGTGAGCGGGAGGAAGAGTTCTTTTTTCCTACCGTGAAAGGAAGCTGCGTGTGTTTCATTTGCGGCGGGATGGCGAAGCGGCACTATGTGGACCTTGTTCTCAATAAAGTTTTGGAAAAAAAAAAAACCTTCAATACGCGTCATGAAACTGCTGCCCGCTCTTTTTTTTTTTGGACCCGTAGGTAGATTTGTTCTGCAGTCCGGTGACAAGCCACCAGCTGCCGGTTGCTGCGTGAGCAAGCGCCCCTTAACTCCCTAACCTGCATGTTTTTGGCATGGGGGAGGAAACCCACGCAAACATGAGGAGAACATGCAAACTCCACACAGATCACTGTTGGCCGGGGGCAGGGATCGAACCCACGATCCCCGCGATCCCGCAGCCGAGGGTAAACTGCTGCTGCGGTGCTGGTTATTACTCCAGCATGATTCTTGGCAAGAACTGTATGGATATAATTCCAGTGAAGAAGAACACACAAAAGTGTGTTTATTAAATGTAACAGATTTTTAGCAGAATTGCAGCAGATTTATTCAGTTAAAAATGTGATAAGATTTATTTAATATGAAAGCTGATTTTTCTTAAATGTTGCATAACTTTTTCAAACATGGTTCAACATAGTTCATGAATTAAAAGGGTTTAGTTTTTTATGGTTAAAAGGGACTGGTGAAAACTGGACATTTTTTAATGAAATGTAGAAGTGATTTTCTGAACAATTGCTGAGATTAATAAAAATAAAGTGTTGAATATTGATAATTATTTATTTCTATATATATATATATATATATATATATATATATATATATATATATATATATATATATATATACACACACAATTTGTTATTTTAGAAGAGTGAGTCAAGTTGGTGCCCTTCACATGACTCGATACCCATGGAGTAGCTCTTGGTTTCAAAAAGGTTGGTGACCCCTGGCCTATAGTTTCTGCATTGTTCCCTATCTTTCCCTGGCTTTAAAATAACTGAAATAATGGCTTCGTTCCATGATGGAGGTATTTTGTTGTTGTTCAACGTCCAATTAAATGACTTTAGGAGCTGTGGCGTGAGTTCTTCTATAAACAGTTTATAAAACTCAGACGGGTATCCATCACTACCTGGTGATTTACCGTTTTTAAGTGACTTAATCACATCTTTAATCTTTTGTGTTGTTATTTCTGCTGTTAGCTTTTCATTTTGTTGGTTTCCTATTGATGGCAAGTCCAATGTGCATAGAAATTTTTTAATATCCCTAATATTTGTCTCTTCAGGTTGCGAGTATAGTTCTTGATAGAATTTATGGAATATTTCTTCGATGTTTTCTGGGTTAACTGTGGTTTTATTTGTGATGGGGTCTTTAATCTTATAAACATTTTTCACTGTTTGTTGTTTTCTTAACCGTTTTGCCAGCAGTTTTGTGGCCTTTGGCCCCGTTTCATAATATTTTTGCTTTAGATATCTATTTTTCCTTTCAATTTCATCTATTTGTGTTTCTTTTATCTTTGTTTTTTCTTCTTTAATTTCTTGATATATTTTTGGGTCATTTGTGCTTTGATGTTTACGTTCTAATTCCCTTAGTCTCTCACATCTTTGTTCATATGACTCCAGTTTAGACTTTTTTGCTTTTCCTGTTTCAACAATTAATTTTCCTCTTAACACGGCTTTTAGTGCGTCCCATAGTATTGTTGGGTCCACTTCTTCATTGTCATCCTCTTGGATATACTCGTTTATGTTTACTTTTATTCTTTCTTTCATTTTCTCATCATTTAACAGTCCTACATTAAGTTTCCATGTTGTTTGTCGTTTTCTATTGTTTAAATATATTTCCATGTATATAGGATTATGATCTGATATTTCTGTCCCTCCAATCCAACAATTTCTCACCCTGTGTCTGTCACCTTCATTCATAAGGAAGTAATCTATTCTAGAGTGTACTTTATGGACTGCTGAATAATGTGTAGAGTCTTTTTCGAGTGGGTGTAGGTCCCTCCATATGTCTACCATACCCATTTCTGCCAGTGAGGTTCTTATGAACTTTGTTACATGTTTTTTTGTCTTCTTAACACTTGTTGTGTCAACTTCATGATCCATGACAGCATTTAAGTCTCCTCCACAAATTAGGACTCCTTCACTGTGTGTTGCTATGAGATCAAACAGATGTTGAAAAAAACCCTTGTCACTTTCTGGTGGAGCATAGATGTTCACTAATGTGATCTGCATACCATCTATTCTTCCCTTTATTATTACATACCTGCCTTCTTTATCCTGGATTTCCTGTTCACTTTCAAATTGTATTTTATTTGAAATTAGTATCATAACCCCCCTTTTTGCTCCTCCCTTAAATGAACTGTAGTAGGAGTTCTTATAGCCAAATCTCTTTAGTTTCACATGTTCTGTCTTGTTCAAATGTGTCTCTTGCATAAATATAATTTTGGCTTTTTCCTTCTTGAATTTTCTTATTCTTCTTTCCCTTTTAACAGGTGAGTTCAGACCATTCACGTTTAGTGTTATTATCTTAAGATTTTTACCCATATTCATGTTTTTCCATTTTTTTAACTTGTGCTCCTAGCCCCTTTAACAACAAAACTGACACATATATGTACAAAAACACATTAACGAATCTCGACCTCCGTACTTTGGGCCTTTCTTCTGCCCACTGGTCCCTGTTGGTGGGTGGAGGGATTGTCCTCACCAAGTGAGGGGCCCTCCCTAGACCTGTAGTTACTATCCAAGTAATAGTCATTAGTCTAGAAATGTCCAACAAAAATCACTTAAACCTCTCCTAGCCGTCTGTTTCTCTTTTACCTTGTCTTCTTGGCCTTCATTTCTTCTGTGTCCTTCTTAATCTTTGTTATAATCTAGGCTTTCAGTTGAAAGCCTTGCAGTTTTTCTTGGGCCCGGTGCACCACGTCTGTCTCCCGTCTTCTGCCGCTCACTCGCCTCGACTCCGGCTGTCGCGATGCATTCCGTGCCGCTGCTGCTCCAGCCGCTTCCTCCGGTACGCTGTACAGGTACAGGGTGCACCCTGCAACCTCCGGTACAGGGTGGACCCTGCCTCTTGCCTGAAGATGCTGGGATAGGCTCCAGCCCCCCCCCCCCCCGTGACCCAAAAAGGATTAAGCGGAAGAAGATGAATGAATGAATGAATGAATGAATGAATGAATGAATGAATGATTTTGATAATTATAAAATTCAGTTAAAAGACAAGTTTTACCACTTTTGATTACCCTCACATCTCATTTGATGAAGGTACTGGAGAGACTGGTCTTAACCCACCTGAGTCCACAGGTGAAGACATGGCTGGACCCCCTGCAGTTTGCATATGAGCCCCATTTAAGAGTTGAAGACACTGTCATTCGCAGTGGATATAAAAAAAACCTACACATCCCTGTTCAGATGCAAGAACATGACACCAAAATAAATCATTTCAAAACTTTTTCCACCATGAATGTAATCTATAACCTGTACAACCCAACTGATAAACAAAATGAAATCTTTTAAGGGGAAACATAAATTATTAAAAAAACTTACAATAATCTGGTTGCATAAATATGCACACCTTGTTATAACTGACTGTGTTCAGAATTAACCAATCACATTCAGACTCATGTTAATGAGAGTCAGCACACACCGGCCACCATTTAAATCGCCTCTGATTAACTCCAAATAAAGTTCAGCTGTTCCAGTAGGCTTTTCCTAATATGTTTTTAGTCATATCTTACAGCACAAGCCATGGTCTGCAGAGAGCTTCCAAAGCATCAGAGGGATCTCATTGTTCAAAGATATCAGTCAGGAGAAGGATACAAAAGAATTTCCAAGGCATTAAATCTACCATGGAACACAATGACGATAGTCATTATCAAGTGGAGAAAATATGGCACAACAGTGAACTTACCAAGAACTGGACGTTCCTCCAATATTGATGAAAAGACGAGAAGAAAACTGGTCAGTGAGGCTGCCAAGAGGACAAGCAACATTGACGTTGCTGCAGGAATTTCTGGCAAGTACTGGCTGTTCAGTACATGTAATAACAATCTCCCATCTTCTTCATATGTCTGAGCTATTTGGTTGGGTGGCAAGACGGAAGCCTTATATTACAAGGAAAAACATCCAAGACCAGCTACATTTTGTAAAAACATATTTGAAATCTCCGAAACGCATGTGGGAAAATGTGCTATGGTTTGATGAAACCAAGTTTGAACTTTTTGGCCATAATTCCAAAAGGTATATTCGGCGCAAACACACTACTCATGAATGAGCCATTACTGTTCCTCCTCCTCAGTCATGCCCTCCTTCAGCCACCTTCCTGGGACCAGCAGCCCCCTCCTGAACTGGCAGGGCTCCCATCCAGGGCAGTGAACACCATACCTACAGTGAAGCATGGTGGTGTCAGCATCATGCTTTGGGGCTGTTTTTCTTCAGCTGGAATTGGGTCCTTAGTCAAGGTGGAGGGAATTATGAACAGTTCCAAATACCAGTCAATGTTGGCACAAAACCTTCAGGCTTCTGCTAGAAAGCTGAAGGTGAAGAGAAACTTCATCTTTCAGCACAACAATGACCCAAAGCACACATCCAAATCAACAAAAGAATGGCTTCACCAGAAGAAGATTAAGGGTTTAGAATGGCCCAGCCATAGTCCAGACCTGAATCCAATTGAACATCTGTGGCATTATCTGAAGAGGGCTGTGCACAGGAGATGGCCTCGCAATCTGACAGATTTGGAGCATTTTTGCAAAGAAGAGTGGGCAAATATTGCCACATCAAGATGTGCCACACTGATAGACTCCTACCCAAAAAGACTGAGTTGTTACGACCCGAGCACTGGGTTCTGTTCATGCTCGGGCTAAGCTCAACTCGCTGCCGGCCTTGACAGCTGTGGGTTGTATTCTGGCCTCACCGGGCTCTTAAGGCGCTTTTCCACTAGCCCCGCCCAGCCCCGATTGAAAACCCGACTCTACTCACTTTGGTAAGGTTCAGCCTCGGTTGCGTTTCCACATTACTGCTGGCACACCTGCTGTGGGTGGGATTTGTTGAACAGCAGGCGGCGCCACACAACTCGTGACGTGAAACACGCGACCGAATCCTCCACAACAAACAAAATGGCTGATGACAAGGAGAGAAGGAAGGAGGAAGGAGAGAGGAATGACTGTGACATGAAACTGGTTAAATCTATGGTGCTGACTTGTTGTGCTCTGCACAATCTGTGTGAGAGTCAGGGGGAGACGTTTGACACTACATTGGATGATGCAGTAGATGAACCAGTGGTGGCAGCGACCCAGGGAGCAGAGGAGCAGGGTGCCGAGATACGAGATGCAGTACTTGTCTAGCAATAGGTAGAAATGTAATTTCGCCCACATTTATGTGCATACATATTTCAAAAATGTTTTTTGTAAATAAAATGTTGTGCATGTTCCATCTACCTGTCCTGTTGTTCATAACACTTATCTGTTAAGGTACAGGTAATTAGATTAGATTAGATTTGTTTATTTGACAGGGACAGTGTAATAAACATAGACAATTAATCAATGACAATCTGATGTGTTGCACAGAGTGTATAGCTATTAGCTAATTTGCAGGAGCCGCAGGACAACAGAAGGTGTGAAGCCATCAGCCTAATGATGAGTCCACACTTCTCACTGTTGTGATAATTGCTCACGCTGAGCGCTCTGCCAGCCCGTACGCTGTGGGGGTCACACACGACGTGTTCCTCAACACTCTCAATAATTTTTTTTCCCGTATATTTTTCTCTTTGGCGTACAGAAATGGCAATACGCCCGTATTTGCTAAAATTGCATTTTCCCCGTATTAAAATGTGGCGAAACCGTATCACTTGACAGGTATGTAATTACATGCAGAAACACTGCACAGGCCATCTTCACAAAAATCCAGCTCGACAAGCCACTTTTGCTTAGGTGGAAATGCAAATTGAACTATAAATCATGTGCTGATACATGTCATATTTTCCCATGTAAAGGTCTCCCACTTTTACTTACAAATTGATTTTTAATTTTTGGGAAAAGGGAATATAAATTTTGCACTTGTTGATAACAACAGTTGTGTGCATCAAAAACACAGTTGTGTATCCTTGTCCAATTTGTCTACTGTTATTAGTGCCAAATTTTTGCTAGATTCCTTCTTAATTTATTAAATTTTGACTGGCGATGCAACATTCAACTTACATGTACTTACCTTTATCAGTGTCTACAAGTTCAAGCACACCTGTACAACTGCTTATAACCTAAAAAATGTACCCGTTCAAGAGAAATGGATTCAGCATTGCAAATTTGTTTAAAATAAAAAAAAACCTACCAAGACATTACGTTTCGTTGTGTTGTTAAAAATTAAATTACCATTAGAAGGCTATACACCTGACCTGATGAACAGCAGCATGTGGAGTGAACAGAGAATGGAATGTGTATGTAATTATTGGCTTTTCTCATATGGTGTCATAACAGATAAACCAGACTTTTGATGCAAACAATACAATTTTATTCCAGAAGCAAAATTTACAAACAAAAAAACAGACTGGGCGTGGGGAGACATGGTTAGACACGCCGACTGCTAAATGCGTCCACAAGCCTGCCAAATAGGGTCAGGAAATCTCTGTTGAATGACGACATCTCTGCGAGCTCTTCCCTTCGTAACACAGTGTCCTGCTCCAGGGCTTCATGCGCATCTGCCCGCACATCTGCGGCCACCTGTCGCAAATGCTGCATGTACTCCTGATGGTGTTCCTGCCGCTGGTCATGATGCCGTTCCAAGAGCTGCATCTCTTCGTCATGCATGTTGACCATCGCTAATGTAAGGTCAGCGATGGGAGTTGTCTGTTTTCCTCTTGCCTAGATGGAAAGACAGAAAGGCATGGTCGTTAAAGCTGGATCACTACATAGTGTAACGTCGGAGCCATGTTAAGGGGGGCAGGGGTTTCCCAGCATGCTTGGACAATTGAAACGTTACTGTGTGTGTGTAGTAAATGTTATTACTGAGCTATTCTACTGCTGTGTAATTATAACTGCGTTATAATTACCCAACAGTATTTCATAGGCAAGATTTATTATGTGTGTGTAACCGTGATTTAAACGGAGGTCTGGGAGAATGACCTCCCCTCCTGCCTGTGCTCAGAGTGTGTGTAAAATAAATCCCGTTGATCACAACCATCTTGCTCCATTTTCTTTGTGTGAACCCTGCTTACGTCACACTGGTGTCAGAAGTGGGCATGGAGCAAATGGAAGCTAGGATCAGAATGGAGATCCAGCAGCTGGAGCAGGCCATTGCTCAGCTGATGATGGACGATGGGACCGTGGCACCACCACCGGGAGCCCGGAGCCGGGACGAACGAAGCGGCGGACCTGACGGGGCCAGCGCACCCCGCCTCCTGTCTTTTTCAAGACAGAGCAGAGCAAACATTCCACCCTTCTCAGGACAGGATGGGCTGGCGACCCCACGGTGATCAAGGGTGGCGATCGATCAGGAAACGACCACCCCACCTGTTCGACAGCGGGCCAAGATTCCCCGTTTCAACGACGAAGCCACATTGGATGACTACCTGACACAGGTCGAGCTGACCGTGGCGCTGAACGGCTGGTCGCCAGAGGAAACCGCCATACAGGTCGCGCTGGCCTTGGAAGGGAAAGCCCTCTGCACGCTCTCTGATCTCTGGCCCGAGGAGCACCACAGCTGGCCAGCACTACAAGGGGCGCTCCAGAGACGATTTGGGAGAATAGCGGACGCTGAGCACGCCCAAGAACAACTGACCCGCCGCCACCGGAACCACCAGGAAAAACTAGGAGCCTATGCTGCAGACATATGGCTGTTAACCCGGCGCAGCTACCCAGATTTCGCACCGGAAGCAGTAGAGAAGCTCGCCCTCCGGAGCTTCATCCAAGGTCTCCGCCCGGCCCAGCTCCAGAGCCACGTACGGCTCCACGCCGCGAGCAACTGGAGGACTGCAGTGGCAGAAGCAGAGCGGGCAGAGCCGCTAATAAATCGCACCACTGAAGCACCAACGCACAGCCGAAGAACCTACCAGGCTACGATGGAGAGCGAGGGGGAGGAGGAGGAATTACGGTAGACCATGGCGGCACGTCCACGGAGAAGATGGCCTCGGCGGCGCGAGGAAGGGTGCTTCACTGCAGAGAGATGGGACACATTGCACAATACTGCTCTGCACCCACCCCACGACAAACCGGCCCCTTGCCAGCATTAAACTAGAGCGAGGTGGCGTGAACGGGGACAGGCCACCTCCAGCAGATGTTTCCCCCGAGGAGCCGGCACCACGCGTGGGCCGAGTTGGACACTCTCCAGGGATCTATCTACAGTGCAGCTTGGGGAAGACGTCGATCCGGGCCCTGATTGACACCGGCTCTACAATCTCCTTGGTTCAACCCGGTGTGCTGCCGGGCACAAGCAAGACGGCTCCACGGGGGTGGGAACCCACCGAGCGCTGCGTCACCACGGCTACCGGCGAGCGCGCCCGACTGAAGGGGCAGAGAGTGCTGGTGGTGGGGGTGGCCGGTCAGAACACGAGACACCCGTTCTGGCTGGCTGACATCCAAGACCCCTGTATTATTGGACTAGACCTGCTCACAGCCTGGCGTGCCAAGATCGACACCGCCGGACCGTCCCTCCAGCTGGGAAACCGGACCATCACACTCCACAGCAGAACCCAGGGAAGGGACACGGGGGCCCGCACAATCGAGGGATCGCCAAGACAGACCGGACCAGGCAGGCCACCGCGAGGACCGGACATGATGACGTCACCAGTACGGGCAGAGAGAGCACGAGCACACACAGGGACAGCAAGGGGAGGGGTCAACGTGTCAGCAGAGACGCAGCAGGCGGTGGAGGAATTATTTCAGCGGAGCTGCAGCGGGCTGGACCCGGAACAGAGACGCCAGCTGCGGGAGCTATTGGACTATTACGTGGGTGTTTTCGCCGCGAAGGATGAGGAATGCGGCCGGACCGGGTTGGTGCAGCACGAGATCGACACCGGTGAGGCCAGGCCGATTCGACTCCACCCACGCCGGCTGCCCTTTTCAAGGTGGGCAGCGGCGGAACAAAAAGTGCGAGAAATGCTGGAGGCAGATGTTATTGAGCCCTCCAGCAGCCCCTGGGCGGCGCCTGTGGTGCTGGTCAAGAAGAAGGACGGGTCGTGGCGGTTCTGTGTGGATTACCGACGCCTGAACGATGCCACCAGGAAAGATTCCTACCCCCTGCCCCGCATTGATGACGCACTGGACCACATCGCAGGCTCCAGCTGGTTCAGCTCGCTGGATCTACGCAGCGGCTATTGGCAGGTAGAGCTGTCACCCGAGGCCCGCCAAAAAACAGCCTTCTCCATCGGGCAGGGACTGTACCAGTTTAAAGTGATGCCGTTTGGACTCTGCAACGCTCCGGCCACCTTTGAGCGCTTGATGGAGTGAGTGCTGGCTCACGTGCCCCGGAGTCGCTGCATTGTTTACCTGGATGACCTGCTGGTGCATGCAGCTGATTTTGACAGCGCCCTGTCAAATCTCTGAGAGGTGCTGGGAGCCATCCAGCAGGCGGGGCTACGGTTACACCCTAAGAAATGCCACCTGTTCCGGCGGGAGACCACCTTTTTGGGCCACATCGTCAGCGCAGCGGGGGTCGCCACCGACCCGGAAAAGGTGGCAACAGTGAGAGACTGGCCAGTGCCGCGGAACGTTGGAGAACTGAGGAGTTTTCTTGGATTGGCCTCCTATTATAGGAGGTTTGTGAAAGACTTCACCACCATCGCCAGCCCGCTGCATCAGCTGACGCAGAAAGGACACACGTTCCAGTGGAGTGACAGCTGTGCTGCTGCTTTCTCCCAGCTTCGCTCAGCGCTCATCAGAGCCCCCATCCTGCAGTATCCTGACCCGAACCGCCCTTTCATCGTGGACACGGACGCCAGCAACCAGGGCATCGGGGCGGTGTTATCCCAGGAGGGAGAGCAGGGAGAGCAGGCAGTCGCTTACTTCAGCCGCACTCTCAGCAGAGCCGAGAGAAATTACTGTGTGACTCGCAGAGAGCTGCTGGCTGTCATTCAAGGACTGCGACACTTCCGCCCGTATGTGTACGGTGGGAGGTTCCAGCTCAGGACGGACCACGCTTCCCTGACCTGGTTGTTAAATTTCAAAGAACCGGATGGACAGTTGGCGAGGTGGCTGGAGGCACTGCAGGATTATAATTTCCAGATTGTGCATCGGGCAGGCCGCCTCCATGCCAACGCTGACGCGCTGTCTCGGCGCCCCTGTGCGACAGAGGAGTGTCGTCACTGCCAACGGGCTGAAGATCGGGACCAAATCGCCCCACGGGCTGCCGCTCTCCGAGCCGCTGTGAGCAGGAATCACGCAGCAACGCACAGCCCCTCAGATGATCAGGCAGTTCTCCCCAGCGATGACGTCACAGAGGTTCTTGGCACGCAGCAGCTGCAGAGCGAGCAGGACAGAGGCCCGGTCATTTCACGGGTTCGGCAGTGGCTGGACGCAGGACAGCGGCCCGCCTGGGAGGTTGTGTCACCGCTGGACCCAGAGACTAAGGCCCTGCACTCCCAGTGGGCCAACCTCCGCTGCTACGAGGGCGTGGTGTATCGACAGTGGCAGACTCCAGCTGGGCAGCGGCATGTCTGGCAGCTGCTGGTTCCTCGTCCACTCCGGCCCAAAGTACTCCAGCTGGTTCATGGGGCAGTAGGAGCGGGCCACTTCGGAGTGACAAAGACGCTGCAGCACCTTCGGGCCCGGTTCTACTGGCCCGGCTGTCATCAGGACGTGGAGCTCCACGTTCATCGCTGCAACACGTGCACAGCTCAGAAGGGACCAACTCAGCGATCCCACGCTCCCCTGCAGCAGTACCGGGTGGGGGCGCCGATGGAGCGAGTGGGAGTGGACATCCTGGCCCCTTTCCCGACCACGGACCGGGGGAACCGCTACGTGCTGGTCGCGATGGATTATTTCACTAAGTGGCCAGAGGCGTACGCGGTCCCGGACCAAAGCGCCACGACGACGGCGTCAAAGCTGGTGGATGAAATGTTCTGTCGGTTCGGCGCACCGGAGGAGCTGCACAGCGATCAGGGTCGGAACTTCGAGGCGGAGGTCTTCGGAGAGGTCTGCAAATGGCTGGGCATCCGGAAGACCCGGACCACCCCACTGCATCCATAGAGCGACGGCCTGGTCGAACGATTCAACTGGACCGTCACCACCCAGCTCGCTATCCTAGTGGACCAGCGACAGCGAGACTGGGATCTGCACCTGCCTTTTGTATTGTGGGCGTACTGGACGGCAGCTCAGGAATCTACCCGGTGCACCCCTGCGGCGCTCATGTTTGGACGCGAGCTGCGCACACCGGTGGATTTGGTATTCGGTTGCCCCCCTGAGCCGGAGGTGGAGGGAAAACCCGGATTGGATTATTTTTTTTGTTTGAAAGAACGTCTCCACACGGTGCACGAGCTGGCTCGAGAGGCCCTGGCAGCGGCGGGGGGTCGGCAGAAGCGAGCGTATGACTCCCGCTGTCAGGGGAGGGACTTTGCACCGGGAGATCGAGTCTGGGTTTTCTGCCCTGAGAGGAAGAGAGGACGATCACCGAAGCTGGCGAGCCATTGGTCGGGGCCATGCGTGGTCCTGGAGAGACTGTCAGATGTGGTGTACAGGGTGAGGCTTAGAAAAAGGGACCGGGTTGTGGTCCTTCATCGTGACCGTCTCGCCCCGTATCGGCCATCTGCACCGCTGGTGGACGAACCGGAGCTTCCATCCCGGCCCAATACCCCGACCGAGACCCAGATGGACACTAGGGGGCCTGTACGTGTTGGCCGCCGGCACCGAAGACCGCCCCGACACCTGGATGAGTTTGTATTGGACTTTTAAATTGGACTTTAATTTTTCTGGGGACAGAAACCAGTCCAGGGGGAGGGCAGTGTAATGTCAGGGCCATGTTAAGGGGGGCAGGGGTTTCCCAGCGTGCTTGGACAATTGAAACGTTACTGTGTGTGTAGTAAATGTTATTACTGAGCTATTCTACTGTTGGGTAATTATAACTGCGTTATAATTACCCAACAGTATTTCATAGGCAAGATTTATTATGTGTGTGTAACCGTGATTTAAACGGAGGTCTGGGAGAATGACCTCCCCTCCTGCCTGTGCTCAGAGTGTGTGAAAAATAAATCCCGTTGATCACAACCATCTTGCTCCATTTTTTTTCTGTGAACCCTGCTTACGTCACAATATATTATGGAATTACACAGGTGAAAGTCTGTGGTGGAATGTCACTATTATATGATGCTTCATTGCTGTATATAAGCTGAACTGTCATGTTGCTGCCCCTCAGTAGAGCAGATTTTGCAACACGCAGGGTGCTGTCTTCGGCTGCAGCCCCCCTGCAAAACCAAAAAGGGTTAAGATTAAGAATATGGATGGATGGATGGGTAATGTTTAAATTAGTTGCTTGTAGTGTGGCCGCAGAAATCTGAATGGGTTAATACAGTCAGCTGACACGAAGCATTTCAATGAAGCATGTTGATTTCAATGGCAGTTCATGAGCTTTAGTTGTTTTTCTAAAACAGGAGTTACAACAGCACTTCAATCACCACACCTAAAAATGGTTGTGGAACACCGATAAGTGAAGACCAAAGAATAACCTTTTTGTACATTTAAAAAGACATTTTCAATTAATTAATATGCAGCTACAGGAAATTGCATTAATCAGTTTGGTACATAACTTGTTAGGCTCCAGCCCCCCCGCGACCTGTAAAGGATTAAGCGGTAGAAGATGGATGGATGGATGGATGGATGGATGGATGGATTTTCGACCCTGGTTTCCGCTGGACCTGTTTCACCAAAAAAAAATTGTGGTTATTGTGCCTTACCGGCACTTGAACGTGATCCAGATGGAGCTGGTGATGTGGCTGACATCGGAGCCGATTCAGCTGGCGCTCCGCCAGAGGCAGGAGAGTCCGCTGTGTCCATGTCCACTGAGGTGGACCCCTGTGACTTGAACTGCGATTCTAGAAAGAAAATGCACGCAATTTAAAACTTAACACCAAACTGCAACATGTACACAACACTCTCAAGTTTTTAACCAGAATACAATAAGCGTAATTCAGCGTTTTGTTCGCGCTAATACTTAACACAAAGCAAGCGTGAATCTGCAGTTGGCTGCAAAACAATAGGAAAGCCTCAGTAACAACCATTACCCACAATCTAACAACCTTCCTATTTCTTAAAAACAGTGAGCTTGGCACAGAAAGGATCAAGTGGCGAAAATATGCGCAATATCAAAACAACACTCACCATCCACGGTTTCCAAGGCCGTGACTGTGACTGTGTCGAGCTCAATGTCTCTCAGTGAACCACTTCCACTCCTTCCAATCCGCTGCACTTCGAGCATTGTGGTCCTTCACTGCTCGGTAATCGCTTTTCAGCTTTTTCAGCTTCTCCCGACACTGTTTGGCAGTACGGATGTGCCCTTGAGAAGCCATCTGCTCAGACACCTGCTGGTATATTTTTTCATTTCGAGTAGATCCGTCCAACTCGCGCTGGATGCGATCGTCGGCTAATATAGAAAGAAAATTGCGCACCTCCTAATATATAATATTAGGAGTATATTATTATATAAGTATATTATACAGTATATTAATATAATATACTGTATTAAAGGGGCGCACTGTGTTCACTGCAGCTGAGCTCGAGCCTGCTGACAAGAGTCGCCGCCCTGAACCTGGATCGTCGGAGTCCTGGGTGGCAACAGAACCCGAGTGCAGGCAAGTGCTCCCTCTGGTGTCTCTGTCCCCTGTGTTGGAGCATTTTTGCCTGCCTTTCGGGGGAGGCGAGTGAGGAGCAGGCATCTGCTGCGCCTGAGCTCGTCTCGCTGGGTTCTGTTGCTACCGGTGATTCTGATCCCGGTTTTCTTGTTTCAGAGCCTTGTTCCAGTGTCGCCGGCGTGGAACGAGTCAGAGTCACTGGGTTGGAGGTCCCAGGTTCGGGAGTGGAAATCGTCAGCGGAGCTGCACCGACCCAGTCGGGGTCCATCGTGGAGGATGCTGTGGCCCAGTCGGGGTCCGTCGTGGAGGCTGCTGTGGCCCTGTCGGGGTCCGTCGTGGAGACTGCTGTGGCCCAATCGGGGTCCGTCGTGGAGGCTGCGGTTCTGGCCCAATCGGGGTCCGTCGTGGAGGCTGCGGTTCTGGCCCAATCAGGGTCCAACGTGGGTGCACCAGAGGTCCAATCAGGGTCTGATGTGGGTGCGGTTCTGGCCCAATCGGGGTCCAACGTGGGTGCACCGGAGGCCCAATCGGGATCCGACGTGGGTGCACCAGGGGCTCGATCGGGGTCCACCGCGGGTGCGGTTCCGGCCCAATCGGGGCCCGACGTGGGTGCAGCTGGGTCCCAATTGGGGTCCAGCGGAGGTGCAGTGCCAGCGTGGTCCGCGGACGGGGGAGGAGCTGCAGACCTTTCGCCGTCGAACGGATTACACGCTCATCCTGGCCATCTGTCCCCTGTACTGAGTCACCGCCCCTGTGCATGATCGCCGGGGGCCGTGGGGGCTCCTTTTCACTTGCCCCGGCTCTCCCGTGTTTTGTCCTCGTCAGGGAGGCTGCCGCGGGCTGTTTTTCCCCAGGACTGGTGGCTGAGGGACATGGGTCGGCCGCCTGAGGAACTGTTTCGCCGGTTCGGCGCCTCGGGTCGGCCACCCGACGTGTTGTGTGTGTCTTCGGGCGACCTGGTTCGACCACCAGAGGAGCGGACATGCTGGGCGTTGGACTCTGGTGAGCCGCCTGGTCATGTTCCGAATCCTATGACCACCCGCCGGCTGTTGGACGCAGGGAGACCACCTGAACTGTTCCTGTGGTGCTTGGTCTCCACCGGTCGGCATAGACTGTCGGGGGGGGGGGGGTAGTGGTTTTTCTGGTTTAATCCGTCTCAGTGATTGTTCTGTCTTTTTTTTTTTCTTGTCCTTGCTGTCCTGTGCATTTTGTGTCATGGTTATGTCTTGCAGTTGCCCTAGTATGTGTTATGTTCTACTGTTGCCTTGTTTTTCTCTGTGTATTTTGTCTGATTTTTGAATATTTGGTATTTTGTCATAGTCTTGTATTTAGTATTTCTGGCCCAGTAGTTCTGGTTTTTGTTTTCTCCATGTGCATTTTTTGATTTATTCTGAGTAGTTAGTCTTGTCATTGTCCTGTATGTAGTTGTTCTTGTCACTGTTTTGTTTCTGGGTTTGGTCTCTCTCCCTCTGCACCTACCCTCAGCCACCCACCCTGGGGGGTGGGGGTGGGGGGGCAGGGTGGTCCTTGGGGTGTTCTGAGCCCGCCCTCGGAGGGAGGGTACTGTTACGACCCGAGCACTGGGTTCTGTTCGCGCTCGGGCTAAGCTCAACTCGCTGCCGGCCTTGACAGCTGTGGGTTGTATTCTGGCCTCACCGGGCTCTTATTGTGAAGGTGCTCGGTGGGGTTCCGCCTGTCAAGGCTGGTCAGCTGTGTGTCATTACTGCTCGTTAGTGTTCGCCTTCATAAAGCGGGCACTAGCGGCAGTAAAGTTGCAGGAGTATTGTCAACACCTTGTCAAGCCTTGTCAACGTATTGTCGGACTTTGTTAGTTATTGTCAACTAGCCTTGTCAGAGCGTCATTAGACCTTCATGTCAGGTTTGTTGTCTCATGCCATGTCACAGTTTAGCCTGTAGTGGCTGGGGTTAGCCCTGCGAGCTTGTGTATTGATTTATGTGTGTTTTTGCCCTGAGTGGCTCACAGTCTTGTCTCGTCTTGTTAATAAATCACCATCTTCGCAAAACTCACTGGTGGACTCTTGGCATCTTATGGTGATCCGCGAGGGTCACCGCATGACATGAGTGCTGTAATAAAAGCCAAAGATGCTTTTTAATTTTTATTTTTCCCCTTAAAAGATTTCAGTTTGTTTTTCAATTGTGTTGTACAGGTTATAGGTCACATTAATGGGGGGAAAAAAGTTTTGAAATGATTTATCTTGGTTTCATTTTCTTACATCACAAAAACCTGGCATTTGAACAATGTGTGTAGACTTTTTATATCCACTCTACCTGCTGCAACAAGCCCATTTGCACCTGAATGGAGAAGGAGAAACTGTGAGAATCACATTCCTTGATTCCTCCAGTGCCTTTAACACCATTCAGCCACTGCTGCTGAGTGAGAAGCTTTGGGTGATGGGGTTGACAGCTCTGTGTTCTCCTGCATTATTGACTACCTGACAGGAAGGCCACAGTTTGTCTGGCTGGGAAGTGTCTTGTCTGAGGTGGTGATTAGTGATACAGGAGCTCCACAGGGGACTGTGCTCTCTCCTTTTCTCTTCACATTATATACCACTGACTTTCAGTACAACTGAGTCATGCCACCTGCAGAAATTCTCTGATGAATCAGCTGTTGTTGGATGTATAAAAGGGGGAGAAGAGGTGGAGTACAGGACACTGGTAGACAGATTTGTGGAGTGGATGGAGCAGAATCACCTGAGGCTGAACATCAGCAAGACCAGATCACTGGTGATTGACTTCAGGAAGAAGAGGACACCGTCACCGCCATTGCAGATTAGGGGGAAGAATGTGGAGGTAGTGGAGGACTACGAATACCTGGGTGTCATGATCAGCAATGGACTGGACTGGAAATCTAACACTGATGCTGCATATAAGGAGATGAGCAGACTCTACTTTCTGGGGAAGCTAAGATCCTTCAACGTGTGCAGCAGGATGCTGAAGCTTTTCTACCAGACCATTGTTGCCAGCACCATCTTCTTTGCTGATGTCTGTTGGGGTAGCAGCATCAGAGCCAGTGACACCAACAGACTTGACAAGATTATCAAGAAAGCTGGCTCTGTAACTGGTCTCAGACCGGAGACCTTTGAGACTGTGGTGGAGAGGACACTGAACAGTGATCCATCATGGACAATCCTGATCACCCCCTCCACCACACACTGGACAGAGTGGAGCACTTTCTCCAGTAGACTGCTACAGCTCTGCTGCCAAATGGTTAGGTACAGGAAATCTTTCCTGCCACATACTATTTCACTGTACAGTAATTCACTCTGATGTTGAATTCTGGTCATAACTATGCTACCATACTGCACCTTACAGTCTAATTGGTACCTCACATTTCATCCTGCACCTGATAGTCCTGTATTGTACAGCGAGTACAATGTATCAGTTATTGTTGATTGTTAGACAAGTTATTTAGGCAGCTTTACTTTCCCTGGGTAATCTTTTTCTTTTATCCTGTGTGTTGCTATCATTTTGGTTGGGTACTGTCATGCTGCTGTTACACTGTAATTTCCTAGTTTGGGATCAATAACGTACATCCATCTATCCACCTACCCACCTACAGCGGTGTGAAAGTGTTTGCCCCCTTCCTGATTTCTCTTTTTTGTATGTTTGTCACACTTAAATGTTTCAGCTCATCAAACAAATTGAAATATTACACAAAAATAACACAAGTAAACACAAAATGCAGTTTTAAACAAAGGTGTTTATTATTAAAGGGTTAAAAAAATCCAAAAATGCATGGCCCTGTATGAAAAGTGATGCCCCCCCCCTCCCCCGTTTAAACATAACTGTGGTTTATCACATCTTTGGAAAGCTCAGTTCAATTTTTCTAGCCACACCCAGACCTGATTACAGCCACGCCTGTCTCAATCAAGAAATCACTTAAATAGGACTTGCCTGACAAGGTGAAGTAGACCAAAAGATCCTCAAAAGCTAGACATCGTGCTGTGATCCAAAGAAATTCAGGAACAAATGAGAAAGTAATTGAGATCTATCAGTCTGGAAAAGGATATAAAGCCATTTCTAAAGCATTGGGACTCCAGTGAACCACAATGAGAGGCATTATCCACAAATACAGAAAATATGGAACAGTGATGAACCTTCCCAGGAGTGGCCAGCCAACCAATATTACCCAAGGAGCCTAGCGACGACTCATCAGAGAGGTCACAAAAGACCCCACGACAACATCCAAAGAACTACAGGCCTGACTTGCCTCAGTTAAGGTCAGTCAGTGTTCATGATTCCACCAAAAGAAAGAAACTGGGCAAAAATGGCCTGCATGGCAGAGTTCCAAGACAAAAACCACTGTTGAGCAAAAAGAACATAAAGGCTTGTCTCAGGTTTTCCAGAAAAAATCTTGATGATCCCCAAGACTTTTGGTAAAATTGTTACACCCAGGAGGGGCGAAGGGGAGGAAGGATGAGGGAGCCAGGCTGTTAGACTTTGCAGCGGCTTTTTATTAACTTCTCAGCACACACAGCACGGCCCACACTTACACAGCACATCGCTAGACACCATCTTTTCATAACACTCTCTCTGGAACATTTGCTGGAACACACACTACTCTTCCTCTATTGTTCTCTAACACTATACAGTGTTTCATCACTACTGAGCGCCACCTCTGGCGTAGAAACGCTACTGCTTTCACTAACAGTTCATACCTAACAGTGCATATTCAGTCCTTTAATAACATTCCCCATAAATGTTCCCATTTACCATTAATCATTCAATTATAGTCTCTTAGGTACATTTATTAAGAATATTTATATTTGCCATTAGCATCTAATCCACACTGTTTTCTGAGGGTTTACTGGAGGTCGTCCAAAATTAACGTTTTCCTACACTCACCCCTCAAAAAGTTAATGTCGTCCCGACATTACACCTTTCTTAAAACTACTGTTTTTTTTTTCTCTTTTCTTCTTTCAGTCCACATTTAGTAATCATGTATTACATGTAAGTAGGGTATTACTACACAGGAGTCAGAGTTCATTAAAGTCCATAAAGATGCAACTGGTAATTGTCCACAGTACAGCATGTATCTCCTATTCCATGCAATACATTTGCAGAAGAGGTCTTTGTGCACGATAACCTTCAACCGCTCCATCCATCATGGTGGGTATCTGCATCTTTCCTGAGAGTAAGGGTACTCAATCTAGTCATAGCCTACCAAATAAACCTTAGTGTGATGCCTGTGCCTAAGTAACACACTGCAAGTCTCTTTTTTGTGTTTTTCAATTTTTTTCTTTTTTTCTTTTTTATCAACCATCAAAGTAACTACCAAGTTACTTTTCAAAACATTTATGTCTGACCAATGGTCATCTTTAGCTTCTACACCTTTTGTTCTAGACAGATGAAGTGCAATGAAGTGCAAGGTTGGCCTAACTTATCATAAGTCAATCTCAATGGCTGTTTTCTTATTCTTGAAGGTACGTTTTAGCAGGAATCTCGTCAGGTCCCTCCTGGTCACTGGAACTGGACTCCGACACCTCATCCCTCTGGTCCTGGTCTGCCTCAGCTGGATCTGGGACCACCGGATTGTCGACCTCTGGTGCCTGCTGCACCTGCGTGACATCATCTGGGTCCTGGTCCTCATCCTCCGGAGTAGTGTCACTGTGCGGGTAGAACTCCGGTGCATCGGCTCTCAGTGGACGCTGCTCTTGATCCTTCCCAGCTCGTAATCCGATTATGGCATTCCAACCCTCTTCATCTTCATCATCCGTGTTGCTTCGTCTGTCCACATGCCTTTGTCTTTTAGAGTCTCTCTCTCTCATTTTCTTAGAGGCATGCTCCACTGTTTCCATGGGAAGAAAGTCACAAGGTAGCAAAAGGTTTCTGTGCATGACCCGAGTGCGTCCCTTGCCATTTTCAGGTCTGATTTCATATACTGGACTGTCTGGGTACTTCTTTTGGGTCACAACATACACCTTGTCTTCCCAGAATGATCTTAATTTTCCTGGCCCACCTTTTTCGGTCAAGTTTCAGACCAATACTCTGGATCCAGAGAGTAACTCAGCACCGTGAACCTTTTTATCATAAAGTGCTTT
Organism: Pholidichthys leucotaenia; assembly: GCA_020510985.1. Classification (NCBI taxonomy): domain Eukaryota; kingdom Metazoa; phylum Chordata; class Actinopteri; order Cichliformes; family Pholidichthyidae; genus Pholidichthys; species Pholidichthys leucotaenia. The sequence goes on from CM035845.1 coordinate 1,531,892, forward strand.
GCTTCTCATCCCTTCTTTGTTTGCTGTTTTAGAAGCGAGTTTGTAAGCTTCAGTCATTGTAGCTCTCCACTTTTCAGCATAGTCCTGCTGAGAAACACTCTGCTCTCTTGTTGTGAGGTCAAACATCAGATCAATAGGCAACTTTGGACTATGGCCAAACAACAGAAAATATGGCACATACCCCGTAGCCTCACTACGCGTACAATTATAGGCATGAACCACTTTTGCCAGAGAGGACTTCCAGTCTTCCTTGGCTGCTTCGGGCAAATTTCTGAGCATTGCCAACAGTGTACGATTGAATCGTTCTACCTGCCCATTCCCTTGGGGATGGTAGGGTGTTGTTCGGGACCCCTACACACCACTGTACTCCTGGAGTTTTGCAAAAAGTTTATTTTGGAACTCTCTTCCCTGATCATGATGGAGTCGTGTGGTAAAGCCAAACTTGAGGGCAAAATCTCCAAAGATCTTCTCAGCAGCTGTGTGGGCAGCTTTGTTACGACATGGGTAAGCCTGGGCAAAACGAGTGAAGTGGTCCATTACAACCAGGATATACTCATATCCTCCTTTGCACTTCTCCAAATGCAGGAAATCCACTGACACTAATTCAAATGGGTACGTGGTGACAATGTTAGTCAGTGGTGCCCTTGTTGTCTTATTGGGACGTTTGTTCTTCAAACAACTGCAAACTCTCGTGATGTAGTGCTCCACATCCCTTTGCATGTGAGCCCAATAAAAACGCTCTCTTATCAAATTCATCACTCTCTCTACCCCTAAATGGCCCATGTTTTCGTGGAGCTCTTTGAACACGAGTTTGTGAAACTTCTGGGGAAGGAGTAGCTGGTCATGTGTTGCCGTTCTCCTGTAAAGCAGTCCATCATCTTCCGAGTACAGCTTGTGTTTTTGCCTGACTAAAGCTGCAATTTTACTGTTCTGCTGCTTTACACTTCTTGGCCATTGTTTTGACAACACATAGCGCAACACCTCTCCAATCACGGAGTATTCTTCTTGAGCTCTTTTTAGATCAGTCTTTGATATTTCAGCTATAGAGCTGGCTTCTTGGTCTGCTTCACTAAGGAGAGTAGAAATGGTGACTGGGCAGAGCCATGGTTCATTTTCTTGTGACTTTACCTTGACTGCCTGTGTCACACAATTCATCACATCAGGATCAACATTCTGTGTACATTTGTTCATGTACTGCTCCATATCTAGGGGCATACATGAAAGTCCGTCTGCATCTCTGTTTGCTTTTCCAGGGCGATACTTAATCACAAACTGGAAATCAGCTAGTTCTGCTACCCACCTCTTTGTGGTTGCATTTAACTTTGCGGTGGTGAGCACATACGTTAGGGGATTATTGTCCGTATAGACAGTGAATGGTGGAGAATAGTACAGATAATCCCGAAACTTCTCACAGATGGCCCACTTCATGGCAAGAAACTCCAGCTTCCCTGAATGAAGGTGGTAGTTCTTCTCTGAATTTGACAGTGTCCTGGAGCCATATGCTATCACCACCAGTTTGTCTTGTTGTCGCTGGTATAACACCGCCCCAAGCCCCTCCTGTGAAGCGTCACAGTGTAAAATGAAGGGTTCTTCAAAGTTCGGGCAACCTAACACTTGGGGTTGGGTAAGAAGGTCAACAAGCTGACAAACTACTGCTTGATGCTCTGGGCGCCACCTGATCACATGGGATGAGGGTAAGTGACCACCATCGTTCTTTTTGACATGTTTCTTTGAGTTTTTCTTTGCTTTGTCTGTGTGATCGTTAGCCAGAAGGTCGTAAAGAGGCTTTGCTATACGAGAGAAGTTTGGAATATAGCTACGGTAATATGAAATAAAACCTAGCAATTTCCTTAGCTCTCCAACAGTGGAAGGTTGCTGCTGTTTGAGTGTCTGCACTGGGGCAATGTCCGCAGGGTCCATGGTGTAACCCTGTCCTGTTACCATTTTACCAAGAAAACATACCTGCTGCTTGAATAACTCACATTTCCGGGGAGTCAACTTCACCCCATGGCTTTGATAGCGGTGCAGGACGCTTCTCAGGTCTCGCAAGTGATCTTCAAAAGTCTGTGAATGAACAAGGTTATCATCGAGGTAAGGCAGACAAACATCATCTCTCAACCCCCACAAGCACTCCTCCATAGATCTTTGGAATGCTGCTGGTGCTGAGGACAAACCAAATGGAATTCTTACCCACTCGAACAAACCCCAGGGAGTGGTAAATGCAGTGAGGGGCCTACTCGACTCTTCCAGGAAACCCTGATGATACGCCTTCCCTTGGTCGAGAACTGAAAACCACACACTCCCATTTAGACTGTTTAGCATATCTTGTATGCGGGGAATTGGATGTCTGTCTGGGATAGACTTCTTATTCAATTCTCTAAAGTCGCAGCACAAACGCAGACCTCCATCTTTCTTTCGCACACAGATGATTGGACTGGAATACGATGACTTGGATTTGGTGATCCAGCCCCTGTTAAGCAGGTCTTCTAAATACTCCTTTACTTCTTTATGAAGTGGTTTGGAAACAGAAACATAAGTCTTTTTAACAGGATCGTGATCTTTGAGTCGGATCTTCAACTGTAAAGAGGGAATTGTCCCTACATCATACTCATCACGGGAAAACGCTTGCCGTTCCTCCCATAGTAGCTGTTTTACTTGCTCTTGCTGTATGGGCGAGAGATGATCAAGGGGAACTGAAGGGTCCCACATGTCCATAGTCTCTTTGACAGCACAGTTCATCTCGGTCTCTTTATTTCTCCCTGTTTCACTCGTCGTCGGGTCGACGGTCACTTGGTTTACAGCAGGGGGTCTAATATCTGCCGGATAAGCAGTTTTAACTCTCTGCGTTTCCCCCAAAATGGTCTTAGCGGGCAGCTGGATATCACGGGACGTACTGTTTATTATAGGTATTTTGAGCATAGATCGCCTCCCTTTCCATAACTGCACCAACCCACTTTGCATCTGCAAACCCTCTGGTAACTGGGTGTACTGACTCAGCTCAAACAAGACGTCTTGTGTGTCTGGAAGTGAGCCTGCTCTGACACAATCTTTGACTGTTTTGGTTTGGCCAGCAGGGATAGTGACCAACTCACTGCCAACTTTTACCATTCCTTCCCCCAGCCTATCCTCCTCACTTTGCATCACTTTCAAAAACACCTCTGTTTTCTTACAGTCAAATGAGAAGGCTGCGCTAACAGCTTCACTGATGGCACAAGGGGGTTTAATGCCCATCTTCAGGACATGGTCAATCACGTTGAACCCAATGATAGGCGGTTCTGCCACTCCGTCCTCCTTCACCACTAGCACAGGAACTAAGAGTTCCACCGGTGGGCGACTAACTGTCGGCAGCTTAAATGTGACTTCGACCCACCCTGAGAATGGAATCGGTGTCTGGTTCACTGCCCTCCCATTCAGGATACTTGGACCCACCAACTTGGCTAAGTCTCTGATGGTGGTGTGTGGCAGGTGCTCCTGTCTCCAGGCGTCATTCATTAAACAAACCTGTGACCCTGTGTCCCACAATGCTTGTGTCTCCTTGTCATCGAGGAAGCAGGTGATGACATATTATTTTCCAACCAAATTGAGTAACTGTAATTGGCGATTAGGGGACAGTAGATTAACACGGACCGTTTCTTCAGGAGGTGCCTCGGCCTTAGCTACCAGCCTTGCTTCTAACCTCTGAATACTGCCGGTAACGAGCTCATACAGCTCTTGTGTGTTAGCTTGTTCGGATGTGGTTGCGACAGTATTGGCCGCCGTGTCTACTTGCCCTGTCCTTCTTCCAAGTCTCCTTCCTATCCGACATTCCCTTGACATGTGGCCGCTGATTCCACATCTGAAGCAGTGGTTGCATTGATCGCCATTGCTGGTGGACTGACATCTCTTGCAGCCACGTGTCCTCCTGGCTCTTTGAGCGTGAGGTGCTCTGGGAGACTTACGTATGGCCTTCTTGATCTCCTCCATGTCACTCTTCAGCTGCGTGACCATGTCCAGGAGCTCAGATTCCATACGGGTCACTGTACTTTGGGGTTTAAGGATTTTTCCTTTTGTCGATGGTAGGGGGCGCTCTTGGCCATCCACTTCTCTCTCGGTTGCATACTGACCCGTCAGATTTTCTACTTGGCATTCTCGAACTTTTGGTTCTTTTGTGTGCCTTTTAAATTTTTGATGCCGTTCCCATTCAAGACTGGCTGCTGCATTCGTCTTTGAAATCAGTAGCTCGTCGGTGACGGCAGGATCCTCCAAATAACACTTCAGTTGATATTTCACATCAACACTGATCAGTCCTGTTTCCACCGCCCTCAGAAACTTCCTCTTAATAAGATCAGAACTAAACTGCTCTTCAGTGCCAGGCTCTCTGGATGCTGCTAAAAGTCTTTCCTTCAGCTCAATGGCACGAAACAGGAAGTTCTGAGGTGACTCATTACTGTCTTGTGTGAGATTTATCAGACGATGATACAAGTCAGTGGAACTATCTTCTTTATAATGTCCTCGCAGGATTATGCGCAGCTGTGGCAGTGTAAGATCTGACTTAATCTCCAGCATAGCGCGCAAACTCAATCCAGGACTCACTGCTCTGACAACAGCCTCAATTATCTCAGGCTCACTGTGCTTTTTCTTTAAGCCCATATTAATCTGGTGAGTGAGATTGGAATAAGATAACTTGTCTTTTTGGCCCCTCTCCCCTATCTGCCCATTTATCTTAAACTCCCGTTTAATGATCACTTCTGGCGGTAGGGGCGCTGCGGGGACCGCGGGCTGTATCACAAAATGGCGGTCCGGTGGCGGCGCGGCCTCGGGCTGTGTCACAAAATGGCGGCCCGGTAGCGGCGCGGCCTCATCATCCGTCAGCCTTATTATTTCCTCTTCAACCCTTTTAGCTGAATCAATGATACTTTCATGCAGAGCGGCATACTGGCTCTGTAAACTGGCGAGTGCCTCCGCCTCGCGGCTCGTGCCGGCCGCTGTCGCTGCCTGCGTCAACGGTTCACTTAGCTTAGCTTCGTTAGCACATGCTATTAGCTTTAGCAGAAACTCGCGGGCTACATCCTCCTCTTCGCGTTCAATGGCTTTCTCCACCTCCTCGATTAACAGTCGTATCAGCGTGTACTTCTTTGACGGTTCGGCTGGGCTTATCTTTGCAAATAAACAGACCTCATTTAGCTGTTCGGCCCGTAACGGCACCAAGGCCTCACTTAGCTTATCTTGTAGCTGCTCCAGCTCCATTGTTACGGTCTCTTTTTTTTTTTTTATTTGCACTTACTCACTGTCTCAGACACGACTGAACCTGTGGTGTAATCTAAGTATTACATATGTGGAGCCACTAGGGGGCGACACAGACCGGATGTTGTCAGGTGTACAGCATGATGGAGAATAATATGGCGGAGTTTGTGTGTTAATGTGTTGCAGCCAGTCAATAAAGGAGGCTCCGTGTTCACCCAAAGCAGCAGTCTTTATTTATAAAAGAACCCAACACAACAAGGTGTCAGAAGTTGGTGCGCTTTGAGTTGAGAAAAGTCAGCTTTGCAACCGGCTGGCGGCTATGATGGACAAAGTTCAAAGGGTTGCAGCTGCGCCAATTGATCCTGTAATGGCGGCGGCTACTCCAGCGGCAACCTTCACCATTAAACCACCGGAGCCCTTCGACTTTGCGAGACCCCAAGAGTGGGAAAGGTGGATAAGACGGTTTGAGCATTTTACTGGCAAGTAACCTGAATAACTCATCTGAGGCAAACCAAGTAAATACGCTGGTTTATTGCATGGGAGATGAGGCTGACGACGTGCTAAGAGGGCTCGAGCTAACGAGTGTGCAGCGCCAGCAGTACGATGCCGTTAAAACAGCCTTTGATAGACATTTCGTTCCCAGAAAGAACGTGATTTATGAACGAGCAAAATTCAACAAGCAAGTGCAACAGCCGGCAGAACCAGTAGACTCGTTCATAACAGCACTCTATGCGCTGGCAGAAAACTGTGAGGACGGTGCACTTCATGATGACCTCTTGAGAGACAGGCTTGTAGTGGGTCTAAAAGATTCGTCGCTGTCAGAAAGAATGCAGCTTGACAAAGATCTTACCCTAGCTAAAGCTATAACAATGGCAAGACAATCTGAAGAAATAAAACGACAACAAACTGACCTAAGAGGTGAAACTAGCATTAACAGAACAGCCGTGGATGCGGTACACATCAGAAAAGCCAAGCCAAATAAGTTCATAATCAAGGAACAAAAACAGATTAAGTCCTCAAGGCCTCAGCAGACAAAACAAGACAGTAAAGTTTGTTCCAAGTGTGGCAAAGCACCAGCACATGCAGCAGTACAGTGCCCAGCTAAAAACGCGGAATGCCATAACTGTAAAAAACGTGGACACTATAGTAGAGTCTGTAGGTCCAACCCAACTGTGAATGAGGTCGCTGACAATGCAGACAGACTTTTTCTGGGTGAAGTGGATCTACTGGAGGATCCGTGGCTGGCAGACATAAACGTGAGAGGAAATAAAGTGACTTTTAAGTTAGATTCCGGAGCGGACGTCACAGCGGTTTCTGACCAAACATTTGAAATCTTCAAGAAGAAAAATGAACAGTTGGAAAAGGCACAAAAACCACTCTACGGATCGGGTGGAACTGCACTAACCGTGTTGGGGTCTATGACAGAGACTATTACATACGGTGACAAGAGCGCTACTGAGAAAATCTATATTGTCAAAAATCTGCGCATGGCACTACTGAGTAGAACAGCTTCCGTGAGACTGAAACTAATTGCCAGAGTTGACACTATAGACCAAGAGACAGTGAGAAAAGCGTACCCCAAGTTATGCGATGGACTTGGGCTTGTTCAAAAGCCATACACAATTAAACTGAAACCTGATGCTAAGCCCTTTTCGCTCAAGGTGCCAAGGCGTGTGCCACTGCCGCTCATGGGTAAAGTGAAAGAAGAGCTCGAGAGGATGGAAAAGTTGGGAGTCATCAGTCGCGTGGAGCAGCCAACAGATTGGTGCTGTGGCATGGTTGTAGCTCCCAAAAAGGACAAGGAAAAGGTGCGTATCTGTGTGGACATGACACCTTTAAACGAGTCAGTGTGTCGCGAAAGATACATCCTCCCGTCTGTGGACCAAATGCTAGGCATGCTCACAGGTGCTCAGTATTTTTCAAAGCTCGATGCAAATATGGGATTTTGGCAAATACCACTGTCTAAAGAGTCAGCCTTTCTCACCACATTCATTACGCCATTTGGCAGATACCACTTCAACCGTTTTCCATTTGGTATTTCCAGTGCACCTGAACATTTCCAAAACATGATGGTAACAGAGGTTACAACGGGTCTTGACGGAGTCGTCTGTCACATGGACGATATCCTGGTCTGGGGATCCACCAAGGAGCAGCACGACGCAAGACTGCACGCTGTCTTGAAGTGCGCGGAGAAAGCCGGCGTTACGTTGAATATGTCAAAATGTGAGTTTGGCAAAAGAGAGGTCAAATTTCTTGGGTTTATTATTTCAGCAGAAGGAATGAGGCCAGATCCAGACAAAACCCAAGCTGTTCAGGACATGAAAGAGCCAAGCAACGTGAGTGAGCTCAGGAGCTTTCTCGGAATGGTGAACCAGCTGGGGAAGTTCATTCCGAACCTTTCTGAAAAGGACAAACCATTGAGAGACTTGCTTTCAACAAAGAACATGTGGTACTGGGGGCATGAACAACAAAATGCGTTTTGTAACCTCAAACAAGAACTGTCCTCTGCTCCTGTATTGCAGCTCTATGACCCAAACAAACCACAGAAAATATCTGCAGATGCCTCTTCATACGGATTGGGGGCAGTCATGCTACAGAAGGAGAGAGACGTGTGGTCACCAGTTGCTTACGCTTCCCGATCATTGACACCTACAGAGCAGCGCTACGCACAGCTGGAAAAAGAAGCGCTGGCTCTCACGTGGGCCTGTGAAAGATTCAATGACTTTATCCTGGGTCTGCACTTTGAACTAGAAACTGATCATAAGCCACTAGTGAGTCTACTGGGAGGACAAGCTTTGGATGCGCTTCCACCGCGTATACAGAGATTTCGTATGCGCCTAATGAGGTACTCATACACTATAAAGCACATCCCTGGCAAAAGTCTAACCACTGCCGACACACTCTCACGCTTACCGCTCACAAACAGTGTTACTCACACAGACACAGATCTTATGGAGGACACTAACATTTATGTTGACTCTGTGCTAGAGGGACTCCCTACAAGCAGCAAATATCTTGCAGATCTCCAAGAGCAACTGCAGTCCGACAGCGTCCGTTCACAAGTCATGAAATACTGCACAGAAGGCTGGCCGGATCGTAACCAGCTACAGGGAGCGGTGAAGCACTACTGGTCTGAGAGAGCCGTTTTGAGTGTGCATAACGGACTACTACTGAGAGGCACGAGGTTAGTTATCCCCGCTAACATGAGAAATGCAGTTTTGGACAAGATACATGAGGGCCACCAGGGGGTGGTTAAATGCAGAGAGCGCGCCCGTCAGGCTGTATGGTGGCCAGGTTTAAGCAACCAGATCAGTGAAGTTGTACTCAAATGTAGACAGTGCATACAGGAAAGAGTTAATGTGAGAGAGCCTTTAATGCCCACAGATTTACCAGAAAGGCCATGGCAGAAGTTGGGAGCTGATTTGTTCACGCTACAAGACAAAAACTACCTGTTATTAGTGGACTACTTCTCTAGGTATATAGAGATTGCCCAGCTCAGCCCAACTCGCTCTGCCAATGTCATTGTGCATTTAAAATCAATGTTTGCACGTCACGGAATACCGGAGATACTGATCACGGATAACGGCCCGCAGTTCGCAAGTCAGGAAATGGAAGACTTTGCAAAGGAGTACTGTTTTGAGCACGTGACTAGTAGTCCCAGGTACCCCCAAAGTAACGGTGAGGCAGAAAGAGCTGTCAGAACAGTCAAAAACCTAATTAAGAAAGCCAGTGATCCATACCGAGCACTGTTAGCCTACAGAACCACAGCGTTGGCAAATGGCTACAGCCCAGCACAGCTTCTCATGGGGCGTAGGCTTCGTACCACCCTGCCAATGCTTCCAGAGGCCTTGCAGCCATGCGTGCCGAATCTGCAACAAATTCGTCACGTGGAAAAGGAGAGACGGATGAGGCAAACAGAATGTTTCAACAAAAGACACAGAACGAGAGATTTGGATAAACTGTTACCCGGAAACTCTGTTTGGATTACAGATGCAAAAGCACAGGGCACAGTGACATCTGTCCACAAAACTCCACGGTCCTATGTCATCAGTGGACCACAAGGGACAATCAGGAGGAACCGCACTCATCTTGTGCCTATGTCGATACCAAAGACTGAGATGGAACCACAACGGACCCAGTCAAATGGAAAAGACACTCCTACAGAAACTGCTTCTGAACCCAATGCACAGGAAACACCAGGTGTTGTTAGAACCAGGTCTGGTAGAGAAGTGATTAAACCAAAGAGACTGGATCTGTAGAAGTTACATGTTAATATTTGTGAAAACAGAGTTGAGTTCTAAAAATGCCTTCTTTGAATAGAAAATAAGAGGCCTTTGCATAATATGTTCTTACATGGCAACAGTGTTGGAAAAAAAAAAGAAATGTTATAGATTTGTAAAAGGGGGTGATGTGTTAAATTTATGCTGTCATAGTTAGTTGACAAAAGGGAACGGAAATAAAAATGTATTTTGTGTTTTCAGCTAAAAGGGGGTCAACTTGGCTTCAGTAAGGGGGATGTGGTGTAATCTAAGGATTACATATGTGGAGCCACTAGGGGGCGACACAGACCGGATGTTGTCAGGTGTACAGCATGATGGAGAATAATATGGCGGAGTTCGTGTGTTAATGTGTTGCAGCCAGTCAATAAAGGAGGCTCCGTGTTCACCCAAAACAGCAGTCTTTATTTATAAAAGAACCCAACACAACAGAACCATCCTCTGCTACCAAGTTTTGTTACACCCAGGAGGGGCGAAGGGGAGGAAGGATGAGGGAGCCAGGCTGTTAGACTTTGCAGCGGCTTTTTATTAACTTCTCAGCACACACGGCATGGCCCACACTTACACAGCACATCGCTAGACACCATCTTTTCATAACACTCTCTCTGGAACATTCGCTGGAACACACACTACTCTTCCTCTATTGTTCTCTAACACTATACAGTGTTTCATCACTACTGAGCGCCACCTCTGGCGTAGAAACGCTACTGCTTTCACTAACAGTTCATACCTAACAGTGCATATTCAGTCCTTTAATAACATCCCCCATAAATGTTCCCATTTATCATTAATCATTCAATTATAGTCTATTGGGTACATTTATTAAGAATATTTATATTTGCCATTAGCATCTAATCCACACTGTTTTCTGAAGGTTTACTGGAGGTCGTCCAAAATTAACGTTTTCCGACAAAATACTCTGTGGACTGACAAGACAAAAGTTGAACATTTTGGAAGGTGTGTGTCCCATTACATCTGGCGCAAAAGTAACACTGTCATGTACTGTATGTGCCCTTTAAAGGGCTGAGGAAGGACACCAAGCACACGCTGTGGTTTGGCACATTTATTAACAGAATGGGCAAACCAAAAATACACACAGAACACAATCAACATAAAACACAAAAGCACTGGAGGAGAGCGGGGCTCAACGTCCAGGGGGACAGAAGCCTGGGAACGCCGGGCCAAGGGGCAGAATCCAGCCAGAGCACTCCCAAAGGCAGCGGGGCTCACAGCTGGAAATAAAGGGAAAAACTGACCTGGACAGAGCTCTCCTTTCTCCTTGACAGTGAAGCACAAATACACTCAGAGCACGGCTGTGCATCTGAGGATGGCAGTAGCAGTGCTGGACGGTGTAACCATGAAGTAGGACATGACAATGGGAAACAGTTGTAATGCTATGCTAGATGTTAAGCAGGTGTGGATACATGAGTGGAGAAAGTAATCAAAATAACAAGTGACAGCTGTGCAACCCCCGAAGCAAAGTTTGACAGCTGGAGGCTGCACAGCACTGTCAAAATAAAAGTACAGACCGGAACACTAAATAAAGCAAGAATAAGATACAAAATGACACAATAAACAAACAGGACAATAAGGATGTGACAAAGAATATAAACCCCTAACAAAACGGTGACCAAATACAACACATAACAATAAATAAGGAAATAAACAAACAGGAACTGTCATGAACGGAGCTGGGGATCCTCCTTGGCTTCATGGCCAGACAATGAAACAATTTGGAACTCAAAAGGTAACACTGAGGAACAGAAAACAGCCATGTTCTGTTGTATTTTTGGTTCTTATTATTTACTCTTTGCCCTTTGATTATTTTGGGAGTTATTTGTAATTGTTCCTTAGTCTGTTTGGTTTTGTGCTTATTTATTTCGGTATCTTACGGCCACACCTCCCTCTCCTGTCTACTACTGACAGGTGATTCCAATCTGTCATTGTTTGCTCCTCTCCCTGTTCAGGTCCACACAGTCACTCTCACACACACACATGCATACATACATACATACGGACATTATGTATATTATTTGTACATTATAGTTCTGGTTAGTTTTTCAAGTATGTCTCAGGGATGTGTGAATGGATGTGTTGGGGTGGGGGTGAGGGTGTGTGTGAGTGTGTCTTAAATTATGTTCTTTTACTTATATGGATGCCGAGAGAAACGCAATTTCATCTTGCCTGCACTACAGTTGTATGTACAGCAATATGACAATAAAGGTTCATTTGTTTTGATTTGATTTGATGCTCTCACACCTGCACTCACTAAGCTCACACACACCCACTCACGCCACTCACTCTGGTCATTATGTTGTGTATTATTTAAGCTCTGTCTCCCCACTGCTTGTTGCCGGGTTATTGCTTAGCCATCTGCATTGTTACTGCATAGTCCGTCAGTGTTGTTTTTTCTGGGATTATCGCCACAGACTGCCCTGTCTGTGGCGATGAGTACTGTTTTGTTTCCCCTCGCTTCCAGTTACGTCTGGAGTGCTCTGGGTCTTCTCTTTTGCTTCCCCTCGCTGGCGGTCACTTCTGCAGCACCTTGGGTTTTTTCTGTGTGTACTCACCTGGAGCTGAGGGGTGTCCAGCACATAATCCCAGTGATTCCTCATTGTACATTATCACCTGTTTGTTTGTTTGGACTGTTTTTCACATTTTGTTCAATAAATACACACAACATCCGCCTACATTTGGGTTTCAGTCTCTCCTGCCTCAAAAAGGCAGGAATTCATGGGAGGAACAGACTGACTTCTATCAGGAGACGGGGCACCGCCCCACCCTTGTCCAGGATCATGACAAACACAGCATTTCAGAAAAGGAACATCATACCAACAGTAAAATATGGTGGTGGTAGTGTGATGGTCTGGGGCTGTTTTGCTACATCAGGACCTGGAAGACTTGCTGTGGTAAATGAAACCATGAATTCTGCTGTCTACCAAAAAATCCTGAAAGAGAATGTAAGTCCATCTGTTTGTGACCTCAAGCTGAAGCACACTTGGGTTCTGCAGCAGGACAATGATCCAAAACACACCAGCAAGTCCACCTCTGAATGGCTTAAGAAAAACAATATGAAGACTTTGGAGTGGCCTAGTCAAAGTCCTGACCTGGATCTGATTGAGATGCTGTGGCATGACCTTAAAAAGGCGGTTCATGCTCAAAAACCCTCCAATGTGGCTGAAATACAACAATTCTGCAAAGATGAGTGGGCCAAAATTCCTCCACAGCGCTGTAAAAGACTCATTGCCAGTTATCACAAACGCTTGATTGCAGTTGTCGCTGCTAAGGGTGGCCCAACCAGTTATTAGGTTTAGGGGGCAATCACTTTTTCACACAGGGCCATGTAGGTTTGGATTTTATTTTCCCTTAATAATAAACACCTTCATTTAAAAACTGCATTTTGTGTTTGCTGTGTTATCTTTGTCTAATATTTAAATTTGTTTGATGAGCTGAAACATTTAATTGTGACAAACATAAAAAAATGAGAAATCAGGAAGGGGGCAAACACTTTTTCACACCACTGTAAACATCGTATGTGTAACTCGCTGTAAAATTTGATCCAGATCAAAGGATAATGTTGTTCTTGCCATTCATTTCAGAATTCAAAGGTGTAGTGACACCACAACAGCTCTAACTTTGTTCCACTGTGCAGCTTCTTTTCCAGTCATTTAAAACCAACACAAATGGCTTGAGTGTGAGACTTTTCCTCAATTTTATGTTGTTATTGGCACTACATAATGCTATATTGAAGTTTGTATTTCCCTCTACATGAGAATCACATTGCATGTAAAAAGAAAAACTAATGTGAATATCTAATGTTGATACACATTACACAGGGATACTAATTACCGCACTATTTCAGCCGGTAGTGAGATACAATTGCATATTATGTGGAGTAAATGGATAACAATAATTTTTCTAAATTTATTACCTTGTCAGTCTTGTCAGGTGGACATCCGCTTTGTTTCCATCCAACCATATTTATGTGCATTAAGGATTTCCACACAAAAAATCCTGGACATGATAATCAATTAAACACCTAAATGAATATTAGAAACTTAAGCAAATAAAGTGATTGGAAGCAGCTGACATGCTGAAATGATGCCATTGCAGTTGTCTGCAACAGGTTACCTTGGTAACACAGAAAACACTCTGCTGAAGAGATCAGCAGTCGGAGCTTGAGCTCATCACGGCACAAGACTCTTCACAAAAGCTCCTCTGTGCAACAGCAATTTCTGTCACACCTAGAATTTCATTTATGTTTGCATTTAGGTGCTCAGTTTGGTATTTTCTTGTCAACATTTGATTATATAGAAAGTTACATTTCATAACGTTACACTGAATAGAACACATTGACCCTCCCAGAAAATTTGCTTTAATCTGATGGACAAAAACAGACTCTTCTTTGGGTGAATTATGAGAAATGCACGTTAAAAATGTGAAAAAGCTGGGTGGAGTATTAATTGTTTCTATCTGCTGGTACAACAACAACTGTCAGAGACGTTCATTAACTTCATGGTGGAGGTATGCAGTCTTAGGGCTCTGATGATATAAAGTGGGCATTTGCGCCATGCTTTATGCCTTGTGCCAGGGGAGCCTTTAGTTTCTTTCAATGCATTATCCGTTTTTCTGCTGGGCACCCTTGCTACCTAATTAGGAACTGATTGTGCGTGTAACTTGGGCACTCATTTGAAGTGGGTGAGGCTCAGCACAAAGTTTAGCGTGTTCATATTATGGTGCACTCTCTGTCAGTGCACCTTTGGTCTGCAAAAAGCAAGGCTATATTCAGCAGTGCATTATCAACGGTTATTTCAGCACCACGTTTAAGAGGCATGAACGTGCACATATGCCTGTTATTTTATTTTTAACCTTTATTTGTACAGGGGTGGTCCATTGAGAGACTTCTCTTTTCAAGGACACTGCAAGGTTAATACACCGCAGGTAGAATTTTGCATCTGGTTGAGCGCAAGGCTTGTGTGACATAAATTTTGTCATCTCCAGTCACGGGGGCCCTCTGTGGCTGAGGGTGTGCAGCCCAAATTTTGTGACTGTGTTGACTATGTGCATTGACTATACAGTACATACACAAGATCCAACCTCCCTTCAAAGGATGCTTGGCCTACTAGACACACAAAAATGAATACATACAACTGCGTGTGTGCCAGCCTTGTCCAAAGCATAGACACACCAGAGCAGAAAGAAGCATAAACCCATCTTTAGTATTACACCTTAGAGCAGGGGTGTCCAATCATGTGCCATGGAGGGCCAAGACCCTGCAGGTTCTCTCCTCTATCCAGTCTCTTCAGCAGATGTTTTCACTTCTCAGCAATCAGTGGGAAGAAGTTCAGTGGAATCTGCTGTTGAAGACACTGGGTGGAGGTAAAGCCTGCAGGGTCTGGGCCCTCCATGGCACGTGATTGGACACCCCTGCCTTGGATCTTGCACACGTTTATTAAAAGGGATGAGAACAAAGACAACAATTGGTCTATTGCACATTACACCCAAAAAACATCTCTGAAAAATTAAGCTCATTAGGACGGCCTCTTTGCCCTTTCTGCAAAACGCGTTTTTGCACTGCTGTAATAGCAAAATGGACACAGCCACCCTGCCAGTATGCCCATGTGGGCCCCACCATAGGTTTAGCCTGGGCTGTCTTATGGGCCCCATGTGGGTTTTTTCTGCCGGTTCCACATGGGCCCCATCTGTGTTTGCCCACATAGACTTTTCAATTCAATTCAATTCAACTTTATTTATATAGCACCATTTCACAACAACAGTCATCTCATAGCACTATCAACTGTAGGGGGAACCCCCACAGTTGCAGAAAGACCCCAGCAATCAGGCGATCCCCTGTGAGCAGCACTTGGCGACGGTGGAGAGGAAAAACTCCCTTTTAACAGGAAGAAACCTCCAGCAGAACCAGGCTCAGGTAGGGGCAGTCATCTGCTGCGACTGGCTGGGGGGTGAGGGGACAGAGAAGATGAAAAGAACAGACATGTAGAGAGCAAACAGCACGATGGGGACTCAATCTATGGGAGAGAACAAACAGATGTTAATGACCAGCAAAAAAAAAAATATTTCATAGAGAGTGAGGAAAGGAGTGAGGCCCAGTGCATTACTGGAGGTCCCCCGGCTGATTAAACCTATTAGCAGCATAACTGAGGGAGGGTTCAGAAACACATGATCCCTCCCTAATTGTAGGCTATATCAAAAAGGCAGGTTTTAGCCCTATTCTTAAAAACCACAGATTGAGTCTGACTCCCAAATCCAGATTGGCAGCTGATTCCACAGGAGAGGAGCTTGATAACTGAAGGCTCTGCCTCCCATTGTACTTTTGGAGATTCTAGGTATTACAAGTAGTCCTGCATTTTGGGAGCGTAGTGCTCTGCTAGGATAATACGGTAGTATCAGATCTTTTAAATAAAAAGGAGCCTGATTGTTTAGAGCTTTGTAAGTAAGAAGAAGGATTTTAAACTTAATTCTAAACTCTATGGGAAGCCAATGAAGGGAGGCCAGAACCGGAGAGATATGATCTCTCTTTCTAGTACCTGTTAAAACTCTTGCTGCAGCATTTTGGATCAGCTGAAGACTTTTTAAAGATGTTTTAGGACAGCCTGATAATAAAGAATTACAATAATCTAATCTCGAGCTAACAAAAGCGTGGATCAGCTTCTCAGCATCACTCTGAGACAAGATGCTCCTAATCTTGGCAATATTACGCAAATGATAGAAGGCAGTCTTAGAAACAAATTTAATATGTGAATTGAAGGACAAATCCTGATCAAAAATAACTCCAAGGTTCCTCACAGAGCTATTAAGAGAAAGAGTAACTGCATCCAAACTGAAAGTTTGATTTGGAAAGGAATTTCTAAGGTTTTTTGGACCAACAAGAATGACTTCAGTCTTATCTGAATTTAATAGCAGGAAATTACAAGTCATCCAAGCTTTGATTTCCTTAAGACAGGCTTCTAACTTGGCTAATTGATTACTATCATCTGGCTTCATTGACAGGTATAATTGTGTGTCATCTGCATAACAATGAAAATGTATACAGTGCTTTCTAATAATGTTGCCTAACGGAAGCATATATAAACTAAAAAGAGTAGGGCCTAGCACAGATCCTTGTGGAACTCCATGACTAAGCTTTGAGTTGAAAGAAAACTCATTATTTACATGAACAAACTGGAACCTATCAGATAAATAAAAACATGTAGGTTTAGGGCGCTCGCGCATGCAGCGACCGGCAGCCAGTGGCTTGTCACCAGACTGCAAACCAAACCTACCTACGGGTACAAATAAGTAACCAAAAAAAAAAAAAAAAGGTCTAAACCACTGCAACGAAGTTCCATTAAGTCCAACATAGTGTTCTAATCTATCAAGTAGAATATTATGATCGATAGTATCAAAAGCTGAACTAAGGTCTAAAAGGACAAGTACAGAAACTAGTCCATTATCAGATGCAATGAGGAGGTCGTTAGTGACCTTCGCTAAGGCTGTTTCAGTACTATGATGGATTCTAAACCCAGATTGAAACTCTTCAAGTAAACCATTTCCCTGCAGGTGGTCAAATAATTGCGTAGCAACAACTCTTTCTAAGATTTTTGAAATAAAAGGGAGATTAGAGATTGGTCTATAGTTGGCTAAAGCTCCTGGATCTAGCATTGGCTTTTTGAGTAAGGGTTTAATTACAGCCGTTTTAAAAGCCTGCGGTACATGGCCTAAAGTTAATGAAGAATTGATTATATGAAGAATAAAGCTACCAATAAGTGGGAAGACTTCTTTAAATAACCTGGTAGGAATAGGGTCTAAAAGACAAGTTGAAGGTTTGGATGAGGAAACTATTTTGTCTAACTCACAAAGGTCGATTGGAGTAAACTCATCAAGACAGACATCAATAGAAGGAGTTGTTGTAGTTACAGTATTTAAGTTAACTGTGGGAAGAATCTGATTGATTTTATCTCTGATGGATGAATTTTTATTATTGAAAAAGTTCATAAAGTCCTGGCTAGTAAGCTCTAAGGGAATGCTAGGATTGACAGAGTCCTGACTCTTTGTCAACCTGGCTACAGTACTGAAAAGAAACCTGGGATTATTCTTGTTCTCTTCTATTAATGCAGAGTAATAACTCGTTCAAGCTTTTCTAAGAGATTTTTTATAAATTAAAAGATGATTTCTCCAAGCTAAATAGATTTCATCTAAATTAGTGGAGCGCCATTTTCTTTCTAATTGACGAGTCTTCTGTTTTAAGCTACGAGTTTTTGTGTTGAACCAAGGAGTTAGAAATCTCTGATTAGACTTTTTCTTTTTTAAGGGGGCCACCAAGTCTAGAGCCTGATGCAGAGAAGCTGTAACACTATCCACCATGTTATCAATTACAGAAGGAGCAAGCTGTCTATAGCTTATTTCCGTTGTGTTGACACATGGCATAGAGCAGGGGTGTCAAACTCATTCCATGGAGGGCCAAGACCCTGCAGGTTTTACTTCCACCCAGTCTCTTCAGCAGGTGTTTTCACTGATCGGCAATCAGTAGGAAGAAATTCAGAGAAATCACCTGTTGAAGACACTGGGTGGAGGTAAAACCTGCAGGGTCTTGGCCCTCCATGGAATGAGTTTGACACCTGTGGCATAGAGGAAACAATCTGCATAAATTTGGTAACAGCATCATCTGAGAGGCATCTACTGTAATAATATTTTTCTTTAGGAGCCAAATAGTCAGAAATAGTAAAATCAAAGGTTAACAGAAAATGGTCTGACAGTAGAGGGTTATGAGGAGACACTACAAGATTTTCTATTTCTATGCCATATGTCAGAACAAGGTCCAATGTATGGTGGAGGTAATGAGTAGAATTTCCTACTTTCTGAGAAAACCCAATCGAGTCTAATATTGAATTAAATGCCACATTAAGGCAGTCACTATCTACATCCACATGTATATTAAAGTCCCCTACTATAATTATTCTATCAGATTTCAGCACTAAATCAGCTAAGAAATCAGCAAATTCGGATAAAAATTCTGAGTAGGTTGATGGGGGACGATAAACTATGGCAAATAAAATTGGGTTTAACCTAAAATTGCTAAAGTGCCCAATACTGAGGACCAGGCCCTCAAAGGAATTATAACATGTTTTTTGCTTTACATTAACTAGTAATTTGGAATGGTAAATTGTTGCTACTCCTCCTCCACGACCAGAACTTCTGGGATTTTGACAGTTTAAATAACCAGAGGGAGTTGATTCATTTAAACCAACATAATCCTCTTGCCCTAACCAAGTCTCTGTAAGGGAAATTAAATCAATCTGATGATCAATTAACAGATCATGGACTAACAGAGACTTGGGAGTTAGAGACCTAATATTTAATAAACCACATTTAATTTTTAAATTATGAGGAGGAACAGAGGCCAAATCATTCAATTTAGAGGCTTTATGTTTAATTTGAGTTTTACCAATATTTTGCTTTATCACTTTGGGATGCTTATACATTATATTTTTATTCACTTTGGAGGGAGCAGACAATGATTCTCTGATGGGGAAGACAGGGGCTAAGCTGAGGGGTGGCGGATGAAGAGGAGCTGCAGAGAGGCGTGTAAGACTGCGACTCTGCTTCCTGGTCCCAACTCTGAGTAGTCAGGGTTTTGGAAATTTGGATTAAAAAGATGCCAGATTGTTAGATAAATGAGAAGCACCATCCAAAGTGGGATGAATGCTGTCTCGTCTCATAAGACCAGGTTTTCCCCAAAAAGAGCTCCAATTGTCAATGTAGCCCACGTCATTTTTAGGACACCACACAGACAGCCAGCGGTTCAAGGATGACGAGCGACTAAACATGTCATCACTGGTCAGATTGGGGAGGGGCCCAGAGAATACTACAGTGGCAGACATCGTTTTTGCAAAGTCACACACCGATTCTATATTAAGTTTCGTGACTTCCGACTGCTGGAGACGGATGTCATTAATGCCGGCGTGAATAACAATTGTGGAGTATTTACAGTTACTTTTAGCCAGCATTTTCAGATTTGACTCGATGTCGCCTGCTCTGGCCCCAGGAATGCATTGGACTATGACCGCTGGAGTCTCTAGGTTCACGTTTCTGACTACAGAGTCGCCAATGATCAGAGTTTTTTCCTCAGCGGGTGTGTCGCTGAGCGGGGAAAAACGATTAGAAACGTGAACAGGTTGGTGGTGAACCGGGGCTTTGTGACTAGGCTTCCTTCTCACCGTCACCCACCCAGTCTCCTCGCTGCTGAGGAGAGCCGGGGAACCGCTGACAGGGGGGCCTAAGCTAGCTAGCTCCACTGCAGCTAAGGGGTGTCCGTCAAGATTAACTGGCGCAGACGGTGTTTCAATGCAGCGGAGCCGGGATTCCAAATCAGACAACCTCGCCTCGAGTGCCTCAAAAAGACAACATTTATTACATTTACCGTTATCACTAAAAGAGGCAGAGGTGTAGCTAAACATCTGACAGAGAGAGCACACCAGAGGAGAGGAAAGGGAGGTAGTAGCCATAGCTAATAGCTCGAGAGCTGGAGAGCAAACCACACAGGCAGACAGCAAAACAGGAAGTGACGATACGTTACCACAAGGAAGTGATGATCAGGTTACTTTCCTCTTATTGTCTTCCAGGGTCAAAAAAAAAAATTATCTTTACCTTCAGTGTTATTGAAACTTGCCCATGTGGGGCCCAGATGGGTTTAAAGTGGGTACACAACCAATGACTACCTGCTTACCTGTCCCACAGGTAAAGTCTATGTGGGCAAACACAGATGGGGCCCATGTGGAACCTGGGGACAAACCCACATGGGGCCCATAAGATAGCCCCTGCTAAAGCTATGGTGGGGCCCACATGGGCATGCTGGCTGAGCATAAACGTGCTCTGTGCCTTAGACAGACAGACTAGGTGGTCATAATAGTTTTTGATCACGTGGCTGCTGGTGGGATCTCCTACAA
The DNA here is from genome assembly GCA_020510985.1 of Pholidichthys leucotaenia. Lineage (NCBI taxonomy): Eukaryota > Metazoa > Chordata > Actinopteri > Cichliformes > Pholidichthyidae > Pholidichthys > Pholidichthys leucotaenia. The sequence goes on from CM035845.1 coordinate 1,552,338, forward strand.
TATGGCTGTTCTTTGTTTACCTCTGCAATGGAGCAAGAAAGTGTGAGTACCTGTGGAAGCTGATGTGAATGTCTCTTAATAATGACTCTAGACAGCTTCCAGTGACACTTTAGCTTTGACTCTGACACGAGCGGAATGACACCTCAGTGGTTGGCAGCGAACTTCCCGGCAGTGCATGTGACTGGCGTGGTGAACTGAGAGACGGATTACGAGGCCGAGCCCACGCTGTTGACTTGGAGAAACACGATTGAGTATGTGACCATCCCGAGCTCCAAACATGTGACAGAGACCACAGGAAGGCAGGACGTGCGCGGTTTGTCTTTGGTCAAAATTATGAGCTGGCATTTAGCAGCTGAAAGTAGCTCCATGAAACTTGGTTGGAAGATTGTTTACACAGTTACTGTGGGTTAAATGAACAAATCAGTTTGTCCCTCCTGTCAGGGTTCATACAACCAATGAGAGCACAGTAGTTCACCATATTTACAACATTTCTCTGCTGACTGTAGCAGCTTCACCTCCAGCATGGCAGGCGTGTGATGTCACACTAAAACTGGCTACAGGGCCCTCGGACCGCTGTTGTTTCCAGCCAGCTGAGAGTCACTAAAGAAGAAGAAAGCAGGTCAAATGAAGCAGATGGACACCTGTAGTTAAAAGATAAATGGTTTATGTGAATCTCTCACATAGCATTTACCTTCAGTCTATACTCAGATTAATCATGATATACAGTATGTCATCTTATCTTTTTAACAGTTTAACATTATGAGGTTTCATCAGCATGCACTTTAGAATGGCAACAGAAGTCTTCACAGTTAGGGACTTCAAACTCCACATTAAAACCTATAAACATGAAGTCGGATCAAAAAGGCTGACACACGAGGACATGATGGAGAAGCACAACATCAGACTGCCACGACTTGTACAAGGAAGAGCAACGTAGGACACAAAAATACATGTTCTGCATTAAAAAAATAAACACCTTTTTGTTGTTCAAGTTCCAACATAATCCTAGGAATACACAGAGAACAGTACCCCTTTGTCATTTCAAAGAGTAAAGCAGCTTGAGAAGTACAGCAGGAGGACTGTGGGTCCAGGGCAACACCAGCGTTCTGCTTATTCTGCTCCTTCTGCCTTCCTCGTTCACCCAGCTGCTGAAATCACAGTGTGGAGCGGCGCCTTTTTCTTGGGGTGCTTTTTTATTGCAAATCCGATCTGACTGTTTTGAGTGTACGGAGATTGCTACTGAGCAGACGTAGCCATTATAGAAGTCCTGCTATATAACTTGGTTAACTTCTGCTACACTTTTGCTCCACTCCCATACGGGAAAAAGTTTGGAAGAATCAAGTTATGCTTTTGTTTGTCATGAGGAATATTCCGTTAAGGATAATTTGGTTTGCAACGATACAAATATTTGCAGCACTGATACAGGGTGAAGAGACCTGTCCATGTGGGCCCTGATATAGGTTGAATCTGTGCTGTCTTCTGGGTCCCATATGGGTTTGTCCTCGGATTCCATGTTGGCACCATCTGTGTTTGCCCACATAGACTTTAGCTGTAGTACAGGTGAGCAGGTCATATGTTTCCCTGCTTTAACCCCACTTGGGCCCCACTGGGTGTAATGTGGGTCAGCGGGTTTCAGTAACACTGGCGCCAATGGCAAAATTACTAGGAAAAGGTCAGAAAATTTATGAGAAAAACTGAACATTTATAAGAAAAAAGTGACAAATTTCTAGAAAAAGTCACAAATTGATGAGAAAAGAGATTAAAATTTAGGAGAAAATGACAAATTTACAATGAATAAACTGGCAAATTTATGAGAAAGTTCCAAAATTACAAGAAAAAGTGAGCAGATTTGCAAGAAAAGACAATTTTGCAAGAAAGTTTACAAGAAAAAAAAAGAATGTATGAGAAAAAGTTGCAACTTGATGAGAAATGAGTCACAAATTTACTAAAAAAGTTGCAAATTTAATGGGAAAGTTTCAAATGTTCAAGAAAATATGTATCAGATTAGGGAACAGAAGTCACAAATTTACAAGGAAATGACATCATCATCATCATCATCATCATCACAGCAGTCTATCAGGGGCGACAATGACTGCTTCATTTAGGTCTGATCAGATTCCTCCACGCAGCTCTGTCCTTCACCTTCCGCTGCCAGGAACTCCTGACCTTGTTAACCCAGGTGACGTCCGAGCCGGTATGAGTTGCTTTCTGACTGACCATTTCATGAAACTGCTTGCAAAGTATCTGAGTACCGCTAGCTTTTGCTGGACTAGCGGCACGTTCTTGGCAGATAGAGGTATTATCAGTGGCAAGGACAGGCCAAGACAAACTGACTCCAGTATCTGTTGCAGTGACTGACCAGATGATAGGTTTGTTTATCTCTGCTCTTTGTGTAGTGCATGTCACGATGCACCAACTGGCAAAAGTCCACCACAATCTAGGTTTTTGTTTTAATTCTTCAAAAAACAAATTACCTGAAAAAATGCACATACTAACAAGGAAATCACAAATCTATGACAAAATAAGATGAAAACAGGTGAAGTCCATGTGGGCAAAAACAGATGGGGTGGCCAACATGGAACCCGCAAACAAACCCACATGAGACCCATAAGACAGCCCAGATTTAAGCTATAGTGGGGCTCACATGGGCTTGCTGGTTGGGGAGGGGGACTTCTACAATGGCCGCTGCAGGGCCGGGGAGCTCCGTCTTCTTCACGGTGAACCTAGTGGAAGAGTGACAGCATGAAGCTGTCCTGGTCGGTCTGCGCTGACCTGGCCTTTCAAACTGCACAGCTGACCCTAGAGTTCAAGGATAAAACCACACACACACACACACACAGACACAGCAGAGCAGTTAAGCTACTGAAAACACCGAAGGAAATAAAAGCATAGATGACTGTAATGTCACACTTACTCAACTTTGCACATTTGTCTCTCTATACTGTATATATTGTATGTAGAATTCCATATATTGAATACACTCCATTTTTAGAACACAAAGTGCCTCGACTGATACACCTTAATACATTTATTGTGAGGAGGGATACCACAGCAAGAAGAGTGACGGACTGAGCAGCCACCAAAACCACCACTGCGTGACTTGGAAAGAGCAGATGTGTGGACGGAACCACTTGGCCCAGATGTGCTGTGTTGTTATATACAGGAGTGACCTATACAGTAGACAGTCTCTGTTAAGGTGGCGTCCAGCTGAGCTTTCACTCATTTTTTTCTCTTCAAAGAAGAAAAAACAAAATGATTATTGGAAAAAAATGTCTTCCCACAGTTTGTTTTTTTTCCTCTCCTGCCTGATGAGCCACGAGCTCGGAGGTCTCCGTGTGCGTCCACGTCCTCACTGTACTGCAGCAGTGGCTCCAAACGAGGTCGTCCCCCCTGGGTTAGGTCTTCTGATCACAGTCTTCATCCCACCGTCTTTTAAACAGGACTTGGATTGGCTGAATGAAAGAAAAGCATCATTGTTTCTGATCACCTCACCATGCAAAAACACAAGCTTTCTTTATATGCATACACTGTATGCACAGAAACAGTGACAATAGTACACATTTTTATGCCCTAAACACATACATCTATGTTGTGCAGTGACGAGGTTTAACTGTGGGGGTGATTCAATAATTTAGTGCACACACAAAGAGACAATGTTTGCAAAACCTTGTTTTTTTAATTGACTTTTTTTGCAGAACTGCTTGTAAGATCCATCTAGCTGTGAGCCAGTTGCTAAGCAACCTTTTGATACTGGTATAGGCGTATGGCAGGGATGGCTGAGGCACATTGCTGCACGGTTATACATCTGCTGCCCTACACCTGTTCATGTGCAGAGTCACGATTGACAAAAGAAGAACTCCTCCAACTTAATGCTGCAGCTGCTGCTTAAGTTCAGAGAGCTGATAAGAGATGGCAGCAGCCGCTTTAGGGGAGCGCTGGTCCGGTCCATGTGCTTCGGTCATGTCAGTGGTTAAGAGCCCCTGCTGGCAACCAAAGTTAAGGTTCCTTTTGGTAATAAAATTTATGATAACTATTTTTGGGATCTTCATGATGCAACTTCCATCCAAAGCGTTACGGGTCCCATATCATGCAAAATTGTGTTTTTGTGGATTTTAACCTTGTAAAACAGGAGTGTCAAATTAAATCTTAAAGGCCTCACTGACTGCACTTTTTCCACATTTTAACAGTTCACACATCTTAATGAAATGTTTGTGACATATTTTATTCACATTTTCTTTATTTTTTTTAAATTATTGAAGTACATTTACTTTGTATTTTTCCTGACTTTCTTGAAACGCTGATTTAAAGCCTGTCACTTTAAGAAGCATCCTTCAGCAGTTCAGCTCTGCCTGCCTCTTAACGTCAGTTAGCCACTGGCTGCCTTCTAGCCTTTAGCATCTAGCCTCCTCCTAGCTCGGATGAGCGGTGCTGATCCACAGTCGATGGTGCATCTCTCATCACTTCTGCTCATCTCCCAATAATTTTGCCGTGATTCCACAACACATCACTAGCGTCGCATTGCAGGTGGTCCACCTGATCGCCACAACTGACCCGGCCCGGGACCCAATGCTGGTGGCCAAGACTGAGCAAAGCTTAGCAAGCTGAGCTGCTGAGCCACGGGATCTCAGAGGGCAGTATCTCGCTCTCTGCTCCCACAGCCAGCGGGGGAACGCCCCGTCAGGAGGCGGGTCCCCTACGCTGCCTGCAGGAGCAGAGCGGAGTCATGCGGAGCCCTGGAGGATGGTGGAGGAGCTGACCGTGAGAGCCAGCAGCTGCTAGCCAGCAGCCGTGGGTCCCGTAGGTCGATTGCCATGACTGGCACGCCGGTGCTGGCGATTTGCTGTGGAATCACAACGAAATTATTGGGAGATGGGCTGGAGTGACGCGAGCTATATTGTGGACTGTGGACTGGTGAAGCAGGTGGTAACCGGGATGGCTGTTAGGGTGACTAAGATCTGAGGAAAATAACAATGTAAGACACGCTTGGTGCGAGCCTCCTGGTACCAGTGTTAGCTGGGGGGCTAACAGGCTGCCTTTAGCAGCCCTTCCATCTTCCGTGACAGACAGAGCAGTGGGCACGTCTGAAGGACGGCGGTGGGTCGGCTTTGGCAAATCGTGACGTGTACAATTGACATGGAAGAGTCAAGAACGTTTCTGGCATTTCTGGGAGAGAAAAAGGTGATGAAGGCTGTGTGTTGTTTTAAGAGAACTGACAGTTTCTATATTTTCTGGATAATTACATGAGCAATAGACACATTTCAGACAGTTAAAACCTACAAACATCATTTTTCAGACCCCTTCAATAGGGGCCAACATTAAAGCAATGAATGAAGCAACACGCTGGACACTCAGTAAATAAAAAACTAGCATGCAAACGTGCAGTCATCAGCGTTTCCAGTTTAGCAGAGGGAAAAAATAGCAAATTATGAGTGCAGCAAAGAGACACATTTATGGCAAAGGCTTAGAAATTTAGGAGACTGGTGGGAAAAGCTATTCATTTATTACAATGGAGAAGAAAGTCTCAAAAAAATGCAAATTTACAACACTGGGAAAAAACTTTTGAATTTATGAGAAAAGTGCTAAATTTACAACAGTGGAAAAATGATGCTAATTTATAATACTCACAAAAAAAGATGGAAAAATGGAAAAATGATGCTAATTTATAATACTCGGGCAAAAAGTCACAAGTTTAATCACACTGGCAGGAAAAATTACAAATCTAGGGAAAAGATTAATCTTCCAGACTGGGGGGGAAATTTCACCTTCATGAGACTTGGAAATAAAGTTAAAAATAGACAAGATTGTAAAAAAAAAAGCTGCAAATTTAAGAGAGGGGAAAACTGTTCTAACCTGTGAGGGGGGGGGGGAGTAGAAATGTTGTTAGCAGGCCGACCAAAATATATTTATGGGCCATATTCTGCCCTCATATTTACACTGGTGTTAGGAAATATGTCTATATGCTCACTTTATAAAAAATGCACACAGTTGTTGTTCACTTAAATTTAAAGTGCAGAGGGCCCTTCCTGACCTTTATGATGTTATAAACTAAGAAGCCCGCGTTCACTCCTCTAAGCTAGCAAAAGAAATGCAACGTGATTGGCTCCTGACTTGGGATTTGCCCACTTAAAAAAAACAAAACATAGGATTAACCAACATTAATTCAATTGTTTTAGAGAATTTCTTATTGCTGCCATGTTCAGGTGAGCGCTCGCCCCCTCCTTTCTCTTTGCTGATTCCCCAACTCTATCGCCATCATCACACCTGGGTGATTAGATGCACCCGCCGCTCCTTCTCCGCCAGCGTATAAAAGACCTTGAAGCCGAGGTTTCAGCGCTGGCTCGTTTGGGTTCACTACCGGCAAACGTGCAAGTATTGTGAAATTATTTTCAGACAGGTTTCGAGCTGAATTCCTCTCTGCTTTTCTTTCCACAGGTCGCTGCCATCAGCGGGGCGCGTCTTCAGGGACTGCTGTGAGCTCACCTGCTCCATCCACCAGAGCAGAATTTCGTTTCTTCCCGGCTCGTTGGTGGGGGGGGGGATTCCATTACTAAATTGTCCAAACCTCTCAATGTCACCACTTTATCCGGCAACAATGTGGCCTTAGTGTTGAAATGCACGGCGCCGACTTCCATCCTTCTTTCCAGGAACCACCAGGAGGAATTGTCGTTCCTTGCTCTCCCAAATTCGTCCCCCCCCCACCCCCCCAGTGGTTCTGGGTTATCCTTGGCTCCAGAGGGACAATCCTATAATTAATTGGGCTCTGAACTCAATTTCCTCTTGGAGTCCCCACTGTTTGGCTTCGTGTCTCAGTTTGGCCGAGTGTTCAGCTCTCACCCTCGTGTCTGAGGCCTATCATGACGTCAGGGAGGTTTTCAGCAAATCTAGAGCGCTCTCTTTGCCTCCTCCCCACCCTTATGACTGTGCTGTGAATCTCCTTCCGGGAGTGGGGCTGTCATCCAGCCAGCTCTATAGTATTTCTGATCTGGAGAGGGAGGCGATGGAAAGGTATATTAAGGACTCGCTGAACACCGGCCTAATTTGGCCCCCATCGGCTCCTCTTGGGGCGGGAAAAAGGATGGATCTCTGCACCTGTGTATTGATTACCGGGAGCTTAATGCAATTACCATCAAGGACAAATATCCTCTGCCCCTGATTAATTCTGCATTTGAACTCCTTCAGCTCACACGGATTTTCACCAAGTTGGCTCTCCGTAATGCGTATCACTTGGTTTGCATACGGGAGGGGGACGAGTGGAAGACGGCTTTTAAAACTCACCTGGGGCAGTTCGAGTATCTTGTGATGCCCTTCAGTCTCACGAATGCCCCTGCCATCTTCCAACGCCTCATTGATGACGTCCTCCGAGACATGGTTAATCAGTTTGTCTTTGTTTATTTAGACTAGTGCATACCCGTCCATGCCCGTAGAAACCAAGTATAAGCAAGTATTTCTGCATGCCCTTTGCTGAAGGGTCTCCTCCTGTCTCAGACGGCTGTGTTGTTCACAGTCATGCCTGCGGCGTACTGCTGGAACCTGAGGTGTTTCATGTTCACGGCATCTTTTCTGACGTGCAGCAGTTCTCCTCATTCTATTGCTCTCCATCTGGTGGGTTTTCTTCTTCTTCGTTCAGACCACTGGTTGAGGGATAGGTGCATCATAATTCCACTTCATGGGCAGGATCATGAAAATAGATCTGAGCAAAAAGTGGCTTTTGACCCTGTTCAGGAAGGCCCGTGCATGCCTGTAGAAGCCAAGAAACCAGAGCACCCAGAGAAAATCAGCGCTTTGCTTGGCATTTTACACATTTGTAGTGTAGACTGGCGTTCTTCAAGGTTACACATTTTTACTGTGTCAGCACCACTTTAAAAACGACACTGCTGAGAAAGCAACGCTTTGGCTTAGTTTCTTCATCTTGACCAACAATACGAAAACTGCTTGATCTGGCAACTCTGCTCACAGCAGCGTAGAATTGGCCGTGGCTGCAGAAATCTGCTGTACAGAAAACACAAATGCACTGTAAAGACTGGCCCTGTGACTTATTCACCTTGCCAATTTTGAGCCATATGACATCATAAAGACACATTAGTCTAGGCATCGTGAGTGATGGTCTATATGACATCGTGAAGACACATTTGTCTATGTGCCGTCATATAGACATCATATCTTCATGACGACATCGCAAGTCCTATGATGCCTGAGTTCATAGGACATCCTATGATGTCCTATAAATGTGACAGGAAGACAGACACACACACAGAGATTTCTTGCTAATCGAGAGAAGAAGAAGAAGATATTCTGATTTTTTCCCGCACGCCAGAGGAACACAAGGTCCACGTCAGGGCCATGTTACAACGGCTCCTGGGGAACCAGCTGTTTGTCAAGGCAGAGAAGTGTGAGTTTTCCACCAGCCCCACCTCTTTCCTTGGATTTATTGTGGCAGAGGGAAAGCTGAGAGCTGACCCGGCTAAGGTGAAGGCTGTGCTGGATTGGCCAATACCCTGCTCCCGCAGGGAGCTTCAACGCTTCCTGGGGTTAGCGAACTTTTATCACAGGTTCATCAGGAACTATAGTGGGGTAGCACAGCCGTTCACACAGCTGACCTCCAATAAGGTGCCATTTCTTTGGTCCGAGGCAGCTGAACAGGCCTTCTCCAAACTGAAGAGCCTGTTCTCTAATACACCCATCTTGGCCCAGGTCAACCCTCAGCTCCAGTTCACCCTGGAGGTGGATGCCTCTCAGACGGGGGTGGGCGCCGTCCTATCACAGCGCTCAACCTCCAGCAGAGACTCCACCTATGTGCACATTTCTCTGGGCGACTTACCCCAGCCGAGAGGAATTACGACGTAGGGGATCGGGAGCTTCTCGACATTAAGTTGGTGCCTGAGGAGTGGAGGCACTGGCTGGAGGGAGCGATCCACCCTATAGTCATATGGGCCGACCACAAGAACCTAGAGTATCTGCAGTCTGTCGGCCAACTGAACGCCAGGCAGGCCCGCTGGGCCTTATTCTTGATACGATTCAATTTTACCATCACCTACAGGCCTGGCACGCATCATACCAAACCGGACGCTCTCTCCCGGCAGTTCTCCTCTGACCACTCTGCAGGAGCCTGAACCAGTGGGAGTTCCCCAAGGACATCTGTTTTCTCTGCCCTCCACCCTCCGCAGCGACATCATCAGGTGGGGGCATGCCAGCCATTTTGCCTATCACCCTGGAGTGTCCCGGACCATCAACTTAGTCAAACCAGTGTTCTGTTGGCCTACGCTGCAGGGAGACATCCAGGAGTGTGTGAAAGCATGCCAGACCTATGTGCAAAACAAGACCTGCCCCTCGCCACTGGCTGGCCTGCTCCATCCCTTGCCTGTCCCCAGCCGTCCTTGGTCTCATATTGCCCTGGACTTTGTGACTGAACTACCTCCTTCACAGGACAATACAGTCATTCTCACCAAAGTCAACCGTTTTTCTAAGGCAATCCACTTGGTTCTCCTCCCCGAACTGCTTTCCGCATCACAGACTGCCAACCTCCTCACCACCCACGTTATCCGTCTCTATGGCACCCCTATCGACATCGTGTCTGACTGGGGGCCCCAATTTAAATTAAATTAAAATTAAATCACCCTTATTGTCATTCAACCGTACAACCAATCATGTACAGTAGAACGAGATTACGTGATCAGTCTGGAAGTCCTTCTGCAGATCACTGGGTACGTCAGTCACCCTCACTTCTGGTTACCACCCACAAAGTAACGGGCAGGCTGAGCGCACAAACCAATCTCTGGAGGCCACCCTGAGATGCGTAGCCGCTGACAACCCCACTTCATGGAGCACTCATCTGATCTGGGTGGAGTATGCACATAATTCCACCGTCTCTTCTGCCACGGGTCTCACCCCATTCAAGGCTCCCATGGGATACACTCCTCCCCTTTTGCCCATGGCGGAGAGGGAGATTGCTGTGCCATCTGTGGGAGCCCATGCTCACCGCTGTCGCCGACTTTGAAGGGCCACCCGAGCCGCTCTCCTTCGCTCTACGGAGCGCAATCGCCAGTGTGCAGACCAGAAGTGGATTCCTGCTCCCAAATATAAGGTTGAGCAGCAGGTTTGGCGGTTTGCAGAACAAGTGCCCCTGGAGACGGACTCTAAAAAGCTGTCTCCTTGCTTCCTGGGCCCATTTACCATCTCCAAAATCATTAATGACGCCATGGTCCACCTACAGCTCCCACAGACCATTCGCATCCATGCAACATTCCACATCTCAAGGATCAAGCCCCTCTCTGCCAATCCTCTCTGCCCCCCCCCTCCAAGCCGCCTCCCCCTCCTCGGACCCTCGGCAGTTATGTCATCTACATGGTCCAGAAAATCCTGGATGTTTGCTGTCAGGGCCGAGGATTACAGTACCTGGTACATTGGAAGGGCTACAGCCCTGAACATCGGTTGTGGATTCCGAAGTCCAACTTCCACGATAAAGGGATGATCCGGGCCTTCCACCAGGCTCACCCAGGAAAACCCAGTGGCCCGCCAGGGGGGCGCTCGTTGAGGAGGGGGGCCCTGTCATGTTCAGGTGAGTGCTCGCCCCCTCCTTTCTGTTTGCTGATTCCCCGACTCTATTGCCATCATCACACCTGTGTGATTAGACACACCCGCCGCTCCTTCTCTGCCAGCGTATAAAAGACCTTCAAGCGGAGGCTTCATCGCTGGCTCAGCTGGATACTCTACCGGCAAACGCACAAGTATTGCAAAATTATTTTCAGACAGGATTCGAGCTGAATTCCTCTCTGCTTTTCTTTCCACAGGTCGCTGCCATCAGCGGGGTGCATCTTCAGGGATTGCTGTGCGCTCACCTGCTCCATCCACCTCGTTCCTCTTCAGCAACCTGTCTCCACCCGGTCAGACTTCCCCAGCTCTATCCTACCCTACCTTCTACCAGTTTCACCCTGCTGGTTTTTCCCTCCCTGCCGGGCTTCTCTGTCGGGCTCTCTGCTTCCCACACGTAAGTGGCAGATTTGTCTTTCCACTTTCCTTCCTCCCTCCTCATATTAATCGCTCCCGTCTCTCTCTTCACAGGCCTGTGCTCCTCTGGCGGGTGACAATTTCCATAACTGTGCTCCACATTTTCAAAATAATAAACTGCATTAACTTGTCTTTCAGTATCAAGTGAGTTTTCGTCTGGTGTGGTTACAGCACGTGAGCTGACTGTTCCATCATTATGTCAATTACTTTCTTCAGAGTCAGAAGTCTGCATCCACTAATGTCAGAAAGAGAATTGTGGACCTCCACAGGTCTGGTTTATCCTTGGGTACAATTTCCAGATGTCTGAAGGCTCTACGTTCATCTCAAACAATTATACACAAGTATAAACACCATGGGAATGTCCAGCTGTCACACCGCTCAGGAAGGAGACGGGTTCTGTGTCCCAGAGATGGAGGTGTTTTGGTGTGGAATGTGTATATCAACCCCAGAGCAAAAGCAAAAGACCTTGTGAAGATGCTGGCTGAAGCGGGTAAAAGAGTGTCATTGTCCACAAAGAAACGAGTCCTGTACCGATATGGGCTGAAAGGCCAATCAGTGAGGAAGAAGTCATTACTCCAAAAGCAACATTAAAAAGCCAGATTACAGTTTGCAAATGCACACAGGGACAAAGACTTTTTTGGGGCATGTCCTGTGGTCTGATGAAACTAAAACTGAACTGTTTGGCCATAATGACCATCGTTACATGTGGAGGAAAAAGGGGTAAGTTTGTAAGCCTGAGAACACCATCCCATCTGGGACATACGGGGGTGGCAGCATCATGTTGTGGTGGTGTTTTACTGCACTTCACAAAATAGATGGCATCATGAGGAAAGAATATTATGTGGAAATATTGAAGCAACAGCTCAAGACATCAGCCGGGAAGTTAAGCTTGGGTGTAACTGGGTCTTCCAGATGGACAATGAACCTAGCATGCCGCCAAATTAGTTACAAAATGGCTTAAGGACAACAAAGTCAATGTTTTGAAGTGGCCATCACAAAGTTCTGATCTCAGTCCCACAGAAAATGTGTGTCTTGGTTTTGAATTGATCTTGACCCTGCTAAGTCATGAGCGGGATGTGTTTGAATGACTCCCTCCCGCCCTACTCGCTATATAGATATAGTGGACTACAGTATATAGTAAACTCAATGTAACAATAAAATTATCAACTTTCGTACACTGCAAGGCTTGTGTTTGCGCAGTGAGACAGTAAAACGTAACAGATCAATGGAAAAAATTAATACCTGCATGTGTTTTGTAGTAAATGTGCATTAAATCAAATTGTTTTCACTGAATTAATAAATAAAAATACCTTAAGGTAGTTTATTTTGTCTTGTGAAGCTCTCCTCTCACTGCTCCATTGGCGGCGCATTGCATTATGGGATATACTGGCTAATGTAGTGACCATCCACTGCACATTATTTTCAAAATGCATTGTGGGACATTTTGAGTGTACTATGCGTATGTTATATAGTTCATGATGCTCTTATTTGTGAAGTATGATGTGGTGGCCCCCACTTCCGTTTCCGCAGCCACACTGTGCCTATAAAATGCAGCAGGCAGGGAGGGCTAGCCTCTTTGCCAACACCCATGCCTGGCAGTTGTAGTGTGGAGTTCGGAGCTCAATAAAGACAAGTTCAGTCGTGCACCTGGCCTCATAATTGTAAGTCTATTTTCAGACATAACACTATATAGTGAATTAAATTTTCAGTTCAGATTTCCAGCATTACAAAATGACTGATTCACTATACTGTAAATATACGTATATATATATAGTGGGACAAAAAAGTATTTAGTCAGCCACCAATTGTGCAAGCTCTCCCACTTAAAAGATGAGAGAGGTCTCCAATTTTCATCATAGGTATACCTCAACTATGAGAGACAAAATAAGAAAAAAAAATCCAGAAAATCACAATGTGTGGCCACACATATGTGACCTACTTTGTGACTGATGTAAGGCCTCACATTTTAGATAAGAACCAAGACAGAGTTTCCTTGGAGAGATAACAGGAAGCTGTGAAGGTGTTAGCTTTGATATGCAGGGCCTGAGACTGTGGGGGTGATATTAGAGGATTAAAGAGGAGATGCATTGTTACTGGCGATTATAATGCAATGTCACTTGTGAACTGTGAGAGTCCGGGTATTTAAGGACAAGAGTTTCCTGGGATGTTCTCTTTCTTCTTTGAGATGTTGGTGAATCAGAATCAGAATCAGAATGAGATTTATTGCCATTGTTCATGTAGTACACAAACTAGGAATTTGTCTCGGTGCAATGCTGCAATAAAGCTGCCTTGAGAGAAATCTGTCTCATCAATTGCACATTCCCACACTGGTGACCCAAGACGTAGCATGCAGCAAGAGGAGAATTCCCCGGGGCCAGCCTCGTCAGGAGCCCCCAGCCAAGCGAATGCCGCTACGGTCCAGCTACCAGACTTTTGGCAGAACAATCCGCGCTCCTGGTTCCACGCGGTTGAGGCACAGTTCAACCTCTGGGGCATATCGGTAGATGACACAAAATTCTACCATGTGGTCGCAAAACTGGATAACCACACGGCTCAGCATGTGGCGGGCAAACTGAATGTAGTGGCAGATTGCCTCTCGCGTGCCGTGGCGGCCCCAGTCAGCATAGGAATAGATTACGCAGCCATGGCCGCAGAGCAGGTTAGTGACGCGGATGTGCCCGCGCTTCAGTCTGGACCAACAGGGTTAAGGCTGGAGAACAGGGTGCTGCAAGACGGTATGCCCCCCCAATCTGCAATGTCTCCACTGGACGGCCACGTCGAATGGTACTGGCTGCGTGGCGCCACCGCGTTTTTGACTCGATTCATTCTTTGGCGCACCCGGGAGTGCGCGCGTCGGTCAAAATAGTAGGAGAGAAATTTGTGTGGCTGAATCTTCGCAAATAAGTTAAAGAGTGGGCAGCAGCCTGCACGGCGTGTCAATGAGCCAAAGTACACAGGCACACAAGGGCTCCTTTGGAGCCGTTTCACATCCCGGCCAAGAGGTTTGATCACGTTCATGTGTACCTCGTGGGCCCCCTTCCGCCGTCACAGGGGTGCACACACCTTCTGACAATGGTGGACCGCACCACCCGCTGGCCTGAAGTGGTTCCGCTGGCATCAACCACGGCCGAGGAGGTGGCGAGCGCGTTTTTAACAGCATGGGTGGCGCGTTTTGGAGTTCCGTCGGACATTACGTCCGACAGAGGCCCTCAATTTGTGTCCGAACTTTGGTCGACAATGGCCCGCAACCTGGGTGTCACAATTCACCGCACAACCGCGTACAATCCGCAGGCTAATGGGTTATGCGGACGTTTTCATAGGTCATTGAAAGCGGCTCTCAGAGCGTCACTGACGGATGCAAATTGGGTAGACAAGTTACCATGGATTTTATTGGGGTTGCGTTCTGTGCCTAAAAAGGACTTAGAAGCCTCCCCAGCAGAGCTCGTGTTTGCACAACCACTTCGGCTGCCTGGGGAGTTTCTCCCAGATAACCCTGCGCCGGACAGCTCCCCGTCTCAGCTGTTGCGGAGTAGCATAGAATCAAGCACGCTGCCCGGCCCCGTGCACCACAGTTTTCCGCGCATTTTTGTGCCTAAAGCCTTGAAGAACGCAGAGTTTGTTTTTGTCAGACACGATGCACATCGACCCCACTGCGACCACCTTATGACGGACCATTCAGAGTGTTGGAAACAGGGGACAAGCAGTTTTTGTTAGATTTGGGGGGTAGGAAAGAAAAAGTTGGCATAAACAGACTCAAACCCGCTTTTGTGGTGGCGGATGAGCAAGTGCTGTTGGCAAGGGCCCCACGGCGAGGTAGACCCCCACGGGGAGCTTCACAGAGTAATGTTTCCCCAGAACACCCGCAGGGGCTGACAAAAGGTTTTCACCCCCAGACGGCAACCCCCCAGCATGACGGCGCCGCGGAGACGTTGAATCCTGGCTACAGCAGATACAGCAGGAGACTGAAGCCTAGACAGCATGTGGACTGATGTGTATTGATTCTATCACAGCATGCATACTGTTATTCTCTTGTCCATTGGGGCGGCAGTGGCTCAGGAGGTAGAGCAGGTCGTCTAATAACCCGATGGTCGGCGGTTCGAATCCCGCTCTCCCCAGATATCCTGCCGTTGTGTCCCTGGGCAAGACACTTCACCCGCATTGCCTCCAGTGCCCATAACACTGAGTATGAATGCGTATAAATGTATAAAATGTTTGGTGGTGGCCGGAAAGGCCGTTGGTGCAGATTGGCTGCCACGTTTCCGTCAGCCTGCCCCAGGGCAGCTGTGGCTGCAGAAGTAGCTGCCACTACCATTGTCTGTCTGGAGTGAATGAATAATGTACCTATTTGTAAAGCGTCTTTGAGTATATATGATAAAGCGCTATATAAAACCGATGCATTACTATTTTATTATTATTATTATCATTCTAAAATGTTTGGGGGGGGGGTGTGGCCACACATATGTGACCTACTTTGTGACTGATGTAAGGCCTCACATTTTAGATAAGAACCAAGACAGAGTTTCCTTGGAGATAACAGGAAGCTGTGAAGGTGTTAGCTTTGGTATGCAGGGCCTGAGACTGGGGGGGTGATATTAGAGGATTAAAGAGGAGATGCATTGTTACTGGCGATTATAATGCAATGTGACTTGTGATGCAATGTGGCTTGTGAACTGTGAGAGTCCTGGTATTTAAGGACGAGAGTTTCCTGGGATGTTCTCTTTCTTCTTTGAGATGTTGGTGAATGTGAATAAAGCTGCCTTGAGAGAAATTTGTTTCATCAATTGCACATTCCCACAAATGAAGGATTTTTAATGAATTAATAGGTAAATTCCTCAGTAAAATAAGTATTTGGTCACCTACAAACAAGCAAGATTTCTGGCTCTCACAGACCTGTAACTTCTTCTTTAAGAGGCTCCTCTGTCCTCCACTCGTTACCTGTATTAATGGCACCTGTTTGAACTTGTTATCAGTATAAAAGACACCTGTCCACAACCTCTAACAGTCAGACTCCAAACTCCACTATGGCCAAGACCAAAGAGCTGTCAAAGGACACCAGAAACAAAATTGTAGACCTGCACCAGGCTGGGAAGACTGAATCTGCAATAGGTAAGCAGCTTGGTGTGAAGAAATCAACTGTGGGAGCAATTATTAGAAAATGGAAGACATACAAGACCACTGATAATCTCCCTCGATCTGGGGCTCCACGCAAGATCTCACCCCGTGGGGTCAAAATTATCATGAGAACGGTGAGCAAAAATCCCAGAACCACACGGGGGGACCTAGTGAATGACCTGCAGAGAGCTGGGACCAAAGTAACAAAGGCTACATCAGAAACACACTACGCCGCCAGGGACTCAAATCCTGCAGTGCCAGATGTGTCCCCCTGCTTAAGCCAGTACATGTCCAGGCCCGTCTGAAGTTTGCTAGAGAGCATTTGGATGATCCAGAAGAGGATTGGGAGAATGTCATATGGTCAGATGAAACCAAAATAGAACTTTTTGGTAAAAACTCAACTTGTCGTGTTTGGAGGAGAAAGAACACCATACCTACTGTGAAGCATGGGGGTGGAAACATCATACTTTGGTGCTGTTTTTCTGCAAAGGGACCAGGACGACTGATCCGTGTAAAGGAAAGAATGAATGGGGCCATGTATCGTGAGATTTTGAGTGAAAACCTCCTTCCATCAACAAGGGCATTGAAGATGAAACGTGGCTGGGTCTTTCAGCATGACAATGATCCCAAACACACCACCCGGGCAACGAAGGAGTGGCTTCGTAAGAAGCATTTCAAGATCCTGGAGTGGCCTAGCCAGTCTCCAGATCTCAACCCCATAGAAAATCTTTGGAGGGAGTTGAAAGTCTGTGTTGCCCAGCGACAGCCCCAAAACATCACTGCTCTAGAGGAGATCTGCATGGAGGAATGGGCCAAAATACCAGCAACAGTGTGTGAAAACCTTGTGAAAAGTTACAGAAAATGTTTGACCTCTGTCATTGCCAACAAAGGCTATATAACAAAGTATTGAGATGAACTTTTGTTATTGACCAAATACTTATTTTACCGAGGAATTTACCAATTAATTCATTAAAAATCCTTCAATGTGTTTTCTGGATTTTTTTTTCTTATTTTGTCTCTCATAGTTGAGGTATACCTATGATGAAAATTGGAGACCTCTCTCATCTTTTAAGTGGGAGAACTTGCACAATTGGTGGCTGACTAAATACTTTTTTTTTTACCCCACTGTATGTATATACTTCAGGAAGCAGAGACAGGACCACACCCCCTCCTCATAAACGGACACTGCATTGAAACCGTCCCCACCTTCAGGTTCCTGGGCACCCACATCTCCTCTGACCTCTCCTGGACTGTCAACACCAAGGCCCTGGTAAAGAAAGCCCAGCAGTGGCTGCACTTCCTCTGTGTCCTGAGAAAGAACAACCTGGACCAGAAGCTGCTGCTGTCCTTCTACTGCTGCTCAGTGGAGCGCATGCTGACTTACTGTCTGGATGTGTGGTGCGCTGGCTCCACGGCTGAAAACAGGAAGGCTGTGCAGAGGGTCATCAACACCGCCCAAAAAATTATCAGCAGCCCTCTGCCCTCCCTGGAGGACATCTCGAGATCCTCCAGTCTCAGGAAGATCAAGGCCATCACAGGAGACCCTCACATCCCACCCACCACCTGTTTGACCTGCTTCCCTCTGGACGACGATTCAGATCGATAAGGTCCCACACCTCCAGTCTGACAAACAGTTTCTTCCCCTGGACCATCCAAACTGCAGAGTCAGAGGCCCATTCCCCTCTCCCCACCACTCTCACATGCACAGAACCGAGGACCTTTTAATTCTCATTAAAAATACTCTCACCTGTGTTTTTGCACTCTGCACTTTTCAGTACATTGATTCATCCGCTTGAGCCACTATGAATGTGCGTATTTTTTATTCATTCTACTTAATGTATGCTATTTTATTCAAATGTGTGCTTTATATCTGTTTTTATACTGTATTTTCATACTTTTACTGTACAGAAGCTGAGTGGAGCACCCACAATTTTGTTGTACTTTACAACTGTACAATGACAATAACACCTATTCTATTCTATAGTACACTACGATTATGTGGGGAATGAGTGAACATTTCAAACACACACTGGTCTTGTCTACAACATTATTGAATTTTGGGAGAATTCAGAAACAAGATGCCAGAGCAACAGTAAAGAGGGCACCCTTTGCATAAAGTGCTTTGTCTTTGAGGTCTTTAAGATGAGAAAAATACAGGTCTTTACTGCCCTATTATGGATTTGGTCTTCGTTAAGAACTGTTACACCACCAACAATTTATTTACTTTTTACGGATGTGGCAGCATTAATACCAGTGCCTTTAATAATAATGCATCAGATTTATATAGCACTTTATCATAGACACTCAAAGACGCTTTACAAGTAGATACATTCTTCATTCACTCCAGACAGACAGTGGTAAGCTACTACTGCAGTCACAGCTGCCCTGGGACAGGCTGATGGAAACGTGGCTGCCAATCTGCGCCAACGGCCTCTCCGGCCACCACCAAACATTTAAACATTTTATACATTTATGCACATTCATACCCAGTGTTATGGGCACTGGAGGCAATGCGGGTGAAGTGTCTTGCTCAGGGACACAACGGCAGGATATCTGGGGAGAGCAGGATTCAAACCGCCAACCATCAAACCATATTAGATGACCTGCTCTACCTCCTGAGCCACTGCCGCCCCTATTTAACAATGCTTGTATCTGAAGGATTATTGAATAACCCCACTTCTAGTAAGCATTCACACACATCATAACTGGCAACTAAGAACTGGGTGACAAGGCATCAGAATGCCCCCCCCCCCCCAGCCCATGCTCTTTCAGACAGTTACCTTGTGGATATGGTGGTTGCCTTTGCCCAAGCCATTAAGATAGAACGCTGCTCTCTGCTTGTGTGAAACCAGTAAAGACCACCTCTCTGCAGCTATCTGTGAGTGAACAACCAGAAACAACATATTTGGTGGCACGCTGTCAGAAGGAAATACATCATCATCATGAAATAAATCACGCACAAAAGAAGGGAGGGAAGGGACGGTTATTCAGAAATAGCAGCAGAGGAGCAGAAACCCACATGCAGAGAGAAACGAACAGCAGCCTTCTGTGCTTTTTAGTCTCCCCAGTGGATTTTGGGAGAAATGAGACACACTATGTCCAATGTACTACCCCAACACCCCCAACACCACCACCACCAATTGGTCAAAAATCATCAACATGACAAAATAGACAGGCAAAATCTTCTTTCATCCTTTGCGTATGCGCTAATAAATCCTTTCCTCTCTCTGCTCCCACCACACTGCTTGCAGGAAATGGTTACACGATTGTTCCATGCAGTGAGCAGTGGATGAAGACTGACAGGCTGGGCTCATGGAAGTTGAAACAAAATCCATAAGCTTTTATCTTCTGGCTAAACACCCCAAAATAAACCAGTATAATAAGAGACAAAGTCACAGTTGTAGGATGAGGTTAAAAAGAAGTGACATCTCTCTTTTCTTTTTCTTGGAAGTGTAGTAGTCTTAAGAATAAATATGTTCCTGCAGTAATGAACTTCCCAAAATGTCCGTGTTGTAAATATGTCAAGTGTTTCTGATGGGGCGATAATTAGTGTGACACATCTGGGAACTTCCTCACACGCTGGAAGCCTGGGAAGGGGTAAGTTGTGTGTAATTCCTCAGGGAACGAAATTGATTAATGTGATTGATTTACTGTAGTTTTCTTTAAGTTATTGTACTAATTTTGATTGTAAGATTTTCTGTTACATTTTCGTTTGCAATACCGATGTAAAATATTCAAAGTAGCGTCATAAATACCGATGATTGATGGCTAGTTAAGTAGGCGCTAACGAGTCCATTGTTCTGTAGGAATGCCAGCACTTGTCCCCATTCCCGTGTCATGTGTAAATTGTCTGCCCCAATCTGTTTCAGGTATGTTAAAATGTTAAATGTACTGTTGTAAAAAATAGAAAAAACGATCAGTCATGTAGCTCTGTCATGTAATGCTGTCATGTATTTGGTGCTAAACTTTTTCTTTGCTTGTGGTATACTGTAACTATACGATCTAAAGTTATGTAGTCCAAGTAGCTGTAAGCTATGTTTCTCACACGCTGGAAGCCTGGGAAGGGGAATGCCAGCACTTGTCCCCATTCCCGTGTCATGTGTAAATTGTCTGCCCCAATCTGTTTCAGAAATAAACAGACTACTGACTGATCGAGACCCTGCCTGATGTCTACTTCTCTGCATCGGCCAAGATTTATTTTATTTTGTTATTTTAATGTAGCTGACTAGTTCGAGTCCGTTGCATAAACTGGTGCCGTGACCTTTCAAGGATTCTTCTGATCAGCCACAGCTGATCTCCGGGGTCCAGCTGCCTGCTGAGTGGAGGTTCGCAAGGAGAGTCCAGTCTTCATCAACACAACGCATCCTTCAGTTATTTAAGGTTTTTGACAGAAGCTCATTCAGTATTATTTGGCTTTGAATTTTATTTTATGTGTGTTATATCAGAGTAGCCTGTTTTGAAATTTCTATTTTGTGTTTATTACCATTAATTAAGCTAGTTTTTAGTAATGGATGGTGATATGTCTCATAGCCTTTATTCTCACACCCCTGTAGCTGGGGCAGGTAGAGGCAGGGGTCTTTTTTTGTTGAGGGGTGGGGGAGTTAAACAGTTAACTTTCACTGACATGGTGGGAGAGGGTGGTACTATGCATACACACCCAGTGGGGGCTACTTATGTTGTACAGACACCACAGCCACATATCAGTGATGGGGAGGGGGATTTACCAGCACAGGCATGTGAGGTAGGGCCCGCATCCTCCACGCCCATGTTTCCTCCTGGTAGCAATGACCCCTCAGCTGAGCTGCGTGATCTAATTACTGAATTAGGGAATCGAATTGGAGATTCCATAGCCAGTCGGCTGTTACCTTCTACTCAGCCTGTCACACAGTCATGTGACCCAGTCTCTCCAATGGCGCCAGACAGGCATGAACAATCTAGTAACATCAGTGGCACTCTTGATCTCACCAATGTCAATGTGGTAGTCAAGTCAGATGTTCGTGAGCCTGCTGTGTTCAGAGGGGAGGGGTCTGATAAATGCTCAGTACAGGAATGGATAGAGCTGATGGAAATGTATTTACGCAAAAAGAAATTCCCCACTTCAGATCAAGTTGATGAGATCCTGAGTCATCTGATGGGAAAGGCCAAGAAAATAGTTAAAGTGGGAATAAGGAGTAGCTTAACCCCAGACCATGCAGTCCAGCCAGACATGATCTATGATATCCTGCGGAAGTATTTCAGTGAGTCCCCTGCATCATGCTTACCGTTGGCTGATTTTTATGCCACTCAGCCCAGTGTGGGTGAGAATCCAGTGGATTATTGGGTGCGCTTGAATACAGCAGCAGAGCAGGCAGATCGTCTCCTGAAAAAGCAAGGCAGGAAATTGGAGAACATGAATGCTGAAATATCCATGATGTTTATTAGGAACTGCAATGATCCTGAGCTGTCCAGTGTATTTAAGAGTAAACCTATGAGCAAGTGGTCTTTGACAGAGGTGCAGGAAGCGATCGATGAGTATCAGGGGGAGTTCCTGTCCAAGAGGAAGCCAGTGGAAGTTAAACCATCTAAGGTGACTGCGGCTGTCGCTTACTCCATGCCAGACGTTAAGGAGGAAGTGAGTGTTCGTGAGCCTAGTGCGTCTAGCCCGTCCAGATTCAGCGAGTCCTCCAGTGCGGAGGGGGGTGCGTTTGAGCGTGTCCTGTGTATGCTGGAGAGGGTGCTGGAGAAGACAAACCAGGCCACAGCACCGGGTGTTGCGCAACCAGCCCAGTGGGTTCGAGTCACTCCCTGCCGCGTCTGTGGCGACAGCACCCACTCTACAAGATCGCACTGCATGAGAGAAAAGCGATGCCTTGCTTGCTTTGAAACTGGACATCAAAAAAAGGACTGCTCCAAGCGCAGGACAGCAATGCCCAATACCACTGCGCCTGCTCAGGGAAACTAGGCCACCCACATGTGGGAGGGGACGATGTGGGTGCATTTAGTCAGTCCCTCAGTTTTGAAGATGATGTGCAATCTACTTATGAAGAAAAATGCAAGTGTGCTCCTGCTGGAAATAAGATTGTTTATCAAAATGTGCACAAATTAGCAAATTCCGATAGTCTCTTTTATACTGACGTCTCAGTGAAGAACCAAGTTTTGTTGCATGCATTAATTGACAGTGGGTCCATGGCCTGCACAATGAATGAAGAGGCCGAACAGAAACTACGTAGTGTGGGCTTATGTGCTGAGAGCATTACTGCAGACACAGGCATGGTACTGGTGGGGTGTGGTGGGGTTCAAGTGAAGCCGAAGTGCATTTATCAGCTGGAGATGACTGTGTATGGACAGGATGTGAGTGTTCCCACACTGGTCGTGCCAGGTCAGTGTGACGAAATGATCCTGGGCTCCAACGTGATAAAGCACTTGATTCATCACCTCAAACAAAACTCCAGTTACTGGAAAGTGATTGAGAAGCCTGAATCAACGAATGACCCAGGGGTTGAACATTTTCTTAACATGTTATCTGGAATTAACAGATGGAGGGGGAATGTGATTCCTGACATGATAGGTACAGCCAAGCTGACACAAGCCGTAACACTGCTGCCACATCATGAACACCTTGTGTGGGGTAGGCTCCCAGCCAACTCACCTGTTTCAGCAGGGAGCGCTATTCTCATTGACGCTCCAAGTTCCAACACACACAAGAAGGGTATCATGGTGGGGAGGGCTGTCGCTACAATGTCAGGGGACAGATGGGTACCTATTAAAGTGATCAATCCAAGTGACAAACAAATTACATTGAAGCGAAACACTAAGTTAGCTGATGTGTTCCCGTGTGTTGCGTTGGAAGACCTGGATGTACCCACTTCCAAAACCCCCCCAAATGACCTTCTGGTGAACAGCCAGAGCCTACATGATGCTGACTCATCCTCCTCTACCCCTGATTTCAGTGATGCTCTGAATCGACTCGGATTGAGTGACCTCGACATTGATTCATGTGATGTTACAGATTATTGGAAAGGCCAGTTGTTCGACTTGATACGGAAATATGAGAGCCTATTTTCTAGGAACAAGTTGGACTGCGGTGAGGCCACCGGTTTTGTTCATCGGATCCACCTGACTGATCCTCGGCCATTCAGACTCCCGTATCGACGTGTCCCACCTGGTCATTACCAAAAGCTGAGACAGGTGCTGTCTGAGATGGAGGAAAAAGAAATCATCCGTAAGTCTTCCAGTGAGTGGGCGTCACCTCTGGTACTCGTATGGAAGAAGAACGGTGATCTGAGGGTTTGTGTGGATTACAGATGGCTGAATTCCAGGACTATCAAAGATGCCCACCCATTGCCTCATCAGGCGGATTGCCTGGCTGCTCTTGGGGGGAGTGCATTCTTCAGCACCATGGACTTAACATCAGGATATTACAATATCCCCATGTGGGAAGAGGATAAGAAACTGACTGCCTTTACCACGCCCATGGGGCTGCATGAGTTCAATCGCATGCCTCAGGGGCTATGTAATGGGCCAGCCAGCTTTATGCGCCTCATGACAAACATCTTTGGCGACCAGAATTTTTTGACTCTGTTGTGTTATTTAGATGACCTCTTGGTTTTCGCGCCGAACGAAGGTGAGGCACTGAAGCGGCTCGATGTAGTGTTCAGCAGGCTAAGTGTGCACGGATTAAAGCTTGCGCCCAAAAAGTGCCATTTTCTTCAGCGCAGTGTGAAGTTTCTGGGCCATGTCGTTGACGAGAGTGGAGTAGCGACTGATCCGGAGAAAGTACAAGCAATTGCTGCCATGACTGAACAAGCACTAATGCATGAAGATGGCGTGACCCCATCCCCAAGAAAAATAAAGTCCTTTTTGGGCATGGTCATGTATTATCAGCGCTTCATTCAGAATTGCTCTAGCATTGCTAAGCCTCTCTTTGCCCTCACTGCAACGCCAAAGAAGAGTAAAGGCCAGACAAGGCATGTGGCTTTTAAGAAACTCAAGCCGAGTGACTGGACAAGTGACCAACAGAAATCTTTTGAGCAACTGAAGTTGGCCCTACTCGAGTCAGTCGTCTTAGCTCATCCAGATTTCAGCCGTCCCTTTATCCTGTCCACTGATGCGTCATTAGATGGGTTAGGGGCAGTCATCTCTCAAGTCCCGGAAGGGGAGAACAAGGCCCGTCCGATTGCTTTCGCAAGCAAGTCTCTGACGCAATCCCAGACCAAGTACCCAGCGCATCGTCTGGAGTTCTTGGCCCTTAAGTGGGCAGTCTGTGATAAATTTAGTCATTGGTTAAAAGGGCATGAGTTCACTGTCTGGACGGATAATAATCCATTGACATATATACTGACTAAGCCGAAGTTGGACGCATGCGAACAGAGATGGGTTGCGAAGTTAGCCCCGTACAACTTCAGTATCAAGTATATTCCTGGCAAGAAAAACATTGTGGCGGACGCCCTCAGCAGGCAGCCTTTCGTTCAGGGCTGTGTCAGCAAGAGGCTTGTGTCTGAGCCATACGGAGCGCTGCTGGAAGAAGCACAGCTGATTAAGGACAATATGATACAGGAAGTCTTTAGACTGAGTGCCAACCACCAGGGGGTCAGTTGTCTCTCGCAAGTCTCCAGGCTGGAGCGTTCCTCACTCGACAGCGAAACAGTGAAGGCCGTGTTCGAGGGTCATGCTGAGTGGGAGATGGGATCAGCTGAGAGAGCCTCGTGTTGGCTTGTCCAGGACGTGCAGCAGCTGGCTGCCTGTGGTCAGAACCCCTTACCTGTGTTTTCCATTCAGGAGTTGCAAGGCCAGCAACAGCAAGATGCCTGCCTCTCCAGAGTCATCTCTTTTGTGACACGCGGGAGACGACCGTCGCGAAGAGAAAGGCCTCACGAGACAGATGGCGTCTTGAGAATGTTGAAGCAGTGGGACAAACTCAAGATGTTAGATGGGCTACTGTACAGGGTGAGCAAAGATCCACTGACTGGCAAGAAAAGACACCAGTATGTTGTTCCAGCTTCATTGGTTCAGCGAGTGCTGCAAGGCATCCATGATGACGCAGGCCACCAGGGCCAGCAGAGAACTTTATACTTGGCAAGGCAGAGGTTCTTCTGGACTGACATGGAACGGGATGTCCGTGAATATGTGAAAACATGC
The DNA here is from genome assembly GCA_020510985.1 of Pholidichthys leucotaenia. Lineage (NCBI taxonomy): Eukaryota > Metazoa > Chordata > Actinopteri > Cichliformes > Pholidichthyidae > Pholidichthys > Pholidichthys leucotaenia. The sequence goes on from CM035845.1 coordinate 1,577,571, forward strand.
AAGCGTTGTGTGGTCAGTAAGACTCCTGAACCGGAAGCCAGAGCGCCCCTCGAAAGCATTAAGACAACGAGCCCATTAGAACTTGTGTGCATTGATTTTTGGTCCGCGGAGGACAGCAGTGGGAAAAGTGTGGATGTGCTAGTGGTCACTGACCATTTTACTAAAATGGCCCATGCCTACCCCTGCCGTGACCAATCTGCAAAACAAGTTGCCCGCCAGCTCTGGGACAAATACTTTTGTGTGTATGGGTTCCCTGACAGAATTCACTCAGACCAGGGTGCCAATTTTGAAAGTGAGCTGATCAGGGAATTGTTGCAAGTTGCTGGGGTCAAAAAGTCCCGAACTACTGCCTATCACCCCATGGGGAATGGGAACGTTGAACGGTTCAATAGAACTTTGGGCAGCATGATAAGAACCCTTCCCCCTAGAGCAAAGCAGAAATGGCCGCAGATGCTACAGACTCTAGCGTTTGCTTACAACTGCACTGCACACGAATCCACCGGTTACGCGCCATTCTTTTTAATGTATGGCAGAGTGCCACGTCTACCGGTGGATGTCATGTTTCAGAATGCTGTAAGGGACTGCGACACTGTGGACTATGACCAGTATGTTGCTAGGATGAGACAAGATCTGAAGGAGGCTCTGTCAGCTGCTCAGGCCAACGCTCTTTCAAGCCAGGAACGTCAAGCAGACTTGTACAATAGGAGAACTAAAGGACGTGACATTGTGGAAGGTGATCGAGTCTTGTTGGCAAACAAGGGTGAACGGGGGCGCAGGAAATTAGCAGACAAGTGGGGGTCCACCCCGTATGTCGTCGTCTCTGCCGACCCTAGGTGCCATACTTACCGTGTCAGGAACACAACCAATGGGCAAGAAAGGGTTGTTCACCGCAATCTGCTTCTCTTGGTCAACTTTCTGCCAATTGAAATGGACCGTGCTGCTCATGAAGTGACCCTGAGTGAGTCGTATGAGTCAGGTGATGATCTTGATTCACATGTTGCTGCATCAGAGATCGACAGGACTGCTTGGACAGCCAGTTGGGTGGCAAGGGCCTCTGCCTCCAATCAGCTACAAGAGGCTTCATGCACACAAGATTTTGACCTGCCCGTGCAGTTGAACACAGCGGAAACTGTTCAGTTGACCAATGATCTTTCAGAAATGCCCTGTCTATCTGCCAGTTTTTGTGGTGACCAAAGATCTGAAGTGTCCATGCCGCCTTCCAGCATTGGGAGTTCCCCTAGTAGTACAGTGGGCGCAGTGAGAACCAGGTTTGGGAGGGTAGTTAAACCAGTGAATCGGCTGATTCAGAACATGGCCCAACAGTATACTCAACGCTCAAACAGTTCAGTTCTTAGTTTGGCTAGGGCACTGATGCCGTAGGGGAAGACACACACACACACACACACCACATAGGCCTTCTGTCCAGTTGAAGAATGACAGATTTGTTCTTTTTCTTTGTTTTTTCTTCTTTCTTCTCTTTCCTTTTCTCCAATTCATGTGAAGTCAACTGGTGGTATTTAGTCTGGTATGATATGGGTAGTGTATACGGCACTCCTGTAGCAAGTACACTTTGGGGGGGGGGGGGGGGTCTGCGCAGCCCTCCGTAGTCGCTTTCCCTTTGAATTGGGTGACATACATGTTGCAGTATACTGTGGGATATACTTATCCAGTGGTTTTTTGGTGGTTGACTTGTAGTGGTATTTTGGTGAAGTTCAGAGGGGAGTATGTAGTAGTCTTAAGAATAAATATGTTCCTGCAGTAATGAACTTCCCAAAATGTCCGTGTTGTAAATATGTCAAGTGTTTCTGATGGGGCGATAATTAGTGTGACACATCTGGGAACTTCCTCACACGCTGGAAGCCTGGGAAGGGGTAAGTTGTGTGTAATTCCTCAGGGAACGAAATTGATTAATGTGATTGATTTACTGTAGTTTTCTTTAAGTTATTGTACTAATTTTGATTGTAAGATTTTCTGTTACATTTTCGTTTGCAATACCGATGTAAAATATTCAAAGTAGCGTCATAAATACCGATGATTGATGGCTAGTTAAGTAGGCGCTAACGAGTCCATTGTTCTGTAGGAATGCCAGCACTTGTCCCCATTCCCGTGTCATGTGTAAATTGTCTGCCCCAATCTGTTTCAGGTATGTTAAAATGTTAAATGTACTGTTGTAAAAAATAGAAAAAACGATCAGTCATGTAGCTCTGTCATGTAATGCTGTCATGTATTTGGTGCTAAACTTTTTCTTTGCTTGTGGTATACTGTAACTATACGATCTAAAGTTATGTAGTCCAAGTAGCTGTAAGCTATGTTTCTCACACGCTGGAAGCCTGGGAAGGGGAATGCCAGCACTTGTCCCCATTCCCGTGTCATGTGTAAATTGTCTGCCCCAATCTGTTTCAGAAATAAACAGACTACTGACTGATCGAGACCCTGCCTGATGTCTACTTCTCTGCATCGGCCAAGATTTATTTTATTTTGTTATTTTAATGTAGCTGACTAGTTCGAGTCCGTTACAGAAGCACATCTTTTTTTAAGGTATCTAAATATAGCAACATCTAATATCCCTGATTATTTATAGGTCCTTTTTTTTTCCACAATATCTTTATTGAACCTTTTTTTTTTTTTTAACAAACATGACACAAACAATCAAACCCTAACACTAAAGTACTACAAAAAAAAAAAATACCCTAAAAACACCAACAACCACCAACAAAATCAAGTCTTCAACAATGCTCCTCTGTTTAGTCCAGACAATCCAATACATTAGTATACATATTATGTTCACCAGTTTGGAATTTACAAGGTCCACACACATCATTCACCTTCTTCTTCAAGAGTTATGTTTAAATTTTTTACATAATCAATAAAAGGTCTCCATATATTCTCAGACACAATTTCCTTTGATTTCAGTATATACGTTATTCTTTCTAATGGAAGGTTTGTTAACATCTGTCTTAACCACTGAGTCACATCTGGTCTATGAGTCTTTTTCCATAATAGTGCAATACATTTTTTGGCATTAAGCAAACTGAGGTCTATGAATGTTCTTTCACTTTTATTGAAATTATGCTTTTCTGGGTACAGACCCAACAAAAACAGTTTAGGATTCAATATGATTTGTTTTGAGATTATTTTTTCAATTGTTACCCTCACCTCTTCCCAAAACATTCTTATTAATCTACATTCCCATAAACAATGAAATAGGGTTCCTTTACTTTCCATGCATTTTGTGCATGTATCTGGTATATTTTTGTTATATCTATTTAACTCCTCCGGTGTAACATACATCCGCATTAACCATTTGAAATGTATCAATTTAAGGCGTGCATTTATTGATTTGGTTTGAGCTTCTGTACAAGCCAATTCCCATTGTTCCTCTGAAATTTCAATTTGCAGATCTTCTTTCCAGTAGTTTAATCTTTTCAGTGAATTTTCACTTGAAGATAGTGTCAATGAGTTATAAAACTCTGAAATAATACCCTTTCTTTTACTATCTTTCATCATCATTTTTTCCAAGGATGAATAAATAGGTCGAGTGAGAGCTTTATTTTGATTTGATCGAATAAAGTTTCTAAGTTGAAGATATTTAAAAAAATGTGTTCTATTGAGATTAAATTTGATCCTCAGCTCTTCAAAAGACATTATGTTGTCTGCACATGGCAAATATAAATCCTGAATCTTTTGTATCCCTTTTAAATTCCATACTTTAAATACAGCGTCCGCTCTCCCTGGTTTAAAATATTGATTACCCCATATTGGACTAAATTGTGACAATAACTGTGGTTCTTTTAAATAGTTTTTAGCTTCACACCATATTTTGATCATATGCTTTACAAATGGATTTTTAACTTGTTTTTGTAATTTTTTTGCCGAATCTGAGTATATGAATATGGGAAGAGGTAAAGGTAAATCGTATGATTCCATTTCAGTCCAGTGAGGGAGATCATTTGATGAAAAATAATATGTCATAGACCTCAGTTGTGCTGACCAGTAATACAACATAAAATTTGGACATTTCAGACCTCCACGATCAAATGGTAAATATAATAAAGACAGACGTAATCTAGCCCTCCTGTTGTTCCATATAAATTCCACTAACTTTTTTTTTATTCTTGAGAATAGATCTAAAGGTGGTGATAAGGGAATGTATTGAAATAAATAAAGTATTTTAGGTAAAATATTACTTTTAAGTATATTGATTCTCCCAATCATCGACATTGGTAGTGACATCCATCTCTGAGTTAACTCATTGATATCTGACATTAAGGCTTCATAGTTGACACTGGCGACTGATTCTAGCTTAGGCATAATTTGGATTCCTAAATATTTAAACTGATTTACAACACTGAATTGATTTACCTCAGGGGCTGGGTAATTTCTCTGGGTCTCATTTAGCATTAATATTGAAGATTTAGTTTTATTTATTTTATATCCTGATATTTCCCCAAAATTCTTTATTAAATTCAACAAGGTTGGAATTGATTTTTTTAGATTCGACATAAACAAAATTATATCATCGGCGTACAGGGAGATTTTATGTTCTGTTGGTCCAACTTTAATTCCATATATTTGTGAATGTAAACGTATCGCTATCGCTAAAGGTTCAATTGCCATAGCAAACAGTAAAGGTGAAAGTGGACAGCCTTGTCGACATCCTCTATTGATTTTTATTGGTTTTGAAATATTGTTATTTGTTAGGATTTCTGCTGTAGCATTATTGTATATTATTTGAACCCATTTTATGAAATTATTTCCAAGTCCAAACCTTTGTAGGACTTCAAAAAGAAAGGGCCATTCAACTCTATCAAAGGCCTTTTCGGCGTCCAATGATAGGAGAGCTGTATCCGGTGCTTCTTTATTAAAATAAATAATATTAAATAGTCTTCTTACATTATGGAAGCCTTGTCTACCCTTTATAAAGCCATTCTGATCTCGATTAATAATATTTGGTAAAATTTCTTGTATTCGTCTTGCTAAAATTTTACAGATTATCTTAAGGTCGGCGTTTAATAGGCTTATTGGTCTCATATTTTCACATTTATTAGAGGGCTTACCTGGTTTTGGCAACAGTATAATTAAGGCATTATTTATGTATGATGGTAAATTATTATTTTGAAATGCTTCTAAAACCATTTCCAAAAAAGGTTTTATTAATTTATTCTTAAATTTTTTATAAAGGTCAACTGGAAGACCATCTGGTCCTGCACTTTTTCCTGATTTCATATTATCAATGGCTAGCCCAACTTCTTCTTGACTAATTTTAGACTCCAATATCTCCCTGTTTTCATTTGGAATACACGGTATAGATAGTTCGTTCAAAAACCCATTTAGTTTTGTTAAATCAGGTTCATTTTTGGTATCATATAATTTTTCATAGTAATCTCTAAAGGCTCTATTAATTTCTAAAGGATCTATAACTACCTGTCCGTTACTTATAATACTGGTAATTGGTGTTTTAATTTCCAATTGTTTAATCTGCCATGCTAATAATTTTCCTGATTTTTCACCTTGTTCATAAAAAGATTGTTTCAATCTTAGAAGACTCGAGGCAGCTCTATTCGCTGATTTTTTGTCGTATTCAGCTCTCAAAATCAGTAATTCATTCTCCAACCTTGGGTCACTTCCTGCATACACTTTTTCCTGAAGACTTTTTATTTTATGTTCCAATTTAGCTCTCTCCTCTCGAGTCTTCTTAGATTTTGATCCTGTATAACTAATAATATGTCCCCTAATAAAAGCTTTGAAAGCCTCCCACTTTACACATGCTGATGTTTGTGTAGTATTGATGTCAAAGAACTCGTCTATCTGTTTTTCTATATACTTGACAAATTCCTCATCCTGAAGCCATTTATGCTGAAATTGCCATCTACCTGATTCCTTTGTCAATTTTTTATCTACATATATTAGACAACAGGGTGCATGATCAGAAATCACGATGTTATCATAAAAGCAGTTTTGAATCTTGGACCTTAATTCTGTGGAAATCAAAAAATAATCAATACGTGAGAATGTCTTGTAGGTACTGGAATAACAAGAATAGGCTTTAACTTGTGGTTTCATTTCTCTCCATATATCTAACAATCTCAATTCTTTCATAAAATGATTAATAGTCATCCTACATCCAATGTGCGTACAATCCAGTCCTGTTGATCTATCCACACCTGGATTCAATGTACAATTAAAATCCCCTGCTATTATATGTTGCCCTGTAAGTGATGATAAGATGAGAAATAAATTAGCAAAGAACTTCTGATCATCTATATTGGGACCATATAAGTTCACAAGATTTATATTTTCTAATAGCAAAGAACCTTGAATGATTACATATCTTCCAAATTTGTCTCCAATTACATTTTTCACCTGAAAAGGAACTGATTTATGTATGAGAGTCATAACTCCCCTGGCTCGGGATGAAAATGAAGAGGTGAATACACTTCCCTGCCATCTACTCCTAATTCTTTTAACATCCTCCTCTATCAGATGAGTTTCTTGTAAAAACACAATTCTTGAACCCATGTCCTTTATTTTATTCATAACTTGTTTAAGCTTTTTTTAAATTTTGTAGACCTCTGCAATTCCATGAAGTTAAATTAAGATTAACACTTTGGTCCATGATCAATAGAGAGTTTGGGATTACCTTGCAGTGTAAACATGCTCATACAGAGAAGCAAAAACATGAGTGGTTGAACATTCATCCTACAAACTACACACAAACAAATTTCCCCTTCCCACACTTGTGGCAAACCCCCCAAAATCAAAAGAAAAATTCTGTCTCCCGATATAGCCATCGACTGTTCCACACCCACGGGGAACAGCCTAAGCCACTCCTTCTTCATCCTCCCAATCACCCTAACTCTACTGCTTTTAATGACGTAACATTAACTCTCCTCTGTAGTTTTCCAACTTAACTCCAAAATTTTTAACAACTTTGTACATCATAGTTTTTTTTTTGTTTGTTTTGTTTTTGTTTTGTTTTTTTAATATATAATACAATCTATATTTTGTAAACTTACTATTTACTTCAAGTCAGTCAGATGCCTGTGCAAATGCTTAATTATTCTACCTTATATTTTGTTCATGCTTAGCTCCCACCAGTCTCTTCTTCTTCTTTGATCTTCTTGATGAACTCCTGCGCCTCCTCTGGGGTCTTGAAGATGTGGGTTCTGCCCTCATACGTGGTCAGCAGTCTCGCAGGATAGATTACACCATGACGAATCCCAAGGTTGCGCAGCTCCTTACGTACGGGATCAAACTGCTTCCTCAATTGCTGGATTCCTGTGGCCAAATCTGGGTAGAACCGCACCTGCTGGTCCTGGTGTTTAATCTCTCCTTTAGCACGTGCAGCGTTGAAGATCTTCATCCTGTCTCTGTTGCTAAGAAACTTCATAATTAAGGTCCTCGGCGGTCCCTTATCTCTCCGTGGGCCAATACGATGTGCTTTTTCCAGAACCACTGCTGATTGCAACTCCTCGCTGCCCAGCACCTCCGGAATCCACTTTTCCAGAAAGGAACATACGTCCCGACCTTCTGATTCCTCTGGAAGACCCACCAGCCTCAAATTATTCTGTCTCGACCGAGATTCCAAATCCAAAATATTATCTTCCAGAGATTTTTTTTTTTTTTTTCCAAAGTGCGCACCTTTAATTGAAGACGGGTGACGTCATCTTCAGCACTAGCGAGACGGAGCTCCATCTGCGCCGTTCGTTCTACACAGTCACCCAATTCCTTTCTTATTCCTTCCAACGCTGTCATAATCCCATCAAATCTAGAGGAAAAGTCCGCTCTCATTGAACTCATGGCAGCCATCAGCGCATCTGCGCCATTCCCCGCAAACATCGCACCGCCGCCAGCTTCCTCCGCCATATATGGAGTTTTGTTTGCTGCGTCACAGACCTGAAAGTCCGTTAATTTGGACTGTTTCGGCGGCTCGCTTTTTCCTTTTCCTGGTTTTCCAGCCTTAGGCTTCGCCGACATATCCTCGCCCAAATGCTGGGATACGTTCTGTCCCAAATGAGAGAGTTATTTGCCGATTTTTTTTCTCCAGGAGCAGAGCAGAGCGAGACACGTCCGTCCTACGTGGCAGCCATAACCGGAAGTGATTTATAGGTCCTTTTACTAAATGTTATGGCTGTTACTTCTGAAGCCACCACTCAAGAGTTCTTTTATTTCAAGTTTCAAAGTACAGTAACATCAAACTAAAAGTGGTACCAAGGAAATTGTCTACTACTGCTAGTTGGCTGTGCATGATGGCTATGCACAGGTACCTTCAAGGAAAACAGGAGAGCAAGAACTTGTTCAGGCTGGCATTTGTCTTAAGCTGTTAATCCACCACAAAGTACTGAAACCTTTTTAGAACTGTCAATTGATGAATTCTTACAGGAACTACTGCTATATTTTGTGGCCTTTTTTTTTTTTTCTTGTAGCATTCCAATCTAGATGAAGAGCTGCTTGTTTAGGTCATCATGTTAGGAAGGCAGCACTTGCACCATTTACAAGAAGGAGAAACACATTGCAGGTGTGTGTTTATGCAGTACTTGTTATAGGTCCTTTTCACATGACATCACAACTTCCTTTCTAACATGAAGCAGGTTGCAATCACTTCCACTGGCTGCTGGAGTCACAAAGATTCTTACCAACAATGGGTTTGTAAGAATCTCCCAGTTCCTATGAATTCTGGAGTTCACACACTTTTGTGGAGGGGGCCATAGTTTCTTACAGCTGCTGTTCAATTTGCAAGAGCATCTTGAGGCATTTTTGAGAACTGAGGTGCTTTTCTGTCATATGATGACCCTAGAGTTCTTACATTCTTTGTTAGGGTGCCTTGGGATCTTCCTATGGTATACTTACTGCCATCTTACGGACATTTTTGTGCAACTCATGGCACTCTCAAATCATTGGTAGGAAGATCTTATGGCTGTTGGCACAAATGTCACATGAATGATGTACTTCCACCTTATGAGTGCCTCTCTACTGTCTTACACACAGTATACGAGCTGGCATTTAATTGGCATGCAAGGCTTTCTCAAAAACAAATTATAGTGTTCTTGTACTTACAGCCAACATCTTGTGTAGTTCTCATATTGTTCCAATGGCATTTATCCGGCCGTCCTACAATGGGGGGATTTCGTGGGGTGTTTGTGGAAATTTTGGACAAGACCATCAACCTGGCCATGAACTTATGAATGGTCTACGAATGCTAGATTTTCCTACGTCTGCCTTAAGAAGGCCATATGAAATGGTCCAAAAATCCTTCGTACAGTGTTCTTAGCCATTCATAAGGGTATTTGTGAGCATAGCTTTAGTAGCAGCAGCTTAGAGAACAGCATTTATGAAAGAGTTTCCAAAATCTCTCCAAATGCTCACAGGGATTCACAATTTCCTCTCACGAGTTGCAGGAATGTTGAACATGTTAAAATCACATGTGGCAAATTTTCTTGCCAGAGTCGTCACGAGTGTCTTGAACCCATCTTGAACTCTTGTCAGTTTAGTTTCCATGAGTCAGAAAATGCGAGGAAAGTTAGACAATTTTGCAAGTGGTTGGAGACTTATGAAACTAAACTATGACTGATTGGAGACAAAAAGGACAAGACATTCCATGTGCGAGACGGGCGTAACGGCCCGGTCATTTTCTAGTGACAGTGTCACTGTGCCACCCAAAGGCAAGAAAGGCAAGGCTAGGGTTACGGGGGCTGCTGTCCCTGACCCACGGGCCCCTACAGTGTGTAGGTCACAGATGTGTCAGGTTTTCAGATCTGCTCAGGTCCAGCACCTTTTCATGACATCGCACAATATGACTGTTATAGTTAATATTTGTATTATAAACATTTTTATTTGTCTCTACAATAATCGGAACTGGGTTTGACATTTGTAGTGATAATTACAGTATTGATTAAGAGTGATATGAGCATTTTTATTGTCTTTAATGTGGTTGATTAATCCTCGATTTGTTAATCTTTTCAACAATTTCTTAAGGAAAATATATGAAATTTGCAACCTCGGTGCAATCAATAACTTTTTTCACAATATTCTAGCATACCCCTACAGCACACATACGCTGGGCAAATGTCAGCAAATTTGCATCAGGAATACATCTTATAGACGTCATTTGCACATGGGCAAGACATTGGTTAGCCGTCCAACATCTTCCTGATGCAAACGTTGTACATTGAACAGACATAGGGCAGACAGACGTATATGTGCTGCTGTTGTGGTACTGTGTTAGGGTTCCAGGGCTGCACACTGTTGTTGTTGTTGTTGCTTCACCGCTCTCTCTCTCCATTAATTTGCCTCATTCCCTGCAGCTGCGTTCCTCACCTGATAGCAATCAGCAGTGCCTTTAAATAGCTCTCACTCCTGCTGCTCTGCCTGAGTGCATTGGACCTCTACAGCCTGACCACACCTCCACAAGTGTGCAGCTTAAAGATATCCATCTCCTCTTCCCACATTCAGGCCTGGCCAGCCTGGGAAGCTTCCCCAGGAACTCACCCCTTCACCGTCACTTCTCCACACGGAGGAACTCCCAGCAGGACTTCACCATCTTTTCCTCCAACCCAACCTGTAAGAAAATAAGAAATAGTTTGATTATTGCCAATTTACAGTTCTTATATATACTTACCAGTCTCGTCTCCTCTCTCCTGCAGGGTTGTCAGATCCCCCATGCACTATTATTGATTATTTACAATAAATCATTGTTTACACACCATCTTTTATCTCCTCTGTGTCTGCTTTTGGGTCAGAATTATACAATCTTTGTCAGTACGCGCTCAACAGCATGACCCAGCAGACACAGCACTGGGACTAATAATGGCACATCTCAGTGCTGTTGAACAAAGGTTGGATCAAGTAGGTTACCAAATACAATCCTTTCTTGCGCAATTATCCAAAATAACTGACCGTTTAGACCAGCTCTCCATCGCCGTGCAGGGTCTTGTCGCCACTTCCACTTTGTCGTTTTCCTCCTCCAGTGAAACGGAGGACCCGGCTGGGTCATTCAGTTTTGGTCTCCACACTTCCTCGCTATTGTGGGAAGCTGGGGAGGCTCAAGGGTTTTTACTACGATGTAACCTGGTTTTTGCACGCATTCCTGACGACTTCCCTACTGACTACAGCCGTATAAGTTACATCACTGGTCTCCTTGAGGGACACGCCCTTTCTTGAGCTCAGGCGGTGGTCGAGGGCCCGGATTACTCCTCTTACCCCTTTGAACGCTTTATCGAGGAATTCTCCAGGGTATTCGACCACACTGATTGGGAGAGGAATGCGTCGGGATGGCTTTTTAATCTTCACCAGAGTAGAATTGAATAGAATAGAACAGAAAAAGCTTTTTTGTTTGTCTTGGGCTAAGTGCCACAAACCGTTGCCACATAAAAACATTCAGACATGATACATAAAACACAACATCAGCTAAATCTTAATATTAAAAATTCTATGGACACACAACTACACAACATTTACAAACAAATCAAGCCAGTGCAACTAGATCAGACAGTTCAAAGTCAGGTCAAAGTGCAGATGTGCAATGGGTACTGCACTCAGGATTTCTGGGAGTTCAACAGCTTAATAAATGCTGAAATAAAGGATTGTTTCAACTGGTTAGAATTACACTTTGGCTCTCTAAATCTCCTCCCTGATGGCAGTAATTCATATTCAGAGAAGCGGGGATGATGGGAATGTGCTGTAATCATTGTTGCTTGTCTCAGAACAGGGTACAAAGTCAGCAGCGGAGAACGCAGTGGACTTCTGTTGCTCGTGTCCGAAGTGGGGTGGGACGACACCGTGCTGAGTTCCGTCTTCGCCTGCAGCTTAAATTCCAACCTCCACCATGAGCTAGCCTGCCTCCATGATGAGCCGAATCTGTAGACACCCTGATTTATTTAGTAATCAAACTAAAGTTGAGGATGATTACCTTTGAAAGTGATCTTACGAACACCAACATAGCACTCATGCCTCACGGCCATCCTCTTCACCCCAGTCATGCTACGCTGCGCTCCTGTCCAACGTCTTCTCCTCCGACACACCTGAGCCCATGGCGGTGGGTGGGTCAAAGCTCACTTCCTCTGAGTGGCAAAGGTGCCGGTAGGAGGAGCTGTGTATGTACTGTGGCTGGGAAGATCATATGTTTCCACATTGTCCTTCTAAGCCAAAAGACGCTACCCGTCAGTTGCAGCAGGGGAACTGACGGGCAGCTCATCTAATGCCCTGCAGAATGGGTTTCTAGTACCTGTACGCCTTTTGCTCAACACCTCCGAGCACTTCAGCTCAGCATTGGTTGATTCTCCAGCTGAGAAAAATTTTATTTCATAGAGTCTGGCAACCCAATTAAAGATCCCCTGTAACAGGGGCAGCTCAGTGACACAGTGGTTAGCACTGTGGCAGCACAGTCAGAAGGTTGAGGGTTCAGTCCCACCCCCTGACCACTGGTGACCCTTCTGTGTGGAGTATGCATGTTCCTCCCGTGTCTGCGTGGGTTTCCTCTCACAGGCCAAAGATGCCAAAGATATGCAAGTTAGGTTAATTGGAAACTCTGAAGTGGCCCTAGTTGTGAATGTGTGTGGCTGGGGAAGGGATTGGCGCCACACCGTGGGTGCCTCATCCATTCATGTGGATGCCCTGAATTTCCCTCTGGGATTAACCACTTGCGCTCCGTTGTTCCGCGGGCGGGCAAGTCTCTGCGTCCTAGGGCGCACGAGGGCGCACTCCTGCACCCTCGTGCACTCTCGGACGCATAGTCCAGATGGTGGTGATGTAGGTGGTGTTGGCGTCCAAGCGCCACTGAAAAAAAAAGCTGCAGACACAGCCGCGAACAGATTAGTTCATCTGATTGACCTCTCATTCGACTAATAAGAGCCTTGATTTGGGTTTCTGAAACCTTGAAGAACCAGTGAATGAAAACCTAGGAAGGAGGACCCGCCTACTGTGAATGCAGGAGCCAATTGAAGCACAGAAGTTCAGGCTGGGTGAAGAGAGATTTACTGTTGCAGCTGATGAAAAAAAAGGACGCTGGACGAATCTGCTACAGACCCAGCAGCATGGAGAACACCCACAAGTGGGACCTGCACTCATTCCAGCAGAATAGACGTTTAGGATTGTCTTCCGTCATCATAGACCGACGGAGGCCGACGACAAAAGTCGTAAATCATTCGCCAAAACGGCAATAATGGAATTATGTTTTGACCGGGATCCACGAGCGGACCAGCGTCGCGTTCGTCTGACAATGGGGAAGAGAAGTTCGCCAGAGGTAAGGTGTTATAAGCTAAATTATTATTTATCCCTGAAAAGTGTAATCAAAAAATGACTTTTGACCGATCGGTAAATTACAACTGTACGGCGCACGAAGTACGAAGTGCATGCGCCGCGATAAACGGTTCATTTGCCGTGTTCGGACCGTGAACGCCCCCCCCCGCTGCAGAAGAGGAGTGTGGGGGGGGGCATTCACGGTCCGAACGCCCCCGTCATGTAGTGATGGCCATCCTCTGTAGCGAGGGGACGGCCAGACACACACACACACACAGTAGCGAGGGGGGGGGGAGCTGCTGTGACAGCGTTGCTGTGGAAACATGCAACGAGTGTAATCCGTCATGTAGCGAGGGCCGAACTCCGTCCTTTGTAGCGGGGGGGGGACAACCCCCCACACACACAGACACAGCCCTGAGTGTGACCTTTCATTAGAGCCTAAAATGAAGCTTCTATATTGAATCATTCAGAAGTTACAGACGTTTTTCCAAACTGTGCTATTTGGCACAATTTGGCACAGTTCCAAAACGCCTGGGAACGCCTTCAGCCTGAGAACAAAGCTGTGTAAAATATTCATTTTTTGTGGTATTGTTACCAAATTTGGATCTCAGCTTGGTAACACTTGGTTCTACATTTCTGTTGCATTTTCCAGCCGGATCGGATAGCTGTGTGTTATTTGCAAGCATTTGTATCCAAAAAAACACAGTGGCCAAATTTATTTTCTTCAAGTTCAGTATGTTTAGATGACTGTAACTCAGTGGCCGGAGCACGTAGAGAGATTATATTTTTTTTGCCAAAAAATTCAAAGTGTTTTCTTTTAAATGAGACCAACCCCATGAAGATGCTGCAAAGGGTTGAAGAACAGCTTTCGATTTACTTTGGGCACGTTATTTTTTGGCATTTTTAGGAAAATTGCCCGGAGTGCAAGGGGTTAATAAAAGTATACAAAATACAAAAAAATAAAAAATAAACTAGAAAACACTCATAGAGTGCATACCTCCGCCAAAGCTCCTTCCGTTTCTCATGGATCACCTCCAAAATGTACTGGGTTTGTGTGTAGGCCTGTAGCCACTTGTGGTGAAAATGGCATCAAAGTCTGTCCATCAGTTTTGGAGTATTGTTGCTAACACACTGTGAGAAGATAAGAGCCTTGGCTGAGGTATGCATTCTTAGATCATCACCAAAATATAATGGGTTCCTCTCTAGCCCAAGAACCACCTCTGGTGAAAATTTCATCCAAATCCATCCAGTAGTTTTTGTGTAATCCTGCTGCACAAATACAAACAAAGCCCTTGGTGGAGGTATGCACTCTCAGATCATCACCAAAATCTAATCATCTGTTCCCCGTGCCATTACACACCTTTCCTGAAAATTTCATCAAAATCCGTTCATAACTTTTTGAGTTATGTTGGTAACAGACAGACAGACAGACAGACAGACAGACAAACCCCGGTAAAAACATAACCCCCTTGGCGGAGGTAATAACACCCCACCACAACCTCTTAGTTCAATTATCCTTTCTGAACAGCCCCTTTGCCGGATAACCAAGCAGATGGCTCCTTTAGCCATGATAGCCTCCGGTAACCATCATGAGCACATAACCTTCTTTGTTCTCCCTGCTTCCACAGCTCCCGGGGTTTCCCTTGATTACATCACCATAATCCCACTATTGATTGGTGCAAAGGGGCAATTACCTCTTGGAGTATTGTTTGTTTGTCTACCTGTATTCAATCAGATGCCTGCTCTCCCTCTTCATCTATTTCTCCTACTGAGCCAGACCTCCCTAACTTAGTCCAGGTTCATCTAGAGTACCACAACTTAGCCCCTGTGTTCAGCAAAGCCAAAACCATGTCTCTTCCCCTCATCGCCCTTATGACTGCGCTACAGAGCTCCAGCAGGGGGCACATTTGCCCACCTAGCCGCCTCTACAACCTGTCCATGCTTGGGAGATAGACAATGGAGAGGTACATTAAAGAGTCTTTGAATGCCGCCATCATCCACCCTTCTTCATCAGCAGTGGGGGCAGGTTTTTTCTTTGTGAGGAAAAAGGATCATTCTTTACGCCCTTGTATTGACTTTCAGGAGTTTAATCAATTCAGCCTTCAACCAACTTCAAGGTTCCACAGTTTGCACCAAGCTCGATCTCCAGAATGCGTACCACCTCATCAGGATCCGCGAGGGTGATGAATGGAAGACGGGGTTCTGTACACACATTGGACACTTTGAATACCTGGTCATGCCCTTTGGCCTCACCAACACCCCAGCGGTGTTTCAACAACTAATCAACAATGTGTCACATGACTTCCTGGGTTCATTTGTTTTCATGTACCTTGACGATATTCTCATCTTTTGTAGCTCTCTGACCCAGCACAAAGCCCATGTTTGTATGGTCCTGAAGCGCCTCCTGGAGAATCAGCTTTGCGTGAAGGCCAAGAAATGTGAATTCGACACCACCACCACCACGTTTCTGGGATTCATTATTTTCAATGGCCAAATCAAACCTGAATCCCTGAAAATCAAAGCATTTACTATTTGGCCCATTCCATCCTCTTGCAAACAACTCCAGATGTTCCTTGGCTTTGCAAATTTTAATTGCCGGTTTATCCAGAATTACAGTTTTACAGCACATCCATTAACCAGCCTCACATCAGTCAAGGTACCCTTTACTTGGTCCAGTGAGGCTGACAAAGCCTTCTCCCAACTAAAAGCCCGATTCACCAAAGCTCCCACTTTGATGCAACCCGACCCAGCTCCTCAATTCATTGTTGAGGTTGATGCTTCAGACATTGGGGTTGGGGCTGTGCTTTTGCAGCCCTCAGTTGCCATCCACAAGGTCCATCCTTATGCATACTTCTCTCAGCATTTATCTCCTGCTGAGAGAAACTATGCCATTGGCGACCGAGAACTGCTGGGAGTCAAGAGGGCTCTGGAGGAATGGTGCCACTGGTTGGAGGGAGTGGCCCAACCCTTCCTGGTCTGGACTAACCATAAGAACTTGGTCCACATCAGGTCCACCAAGAGACTTAATTCTCGCCAGGCTAGATGGGCATTGTTCTTTGGTCACTTCTGTTTCCCCCTCACCTACAGACCAGGGTCTAAAAATATCAAGTTGGATGCTCTCTCCAGGCAATTTGCCTCTGAACCTTCAAGGGAGGAGACCATCGTCCTCACTTCCGCCATGGTTTGCACCCTCACCTGGGACATTGAGCAGAAGGTGAGGTGGGCTCAGACCACTGACCCTGATCCTCGTGGGGGTTCCCCGGGGGAATTATTTGTCCTTCAGCTGCCAAAGGTGATGTTTTCCATTGGCTACATGCAGCCAAGTTCTCCTGTCACCCGGGGGTAGCCAGGACCCTCTCCTCCCTGTGTCACATGTTTTGGTGGCCTACTATGGACAGAGACATTACGGAGTACATCAAGGCCTGTCCTCAGTGTTCTGCAAGGAAATCCCTCACCACTCCTCTTGCAGGCCTGTTGCAGCCATGCCCCATCCCTAGTTACCCCTGAACAAACATTGCCCTGGATCTTCACCAATAAATTACCCCCTTCCAACGGGTATGCCATCATCCTGACCATAGTGGACAGATTCCCCAAGGCTGCACACTTTGTTCCCCTGAGGAAATTACCATCTGCCCTGAAGAGTGCTGAACTCACCAGTCACGTGGTCTGGCTTCATAGCATTCCAGCTGACTCTGACTGTGGTCCCCAGTTTACATCTCAGGTCTGGCACGCCTTTTGCAAAGCTATTGGGGCCACGGTCAGTCTCACTTCCAGCTATCACCTGCAAAGCAATAGGCAATGCAAATGGGTCAATCAGGAGCTGGAGGCCATCTTGCGGTATGTCATGGCCTCTGACCTCATGGCACGGAGCATCTACCATCCATGGGTGGAATGTGCCCACAAAATGGCCACTTCTGCTGCTACCGGTGTCTCTCCCTTCAAAGCATCGATTGACTACAATCCCCTCCTGCTCTCCTATCTTAAAGGAGAGATCTCCATTCCATCAGTGGCTGATCATGTCTCAAAGTGCCGGCACATTTGGAGAGCCACCAAGGATACATTCCTTTGCACTGCAGTTGAAAATTCCAGGTAGGTCAATCAGCGGAGGAGCATGGCTCTCAATAACACCGTGGGGAAGAAGGTCTTCTTCTTTGGAACAGGCTGCCAATCTGGATTCAGGAGTCAGACTTGATCTCTGTTATTAAGAATAAGGTTAAAACCTTCCTTTTTGACATAGCCTATAGTTAGGGTGGGCTCAGGTGACCCTGAACCCTCCCTTAGTTATGTTGCTAATAGGTATAGACAGCCAGGGGACCTCCAACAATGCACTGGGCTTCACTCCTTTCTTGACTCTCAATGAAATATTTTTGCTGGTCATTAACATCTGTTTGTTCTCTCCCATAGATTGAGTCCTCACCGTGCTCTTTGCACTCTACATGTCTATTCTTTTCTTCTTTTTCTCTATCCCCCCCCCCCCCCCCGGCCAGTCACAGCAGATGACTGCCCTTCCCTGAGCCTGTTTCTGCTGGAGATTTCTTCCTGCTAAAAGGGAGTTTTTCCTCTTCACCATTGCCAGGTGCTGCTCACAGGAGATCACCTGATTGCTGGGTCCTTTATGCAATTGTGGGGTTTTCCCCTACAGTTGAAAGTACTATGAGATGACTGTTGTTGTGAAACGGTGCTATGCAAATAAAGCTGAATTGAAAGGTATGGTTATCCACCAAGAACATTTCATTACAGCTGAATCAACTATCTAACTAACTAACTAACTAACTAACCTGCACTTACAGTATATAGCGCTTTTCTAGTCTCAAAGACCACTCAAAGCGCTTTCACTAGTACTAACCCTCTATTCTAAGGGCCTATAGGAAACAGATATCTAGGGACAATTTAGAGCAGCCAATTAACCTAACATGCATGTCTTTTGGATTGTGGGAGGAAACCGGAGCCCTCAGAGTAAACCCAGGCAGCACAGGGAGAACATGCAAGCTCCACACAGAAAGGTTCCAACCCCTGCCAGCCTGGGGATTCGAACCAGGAACCTTCTAGCTGTAAGGCAACAGTGCTAACCACTGCACCACCGTGCTGCCCCAATCAAAGAAACTGGCACCTCGTTTTGTGGGTCAGTTTCCTATTGTTGAAATTATTAACCCCTCTTCTGTCTGTTTTGGTTCTCCTCTATCTCTATGAGTCCATTCCACCTATCATTTTTCTCAGATCAAGCCAGTGTTCTCCATTTCCTTCTGCCCCCCCCCCAAGCCCCTTCCGCTGCCCATGACAATCGATGGATTGGTGTACATGGTGAACTGCATCCTGAACACTCGCCGCCAGGGTTGTGGCATCCAGTTCCTTGTAGACCGGAAGGGGTATGGACCAGAGGAAAGATCCTGGATCCCCAGATCCTTTATCATGAATAATTGACTCATCACATAATTTTACCAATGACACCCTGACAAGCCTCCAATTATGCCAGGAGGCATTCCTTGAGGGGAGGGTACTGTTAGGGTTCCAGGGCTGCACACTGTTGTTGTTTCACTGCTCTCTCTCCATTAATTTGCCTCATTCCCTGCAGCTGCGCTCCTCACCTGATGGCAATCAGCAGCGCCTTTAAATAGCTCTCACTCCTGCTGCTCTGCCTGAGTGCGTTGGACCTCTACAGCCTCACCATGTCTCCCCAAGAGCCGCAGCCTGAAGATATCCATCTCCCCTTTTCTCCACTTCGTCTACATAAAGATAATAAATCTCTGTTTGATCAACATATCTTTCAGGACTTATCTCTGCTTTGGTGGATGGGATAACTCTCTGGCGGATTATTTCTCTTCCCACCTTCACCCCCTGGGTCACGTAAGTCGACTTACCAACGTTCACTGTTCCATTGTGTGTCCTCACCCCTGTTCCCCCATTCAGGCCTGGCCAGCCTTGGCAGCTTCTCCAGGAACTCACCCCTTCACGGTCACTTCTCCACATGGAGTAGTCCCAGCAGGACTTCACCATCTTGTCCTCTCCAACCCAACCTGTAAGAAAATAAGAAATAGTTTGATTATTGTAAATGGCGTTCACTTATATAGCACTTTCTACTCATCTCTGGATGACCAAAGCGCTTTACAGATCCTGCTATCCATCTATTCATACACTGATGGCGGCAGAGCTGCCATGCACCAGCACTGGCCTGACTCACCAGGAGCAACTGGGGGTTCAGTATTTTACTCAAGGACACTTTGACATGCAGACTGCAGACAGAGTGGGAATCGAACCACTGACCGTCCAATCAGTAGCTGGCCACACTACACCTACACCACAGCCACCAGTTTACAGTTCTTACATATACTTACCAGTCTCCTCTCCTGCAGGGTTGTCAGATCCTCTGTGTACCATTAATGATTATTTCCATTAAATCATTGTTTACACACCATTTTTGATCTCTTCTGTGTCTGCTTTTGGGTCAGAATTATGCAGTCTTTGTCATACTAAAGTACAAACATGTAAAAAGTCCCAGTAACAAAGCTAAAGTAGCAGACGGTCTTGACTCAACCTTTCCATGGAAACACCCGATGACAACGAGTTATCCAGTATGTTGTCCAAATATTGTTGCTGAGGTCAGTGGAAGTCTTCACCTTGGAAGGAGTGTTACAAAAAGTAGTTTTTGAGCTCAAAAACAGTGTTTTAAGTGTAAATAAAATGTGAAAACAAAGTATAAACAGCTGTGCTTTGAAAAAATGCATGTGTGTGTGACAGATAATCATCTTTTACGAGTAAAATATTAAAAAAGATGCTTGGATGGAAGAGCAGTCAATGACAATGTGCTGCGTCATCAGCGCAACCATACAGCCACTCATACTGTGTGACATCATAAAAAGGCGCAGGAGCCGAGCACAGGTGTGACCTAAACCGGTCCCAGGCCCTGCGGTGTCTGATGAGGACTCAGAGGCAGCCTCCTCATCCAGATGACTGGTGGAGGGGATGGTCCCGCTTTTGCAATTGCTGTGCCAGTGTTGCACAGGATCTGTATGTCCATCATGGGACAGTCGTAAGTGAAAAAAATGCACATTTTTATTGTGCACATGTTGCGTGAATGTTGCGCAGCATGTGCATGACATGTATGTGGACTCCCGGTGAATTTTGGGCCAAAAGTTCCAAATGATATTTGGGCAATATTGATGCAACATATGTAAATGTGCCAATTCAGTATGATTCCAAGTGAAAATTGTCGCAAATTTGCATATTTTTATCTCCACCTGGTAGTGAGCTGCCGTAGTCGGGTCAGATACTGTGGGGGCATGGTGTTGGACTTCCCCACTCAGGGAACAAAGTGTCGTGGCTCGAGCGCCGATTTCGTCTGTGCTTGGGCCATGCAGTATTTTCCTCCCATCTGGTGTGTGTGTTCCCGATGGCTCTCCGAGCTCTTACTGTGACAGCGCTCGGAGGGGCTTCCAGCTGTCAGAGCTGAGCCTCTGACAGCTGAGCTGCATTAGCGATTGCCTCATCAGCTGTTCCATCCTGAGCCCTATTTAACCTCTTGCACTCCGTTGTACCGCGGGCGGGCAAGTCTCTGCGTCCTTGGGCGCACGAGTGCATGATGCATGATAGAGATACTGATGATGGTGATGTAGGTGGTGATGGCCTCCAAGCGCGCACTGAAAATAAAAGCTGCAGACACAGCCACAAACAGATTAGTTCATCTGATTGACCTCTCATTCGACTAATAAGAACCTTGAATTGGGTTTCTGAAACCTTGAAGAACCAATGACTGAAAACTTAGCCAGAAGGACCCGCCTGCTGTGAATGCAGTGAGCCAATTGAAGCAGAGAAGTTCACGAGCTGTTTTTTTTAAGGCTGGGTGAAGACTGACTGCTGGAGCGGATCAAAAAAGGATTAGACGTTATGATTTCTTCCATGGTCATCATAGACCGACGGAGGCTGACGATGAAGGCTGAGTGACACACACGCCTTCGCCAGTCTTTTTTTAATTACTACTGTTATTTGTTTTGAAAACTCGTTTGCCAAAAACCGCAATCATGGCAGCACAAAACCACAATAATAGAATTATGTTTTGATCGGGTCGCAAGACCAGAACCAGTGCGGACCAGCGTCGGTTCGTCTGACAATGAGGAAGAGAAGTTGGCCAGGACAATGTGGCTGTGAAGAGGTAAGGTGTAATCAAAAATGACTTTTGACCGATCGGTAAATTACAACTGTGCTTCGCGGCGCAGTTCGTGTGCCGCTGTACAAGGGGTTGTTCGCCGCGTACAGACTGTGAACGCCCCCCCACCCCCGCTATTCTTCTGCAGCGATGGGGGGGGGGGAGCCGCGGTGATTTTTGCTGCTGTCCCACATCACCACATGAGGCTAATCCGTTGTGTAGCGATGGCCAAAGTCCATCCTCTGTAGCGAGCGGGGGGGGACAACCCCCCCCCCCCCCCCCACACACACACACAGACAGCCCTGAGTGTGACCTTTCATTAGAGCCTAAAATGAAGCTTCTATATTGAATCATTCAAAAGTTACAGATGTTTTTCCAAACTGTGCCATTTGGCACAGTTCAAAAACGCCTGGGAACAGCCTGAGAACAAAGCTGTGTAATACATTCATTTTTTGTGGTATTGTTACAAAATTTTGACCTCAGCTGGATAACACTTGGTTCTACATTTCTGTTGCATTTTCCAGCCCGGATCTGAAGCTGTGTGTTATTTGCAAGCATTTGTATCCAAAAAAACACCCAGGCCAAATTTATTTTCTTCAAGTTCACTATGTTTAGATGACTGTAACTCAGTGGCCGGAGCACTTAGAAAGATTATGACTGTTTTGCCAAAAAATTCAAAGTGTTTTCTTTTAAATGAGACCAACCCCATGAAGATGCTGCAAAGGGTTGAAGAACAGCTTTCGATTTACTTTGGGCACATTATTTTTTGGCGTTTTTAGGAAAATTGGCCGGAGTGCAAGGGGTAAAGGGAGCAGCTGAGGGCCAAACGTTGCTGCAGTCTCGTTGGACATTCCTCGTCTGACATCGTCAGACATCCCGTCATCCAATGTCCGTGCTGATTTCTCTGTAAGTGTGTTTCATTGTGAGTCTGTTCTTCCTTGCCATCGTCTGAGTTATAGTTATAGTGTGTTTTAGCCCCCCATGGTCCATTATTTTATCGTTATCCTTCCTTTAATAAACTGTGCAAACTCACCGGCTGGCGTATAGCATCTTATTGATGGCTCTTGAGGGCCATCCATGACAGTAGACTGCAGCCAGACTGAGACACCTGTCGCCGTGAGGTTTGCTTAAATTGGACTTTCGTTTTTCCCTGCCTGGGTACCTGTGTGCTGGGAGGTCATGTCGTCACTCAGGGGCCGCGCTCGGAGCCTGGGCTACAAGCTGGTGGAGGCCCTGGACTACATTGATGGAACCCTCTTCACTGCTGGCCTCTATGACACTCCCAGCGATGTACGCCGGCACCTGGACCTCGCTGAGGACATCATTAACCGCCTTCCTCGCTACTCCAACCACCCTGAAGTCATTGCGAGGAAGGCAGACATCTCTGCGCACCGGGAGAGACTCCGTGGGCTGGAGGGAAACTCCGGCAGGAAGCCAAAGAGTATGCACCCTCGCTCCTTGCTTCGGGATCCCGTTCCTGTCCCCATTCCAGTCCAGGAGTTCGCACCGCCCAGGGGTGATTCCCTAAGGAGTGAGACGTCAGTCGGGATTCCCCCGGAGAAGTTACAGCTGACAGCAGCTTCCATCCGGGACTGAGTGGCTGCAGCTCGCTCCGCCGTCCACCCCACGCAGATCATTAAGCATGTGACGGCGGCAGTCAGGCTGGTGGAGAGGAATCCTGAGCTACGTGATTATCCAGAGTACGCCAACCTGCTCACCTCTGTTTCAGTGCAGGAGCGGCGTTTCCCTAACCTCTCCTTCGCCTCGCCCTCTGCCAGTAAACGTCGTCACACAGCCACCGGTAAGCCTCAGCGAGAACCCCGTCCGGATCCTGTTCCGGGTCGCCGGAAGAACTCTACCTCCCAGTCAGCTGTTTCTTCTGCGTCTCGTCAGGAAGGAATTCCCGCAGCCTCTTCCCCCGGGTCATCTTTCCCTGCTGTCCAGTCAGCTCCTCGTGCCTAGATCGCCTCGGCTGTTGTCCCCTCCTCCTCGACGTCTTCCCCAGCTGCTGTGAGTGCCACGAGTCCTGCTCTGGCGAAGCCCATCATCGGGAGACAGAGGGCCCCCTGGGAGGACGAGGAGGAGCCGCTCGCGATGAACTCAGGTTCAGGCAAGTGCTCTATTTTGTCTTCCTTCTATCTGTTCTAGAGCATTTTTGCCTGTCTCTCGGGGAGACAAGCCGGGTGCAGCCGTCCGCTGCATCTGAGCTCGTCTCACTGGGCTCTGTCGCTACCGGTGATCCTGATCCCGGTTCTTCTTCTTCTCCTGAGCCTTCTCCCAGGGTCACCGGTGCAGAGTCAATCCCGGTCGCTGTTCTGGAGGTTCCGGGTTCGGGTTTGGAGGTCGTCCCTGGTGCTGCACCGACTCAGTCGGGGTCCATCGCGGGTGCGGCACTGACCCAATCAGTGTTCAGCAGGGGCGCAGCGCCAGTTCGGTTCGAGGTCGGTGAGGGAGCTGCAGATCCTCTGCTGTCTGATGCTGGACTGGTCCATCATCCTTCCCCCAATTCATCTCCGCCGGGTGCCGTTGGGGTTCCCCATATTCGGCTCAGCTCTTCCTCGCTTTCTCCCTCTCCAGGGAGGTCATCTTCAATTTCTCCCCTGCGGTCCTGGCGGCTGTGTGATGTGGGTCGGCCGCCTGGAGGACTGCCTCACCCGTTTGGCGTTCTTGGTCGGCCACCTGACCAATTAGACTGTCTGTTTGGCGACCTGGTCCAACCGCCAGAAGTCCTGTTTCTCCGGGCCTGGGACGGGGGTAGGCCGCCCGAACTCTTTCTTTTCCCCCGGCCAGCTATCTGGACGCTGGGCGCAGGCAGACCACCAGAACTGTTCATTGTGTCATTGGACTCTGCCTGCCATCATCCCCGTGTGTTTTCTTATTTCCAACGAAACATTAAGGTCGCTCTGGTGTGTTGTCATGTGCACTACTGTGGTCTATGTATTCACCGCTGTTTAGCGTGGTTTTTTTTTTCTTTTTCTCCTCTCCCCTGTCTGAGGGATGATTTGTGGCTGCCACGTTATGTCTTATGGGCCGGTGTATCTTTGTTTTAGGCCTTGTTATTTGCATTTTTGTCCTGTCTGTTGCACCATCCGTGCTGTATGGAGTATTGTGTTTTTTTCCCTACCATGCTCTGTAATTGCTTCGTGTTTGCTTCCTGTGTTCTCCCTTGTCACTCTTCGTTCCGGTTCCTCGTCTTGGTGTTTTTTCTTTTCTTTTCTGGTTCTCACCCTCCAGGCATTTCCCCCATCCTCCCACCCTAGGTAGGGTGGGGGGTGGGGGCCTTGGGTGTCACGCGGCGTCTGGAGTGCGCCGTTGGGGGGGGAGGACTACTGTTGTGGTTTGAGCACCGATTTCGTCTGCGCTCGGGCCATGCAGTATTTTCCTCCCATCTGGTGTGTGTGCTCCCGATGGCTCTCCGAGCTCTTATTGTGACAGCGCTCGGAGGAGCTTCCGGCTGTCAGAGCTGAGCCTCTGACAGCTGAGCTGCATTAGCGATTGCCTCATCAGCTGTTCCATCCTGAGCCCTATTTAAGGGAGCAGCTGAGGGCCAAACGTTGCTGCAGTCTCGTTGGACATTCCTCGTCTGACATCGTCAGACATCCCGTCATCCAACCTCCGTGCTGATTTCTCTGTAAGTGTGTTTCATTGTGAGTCTGTTCTTGCTTGCCATAGTCTGAGTTATAGTTATAGTGTGTTTTAGCCCCCCGTGGCCCATTATTTTATTGTTATCCTTCCTTTAATAAACTGTGCAAACTCACCGGCTGGCCTATAGTGTCTTATTGATGGCTCTTGAGGGCCATCCTTGACACAATGGACTGAAAGAGGAGGTGTCACCAGGGGTATCAGACAGGACAGTAAGGTCTAAACGCCCCCCGGGGAGAGGAGTAAATGCTGAAGCCGCTGGAAGAAGAAGGGTGTGAGAGCGGAGCCAGCGTTATGTCATGTTAATGTGCCACACAGGCTTTGTTCTAAACATAATGTATGATGGTCAGAAGTTCAGGGTCTCGATGCATGGTATTAAAGATATAAAAGAGGAATGCAAGAGACCCGGGATCTTTTTTTGCTGTAAGTTATGTTGGAGAAAGAATAAAGTTTCTGTGTCGTCCAGCTCGTTGCCTCGCCTGCCTCCTTTCAACACATTGGTGACCCTAAGACATGCCATGGAAAGTGAGCCAAGCACCGCCCTGGAGACTGCCTGGGGGGAGAGCAGCAGCGCCACATGTGTGGTCTCAGTCGAGCTCCCAGAGTTTTGGCTTCACAACCCGACCGTGTAGTTCTTGCACATAGAAGCCCAGTTCGCACGCCGCGGGATAACAACGGACGATACCAGGTATTACTACGTGGTCCCTGCATTGGATGTGCGCGCCACACAACAGGGGATGAGCCTGGTCCAGGAGCCGCCGGCCCAAGCAAAATATGAAGCACTCAACAGGATGCTTCTCCAGCACTATAGCCTTTCTGACAGTGAGAGGGTAGAGAGACTCCTAACGCGTTTGGAGTTAGGGGACAGATCAGTAGTGGAGATCATGGAGAGCATGCTGGCGCTGAGGGGAAGGACATCAAATCTTTCCTGTTTGCCCACTTGTTCCTCAGGAACCGACCAGCTACAGCGAGGGCGATCCTGGCCAACTCGCCACGGCTGGTTGCTAAGGACTGGCGCAGGAAGCAGACCACATCATTTTGGCAACCAGAACTCTCAGCGTACAGACAGTGGCACCTTCTCAACCTCACTCCAGCGAGGTTGAGAAGCTGTTCGTGGTAGCTGGGACGGACACCAGAAGACGAAGGAATGGGGCGATTTGTTTTGATCATCGCCGTTTCGGCTTGAATGCCAAATGCTGCCTGTCGCCATGCCAATTCAAGAAGCCAGGAAGATGGCACGTTCGGAATTCAGTGGCAGCTGCAACCAATGGCGACAGGAACAGACTGCTTTATGTCACGGACACACATTTGGGGAGACAGTTTTTGGCGGACTCCGGCTCCCAGAAGAGTCTCATCCTGCCGGTCAATGCAGACAGGGTGGCAGGACGCAGCGGTCCCAAGCTCACGGCCGCCAACAGATCCACCATCAGGACATTTGGCGAATGGACACTGACAATATGCTTACACAGATGCAACTTTCAGTGGGACTTTGTGATAGCTGCATGTTCCGGCCCCATTTTAGGTGCCGATTTTTTATGTGCTTATGGGTTGCTAGTTGATGTTGCTAATAGGAGATTAGTGGGCGCTGTCTCTTTTACCTCACTGCCCTGCACAGCTCGGGGAGCTGGGTCGACAACACTGGCTGATGTTATAGCTCCAGGGGGTAAGTACTGACATTTGCTCGCACAGTTCCCAGCACTCATGGTCCCGACTTTTTCGGCTACGGTAATGAAACACGGGGTTGAGCACTTTAACCTCTTGCACTCCAGGATACCGCGGGCGGTCACGTCTCTGCATTCTAGCGCGTCCTTGTGCGCACTGAAAAAAAAAGCTCCATTTCCGTTCTTCCACTACAGACACAGCCGCGAACAGAAAGCCAAAGGAGTGCTTTGATTGGTTTAGATGTGATTGACCTCTCATTCGACTAATAAGAGCCTTGAATTGGGTTTCTGAAACCTTGAAGAACCAATGACTGAAAACCTAGCAAGAAGGGCCCGCCTACCAATGGCTGCAAATACAACGAGCCAATTGAAGCAGAGAAGTTCGACGATTGAAAGCGTGCGTCCCGTGCTTAAAATCTGTTTTGTGTAAGCCACTGTGTGTAACGGTAACGTTCGCCCGTCTTTTTTTATTACTACTGTTCTTATTTGTTTTGAAAAATCGTTCGCCAAAACCGCAATCATGGAAGCGCAAAACCGCAATAATGGAATCATGGTTTGACCGGGTCGCGTGACTAGAACCACAAGTCGTAACAAGCGGACCAGCTTCATGTTCGTCTGACAATGAGGAACAGAAGTTTGCCAGCGACACTGTTGTTGTGGACAGGTAAGTGTTATAAGCTAAATTATTCTTTATCACTGAAAATTGTAATCAAAAATGACTTTTGACCGATCGGTAAATTACAACTGTGCGTCATCGCCACATGACGGACCGCGGCGCATGGACCGGACCGTGCGCCACGCTCCTCTGTAGCGGGGAGGGGGGGAGTTGTTATCCTCTACAATGCAGATATTTTAGTATAATTTTTATTGCACTGTAGGTTATTTTTTCTTGTAAAAAGGCCACACATTTTTTATGTGGCATGCTTCTTTGTGTGTGGCGGGCTTGTTTGTTCATTCATTCATTCATGAATGAATAAACAACCCCCCCCCCCACACACACACACACAGCCCTGAGTGTCATCTTTCATTAGAGCCCAAGATGAAGCTTCTATATTGAATCATTCAAAAGTTACAGACATGTTTCCAAACTGTGCCATTTGGCACAATTTGGCACAGTTCAAAAACGCCTGGGAACAACCTAAGAAAAAAGCTGTGTAATATATTCATTTTTTGTGGTATTGTTACAAAATTTTGACCTCAGCTGGATAACACTTGGTTCTACATTTCTCAACGTCATGGTTGATTGTCTGTCGCGTGCATTGGTTTTCCTGGTCTACATGGGAATAGATTTCCCCGCGATGGCCACTGAGCAAGCTGGGTACGCGGACATTTGCGCACTCCAGTCTGCGCCTACTGGGTGGTGCCTTCTTGCACCACCCTGCTCTCCTACTGGAGAGCTCTTGGCACCGTCACGTTTTTGAGTCGGTCCACTCTCTTTCGCATCCAGGAGTGCACACTTTGGTGAAGCTAGTGAGGGCAAAATTTGTCTGGCCGCGCTTGCACAAGGATGAGAAAGACTGGGCTGCAGCTTGAGACGCATGCCAGCAGGCCAAAGTGCACAAGCACACCAGAGCCCCCCTCAAGCCGTTACAAATCCCAGCCAGGAGGTTCGACCACGTCCACGTGGATTTGGTGGGACCCCTCCTGCCATCGCAAGGTTTTATGTACCTCTTAACAATCATGGATCGCACCACATGCTGGCCTGGAAGTGGTCCTGCTTGGTTTCTACCACGTCCGCAGAAGTGGCTCGTGCTCTTTTGTCAGCCTTGGGTTGTCAGTTAATTTATTCATCAACTGCAAGCCTTTTTATTCCCCGCGGGAGTTCGCTTCATTCATCCTGGCCGCTGTTTACGTCCCGCCCAACGCGGACGCGCGCCGAGGGCTCAGCACGCGCTCGCAGATCACATTCAACATACGGAGCGGTCTTTCCCGGACTCTCTGGTTATTGTGGTTGGCAACTTTAACCAGAGAAATCTGAGCCACGATCTCCCCCGATACAAACAGTTTATTAAATGCCCCACCAGAGGAGGAGAACACGCTGGATCACTGTTACACTACAGTGAAGGATGCGTATCGCGCTGGTTCCCCGCGCTGCCGCTCGGACTATCTGATCACGTGATGGTTCACCTCATTCCCACATACAGACAGAGACTGAAGCTCACTAAACCTGTTGTGAGCACTACGAAGAAATGGACCAGTGAAGCTGTGGAGGAGCTGAGCACGTTCTTGGAAATAACTGACTGGGACATGTTTAAAGGAGCCACGCATGATCTGGATGAGTACACGGACACTGTGAACTCATATATCTACTTTTGTGAGGAGAGCATTCTTCCATCGTGCACCAGGGTGAGTTACTCCAATGACAAGTCCTGGTTCACTGCTAAGCTCAGACAGATCAGGAAGGAGAAGGAAGCAGCGTTGAAAAGTGGAGACAGGGACTGCTACAGGGAGGTTAAATATCGGTTTAGCAGAGAGCTGAGGAGAGCAAATCTGTGTATTCTGAGAGACTCCAGCAGCAGTTCACTGCTAAACGACTCTGCTTCTGTGTGGAGAGGACTGAGGCAAATCACCAACTATCGGCCTCAGGCTCCTAAAGGTCAGGATGACAAAGCCCCTTTGTCAAAGACTGCTCCCAAATTACACCCGTTTTGACACCTCGTCAGCTGTGTCCATCCTCCCCCACTCCAACCCAGAGCCACAGCCTCCACGGTCCCTACTTCATCCAAAGGCGGGCCCCCCCTCCTCCCCACCTGCCCTTGTCATCAGTGAGCAGGACATGCACAGACAGTTCTCCAGACTGAACCCGCGCAAGGCCCCAGTCCGGACGGCGTGTCTCCCTCCACCCTGAGACACTGTGCAAAAGAGCTGACTCCTGTCTTCACAGACATTTTTAACACTCCCTGAAGTCATGCCATGTGCCGACCTGCCTCCAAAACCTCCACCATCATCCCTGTCCCAAGAAGCCACGGATCATGGACTTAAACGACTACAGACCTGTAGCGCTCTCCTCTGTAGTCATGAAGTCCTCTTGGCGCTGGTCCTGCCCCCACCTCAAGTCCATCACCACTCCCCTCCTGGGCCCGCTGCAGTAGGCTCTACCAAGCCAACAGGTCTGTGGACGACGCCAGGTCAACTGGCCTCCACTCCATCTGCAGCACTTGGACTCCCCGGGAACCCTCGCCAGATCCTATTTTGTGGACTTCAGCTCTGCATTCAATAACATCCGCCCGCTCTGCATCCGGGACCAAGCTTGTCCCCTGCTCAACGTGCCAGCCTCCTTCTGTCAGGTGGATCACCGACTTCCTGACAGATCAGAGGCAGCATGTGCGGCTGGGAAAGACTGTCTCAGACTCTGTTAGCATCAAGCACAGGATCACCCAGGGCTGTGTACTTGTCACAACCGTCTCTTCCTCCCTATTCTACCCCCAACTCCAACTGCACCTCCCGCCACCACCAGTCTGTCAAGTGATCAAGTTTTGCGGACAAACACACACCCTCATGGGCTATCTTCTCCAACAGGCGACGAGTCCATCTACAGGAGAGAGGTGGCCCAGCTGGCGTCCTGGTGCAGCCCCAAAACCTGCAGCTGAACGCTCTGACGACAGTGGAGATGATGTGGACTTCAGGAAAGTCACAACCCCTCTGCACCCCCCTCACCCTCACAGGCTCTCCCATCACCACTGCAGATTCCTTCCGCTTCCTGGGCACCACCATCACCTGGGACCTCAAGTGGGAGCCGACATCAGCTCCCTCATCAAAAAGGCCAGCAGAGGATGTTCTTCCTGCGGCAGCTGAGGAAGCTCAAGCTACCCACCAAGATGTTGGTACAGTTCTACACGGGCCATCATCGAGTCCATCACTCACCACCTCCATAACTGTGTGGTACGCAGGGAGCCACTGCAGGAACAGACTAAGGCTGCAGCGTGTCGTGCGCACTGCTGAGAAGGTGATCGGCTGCAGCTCCCATCTCTCCAGGACCTGTACATCTCAGGACTCGGAGGCGTGCAGGTCGGATCATAGCGATCCTTCACACCCTGGTCACGTACTGTTTGCCCCCTCCCCTCAGGTAGCAGACTTCGGTCCCTTCAGAACTAAAACCTCCCGGCACATGAACAGCTTCATTTCCCTCTGCGCATCAGACTGCTGAACACCTAAGTGACTTATTGACTCTTGTGCAACTATGTACAGCAGCTCAACCAGACTCATGTCTCAATCACATGTTTTCCTTTTCGCATTACCGACTGCACTATGTGGAACTCCACAATATCTGTGCTCGCTAATATATTTAAAAACTGCTTTGACTAGTATTACTCATTCTTATTTCCACTTTATTGCATGTATAGTTTTTTATTTCCATCTTTATTTTTAACATGTTTAATGTTGCAGCATTGCACCGAGACCTAAATTCCTTGATTGTGTACTACCATGACAATGACAATAAATCTGATCTGATTTGATTCTGATTCTGGTGGCACGGTTCGGATCCCCATTGGACATCACTTCCAACAGGGGTCCACAATTCATTTCTGAATTCTGGTCCATGATGGCCCAGAGGCCTGGGGGTCAAAATTCACTGCACTACCGCTTACACACCCCCCAGGCTAACGGGTTCATGCCAAGCGTTTTCATAGATCGCTTAAAGCAGTGCTCAGAGCTTTGCTCACAGGATGCCAAATTGGGTAGACCTGCCTGCCCCTGGATTTCTTTTGGGTTGTGCTCACACACCTAAGGAGGATTTGCAGCCTCCCCGGCAGAGCTCATTTTTTCCTCAGCCGCTGCGGATCCCTGGAGAGTTTTTTACCGGAAACCCCGCCACCTGAGGCTGATACGCCTGTGCCAAGCTTTGCACAGTACGGCAGGCTTTTAACATACGGGTCTGGCCCACCACTGTTTTCCCTGCACCTTCGTCCCATAAAGCTCTGCAGAACACCAGTTTTGTTTTTGTCAGGCATGATGCCGCACTGTGCCCACCAAGCAATGGAACCATTCAGGGTGTTGAAACCTGGGGCAAAGCATTTTGTGTTAGACTTGGGGGGACGTAGGAGACCATCTGCATCATTTGTCAGAGGTGCAGCTGCCCCGTGTACAGTCGAAACATGTTAAGAAGGTAAAAGACATCTCCTTTCTTTTTTACTTTTTTTGTCTTCTTATATGAACAAATGATAAATAAAGAATGTGATGTAATTTGCAGGCACCAAGAAGACGACCTGTATGAACGTACTCTGATTAGAATGTTTTTAGACACTTGAAGGCCTCATGGTCAAGTCATACAGTATTGATAATGCTGTCATGTGATGCTTTGCTGCTAAACAGACATTGTGTTTAGCTTAAAGAGGACGTCAGATCTATGATCGTTGCACATATGCTCATCACTCAGGTGATAAGTGATGATTGTGTCTCTCTTTGGCCCAAAAAGATAATAGTCATTTGATCACACTTGGTTCTCTTCTCTCTTTTTTTCAACTTGCTGTCACACTCAGCATTTTATTTACAGCTACTGTGCTGTTGAAAAAGTATTTGGCACCCCTCCTGATTTCCTATATTTTTGCATATTTGTCACACTTCGTTCAGGACCTGGACAACTTGCCCTTATTGAGAGAACCATGAATTTTTGCTCTCTAACAAAAAATCTGCCAGGAAAATGTCCAGCCATCAGTTCATGAAGCCTTCCAAATGTGACTGATATTAAGCAATTCTGCACAGAAGAGTGGGTCAAAATCTCATCACAGCGATGGTAAAAAGACTCACTGACAGTTGTTGGCACCAACAGGTGGCACCAGCAGTTATTAGGTTTAGGGGGGCAGTTAGGGAGGCAATTACTTTTTTCACATAGGACCAGGTAGGCTTGATAGCTTTTTCCCTTAATATATGAAACCATCATTTGAAAACTGCATTTTGCATTTACTTGGGTTATCTTTATCATTAAATTTGTTTGATGATCTGAAACATTTAGGTGCGACAATATGACAAATATAAGAATCAGGAAATGGGGCAAATACTTTTTCACTGCACTGTATATTCATGATACCGTACAACCTCGAATGTGATATTGCTTTTATAGAACATTACGGGTGGCCACCCATGGGTGGTTTAGACCCAAGTCACCCAGGGAGTTGATGTCTTACCAGAGTAGAGGGGCTGGGGGAGCGAGAGCGCCTCAGCGGCCACGGTGATCCGTAGGGTGAAACACAGGGACAACCTTAGGGCATCACCGGCCACAGACATCCATGCTGTGTCACGCTCCGGGACTTCTCATAGCCTTCAGATGAGGGGGCGCGAGAAAAGGTGGCGATGGTGGTGTGGGAACAGGACACTGAACACACACAAGGTGGGCAGGCTGAGGCAACGATCCCGAGTCCAAGCCGTCGAGTGGACAGAGACAAGACAGAAGACAGGAGTGAGACAGAGCAGCAGCAATAACATAGGCGTAGGGTGCGTACATGCCCGGCACGTTCCCTGATGAAGTCAGGCCTAGAAGTGGAGCGGCACATGTTCTCACTGGCTGAGGCAGGGACTCTCCAGGAACAGGTGTCCATTTAGTGGAAAACCATTCCAAGAAGAAGAATTATTTTCAAAGTTTTCAGTCAGCAGCCACCACTGATGTGATCTGACATTATCAGTGAGTTAAGTAAATTAATGGCAACGGTGAAACACCTCCACTTATATTGGTATTGCTGTCTGTTCTGCCATTTGAAATGAGCAGTTAACCAGCCAAACTGCTCGTGGCCACCACCTATGTTTTTCCCCATAAATCTGAGACATTACTCATCTTTTATTTGCAACTATTATCGTAAATTTGGAGCTTTTCTCCCAAATCTGTGCTAGTTTTCTTGCAAATGTGAAACTGAAACTTTTCCATCCACTTTTTGCTGTAACCTCCGCAGCAGCTTCACCTGTCTGAAGTATGATTAATACAAGCCAGAAGAACCTGAAAACCTTTCAGTTCCATTCTTAAACTGGCAGAGAATCAGACTAGCAGTCTTCACATCTTTACTATTTGTTCAATACCAAAAATCTTAATATCTAAAAAATTTAAATATAATTTTTAGGAATGTTTGATGATTAAAATTTTTAATCACAATTAATCTTTTGGAATGTTGAGTTAATCGTGATTAATAACGCATTAATCACATGTTTTTCCATACAGATACAGTGGACCTTAAGTCTGTAATTTTTCAAGTTTGTCATACTGCTATGAACATGGGAGTGGACAAATATGCTTGCTGTCTTCACCTGCAGGTTTATTAAAGCTCTCAGCATATCCAAAATGACAAAAACTATCCAGAATATTCTCCAGAAAATTCTCAGAAGTATTACTGCATGTGCAAAACCCAGAATGCCTGGGCTCATTAACGTCAGCATCCAGCCAGCCAGCAGCCACAAACACAGCGTGCTCTTTCTCCCACAGCAAACATCCACAACTGCTAAGGAGATCAATACAAAACCATGGACCTCGTGTGTAGTAACAGACACAATTTCCCTTTTAGCAGAAACATTGCAAACATTAACAAACAACTATCTCACCCGTGATGACACCCCACCGTGCTGCAAAAACGGCGGGGGAGTGAATGGACATTACGCTTGAGAATTTTTTTAGACTGGTACTCACCAACAGTTGGACCAAAAAGTATGAGGATCAAAACAGGCAAATTTCTGTCCATGTCAGCTGCTGGAGGTCAGCTATAACCTAGCATGTAGCTACTAGCTACTAGCCAGCTTCAACAGAAGAAGAACAACCCAACATCCAGGCGAAGTTTTTGGAGGAGGCTGTAACAATTCTGCAGGTGAGCGCTCCAACAGATAACGCTGTAAACTTAAACATGGCAGCACTTTGGGAGTTCCATGGCTGTAATCCAGCTTGTTGACTTAGCAATGTCTGCATGGCGTGCACAGTGTCTGTGGCCAGAACGGCTTTGGGACGGAGAGCCGCTATGCCAAAAAGTACTGTTTGCACTTTCTGCCGTTAACTGTTGTTAACCACAATCACAAAATTTGTCACCGTTAAGGGGGGCAAAGCATTAATGGGCGATTAAGGCGATAACGCCAACACCACTGAAATTTTTATAAAATTCTCATTAATTTTAACATATACATGCATTTATTTATTTTAGTGGAGTCAGTTTTAATTGCCATTAGTTACGTTAATCACAGTTAATTGCATTATTTGCCATTAACTGATGTGCAGTGAATTTGATGCACTCTCTCTGTCTGCTGCCAGTGGTAAAATAATCCCGTTAATTGTGCTTCATGTGATTAACACAACTAACTCAATGACATAATTAATTGCAATTAGCTATGATTAGTAAGGAGGGGGGAACAAATTTGCATCATAGTATTGCGATACTTTGAGTGGTTATACTCTATCGACACTGTATTGTGATACTTTATGTTACAAATACAAACATGCCTATTTAGGTACCAGAGTAATAAAACTAGTTGACTTTTTTAGTCCATTAGATGGTGCTAGGGGTGGGACCAAAGATTGATTCAGCACAGTATAGAAGAAGAAGCCAACTTTATTTTCATTCAGTCCATACAGCCAATCATGTACAGTAGAATGAAAATACGTTTCTCTCTTATCTACAGTGTTAACCCTTTGAGTGTGTATGGTGCAGAACTGCAACATACCCCCTAGTGGTCAAGAGATGTAAATATTTTTTGTCAATGAAATAGCTCAGATTTCCAAGGCTATAACTTGAAAGTGGTAAGAGATAATGGCTTACTGTCAATTAGAAAGATGTAAAATATGGTCCAAAGTTTCAGATAGGAATAAATTTATGCATCTAATTTGCATAATGTCACGGCATCTCTTTAAATTCCATAACTCAGTCAAAACTGGACTTTGGACGTATTTACACAAAAAAATGGTTCAGTCTTTTGACACCGTTTTTTGTACAGAGGTACCTTATCATCTGATCTTCAAAGTACATGAACAAGAAATCAGTACATTTAAAAAAAAAAACTAGAAATTTCTCACCTACTTTGATCAATAAAGTATACAAAATCAAATCAAAGTCAGAGTGAGAAGGCAGGCACAGTACCGCGGTCTGCCACTAGGGGCACGCAAATTCTCACACTCAAAGGGTTAATCACATCTAGAATGAGAGGGGTCACTGCCATGCAAGGCGCTGTCACAAGCAACTTCTTCCCCCATTCTATTACACTGAAGACAAAGCTAGAAGATGGGACGTACCATTTTTATACTTCATACTTTTTAATATGACCCTTCTCTCTTATCTCTGTTTTTTCTCTCATCTCTTTGTCTTATGTCCTGATTGATGGAGCCTTAAGTATCTTTATCATGTTTATAGTCAGCTTCATGTGTGCCTGGGTTTGTGTTTATGTTGAATGTAATTGTGGTTTGTAAATATGGATGTCACCTGACTGCAAAACAAATTTACCTACGGGTACAAATAAAGTAACCTGAACCTGTACCATTTTTATATGGTCTTTGGTATGACCCAGCCAGGGCTTGAACCCCCAACCTCCCGGTTGTGAGGCAGATGCTCAACCAATTAGGAAACCACTCTGGTACTGTTGTCCCACAGGGTGGCAATGTATCACAACATCGCACCAGCGATGATGTACTGATCCCAAAACGCATGCACTGTTGCTTTATAAATTATATATATTCATCTCAACGTTACATACTTTGGGTATTAATCAACCAATTGTGTTTTCAATCCACAAGATTGTGCCAAGCAAGTCAGTTAGGTGAAGCCATTGCTTGTCTTGTGAAATTTGCTGCCATGAGTACAACTTAAGAAGAAGTTGGATGCAGCAAAAAATTTAGCTCAAATGTCAGGCCTTTTTGTAGTTTACAACAAAGACAGAACAAAAGACCTTGGCATGACACAATCCGCAGTGAGTGCTACATGAAAAAAACAAAACACTCGAACCATGTGGTCCGACACACTCCTCTGTGAAATGCAGCAACAGCAGTGTTAGCAATGGCTAAGCTAAAAACACTTCGGCACAAGCAGTGTCAACCCCGATGAACGGCAAACTCCAGACACCTCCCTGTGCAACAAAGCAACTACCAAACTCAGAGTGACCCAAGTAAACAACACAGGCCACCACCCTCCTTGTGTGCAGAAAATGAAGCCCACTGGAATACGAGAATGTGGGCAGCAGAAAGGACCACAACAACACACTAGCCCATGGAGGACTGAGAGTCTGCAGCTACTGAAACAAACGTGGCTGCGGTGAGTTGGAAAGAGGGAAAACTTATGTGAAACAGATACTGACAGTTGTACTTTAGGGACAAAATTTGATGTTGAAATGGGAGGGGGGGATGTAGAGCATCACAGTGGAGCATGAAAGTTGTGGTGTCCTGATACGAAGGTGTGACGACGGAGTGTCGCCACTGTATGGTCTGGTAATTGAATATTATATTATATGTGTAAAAGGATTTATATTTGCAAATGTTAACATGTATTGGATTGTAAAAATGCACATATAATTGTAGAATGTGTTTTGACTGAAGTGAATTCTTTTGTGAGATAATTGTTAATATTAATTATGTTAATTGGGTGAGGCAATTGATTAATCTTGAAACCCCGTACCTTTGCCAGCATGCTTCCTGGTGGTATCCAGGCAAAAGACTCCTCAGGGGTTTGAGGGCCTTTAAAGGATACCAGCAGGAGGTAGTATAGAATGGTGGAGTAAAGGGGGAGTTTAATATGTAAATAGGGGTTTGAATTATTTATTGTATTATTTATGGTGTATTTATTCTGTAAATATTGTGGGGAAATTATTTATGTATTTATGTCCTTTTTAGATATTATTGGGTATATGTGGGAAGATGAAAGATTCATTGTCTTACCTGGGATTATGGTATGTGCCAATTTGGTTAATTATCTCACTGAGTATATTAACAGGTGTTTTCATTTGGTTTGTGTGGGGTGTCGGATGTGTGTTGGAGTTATTGCCTGTGAAGATTGTTGGAATAAAACAGAAAGTGCTGGTTGCAAACTTTGGAAGCCTCCGTTTTTTCCTCTGGTGTCTTGACCGCTCGCCTATCGCTCGTGACAGAAGGGGTGCTGAAAAGTTCATAGGCTGA
This sequence comes from Pholidichthys leucotaenia, assembly GCA_020510985.1. Classification (NCBI taxonomy): domain Eukaryota; kingdom Metazoa; phylum Chordata; class Actinopteri; order Cichliformes; family Pholidichthyidae; genus Pholidichthys; species Pholidichthys leucotaenia. The sequence continues at coordinate 1,615,312 of CM035845.1, forward strand.
AAAGTTCATAGTGGTCAAATCGGACCAAATGTGGTTTATTTTTCAACATAGTTTCCCCTTCGGTCCACACACTTCTCCCTTTGGTGTTGGGAGAACACCGCAGCCAACCACAGCGCCAAATGGGGGTTGAAAAATAACCCCCATTTGGTCAAATTTGACCACTAAGAACTTTTCAGAACCCCCCCCCCCCCCGAGTATTAATATTATACTGATATATACTTACCTGTAAATTGTTAATATTATTAGCATATATGAATATATATATATATATATATATATATATATATATATATATACACTACCGTTCAAAAGTTTGGGGTCACCCAGACAATTATTTTGTGTTTTCCATGAAAAGTCACACTTATTTACCACCATGAGTTGTAAAATGAATAGAAAATATAGTCAAGACATTGACAAGGTTAGAAATAATGATTTGTATTTGAAATAATATTTTTTTCCAGATACTCAACCTGCTCAAAGGAAGGTCAGTTTTATAGCTTCTCTAACCAGCTAAACTGTTTTCAGCTGTGCTAACATGACTGCACAAGGGTTTTCTAACCATCCATTAGCCTTCTGATGCAATGAGCAAACACATTGTACCATTAGAACACTGGAGTGATAGTTGCTGGAAATGGGCCTCTATACACCTATGTAGATATTGCACCAAAAACCAGACATTTGCAGCTAGAATAGTCATTTACCACATTAGCAATGTATATTAGATATTAGAGTGTATTTCTGATTAGTTTAAAGTTATCTTCATTGGAAAAAAAGTGCTTTTCTTTCAAAAATAAGGATATTTCTAAGTGACCCCAAACTTTTGAACGGTAGTGTGTTTTCAAGAGTGTTTTCAATAACATGGCGGTGCACACAGTTGCAGTGGCTGTATGCTCTCTCAGTTGGTGTGTGTTTGTATGCGTGTTTCTGTTGGATCAGTGTTCACCCTCATGGGCTAAAAACAACTACAGCCGGCATGAGCTCCTTACGATTGGAGTTTCATGCAAGCAGAATGTTACAGCCGAGTTTGTTCGATTGCATGACATACCGGCGTATATAGCGAGGGGAACGGGCGCTCCGTGGATTACCATCCCAGAGGGGAGGCGCCGGCGCCGGCGGAGAGAGAGAGGAGACAGAAGCGGGACTGCCGGGCCGGGGCGCTAGCCAGACTACGGCAGCAGCCACACAGACCACCGCTACCGAGTCTCTTCATCTCAAACGTCAGAGCACTCCTGAACAAGATGGATGAGCTGAGGATGCAGATAACAACGAAATCGATAAGGAATAGCTGCATTCTGCTGATTATCGGGACTTAGCTTCAACCATCCATCCCGGACAATGCTATCGAGCTAGCAGGCTATACCGTACAGCAGCATGACAGAACAAGGGACTCCAGGAAGACCAGAGGAGGTGGGCTCTGCATGCACATTAACAACAGCTGGTGCACAGACACAGCGATTGTGGACAGCCACTGCTCCTCAGACTTGGAATATGTGACTGTAAAATGTAGACCCTTCTATTTACCGAGAGAATTCACCGTAGTCACGGTAACCGCTGTATATATTCCACCTGATGCTAGTGCTAACGTGGCTAACGGATATTTACATGACAGTCTGAGCAAACAGCAGAGTTTATATCCTGAGGCTGTGCATATTGTAGCGGGGGATTTTAACCATGTGGACTTGAAAAAGGTGCTCCTCAAGTTCCATCAGCATGTTAATTGTGCTACTAGGGGAGCAAATACACTTGATAAACTGTATCCCAATGTCAAGCAGGGCTTTAGGGTCACCCAACTTTCACATATGGGCCAGTCTGACCACATGTCCCTGCATGTAATCCCAGCATATGCATCACTCAGGAAAACTGCTCCTATTATTACAAAAACAGTTAAAACATGGCCTGATGGTGCAACTCAGCAGCTGCAGGACTGCTTCAATAGGACAAATTGGGACGTTTTTGAACACCCAGACCTGGATATATTTACGGATAGTGTGCTGTGTTATATTAAAACCTGCATGGACACTGTTACAGTTGAGAAAGATATCATGATTTATCCTAACAGAAAGCCCTGGATGACCCGGGAGGTCCAGAAACTGTTGAGGGAGAGGAGAGCTGCCTTCAGGTCAGGCAACACGGCTCATTATAGCTTAGCTCGGGCTAACCTGAAAAGAGGAATCAGGAAGGCCAAGAGGGAATACAGGAGGAGGATTGAGGACCACCTGGCTAGTAATAACAGCAGACAGGTGTGGGAGGGGGTGCAGCAGCTCACTAATTTCAGAGCCAACCCTAGAGCGGCTGTAGGGAGCCCCTCGTTGGCAGAGGACCTGAATATTTTCTTTGCTCATTTTGAGGTGGAGCCTCCAGAGATAGAAACAACAACGGAGCCCACAGCTCCCAGTTGCCCAAGCCTCCTTGTCAAGGAGTATGAGGTGAGGAGAGTTCTGGGAGCGGTCAATCCGAGGAAGGCCACTGGACCTGACGGTGTCTCCGGGCATGTGCTGAAGGATTGTGCGTACCAGCTGACTGGAATCTTTACTAGGATTTTTAACCGGTCCCTGTCACAGTCCACTGTCCCACACTGTTTAAACTCCTCCACCATAATTCCTATATTCAAAAAACACAATGTTACCAGTCTTAATGATTACCGGCCAGTGGCTCTGACTCCAGTGGTGATGAAGTGTTTTGAGAAGCTAGTCAGAGCCCACATTATATCACTTCTCCCACAGTGTTTGGACCCCCACCAGTTCGCTTATACAGCCAACAGATCCGCTGAGGATGCTGTAGCCACGGCCCTCCACGCTGCCCTGTTTCACCTGGAGCAGCCGGAGAGCTATGTGCGGATGCTATTTGTGGACTATAGCTCCGCCTTTAACACCATCCTCCCCGGCAGACTGGTGTCCAAACTTAGGTAATTAGGACTTCCATATTCCATTTGTACTTGGATCCAAAGTTTCCTCTCGGATTGCAGCCAGAGGATCAAAGTGGGACCTCACATGTCCACCACCATTAGTCTCAGTACTGGCTCCCCACAAGGCTGTGTGCTGAGCCCCCTACTGTACAGCCTTTACACCTATGACTGCACCCCCATACACCACAGCAACAGCATCATCAAGTTTGCCGACGACACCACAGTGGTGGGGCTCATCTCGGGGAGAGAGGAGACCGGTTTTAGGGGCGAGGTGCAGCAGTTGATAGAGTGGTGTGGAGACAATAACCTTCTTTTAAATGTCACAAAAACAAAGGAGGTCATCATAGACTTCAGAAGAAATAAAACAGACATTCAACCTCTGACTATTAGTGGTACGGGTGTGGAGAGGGTCGAGGATTTCCGCTTCCTGGGGGTCCATATTCTGGAGGACATGACATGGGAGGTGAACACAACACAGCTGCTGAAAAAAGCCCAGCAGAGACTACATTTCCTCAGGGTGCTGAGAGGAAACAACATCTGTCAGAGGCTACTGTTGTCTTTTTATCGTTGCTCTATTGAGAGCATTTTAACTTATTGTATTTGTATTTGGTTCAGCAGCTGCACGGTAGCTCAGAAGAAAGCTCTTCAGACTGTCATCAACACAGCCCAAAAAATTGTTGGTTGCCCTCTCCTCAGCCTTGAAGAACTGCACCACGCCCGCTGCCTTAAAAAGGTACAAAAAAAAACTGATAGGCAGAAAGAAGAAATGGCTATAATAGGGTTAATCACAGCATTTGACCCGAAAAATCAAACCTGGGAAGAGTATTGTGAAATAACAGATCAATTTTTTGAGGCAAATAGCATCACCAACAGAGACAGACAGAAAGCCATACTCATAAGTGTCATGGATTGCCTACGTACAGTCTGATGTGGAGCCTCCTCAGCTTACATAAGCAAAAAGACAAGACCTACGAAGAGCTTGTAATGTCATAGTCTGTCCTCCAGGCAGACGAGGACATAGGGAGAGGACTCATGGGTGTAGGAAGGGTATGATGCAAAATGATAATTTATTAACAAACACAAAAGTCGGGAACAAAGAAAAACAGTATGATGGCTGAAAACAAAGCTAAAACTAAGCAGGCAAAATACACAAGGCGAAGCAAAGTTTAAACTCACAGACTTGGACTAGACATGGGAACTCTCAAGGACGAATGACTGACTAGTAAGAAATCATAGATGATGACACCAGACAGCACATCCACAAACTGACATAAATAGGGGAACTGATAACTACAAATGTGAAACAGCTGGGCAAACACTGAGGGGCAGTAGGGAAAAGATTACAGGTGAGGAGAACAGGATGGGCAGGGCTATAAGATAAGATAAGATAAGATAAGCCTTTATTAGTCCCACAATGGGGAAATTCCAGGATTGCAACAGCACAGGGATAGCAACACTCAGAACAACAATCAGAAGGCAAGAAAAAACAAGAACATCTAGTAAACATATGTACATATTACTATAAATATATATATAGACATACAGTGCGGAGCATTATGGTTGGTTGGTGAATGTGCAGCAGAAAGTCTAAGCTCTCTCTCCGCGGATGCGGCGGGCCAGCTGGAAGTCTTTGGGCATGATGGTGACCCTCTTGGCGAAGAAGAGACCCACCAGGTGGGCCTCTCTGGCCTCCTGCAGAGCCATGACGGCGAAGCTCAGGAAGCGCAGGTGGGTCTTGAAGTCCTGAGCGATCTCCCTCACCAGGCGCTGGACGGGCAGCTTACGGATGAGCAGCTCCGTGGATTTCTGGTAGTGACGGATCTCTCTCAGAGCCACGGGCCTGTAACGGTGAGGCCTCTTCACTCCGCCTCTCCGAGCAGCCCTGGTGGCTAGCTGCCTCCTGGGGGGCTTCTTCCTCCAGTAGATTTACGGGCGGTCTGCTTGGTTCTTGCCATCGCTCTTTATTATTCTGTCTTATATTTCTTGCACGCCGCCTAAACTCCAGCCTGGCACCCGCGTCCTTTTCGCTACAGCTCCCGGTATGTCGAGTTTCCCATTAGCACCGGGCGGCGGCCAAGTGCTAGCTAGCACCAGCTCCTCCCCGCTGCAACGTCTCCCGCTGCAAACAGTGGCTCCGTCCGCCGACCCGGGAAACCCCCGGGGCGATCCGTCCGTCCATGATATATATACAGAGTGAAAGGTGTAGAAAGAAGAAAGAAGATAAAAAAAAAAGGCTGTCGCAACGGGCAGCCGACTCGTGTGGTGGCGCCGGTCCGCCGGTCCGGCGGTCCTGTCTATACAGACAATCACAGACAGGGGATGCGCAAGAAACATGACAATGAACATGCAGGACACAATACAGACAGGCAAAAACATGACTGTGAACATCACTCTATCACTCTATCATCATCATCATCATCATCATCATCACTCTATAAATCACTATAAATTCAAGAAATCTGTCAGTTTGTGTGTCTGTGTGTCACGATCATAGGACATCATAGGGCGGCCTATGATGTCCTATGATATCAGGCAACATAGGACTCGCAATGCCGTCATATAGACAACAGGACTGGCCATAGCACTGGCTACCTATGATGTAGGCATGATGTCATGTGATGCCTGCCTTGATGTCTTTATGATGTCATATAGACCATCACTTGCCAAAAATAGGACACAGCACTTTAAACCACACCTATAGAAGAGGTTGCCCACCGAGAAGAATTCTGACTTTTGATACATAGTGATGTTTAGTGAAGTACATGCCGGTAAGGACTACAGCTCCTGACCAGATAGAGTAATGATATAGAGTGAAGTACATGGTGATAATGCGTCTGCAAGCTGGTTGCCAACCACTAATCAGTCAGTAATTTAGTCAGCCGGGGGACCTCCAGTAATGCACTGGGCCTCACTCCTTTCCTCACTCTCTATGAAATATTTTTTTTTGCTGGTCATTAACATCTGTTTGTTCTCTCCCATAGATTGAGTCCCCATCGTGCTGTTTGCTCTCTACATGTCTGTTCTTTTCTTCTTCTCTATCTCCTCACCCCCCAGCCAGTCACAGCAGATGACTGCCCCTCCCTGAGCCTGGTTCTGCTGGAGGTTTCTTCCTGTTAAAAGGGAGTTTTTCCTCTCCACTGTCGCCAAGTGCTTGCTCACAGGGGATCGCCTTATTGCTGGGGTCTTTCTGCAACTGTGGGGGTTCCCCCTACAGTTGATAGTGCTATGAGATGACTGTTGTTGTGAAATGGCGCTATATAAATAAAGTTGAATTGAATTGAATTAATCAAATCTAAGAGAAGAAGAACCACAACCAATCAAAGCAGTACATTTGTTCAACAAAATGGATATTGCAACCACGGTGCAGCCACGTCATTCGTTGCTACCAAGTACCGACAAAATCAGGATGCCTGAACCCGCAAAGTCAGCCACCGTGCACCGTGGCTGCACGGTGGCGCAGTGGTTTAGCACTGTGGCAGCACAGTTTTACCCTTGGCCGGGGGATCGCGGGGATCATGAGATCGTGGGTTCGATCCCAGCCCCCGACCAACAGTGAGCTGTGTGGAGTTTGCATGTTCTCCCCGTGTTGCGTGGGTTTACTCCGGGATTTCTCCGGTTTCCTCCCGCATACCAAAAACATGTAGGTTTAGGGCACTCGTGCACGCAGCGACCAGCAGCCGGTGGCTTGTCACCAGACTGCAAACCAAATCTACCTACGGGTACAAATAAGTAACAAAAAAAAAAAAAAAAAAAAAAAATTGCAATGGCTCAAGACACATCATCATTGAACACTACTGAACACTATAAATTCAAGAAATCTGTCAGTTTGTGTCTGTGTGTCACGATCATAAGACATCATAGGACAGCCTATGGTGTCTGGATGATGTCCTATGAGGATGTTATGATATCAGGCAACATAAGACTCGCGGTGCCGTCATATAGACAATAGGACTGGCCATAGCGCTGGCTACCTATGATGTAGGCATGATGTCCTGTGATGCCTGCCTTGATGTCTTTATGATGTCTTATAGACCATCACTCACGATGCCTGCCTTGATGTCTCCAGCAGCAGTTCACTGCTAATGACTCTGCTTCTGTGTGGAGAGGACTGAGGCAAATCACCAACTATCGGCCTCAGGCTCCTAAAGGTCAGGATGACAAAGCCCTTTGTCAAAGACTGTCCCAACACTATGCCCGTTTTGACACCCCGTCATCTGTGTCCAACTCCCCCCCTCCCTCCAGCTCCACAGCCTCCACAGTCCCTACTTCATCAAAGGCGCCCCCCCTCCCCCCCGCCCTTGTCATCAGTGAGCAGGACGTGCTCAAACAGTTCTCCAGACTGAACCTGCGCAAGGCCCCCGGTCCGGACGGCGTGTCTCCCTCCACCCTGAGACACTGTGCGAAAGAGCTGGCTCCTGTCTTCACAGACATTTTTAACACCTCCCTTAAGCAATGCCACGTGCCGTCCTGCCTCAAATCCTCCACCATCATCCCTGTCCCCAAGAAGCCATGGATCACTGGTCTTAACGACTACAGACCTGTAGCGCTCACCTCTGTAGTCATGAAGTCCTTTGAGCGCCTGGTCCTGCCCCACCTCAAGTCCATCACCACCCCCATCCCGGACCTGCTGCAGTTTGCCTACCGAGCCAACAGGTCTGTAGACGACGCAGTCAACCTGGCCCTCCACTCCATCCTGCAGCACCTGGACTCCCCGGGAACCTACGCCAGTATCCTGTTTGTGGACTTCAGCTCCGCATTCAACACCATCCGCCCCGATCTGCTCCGGGACAAGCTGTCCCTGCTCAACGTGCCTGACTCCCTCTGCAGGTGGATCACCGACTTCCTGACGGACCGGAGGCAGCATGTGCGGCTGGGAAAGACTGTCTCAGACTCTGCTAGCATCAGCACCGGATCACCCCAGGGCTGTGTACTTTCCCCCCTACTCTTCTCCCTTTACACCAACTCCTGCACCTCCAGCCACCAGTCTGTCAAGTTGATCAAGTTTGCGGACGACACCACCCTCATCGGGCTCATCTCCAACGGCGACGAGTCCGCCTACAGGAGTGAGGTGGCCCAGCTGGCGTCCTGGTGCAACAACAACAACCTGCAGCTGAACGCTCTGAAGACAGTGGAGATGATTGTGGACTTCAGGAAAGTCACAACCCCTCTGCCCCCCCTCACCCTCACAGGCTCTCCCATCACCACTGCTGATTCCTTCCGCTTCCTAGGCACCACCATCACCAGGGACCTCAAGTGGGAGCCGACCATCAGCTCCCTCATCAAAAAGGCCCAGCAGAGGATGTTCTTCCTGCGGCAGCTGAGGAAGCTCAAGCTACCCACCAAGATGTTAGTGCAGTTCTACACAGCCATCATTGAGTCCATCCTCACCACCTCCATAACCGTGTGGTACGCAGGAGCCACTGCCAGGGACAGACTAAGGCTGCAGCGCGTCGTGCGCACTGCTGAGAAGGTGATCGGCTGCAAGCTCCCATCTCTCCAGGATCTGTACATCTCCAGGACCCAGAGGCATGCTGGCCGGATCATAGCCGATCCCTCACACCCTGGTCACGTACTGTTTGCCCCTCTCCCCTCAGGTAGAAGACTTCAGTCCATCCAGACTAAAACCTCCCGTCACATGAACAGCTTCTTCCCCTCTGCCATCAGACTGCTGAACACTAAGTGACTTATTGACTCTCGTGCACTCTGTACAGCAGCTCAACCAGACTCATGTCAATCATCACTGTTTTCTTCCTGCATTACCGACTGCACTATATGGTTCTCCACATTATCTGCTGCTCGCTAATATATTTAAACTGCTGACTAGTATTACTCACTCTTATTCTACACTTTATTGCATGTATAGTTTATTTCTCTTATTTTATCATGTTTAATGTTGCAGCATTGCACCGAGACAAATTCCTAGTTTGTGTACTACATGAACAATGGCAATAAATCTGATTCTGATTCTGATTCTTTATGATGTCATATAGACTATCACTCACCAAAGAAGAGATACTCATCACCCAATTACGAATAGGACACAAAACTTTAAACCACACCCATTTGAAGCAGTACATTTGACCAACAAAAAGGACATTGCAATGGTTCAAGATAAATCACTGAACAAATAAAGCCTCACCTGTTGGTTGCAACATCTGTGAATCGTGTCAATGCTGGACGCACTCTCCTGATCCCACGAATCACACTCACACCATCTGACAACATGTTTCCATTCACCTTGCGACGGAAACAGTTTCCAGTAAGACCCTGCTTTGCCATGACTGTGAATAAGTCACAGGATCAGTCTTTACAGCACGTTGGTGTTTTCTCCACAAGAGATTTCTTCAGCCATGGCCAATTCTACATTGCCGTGAGCAGAGTTGCCAGATCAAGCAGTCTTCGTATTCTTGCTCAAGATGAAGAAACTAAGCAAAAGCGTGTCACTTTCTAAGCAATGTTGTTTTTAAAGAGGTGCTGACACAGTAAAAAATGTGTAACCTTGAAGAATGGCAGTCTACACTGCAAATGTGTGAAATGCCAAGCAAAGTGCTGATTTTCTCCAGGTGTTCCGGTTTCTTGGTTTCTACAAGCATGCATGGGTCTTCTTGAATAGGGTCGAAAGCCACTTTTTGCTCAGATCTATTTTCATGATCCTGTCCATGAACTGAAATTACGACGCACCTATCCCTCAACCAGTGGTCTGAATGAAGAAAAAGAAGACCCACCAGATGGAGAGCAATAGAGTGAAGAGAACTGCTGCACGTCAGAAAGGATGCCTTGAAGATGAAACACCTCAGGTTCGAGCAGTCATATAGACAATAGGACTGGCCATAGCACTGGCTACCTATGATGTAAGCATGATGTCCTGTGATGCCTGCCTTGATGTCTTTATGATGTCATATAGACCATCACTCACCGTGGCAGTTGCCACGGCCAAGATGTGTAGAGTGATGATATAAAGTACAAGGAGACAAAGAAGAGTAATGTCTGAAGATAGAGTTGAGGTTCGATTAGACAGCAATGATGATAGAAGGACTACAGCTCCTGACCAGATAGAGTGATGATATAGAGTGAAGTACGTGTGTTAATGCACGTGTACACTGGTTGCCAACTGCCAATCAAATCTAAAAGAAGAAGAAGAAGAAGAGATACTCATCACCCGATTATGAATAGGACAGCACTTAAGAGATCGACAACAGACTACGGATGCATGATTTATGGAGCAGCGGCAAAGACAACTCTGGAAAAAATAGAATGCAGCATAGAGCGCTTCGCCTGTGCATTGGAGCCATCAAAACAACACCAAACAATGCAGTTTTAATAGAAGCAGGAGAAATGCCAATGGATTTGAGAAGAGATAAACTCGCATTATCATACTGGGTCAAGCTGAAAGGAAGTGACGAAGCAAATATTTCAAAAACAACACTACAAGACTGCTGGGACTACTTTAATTTCCAGGGACATGGGTTTGGGTGGACAATTGAAAGAAGGACCAGAATGTATGGGCTGCACGCTATTGATATAGCTAACACCAGTTCAGTGAGTAATGTTCCCCTTTGGCTGTTTCCAGGAATAGAAGTAGACGCTAGGCTGCTAATGAGGAAAAAGGATTGGCATATGAGTGAAGTTGGTGTTAAAATAAGCATTTACCTCAGGAACAACTACTATAACTTCTTGCAGCTCTATACTGACGGTTCAAGGAATAAAGAGGGCTCTGTTGGAGTTGGAGTATACATCCCAGAATTTAAAGTGACCATCGCAAAAAGACTCTCCAACAACACATCCGTGTTTACAGCAGAGATGGTGGCAGTAATTATTGCTTTGCAGTGGGTGAAGGAGATCAGACCAGACCAGGTGGTGGTGTGCACGGACTGACTTGCAGCGCTAAAATCCATACAGACACTAAAATCTACAAGGGAAGACCTGGTGATTGAGCTATATCACAGTTTATTTAGGGTACACAGGGGTGGTGGAGAAGTTCAGTTTTGTTGGGTTCCTGCACATAAAGGGTTGAAAGGGAATGACTGCAGACAAATTAGCAAAAAGTGCTCTTGGAAAAGAAATAACTATACCATTGTCTCTTGGAAAAGGTGAAGGGAAAGCAGTAATCAAGAAAAAAGGAACTGAGCTATGGCAAATACGGAAATGAAAGACAGAAAATGAAAAATGAAGTTCGAGAAGCCAGTAGGGAATGGGATTTAACTGGGATTCTGGGAACAGATGGAGATGGAGACGCAATAAGAATCACGAGGAGGGCTCTTTTCTCTTTTGTAAATAACATAGGATTAACTCATAGAATTTAGGGGTCGGGCTCAGATGACATAATGTTACACACTCTTGTACAGTAGGTGGCGGTATGCACCTTTCAGTTGTTTGCTATCCGCCAGTAACCGAGAGAAGAAGAAGAAGAAAAGCTTTGCACCAGGATATGATCAGTTAAGCTATGCTATGTCCCGGCAGTTGCCTATGCACTCAATGGAACTGGTGCTGAAATTTTTTAACTGAATATGGAAGGAGGGGTTTATCCCAAGTGGTGGAAAAAGCCTGTAATTTTACCATTTACTAATCCAGGGAAAGATCCAGCTCATCCAGGCAGCTACAGGCCAATAGCATTAACGTCACACTTAGGGAAATGGATGGAGAAGGTGTTAGTTTACAGACTCTTATATGTACTAGAGCAAAGATGATTAATAAAAAACTATTAGAATGGTTTTAGAAGAGGAAGATCCACAGTGGATGCTCTAGTTAGGGTAAGTAATGATATCGAAAAGACTCTCAAAATGAAAGAAGCAATGGTTATAGTTTACCTGGATATTGAAAAGGCTTATGACTCACTGTGGAGGGATGGACTTCTTATCAAACTGAATAAAATGGACATTGGTGGTAGGATGTATAATTGGATAATGTATTTTTTAACACACAGGACAATTAGGGTTAAAGACAAACAAACAGGAGGGAAGACATCATTATGGCAAGACTCAGACTGGATCATACAGGTTTAAATTGCACTTTATTCACCATGGGGAAAAGCGAAAGTGACAAATGTAGAGAATGTGGAGTAAAAGAAAATGTTGAGCACATCTTATTACACTGTCACAAGTGTGGAAATGAAAGAGAGAATGAAAAATGAAGTTCGACAGGCCGGTAGGGAATAGGATTTAACTGGGATTCTGGGAACAGATGGAGATGGAGAGGCACTAAGAATCATGAGAAGGGCTCTTTTCTCTTTTTTAAATAACACAGGATTAAGTCATAGATTTTAGGGGTTGGGCTCAGATGACATAATGTTACACACACTTGTGGTGGCGGTATGCACCTTTCAGTTGTTTGCTATCCGCCAGTAACCGAGAGAAGAAGAAGAAGAAACCACACCCATTCGAAGCAGTACATTTGACCAACAAAACGGACATTGCAATGGCTCAAGATACATCATTGAACAAATACAGCCTCACCTGTTGGCTGCAACATCTGTGATTCGTGTCAATGCTGGACGCACTCTCCTGATTCCACGAATCACACTCACACAATCTGACATGTTTCCATTCACCTTGCGACAGAAAGTTTCCAGTAAGACCCTTGCATGACTGTGAATAAGTCACAGGGCCAGTCTTTACAGCACGTTGGTGTTTTCTACACAAGAGATTTCTTCAGCCATGGCCAATTCTATGTTGCTATGAGCAGAGTTGGCAGATTAAGCAGTCTTCATATTCTCGTTCAAGATGAAGAAACTAAGCAAAAGCGTTGCTTTCTGAGCAATGTTGTTTTTAAAGAGGTGCTGGCACGGTAAAAAATGTGTAACCTTGAAGAATGCTAGTCTACACTACAAATGTGTAAAATGCCAAGCAAAGTGCTGATTTTCTCAAGGTGCTCCAGTTTCTTGGTTTCTACGGGCATGCACGCGTCTTCCTGAACAGGGTCGAAAGCCACTTTTTGCTCAGATCTATTTTCATGGTCCTGTCCATGAACTGGAATTACGACGTACCTATCCCTCAACCAGTGGTCTGAACGAAGAAGAAGAAGAAGACCCACCAGATGGAGAGCAAGAGAGTGAGGAGAACTGCTGCACGTCAGAAAAAATGCCGTGAAGATGAAACACCTCAGGTTTGAGCAGTACGCCGCAGGCATGACTGTGAACAGCACAGCCATCTGAGACAGAATCAGAATCAGAATCAGAATCAGATTTATTGCCAAGCACATTTACAAGTAAACAAGTAAACATACGAGGAATTTGACTTGACATTGGGTGCGCACGAAAGGCGCATCCCAATGACGCGGCAGCCATGACGAGGCGCCTGTCATATAGGGGGGGGGGTGAAGAGGGGGGAGGGGGGGAAGGATAGGGAAAAACACAGTAGGAGAGAGAAAAAAGCATTGTTGATCAAAATAGAGCTCATTTTATGACCAAAATTTTGATTACAAGAAAAAAACTCTCAAATGCACAATTAGCAGACAATAGATCACACAATGACAAAGCAGTAGTTGACAGAGTCAGTGTATTGTGAATATATATCAGTAATTGTATCAGTAGTGTAATGTTGAATGCAAGTGTAGGTGTGTCAATTGCTAGTGAACAGCAGAGGGCACCTCCTGGCAGTGGATAGATGTTAAAGTCATGTGATCTAAGCAGTCTAGAGTCTCTCGCGCTTGCTTGCAGATGGTAAATTGTCACATGGTGCACTGTCCTTGAGCGTTCATCTGCTGAAACAACAACAACTGTGTCGATTGTTTGGGTTAGCAGGCAGAGCCGCTCCTTCCGCTTATCTTCATCAGGAGGAATGTAAATACAGGGCACCAAAGACAAGGTCAAATCAAATCTGCACAGTGCACTCAGAGAATAGATTTTTCCTCACCCGTGCAATTCTGTGCTTTCATAATTTCCATGTGCAGGCTTAAACTTTATTCCATGGAGAGCACAGGGCTCCAGATGTATTCCTCCGCTGAATCACTGTCATTCAGTTCACCGTTTGCCGCTACTCGTGCCCTCCCCAACTGGTCGAATTTGATGAAGGAGTTTGCCGGGTCCGCTTTGTTCAGCTCTCTCACCTTCCTTCAATTTCTGATACATCAGGGAACTTCACAGCCAAAAATAGAAGTCCTGAGATCATAACCAATAATGTTTCCACAGACGCATGAATTCCAATGTCCATGAGTCTCCTCGCAGGTTCCAATTCTTGGGCTCCCCCTTGGCCCGATTCTTGTTGAAAAATAGTGACAATAGCATATTTAAGCCGCTTCCAAATCCATAATTTCCATTTAGATTAAGATTCAGCAGAAGAAGAGCGACTAAACACAGACAAAAATGCAACATTGCAAAACTGGGAATAGGTCAGGAAGGCAGACAGGAGGAGGGAAGAAAAATGCGACTGCTCTCTCTCAGAGCAAGAAGAAAACAGGAGGAGACCCTTCAGCAATGGGCATGTAGAAATACTTGCTTATACTTGGTTTCTACGGGCATGGACAGGTATGCACGCGTACGGACTAGTAATCATAATACTAAACAGCAGGACCAAAAACTACAGAACACAGAGGCACGATAATGAGAAATCAACACAATGATCAACTGAAGGCTGAGGTAAGGAAACACAGAAAACATCATAACTGAGGGTGAGGACATGAAGAGACACAACAGACCAGTGAGACACAGAAGAGCATAACAGAGGACACAGGAGGAAATAATGCAAATAATAATAACCAAACTACCAAAGACAATCACAAAACAACAACGGGGGAAGATGTTACGGACCTGGCTGTTATTTTGTGTTTTTTTCTGTGTTCTGTTTGGTGTTTTTCCTGCTGCAGTGAGTCATCTTCATAGAGGATCTTCGCCAGTGCAGTGTGCTACAGCTGAGTGAAAGTCGCTGGGGATTGGCTGAGATTCCCGCCAACGCCAGTTTAAAACTTCTAGCTGGCCCAATGACAGTTGGCAGCTTGACAGCAGCAGTGTCTCATGTCGGTCTCCAAAACAGTGTACTTTAGATTGATTAATTCCCAAAGAACTGGTAAATACTCATGTACTGTATATAAATTGGGAAGACCACATTCTTGTTTATATTCACAGAGCAGAAGAGGTGAGCTGCCATTTTCTTTGTGTCTGTTTTTCTCCTGTTTTTGTTAGTGTAGGAAGTCAGGTGTAGGGTTGTCTTTTTGTTGTTTTTGGTTTTACATAGGATAGGTAGCACTAACTTTGGTCAAGATAGGTGGGGTTTTGTTTATTAGTTTTGCCTCGGTTCACCCTGGAGTCACGTTCACTGGTCTGTAAATAATTCTCGTGTAAATAAAGCACGCTGAACTTGTGATAAATCTCAGCTGTGTGCAGTTGTATTAGGTCACCAGCTCACTCAGTGGGATGCACCTGTCGCTCATTTACTGCCAGTTATTTAAGGCTGCCTGCACATTCTCTCAGTGCAGCAGCATTGTCAACTCTCTATTGTCAATCGTCTGATGTCTATGGACTATTGGACTTATTCCTCCTCCCCTCTCGCAGTGCGATCTTGGCCCTGGAGAGTTCCCCGCTGTAAGTTACTTTAAGATAGCATTTTTTGTATTCCGTGCACAGTTTTTGTATTTTCTGTTCTTGTTAATAAATATCACTGAACAGTTCAGGGCCTGGGTCATTCTCTCTGCTCCGATGGTGCCAATTCATGACACTGTTCTGTTCCTGCTGAACTGAACAACGCCTTACAGTATAGGGAGTGTAGCATCATCTCACTTTGGCTCATCAGTAAAATTATTCTTCAGCTTAAAGACATTGTTTCACCCAGGAAAAGGACAGTCAAGAACTGCTTTTTCATACCAGGACCACAGCTGAACTAACATTCCTTTCTTAAACCAGCCTCCGGAATCCCTCCTAATGCATTTCCTCTTGAACATTTTATGGCCCAATAAAACATGGACAAAAGACAGACCTATGGGAAGGCCTCATATGGCCTACAAAATATCCACAGCTCAACACTGCCTTCTACTGGCAACTCTGGGACATGCTGGATTTAACCAGTGAACCTTTTAACCACATTATTGTTAAAAGACCCAATTCTCAACATCGTCTTTTTTTCAGGACACCATGGAAAAGCAAATGGACTCTGATGCTTGGTGTGGACAATCAATAATGGGTTTGAAATATATTAATCCTTGATTTTAAATATGTGCATGTTAAAATGTTTAAATGAATGTTTATTCTTGCATGTTAATTTAGAAGTACTAATTATAAAGTTGCATGAGCCACTGAAATAGGTTAGATTTTATACCTAAGTATATAGATGAATTTTCAGTATTAAGACGTGTATCAGATTTGTAAAAACATCTCTCAAATCATGTGACCGATCGCAGACAATCTCTGCTTGACAACAGCTCTCTCAAGGTTATATGGTTGTTACAGACAAAAGCCTGTTTGTTCATTGGACGAAAGTTCTTAAAACCCACCCACAACGGAAAACTATTGGTTTGAGCTTTTGTCAACCCCAGGAAGCCCGCGAAAACTCAACTGGAGTTATAAAAGGAGAGAGACCCCTCTCTTCAGCTCGTTCGCTAGGCTCTTTTCCTCTTTGTCTCTTTGTCTTGTCTTCACAACAGATGACTGCACAGCACTTCAGAGCATTTTCGGGAGAACAAAGACTTCACTGCCCGAACAAAGAAGCCTTCTCCCACGTGTTTTTTTATTTTTCTGTAAACGTCTAGGAATTAATACTTTTCTTTCCTGAGCTCAAATCCTAAATTTGGAGTCAAACTCCATTTCTAAACGTCTAATTTTATAACTTTTTCTTGTTAAACTTTCTTTAAACTTGCCGTTTGACCACAGCCACCCTAGAAGCTAATTTCATCTGCACAAAGTCACAGAAATCTTTTAATTTTGCTAATGGATCAGATTTTGTAATTATTCTCGAATTCCCTCGTGAGAAGTCATTGATCCATGACGCGCAGCTGAAGAAATCAACACGCCACAAAAAAGGGAGACTTTTGGGCTGTACCTCAGCCCAGGTGATCAACACATCAATATCTCATCTTGTGACAATAGGCTGGAAAGCCGCTGTACTTTGTAAGAATATCTACTGGCCAGATATTCTGGTTTTGGAGCTATCTAAGAACTACAGACTACGACACCGAAAGGATCTCCACCATGCAAGGTCACGTGAGCTGCATTCTTTATTCATCTGCTGAATAAAATGTCTGAGATTTGAGAATAATTCAGTATCTGATCAGATACAAAATTGAAGAGCAATTAACATGACTCTTCTTTTACTTAAAATTCCGTTTTCATTTTCTTTAGAGTAATCCAGAATTTTCCATATAATTAGTTTAATTTTCCCCATAAATTTACGTTCAGTTTTCCATAATCCATTAACTTCAAACTGATCTAAATTCAGCTTACATTTTCACCCTGGTTCTGCAAATGTTCACATTGTTACTCTATCATTTACAAGTTTAATTTAAAGCGTACCTGTGGTGGTCGTGAAGACGCATTTAACTTGAAAACATTAGGAAAAGGTATTTGTTATTTGGGTAAATAATTGTTGCCAGCCATATACCACCTGAGATATATTGAAATAGGACCGCGGGCATGGCCAGCCAATGAAAACCATGGGCGCCGCCTTGGCATATGTGGAAGTGACGTCATACTGTTGCTACTGAAAAGACAATACTCCCGTCTGTATGAGAGACTAGGGTGCTGTTGTGAGTGTTTTTGTTCTATTATGGCTGAATTGTCGGACTCTGAGGAAGAATTCGTCCAACATGGCTACAGGTTTGAGCCAGAAAGGTCTTCTGAGGGTTAAAGTGACGAAGTGGTCCTCACACACAACGCAATTTCGTCTGAAAGGATTCGTCTGTGCCCTGTTCCGAGATTGCGCAATCACTTTTCCGCTATGATCTTCTGACAAGGTGAGCTGGGTTTGGGTACAAAAAAGAAGTGTTTATCTTTGTTTTTTCGCTTATGATTGAGACATCCAAAGGCTTTACATTCCGCCATGTTGCAATATCCATATCGCATTGTATGTTTTTGTTTTAACAAGAGCGCCGAGTATCTGCCGCTCTGTATAGCGGCGAGGGAGGAGCCGAATCATCTGCCGTGTTGTGGCCGTTATGAGCTCAGATCAGACGAGACAACCCACTGAATTTAAGCATTTATTTATTTATTTTCTACTCGTTTTAGTTCTGCATTTAATATGAACCCTGAGTTTGAAATAAACGTTTGAATTTTGGTCCTCACACACAATGCAACATGCCGAGTGTCTGCCGCTCTGTATAGCGGCGAGGGAGGAGCCAAACCATCTGCCGTGTTGCGGCCGTTATGAGCTCAGATCAGACGAGACGACCCGCTGAATTTAAGCATTTATTTATTTATTTTCTACTCGTTTTAGTTCTGCATTTAATATGAACCCTGAGTTTGAAATAAACGTTTGAATTTGAATTTGAATATCCCGAAAGCCACTGCTCATCCGGGCACTCCAGTCTCAGCCAATATTGATCCAGATCGCGGTGCCCACTTTATTACGTCACAGGAAGCGTCCTGGAAGGCCATGTAGCCGCTAGTATGGCTGCACCCATGTTTTGCTGACATAGCTGAACAAGCACATCAGCAATGAGTTTATATCAAATTGCTTTGAACATGAATTTCAACTTAAACTTGAACTAGAACGTGAGACAGGGGCTCAATATAATATCTTTTTTTTCACGACCACCACAGGTAACCTTTAATGTTGAATGAAATCATTGCAATGTCCTTTAATCATCATTTCATTTAATAAATATGTGAAAATGAGAGAAGTTGTTGGGAATTTATTTCATTCTGAGTCTGGTTTCAAAGCCCCCAGTATTGAATTCACAAAAATTTTGAGACTGATTATTAATTAATTTATTGAGTGATTAAACAGGTATAAAGTGAAATTAATGATCAAAGTGCTCACTAAAGAGGTGAGCTGGTGCCCCACGAGTGTTTATTAACTTTTTCTGTGTGTGTGGACCCGGAGTAAATCTCAGGTCCCGATACATTAATACAAATTAAATAATTTTTATACCTGATCATAATTATTAATCACATTTTGCTATAGGAGTTCCCTTATACGTTCCCCAAGGACGTTCAATAAAGATTTCCCCTCCTAAGCTTCTACATATCCGGAGAGGCTGAAATTTACAAGGGTTATTGGGCTTAATATTACATCAGTAAATCCAAATTTTCAGCTCCAAACTCCTGTGTTAAATTAATAGCTCCCCTAGGGACGTTCATTAAAGATTCCCCCTCCTAAACTTCCACATATCCGAGGAGGCAAAAATTTGGGGATGTACAGTACATCCTATGGCAAGCCATTTTAACATTTAATAGCTAGCCTGAATATGTACTGCAGATATCAATAATTCAATTTTTCCTGGTAAAAAATGAAAATTTCTCATATCCACAATGAAATTCTTCCTCTCTATAATGATCTTTTCAGATATCTATGGCATCATTATTCCTAGGAGAAAGATGTCACTTTTCCCCATTCATGTGTATTGGGTTTTCACTTCCAGATATCTACAATTACATTTGTCCTATCTAGAATGAACATTCTGGATATCTGAAATAGAATTCTTACGAGGAGAAACTTTTATTTCAGATATCTAGAATCCAATTGTTACTAGTCATAATTTTCATTTTGGATATCCACAATAAAAAAACATTCCAGATATCTATAATGTATTTTTTGGACATCCAAAATACATGTTTACTAGTAAAAATAATATTATAGATATCCACTATTCATATTATGACAACTCAAGTAGGTTCATTTTGTCTTCTTTTAATTATTTACCTTTTGTTCTTATTAAAGACAAAAATAGAAAGGAGTGTTTTGATCTTCTTTACATGTTTCGACTGTTCACTGCAGCCTTCGTTATGACTATCTAAAATTAAATTTCAGATATCTGTAATTGAAATTGTGACTAGTAACAATTGACATAACGCACGGCTCAGGAGACGCACACACACAGGCTTAGAGTAGTTCAAAGAGTTTATTAACAGCAGGAGTGAATGAGTGCGTGTCTGCGGGATGTAAATGTGTTGGTGATGGTGTCTGCTCCAGGCACAGAGGCAGGTGACCGTACAGCCGAGCAACCCTATGGAGAGAGCACAGGGAGAGGGTGACGGGCATACACCAACACAGGAGGGATTTATGGCAAGAGAAGGACTTACTTGGTGGGTCAGGACAGCTGGCACAACAAGGGGGCGAAGCCCGGAAGACAGCCACCTGGAGAGCTCCGTACAGCAGCGAGGATTGGGCGATGGAGTGGAGATGTCCGCCGCTGGGGAATCCACCTGTGCACAGGGGAGAAGACTGAAGAAGAGAGGTAAGCGATCTTCTTACCAAAAAGGTGATGCTGAAGAGAAGTATGCTCACAACGGTGAGGGACGAAGTCTGACGGCTTCAGGCCGAGCCTCCGGGCGAGACGGCCTTTATCCCTCGCCGCTGATGATTGTCAGGTGCGTGAGCAGGTGGCGCCGCTGATGAATGGCGCGGCGTGACAACAATATACTTACAGAAATCTGTAAACATATTTTGGATATCTACAGAGAGACTGTTAGGATGCCATTTTAACATAAAAAGCGTTGATCGACTATGTAAAATTATATTTTACATATCCAAAATTGCATTCCTCCTAGTCAAAATAATATTGTAACTAGTAAGAATGGCATTTAGTGGCCCTTTTATCATTTAATAGCTTGACTGGATATGCATTGTAGATATCAATGGTTCAATTTTTCCTCGTAAAAACGAACATTTCACATATCTACAATGAAATTCTTCCTCTCCATAATGATCATTTCAGATATTTATGACACCATTCTTCCTAGGAGAATTGACATCACTTTTCTTCATTCATGTGCATTGGGTTTTAGATATCTGGAAGTGAAAACCCAATACACATGAATGGGGAAAAGTGACGTCTTTCTCCTAGGAGTCTCCCCCCGTTATCTGGGCCTGTTCACCATCAAGCGGTTGATCAACAACGTCACCGTTCGGTTGAACGTGCCACCTTCAATGCGGATCCACCCGACATTCCACGTCTCCTGCATCAAGCCCCTCACCGCCAGTCCTCTCTGCCCTCCTCTGGATCCCCCGTTGCTTCCCCCCCCCCCCCGGGTTATCGACGGCCAGACAACATATACGGTGAAGAGGATCCTGGACATCCATTGACGAGGTCAGGGGTGCCAGTACCTCATGGACTGGAAAGGGTACGGGCCAGAGAAGAGGGCCTGGATTCAGGGGTCCTACATACTGGACAAACAGATGGTGCGGGCATTCCACCGGACCCATCCCCACAAGCCCAGTAGGACACCAGGAGGTGCCCCTTGAGGAGAGGGCACTGTGATGAGCCACAAGAAACGTCTAAGCCTGATATTCTATTATCTGTTGGCTGACCTGTGTTTCTCCCCATTGTCCTTCTATCTCTCAGGTTGCTGCCACCCGTCGGTGTGTCCTCCAGAGGTGATCATGCTCGCCTGACAAAGAAGAGCGCCGGACGTCCACCCAGGTCACCGTCTTCCCCCTGTTCCCCTGGTCCATGCAAGAGTTCCCTGCTGGACTCCTCTGCTCACAGAGTAAGAGTGCTTTCCCATTATTATTCTCCCCTTCAGGAGATTCTGTCCCTAATTATCTCTGTCTGCATTTTTCTCGTAGGCTACGTGCTGCTCCAGTGGGTCCCAGTTCTGTGTCTATTTACACACGTGGACAAAATTATTGGTACCCCTTTGTTAATGAAAGAAAAACCCACAATGGTCACAGAAATAACTTGAATCTGACAGAAGTGGTAATAAGTAAAAATTCTATGAAAATTAACCAATGAAAATCAGACAATGCTTTTGAATTGTGGTTCAACAGAATTACTTTAAAAAACAAACTCATGAAACAGGCCTGGACAAAAATGATGGTACCCCTAGAAAAGATTGAAAATAATGTGACCATAGGGACATGTTCAGCCAAGATGTGTCCTCTAATTAACATCACAGGTGTCTACAAACTTGTAATCAGTCAGTCGGCCTATTTAAAGGGTGATAAGTAGTCACTGTGCTGTTTGGTGACATGGTGTGTACCACACTAAACATGGACCAGAGGAAGCAAAGGAGAGAGTTGTCTCAGGAGATTAGAAAGAAAATTATAGACAAGCATGTTAAAGGTAAAGGCTATAAGACCATCTCCAAGCAGCTTGATGTTCCTGTGACTACAGTTGCACATGTTATTCAGAAATTTAAGATCCACAGGACTGTAGCCAACCTCCCTGGACGTGGCTACAGGAGGAAACTTGATGAAAAATGGAAGCGACGGATAATACGAATGGTAACAAAAGAGCCCAGAACAACCTTTAAACACATTCAAGGTGAACTCCAAGGTCAAGGTACATCAGTGTCAGATCGCACCATCCATCGTTGTTTGAGCCAAAGTGGACTTCATGGGAGACAACCAAGGAGGACACCACTGTTGAAAACAAATCATAAAAAAGCCAGAGCGGAATTTGCCAAACTGCATGTTGACAAGCGACAAAGCTTCTGGGAGAATGTCCTATGGACAGACGAGACAAAACTGGAACTTTTTGGCAAGGCACATCAGCTCTGTGTTCACAGACGCAAAAATGAAGCATAAAAAGAAAAGAACACTGTCCCTACTGTGAAACATGGAGGAGGTTCTGTTATGTTCTGGGGCTGCTTTGCTGCATCTGACACAGGGTGTCTTGAATTTGTGCAGGGCACAATGAAATCTCAAGACTATCAAGGTATTCTAGAGAGAAATGTGCTGCCCAGTGTCAGACAGCTTGGTCTCAGTCGCAGGTCATGGGTCTTGCAACAGGATAATGACCCAAAACACACAGCTAAAAACACCCAAGAATGGCTAAGAGCCAAACATTGGACTATTCTAAAGTGGCCTTCTATGAGCCCTGATCTAAATCCTATTGAACATCTGTGGAAGGAGCTGAAACATGCCGTCTGGAGAAGGCACCCTTCAAACCTGAGACAACTGGAGCAGTTTGCTCATGAAGAGTGGACCAAAATACCTGCTGAGAGGTGCAGAAGTCTCATTGACAGTTAAAGAAATTTATTTATTTATCTTTTGTTCATATAAAAGACAAAAAATAAAATAGAAAGGAGATGTCTTTACCTTCTTTACATGTTTCAGCTGCACTGCAGCCTTCGTCAGAAGACGAAGGCTGCAGTGCAGCCTTTTTATTTATAAATTTTTTAAGAAAAATTTATGAAGGAATGACGATCCGCAAGTGTGCACACAAACAACGTGTGTGACCATCATCCACACGGAGAGAGGCGCCCCGCCCGCATGTTCTAGTCACCAGCCAGGCAGTGTCTCACAACTAGCATGACTGTCCAAGAGAAACACAAGCTTATTAAAGTACTTTAAATGGAGGGGAAAAAATCAGAAGAGGCATGTAAGCACTGGAGGCATTTATCATGGTTTTAACCCGCTGGTAACGGGAGCAATAATGGAAGAGTCGCTTAGCTAACAGCTGTGGTTAAGAGCTCGAGTTGGTTGATTTTGTTATCAATGCCCCTTTCAGGGCATAAATAAGGCACCAAACGCCAGCAGTGAGTTTGCTTATTTATTAAAGAAAAAGAAGCAAAAGAACGTGCCATGAGGGGCAAAACGCAAACAACTATACACACGACCTCGCAGGGAGATAACGTGAGACATACAAAGGATAAATAAAGACTCAATGCAGTCACTTACATATAAATAGTGAGGGCAAAACCTTACGCTGAAGAGAGGGCTGTAATCAGGGTTGGGGATTCCGACCTGAGTTGGGTGAAATCGCAGCGAGGAATAAACTCACTAGCGATCCTAAATAGTACAACAGAAACTCAAACTACAAATAGGTGAGGGCCAAAAGGAATTACTAAACACACTCAGTTCTGACAGGCTGCCAGCAGGCTTGACAGTCAGAAGTCCTGCCGTGGCGCTGTCAAAATAAAAGCACAAATAATCCCCATAATAAATAAGACTAAATAACAGACCAAAAATGTGGAAAATAATAAGTGACTCGAGCACAGGACAGACCCGCGCTCGGGATCACTACAGTGCCCCCCCCCCTTTAAGGGATGGATTCCAGGCATCCCACCATAACATCAAGGGAGAAAAAGGAACACACACACCCCCAACCAGAAAAACTACCAAAACCAGCCTCGGGAGGGCAGAGGGGAAATCCAGGCCTGGAGGGAGAGACACTGGCATGGAGACAAACTCAAAACCCATAACCACATATTAGGATACAAACAAAACCAGAACATAAATAATAAACAAAGAGACAATTCAGGTGGCCTTCCAAAGTCCTGGCTCCACCCGACTGTCAGGGAGAAAAGGTCGGGCGGTCTACCAGGTCTCCAGAGACCCCGACCAGAAAGAAAGAGTCCATCGGGTGGCCGACCAGAGTCCCAAAACCACCTCAGTAACCCAGAAGGCTCGAGTGGTCAGCCAGCATCCTTGAGCCACCAGGACTGGAGTGGTGAACCAGGAGGCGCCTTTCCCACTGGGAGGCTCAGTGGCAGGAAGCCGGACTGGAGCAGGGGAACCCCAACAGTGTTTGGTGGTGGAGAGAGGATAGGAGCCCCAACGGCATCTAGCAGCAACAAATCTGGAGCACCCATGTCAAACTCAAGCCGGAGCTTAGTGGCACCCGCAGCGACCCCAGACTGGAGCTCAGTAGCACCCTCGGTGGCCCCGGAGTGAGGCGTAGCTGCACCCTCGGTGGCCCCGGGCTGAGGTGGAGCTGCACCCTCAGTGGCCCCGGGCTGAGGCGGAGCTGCACCCTCGGCCGGAGGAGCTGGACCCACGAAGACTACAGGCAGCAGACCGGAACCCCCAGAGATTTCTGGTGTAGATGGATGTTCCCCGGTGACCCTAAGAGAAGACTCAAAAACAAGAGGAACAAGAACAGGGTCAGGGTCACCGGCAGCAGTGGAACCCGGCGAAGTGAGCTCAGATGCTGCTGACAGCAGCACCCGGCTCTCCCCTCGAAGAGCCAGACAAGATCTCTCCAATACAGAAATAATGAAAACAAAGGAGAGTACTTGCCTGAGCTCAAGTTCCACCGCCGTCCAGGACTCCGTCGATCCGGATGGCGATCTCACTGACCCGGCCTACTGGAGATCCAACTCCAACTCTGCTGTGGTGGCCCCAACAGCAGGCGTGATGGTCTCAGGAGTCTTAGGACCCCCTGACATAGTCACCAACACAGATGACTTGCTCGGCATAGCGACAGGAGACCCATTACCAGCTGGAACTAGGCTCTGCATAGGTGAAACCCAGGGACGCTTCATCGTCGCTTCAGGTTCCAGGTAGCAGACGGCCCTCCTCCTCTGTCCATAACGTGGCTGCAGAGCTGGAACCAGGCTCTCCAGGCCTGCAGGCTCCTCCTCCATCCGGTGGCTAGGTCCTGGAACCGGCGGACACTCGGAGAATAAAGGAGAAGACACAGAGGAAGCTAGTAAAATTTTGGTGGCTGCAGCAGGTGGTGAGAACTCAGCAGACTGCATAGACTGAGCCTCACCCCCAGGAATCAGACAAGGTAATTCATCAGATTGGGATATAGAATGAAAAAAAACACTCGCCTGTTTTCCTGGGATATGGTGGTGACTGCTGCAGCAGGCTGAGTTTCTCTCTTTCCCGTATTGGCGGTCATGGTGGATCCCTCAGGAACACAAGGAGGAGCCGCTCCTGCAGGATCGGTGATGGGTGTCGCCAGAGAAGAAACCACTGGGCTCGTAGCAGCTGGAGGAAGCACCATAGAGGAGGGAAGAACAGCTGAGGTAGTCCGGGGAAGGGAAGCTGGTGAAACAGCTGACAAAGGAGACCCGGAGGCTGAGGCTGCAGTCAAACCTCTCTGCAGTGGCAGAGAAAAGACAGCTGACTGGGAGACAGAGGAATTTTTCCGGCGGCCCGTAGCTGGATCCAAACGGGAATCTCACGGCATATTGACCAGGTGATTTTCCTCCCTCAGCTTCAGAACAGCTGTGTTACGGGGAGGAGAAGGGTTCAGTGCCAGGCGCCAGCGTCTTCAGGCCGGAGACGACCCAAACGTCAAATCTGGAAAACGTCGCTGCTAGGCGGAAACAGTGGCCAGCAGCTCAGCAAACTCAGGATACTTGTTCAGATCAGGATGTGATTCCAAAATCCTGACAGCTGCCACCACACTCTTAAGAACCTTATCTGGGCTGCAGGAAGAGTGAGCTTCAGCCATATGGCCCCTGATGAATTCAGCTGCCCACTGTTCATCTTCGCTGGGAACCCTGGCTGTTCTCCTCCTACGTCGCGCTGGGAAACAGCTTTCTGGGGATGGAGACCCGGGAGTTGGAGCTGTAGCAGGAACCTGACGAGGAGTAGATGGAACTGAGGCCCAGGAGTGCTTCCCCATCAGCCCCAATCTAAGCTTCCTAGTTGAGTTCTTCTCCAACTCACGGTTCTTTCGCTGAAGCGCCGATAACAGTGATATCATCTCCTTTCCCTCAGCATACTCAGAAAGGCGAGGATGACACTTCACAGCAGCCTCTGCAAAGTCCAGGTACCATAAAGCATCTTTAGGCATAGAATAACTGTGAGCTATGGCAAGGAGGTCATCTATTTCCATAAGAGCTTGGCAAAGCTCAAAATCCAGGCTCATAGGAGAGCACCTGCCATATGACGCCATAACCAAAAAAACGCAGGCACCCAAAAAGAGAAAAAATAGAGTCACAAAGACAAACTCACTACCGCTGGCACCAACGGGCTGCGACCTACTGTTATGAATGCCCCTTTCAGGGCATAAATGAGGCACCAAACGCCAGCAGTGAGTGTCGTGAGCCGCTCTGCATGCCTGCTGCCCTAATTATTTCCACAGCTGCATGCACACCTGTTCTTACTATCCAGCAGCCTATTTAAGCAGCGCTGCCCTCTGGACTGCACGGAGACGTCATTGCTCCCATGATCTGGCAAGACCTTTTCGCCTACTCAACCCATCTTTCTTTGGAGTTCCGCCTCCTCTACTTCATCCTCCTTAGTGCTTCTTCTGGGAGTCTGAACTCCCCACCAGCAAGTAAGCTTTTATCTATTCCTGCACTATCCGTTCTTCTCCATCTCCCCTGTGCACAGGTGGAAGCCTCCTGGTGGCAGACTTCCTCCTCCTGGCAGCAGACCTGAGCACAACCTGCACCTCACCTTCACTGTACAAACTTGCACCTCTTCACCTCGGCAGCGGTGGCTTTGACACGGAGCAACTGGACTGGAGCCTCAGGAGTTCTTCTACTCGTAAGACAGCACATTCTCTGGTACAATCCTCCATACCTCAAACACTCATCCATCTGTCTGTGTTTCCTCCTAGGGTTGCCAGTCAGAGCGGTGCTCTGCTGGCCCTGCTGTTACATTCCTACATGCATGCACACACCCACACTCACACTCCTTATAATAAAAGATAATTGTGTTTATTCTATCCATTCTGTCCATTTTTAGACAACTGAGAAATAAATGCACTTTTTTATTAAAAAGGCTAAATCTGAATATTATTTATCTGTCATAACTGAGAGTCTTAATAATCCACAGAAATTTTGGAAAGTGATCAAAGGTTTATCTGTGAACAAAAGCTCTCAGGTTCTTCCTACTTTTGTTTTAAATGGCTTAGTCCCATTTTATGATAGAACTGAGGTTTTAAATTGCTTCAATAAGCATTTTGTGTCATCTGGTTTTCTGTTTAACTCTACAGGAGCTACATCTGTGCCTCACTGTACTAATTCCCAAATGTTTTTTGGAGAACCTTTTAGACTTGTACCTTTTACTGTACAGCAAGTTCATAAGGCTCTCAAAACTTTGTTTTGAGTTTGTTTTTTAAAATAATTCTGTTGAACCACAATTCAAAAGCATTGTCTGATTTTCATTGGTTAATTTTCATAGAATTTTTATTTATTACCACTTTTGTCAGATTCAAGTTATTTCTGTGACCATTGTGGGTTTTTCTTTCATTAACAGAGGGGTACCAACAATTTTGTCCACGGCTGTGTATACAAAACGACATGTCAAATCACACCAGGATTATCATATCCAGTCTGTGTTGTGCTGTTGCTTATTTTTTGTCACGTTTTGTCTGTTTCTTTTTTTTTTTACAGTTTGAATTTTGCACATTCTAAATAATCTGTAATTTGCTGCTGATTGGAATAAACAATTTAGTGATTTATTCGTTTGCATCATAATTTTCTATTTTGTCTCTTCAGACTCCGGTGGGAAAAGAGTCAACAGTACGAACCATTTATCAGTGACTTTGAAAATAATGGCTCATTTTAAGAAAAGTAACCAAAACAATTATTTGCTGAAGACTGTAAAACAAAATAGAGACATCTGCAAAAGTACAAAGGTTTATTGTCAAAATTCCCAGGGCAATACTACATGAATACAAGTATAGTTCACTGTTGATGCAGAGAATATATATTTATACAGTATCTACATGTAGTCAGCAATACTCAATACGATACATTTCCAGTTAATCCACGTATTTCTCCATGTAACCTTGGGACTGCTTTATTTTAATTACTTCTAATCCTAGATCCATTTGTTTTGGCTTAAAATGCATCATAATTGCTAAATATATCTTATGCCCAACTCAGTACTGTTTACCTGTTGAAATATATATTTAACGGCTCATATGGCACCTGATCCATGTTTTGCCACGACACCACTGGCTGGAGCAGATAAATTCCATGATGTCTCAACAGTCTCTCCATGATTTTGACATAGATCATGTATTTTTACCTAACCATCTATTTGTCGAGAAAAGTAATTTTTGATATTCATGCGCTGTGAGCCAATAAATGATTAAAATCTAACAATACTTCACTGTCTGATTAATGATTCTGTATAATATATGGGTCTCACTTTCTGACATGAGTGTCCAAATATATTTAACTTTTGCATTATTTTTGGAGATGTATTGCTACATGTTTTGATGTTGATTTTACTGAACAGGAATATGGCGCCGCCTCATGGGGAGCGTAGCACCGCCTCCAACTCCCTCCTTCTCCCACCCATGCTACAGTGAGCCTTGTGCTGTGGAAAACCATGGGTGCCGAACAGTACTGTTCGGTTCCAGGCCAAAGTAGGCCTTTGGGTTCCAAGTGGAAAAGCGCCTTTTGTGACAGAAGGGAGGCTCTCTGGTTCATTTGTTTGAGCTTTGGCCCATTTGTAATAAGACAAAATTGGAGCTCGTCCGGCTGTTTTGAACTCAAAACCACTTGTTTCCGCTGTGGTTGGTTTGTGACAGGATGGGAGCTTGTTCGTCCAGTTGAACCTAGTTCATGTTGGAGCCTTATAACCATTTGTAAAAGGACAAAGTGGGGGTCTCGTTTGTTTGTCTGTTTGAGCTTGAACCCATTTGTGAAAGAATGGGAGCTCATCTGTTTACCTGAACGCGGTTCAATTGTTTAAACTTAAATCCATTTGTGAATCCGGACTCGTTTGCTCATCTGTGTTAGAGTGGATCTGTGTGTGGAGATAGGGGCTCATTTGTTTTTTTGGCGGATTTGTCCATGTGTTTATTAAGTGGGTTAAATCATGTAAGTGTGTTCCGTTCATGTGGTTTTGATATCACAGGTAATTTCTCATGCAAAGTCCAAAGGTCCCCAAACCGGAAAACGACATGGGTCGGAGGGTCTACCCCAGTCCATGGACCACCAGATCTCAAAACATAACCAGTCGGGTAGTCTTCTGACTTCCGGAACATTGTCTGGAAGTGTCCTGACCTCTGAAACATCGGCTGGAGGTCTGCCGATCTCCGCAACATTGGTTGGAGGTCTCCCAACCTCTGGAACATTGGCTGGACATCTCCTGACCCCTGAAGCTATGGCTGGAGATCTCCTGACCTCAGGGAAAATGGTTGGGGCATGGTCCTCCTGTAACCCCATCATCGACACGGCCACCTCAGACGATGGAGGGAAACAGGGGGTCAGTGAGGTGACAACCACAGTCATTAGCAACAGAGACTGATGGGGAGGATTCAGCAGCTGCTGGGATGTGCACTTGGGTCCCCCCCACCAGGAGCAACACAAGTCTTTTCAAAAATTGTGTTTAAACATTAATGAAAAGGTACTTGCCTTAACTGGTCTCCTGCTGCCAGGGTGACCACCTCATGATCAGAAGCTGGGAGGCACTGTTGAGCAAGTACAGGAGCTGGGAGGTGCCGCGGAGCAGGTACTGGAGCTGGAAGGCACCGTGGAGCAGGTTATGGAGCTGGAAGGTGCCGTGGAGCAGGTACTGGAGCTGGGAGGCACCATGGAGCAGGTTCTGGAGCTGGGAGGCACCGTGGAGCAAGTACTGGAGCTGGGAAGCACTGGGGGAGCACTGACCCCTGAATGAGACGGCTGGAGCACGCTGACCTCTGGAGCAGATGACTGAAGTGCGCTGACCTCATGTGCTGATGGTTTGAGTGTGCTGCTTCTCAAATGAGACGGCTGGGGCACGCTGACCTCAGGATGAGACGGCTGAGGCACATCCGGTCCAAATGCCCAGGAATCCCTCTCTGACGTAGCCACCTCAGGCAGGGGAGAAGAGGTACAGGTTGGAACAGAAGCCACACCAAAACAGTCAGCAGAAGAGCTTGGTGGGTAGGACTCAGAAGCAGATGGAAGCTGCAACTGGGTCTCCCCACTGGGAGCAAGACAAGACCTCTTTAATACAGATATTAACAAAACAAAAAAAAGAGGACTTGCCTTAACTCCTGCTCTTCCGCTGGCGAGGACCCCAGTGACTCTGCAGCTGGAGAGGTGATGACCATCACCAGAGATGCTGAAGGAACAGCAGATGAGACAGTCAGAAGCGCAGCAGCAGGGTGGGCACCAGCACTGGAGATGTTGGCAGGCGTGATGACAGGTGAAGCAGGTGGAACACAAGCTGATGTGTGCGCCAAGAAGAAAGTTGGAGCTGTGGCATGTCCCTCAGGAACAGCAGGAGTCGTTGTGTGCACCTCCGGGGCAACAGAAACTGATGTGTGCACTTCGTAAATGGCTGAAGCTGTGACGCGCACCTCACAAATAGCTGGAGCAATCTGAAGAGTAGCCAGAGCAGGTGGTGGTACGTGGCATAGAGTGGAACTGCATCTCCCGGGGCCTTCTTTCCACCCGGGGCACCGAATGCCACCTTGCTGCCATAGAACTCTCCCCGATCTGCTGGAGAGCAAATAGGTGGCTGGAAGGCTGGATCCAGCAAGGAGGAGGCAGATGGTAATGGTGGTGGCGGCGGAAGGGAGAGTTTCAGCACCCAGGGGTGGGAGCACATGTTTGGTTTGGCTTCCAACAGATTGATGACTCCACCCCAGCAATCCATCTCATCTTCCCGGGAGGAGCTGCTTCAAGCTGTGGCTGCTAAGTCCTCAATCGTGCCAATGACCTGCTGCTCCTCCTGACCCCACCTCCTCCTCTTACCAGACTTGCCCGCTGGGTCCATTACTGGCTGTGTCGATCTGTCATAATGGCCCCTTTGGGGCGAAGAAGAGGGCCCAATCACCAGGCAAATCTGGTAAACCATGATTTATTGTAACACAGAATATAAACACTGCACGTGGGCAGAAATTAAATGCAATAATAATCCAGACAAAGTGAAGTGATGAACAGTAACCAATAGTCCAAACAGCATAGTACAGAAACGTGAAATTAACACAAGGATGCAGCAAAGCATACAGACTGAAAACGCACATTTATAGAGAGAGGAGAGCAATCAAGACAAAACAGAACAGGTGAGCACCATCAAGGCAGTCAGACAGCACAGGATAGGCAGGGCTGTACAAACAGAGGGGATAAACGCCAAACATGATAAATGGGTCAAACTGGAACACAAAGCGTGACAGGGGCTGCAGCCCTGTCCAGAACACTACAATAATCTATCTAAGTTGTTCTTGAGGGCCCTTTACAGTGGTTGTAAGGAAACGCTGTAAAAATTCCTATTCGTATGGAGATTTGTACAGTGTGCCTAAGGCCGTAGTGAGGTGCTCATAAGACGGAAGTACATCATTTGTGGGACATTTGTGCCAACAAAATGTGCCGAAAGCCATAAGACTGTCATGTGGTGGCTCTCGCGAGCCACCATAAGACGCCACACAGTCACCAGTGAGTTTCAGTGAGTTTTATTACGGTGAAAAAGTAACAACACAAGATGCAGGGGCAATGACACATAAGTCTACACACATCCGGAGGCGTAAGGCTAAACAGCTCTCTTACAAGTCCTTAGGAGGAGACGGTCATACACAGGCAATGGTTGTTGGAGTAACTGGCTACACAGGCTGCTGAGGCAGAGACACACAGAGGTCTACTCACACCGGGAGGGGTAAGGCTAACAGCTCACTTACTGGTCCTGAGGAAGCGACGGTCAACCACAGGCAGACGAGGTAGGTAACAGTCCAAGGCATCCGTAGCTCAGACGCAGGACGACTGACACTGCTGCGTCTTACCGCCGCCAGTGCCGGGCTTAAAAAGGTGAAGCACTAACGACAGTAATTACAAACAGCTGACCGGCCGTTTGACAGGCGGAAGCCCCACCGAGCACTTTCACAATAAGAGCCCGGTGAGGCCAGAATACAGCCCGCAACTGTCAAAGCCGGCAGCGAAACATAACTTAGCCCGAGCGCGATCAGAAGCCGCGCTCGGGTCATAACAGTACCCTCCCTCCACGGGCGGACTCCGAACGCCCCAAGGAACCACCCTGCACCACCCCCCGCCCCCCAGGGTGGGAGGTAGGGGGACAGGTGCGGAGGGAGAGATACCAACCCTAAACCAAAAGGAAAAAGAATACATCAATTTCCCCCAGAACCATGACGAAACCAGAAAAAACAAGACATGACTAAAAATACAAGGGATACAAAACCAAAAAGAGCATAAGTACTTGACACCGAATGTCTTCCCACAGGGACAACAGACAACCTGTCTAATTCCAAAGTACATAATCCCACGTGGTAAAGAACTCAAAGTAAGGATCTCTTCAAAAACCCAAACTTAACATGCCAAAATCGTACTCCCAAACAACCTAAATACATGATAACTATGGAACAAAAAAAAAATACATGGAAACACACATGGAGCAATCTAGAATTGCTTGGCATAACGTGACTACGACTAGACCGTGCCTTTCAAAAAAAAACATGAGGCAACCTAAGCACAAAGAAAACAAGAAATACATGCAAACACACATGGAGCAATCTAAAATTGCTTTGACACAACTTGGCTATAACTAAACCGTGGCTTTCAAAAAAAAAAAACATGAAGCAATCTAAAATTGCTCTGACATAACTTAGCTATAGATAGGCTGTGGCTTACAAATAAAAAAACATGGAGCAATCTAAAATTGCTCTGACCTGACTTGACTATGACTAAACTATGGCCTACAAAAAAAAGAATCATGAGGCAATCTAAAATTGCTTGACTTAACTTGACTATGACTAAACTGTGGCTTTCCAAAAAAAAAGGAAACATGAGGCAATCTAAAATTGCTTTGACTTGACTATGACTACATGAAACAAAAAGAAATTGCTAAACGTACTTGACATGACTAGGCACCGTATGAGCCTACAAATAGTCCATAAACACAGTACATGATCAGGTGGCCTACCCCAGTCCCAGGCCCCCAGAAACAAGTCCTCTGGTGGCCGAACCAGGTCACCCCGTAGCAAACAAAGTTTATTGGGTGGCCAACCCAAGACGCCGAACGCACGAAGCAGTTCCTCGGGTGGCCGACCCGCATCCCACAACCACCAGGACCGTGGAGGAAATGCATGCAGCCTCCCGCCTGAAGACGACAAGACAGGAGAGCGCCGATCTACCAAACAAAACCCTCTAACGGCCCCCAGCTGGTGGCTCCTGAGGGGGGGGGGCAACCAAAAACTTGGACCCCCTCGAATCCTGATTGGGTCGCAGCCGCACCTGCGCTGGACCCACACCGGACCTTGTCGGACCCCGATTGGGTCATCGCTGCACCCACGTCGGACCCCGACTGGGTCACCTCGGCCCACGCGTCGGACCCCGACTGGGTCACCTCGACCCATGCGTCGGACCCCGACTGGGTCACCTCGGCCCACACGTCGGACCCCGACTGGGTCACCTCAGCCCACGCGTCGGACCCCGACTGGGTCAGGACTGCTCCGGCGACGACCTCCATCTCCGAACCTGGAACACCCAGTCCCGTGACCTTGACTGGCTCCGGACCGGTAACGCTGTGGAGGTGCTCAGAAAACAGAAGAGGACCGGGATCAGTTACACCGGCAGCGCCAGAGCCCAGCGAGATGAGCTCGGGCGCAGTGGACGGCTGCCCCTCACTCGCCTCCCCATGAGGCAGGCAAAAATGCTCTAACACACCATACAGGAAAACAAGAAAGAGCACTTGCCTGCACTCGGGCTCTGGAGCCGTCCAGGACTTCGCCGATCCAGGTTCAGGAAGACGCTCGTTGTCGGGCTCCCACTCGGCTGCGTCGGGTTCCACAGCCGGCCTGATGGTCTCTGCAGCTGGATCCTCTCGCGCTGGCATCCACGCCAATAACCCGTATGGCGTGGGGGCAGAGGACCCTGGACCTGCTGACTCGGGCTGCATCCCTGAGGACCCCTGGGGACGCTCTCTCGTTGCCTCTGGCTCCTCATCGCAGTCCGTTCTCCTCCTCTGTCCAAAACAAGGCTGCAGGGCCGGGATATTTCCCAGAGCCGCAGGCCTCCCCCCCGTTCAACGGCGTGGGACTAACGCCGAGGACCGCTCAGCAGGAGGAGACACAGAGGCAGCAGGTTTAATACAAATGGCTACAGCTGGGGAAAGAAACTCAGGGAGCTGCGAACCCCGAGCTTCACCCCCAGGAGTCAGACAAGGCAGATCACTATGAAAAATAGGACAGTGAAATTGGACTTGCCTGTCTCCCGGAGGAAAGATGGTATCAGCTGTAGCGGACATTGCTCCTTCCCTCACTCGCTGGGTGGTAGAAAAGGACCCATGGACGGAGCCCACCGGCACAGGACTCAGCTCACTCACAGCAGCTGGCTGATTGAGGGGGTCATCCCGGCGGCCCGGAACTGGATCTGGAGCAGGAGCTTGCCGAAGATGCGCCCGGCCATGGCGCCGATGCCTTCGCCGGCCCCCAGACGGTGCGAACTCCCGAAACGGATCGAGGACAGGATCGGGATCCGTAGGCAAAGAGCAGGAGTGCCTCTTCTCCTGCTTCATGCCGCGTTCCTCCTCCATCATCAGGTATATTTCGCGTTGCGCGGCGATGTCTTCCCTCCTCGCGACGACTTCCGGGTGGTCGGCGTAGCGGGGAGAGAGATGACAAAGAATATCTTTGGCGGCGTCCAGGTACCAGTGTATGCCGTGGTCATAATCCAGCAGGGAAGCGGAGATGAGCAGCTCATCCACGACTTCCAGCACACCTGTCAGCTCGCGGCTCGGACTCCAAACGCGGCCCCTCCGCGACGGCATTCTTCACATACACAGTACCCAGACAGGAAAAAGCAAATGTCCAAAAACTCGAACCCACTGGTGAATTGCGTCTCGGATTGGCGTCACCGTAAACGCCGTTTTTGGCAGCAGTGTACTGTCATGTGGTGGCTCTCGCAAGCCACCATAAGACGCCACACAGTCACCAGTGAGTTTCAGTGAGTTTTATTACGGTGAAAAAGTAACAACACAAGATGCAGGGGCAATGACACATAAGTCTACACACATCCGGAGGCGTAAGGCTAAACAGCTCTCTTACAGGTCCTTAGGAGGAGACGGTCATACACAGGCAATGGTTGTTGGAGTAATTGGCTACACAGGCTGCTGAGGCAGAGACACACAGAGGTCTACTCACACCGGGAGGGGTAAGGCTAACAGCTCACTTACTGGTCCTGGGGAAGCGACGGTCAACCACAGGCAGACGAGGTAGGTAACAGTCCAAGGCATCCGTAGCTCAGACGTAGGACGACTGACACTGCTGCGTCTTACCGCCGCCAGTGCCGGGCTTAAAAAGGCGAAGCACTAACGACGGTAATTACAAACAGCTGACCGGCCGTTTGACAGGCGGAAGCCCCACCGAGCACTTTCACAATAAGAGCCCGGTGAGGCCAGAATACAGCCCGCAACTGTCAAAGCCGGCAGCGAAACATAACTTAGCCCGAGTGCGATCAGAAGCCGCGCTCGGGTCACAACAAAGACCTTCCTACTATCAATTTGAGAGTGCCATGAGTTCCACAAAAATATTTGTAAGATGGCAGTAAGTATGTTGTAGGAAAATCCCAAGGCACCCTTAAGAAGAACGTAAGAACTCTACGGCCATCATATGACAGAAAAACACCTCATTTCTCAAGAATGCCTCAAGTTGTTCTTGCGAATTGAACGGGAGCGTAAGAAACTATATCCCCCTCCACCAATGTCTGCGAACTCCAAAATTCGTCTGAACTGGAAGATTTTAAAGAATCCATCATTCATAAGGATCTTTGTGACCAGCTTGAAGCATCCAAACAATAGAAAGAGCAAGACCAGTTGCTCCAGTGGTCACATCCAGGTACAAAGTAACAGTATACACTGTTACCCTCTTACTTCAACAGTTACAAGACAACCTACAACTTTATCTGTGTTGAAAATGATCTTTAAACTGGACAAACTTTAAAACTGACCACATGAATCGGGATGAGGGGGCATTTATGCTTTCTCACACCTGGGACCACATTCTCCAGAGACCATCAGACGGCAGAGGGCAGGGTCAGACCAGTGGATCAGACAGGTCTGCTGGGCTGGCCCCACCTTGAAAAGCCAGCTGATAAATGACACTTCACAGCAATCAGCTGGCACTTCTGAAGAACATTGCAGTGGACAGTTGAAACATGTAAAGGTAAAAACATCTCCTTTATATCCTTGTCTTTAATAAGAAAAACAAAAGGCTAATAAATAAAAAGAAGACAAAATGAACCTACTCCAGCCTCTGAATACTGTGTGGTACTATACGAAGAGTTACTTTGTACATAAATTGTGCAGTTTTGAAGTCAACTAAATGTTTGAATTTGAGTGCTTTCAGTTTAATGAAGGGTGGGGTGGCTGGTTGTCTGTACTCAGCATTGCTTACAATTCTTATTGCTTTTTTCAGAATAATGTAAATTGGATCTGTATTAGTTTTACATGTGTTTCCTCATACTTCCACACAGTAAGTCATCATGTGTAAAATTCATGGAAAAATTCAGTGGGGATCAGAAAAGGATTTTACTTCTTGCCAATGTCTCCCATACATACGCTGAAGTAGAGAGGCGGGACTGAGGTTCGCTGTGGCTGTGGTATACTGGGGCTTTCATATAACCATGTAAAGCTACTTTTTCTCGAGTACAGTTTACCTTGCTCTGCCTTTGCTTTAACTTTACTATAGAGGAACTAAGTATATCTGATCAGAAAACAGTTTAGTTTTCCATTTCCATTTTACCTGTTTTTTGTATCCCTCCATCAGCTGAACAGGTGTAGTCACTGGCAGCCAGCAGGAAACACGTCCCCCCGCTCAGACGGTCCTGGTCCCGGGTGCTGGACCTCCTCATGGAGACCCGTTCCTCCGGAGACATGGTGAGGTCACTGCCCATGCTGCAATCAGCTGACAGAACTAGAAAAATACAGGAAAACACCAATTTGTTTAACAGGAAAGGTAAATACAGGAAGTAGGATGACTACTGTGCATTTATGTATTTCTGGGGAGAAAATAATACAAATCATAGCATGATCTACAGGGGTTACATCACCTTGGTTATCGTTTATTACATTACATGCATATACCACTTACACAAAGACACACACAGTACAGTACACACGCCTCATAGCAGACATTAGGTGTTTGAAAACTTAATAGCTTCGGGTACAAAGGAAAAAAGAGCACTGTTTTTTGTCAAAGGAGGTGGCTGATACCAACGTCCAGAAGGCAGCAATTCAAAAGATGAAGTCATTAATCCTCCAGAACCATGATATGCTCAGCCACAGATGTTTTCAAAAATCCATCAGGTATGTACAGTGGCATAAAATGTTTTACCGTTTGCCGCTGGTCCTGTTTTAGTGCGGTCCCTTTCTCACCTGCAGGACCACATCAGAGTTTGCCAGTTGATTCGAAACAAGACCACCTCTTTCATGTGGTTTCAGCACGGTTGCTGTGGTGCACACCTGAGCGCAATTACTGTGTTCTCACCACACAAAACAAACCACACTAACAGAGAAAACAAACTCAAGTTTGATTGAAACAAACTAAAGCCTGTAGGTGTGAAAGCACCCTAAAACTGCAGTTTTTTAGCGTAATTTTCAAAATGTCTGTAAAAGTCGTTCCAAATGCTATAGTGGGAACCCAGCTTTAACTTAGGCTGACTTTGATGAAGTCAGCCTAAGTTACCTTCATCCAGGTAACTTCATCTGACGACGAAGGTCCTGGAGAGACTGGTCTTAGCCCACCTGAGGCCGCAGGTGAAGACGTGACTGGACCCTCTGCAGTTTGCATATCAGCCCCATCTAGGAGTTGAAGATGCTGTCATCTACCTGCTGCAACGAGCCCATCTGCACCTGGATGGTGGAGGAGATACTGTGAGAATCACTTTTTTTTATTTCTCCAGTGCCTTTAACACCATCCAGTCACTGCTGCTGGGTGAGAAGCTGTGGGTGATGGGGGTTGACAGCTCTGTGATCTCCTGGATTACTGACTACCTGACAGACAGGCCACAGTTTGTCCGGCTGGGCAATGTCTTGTCTGGAGTGGTGGCTAGTGATGCGGGAGCTCCACAGGGAACTGTGCTCTCTCCTTTTTTCTTTACCTTATACACCATGGACAACACCGAGTCATGGCACCTGCAGAAATTCTCTGATGACTCAGCTGTTGTGGGGTGTATAAGAGGAGGAGAGGAGGGGGAGTACAGGGCACTGGTGGACAGATTTGTGGAGTGGACAGAACAGAATCACCTGAGGTTGAATGTCAGCAAGACCAGAGAGATGGTGATTGACTTCAGGAAGACAAAGGCTCCTTCTCAGCCACTGCAGATTAGGGGGAAGGATGTGGGAGTGGTTGAGGACTACAAATATCTGGGTGTCAGGATCAGCAGCAGGTTGGACTGGAGATCCAACACCGATGCTGCACACAAGAAGGGGATGAGCAGACTCTACTTCCTGAGGAAGCTGAGATCCTTCAACGTGTGCAGCAGGATGCTGGAGCTTTTCTACCAGACCGTTGTCGCCAGCGCCATCCTCTTTGCTGCTGTCTGTTGGGGTAGCAGTATCAGGGCCAGAGATACCAACAGACTTGACAAGATTATCAAGAGGGCTGGCTCTGTAACTGGTCTCAGACCGGAGACCTTTGAGACTGTGGTGGAGAGGAGAACACTAAATAAACTGTGATCCATCATGGACAATCCTGATCACCCCTCCACCACGCACTAGATAGACAGCAAAGCACTTTCTCCAGTAGACTACTACAGCTTCATTGTCGGACGGCCAGGTACAGGAAATCTTTCCTGCCACATGCAATTTCACTGTACAATAACTCACTATGATGTTGTATTCTGGTCATAGCTATGCTGCCACACTGCACCTTACAGACTAACTGGTACCTCACATTTCACTCTGCTCCTGATAGACCTTCTGTGTGCAATGGGATGATTCATGTGTTTATACGGGTCATCATATATTAAGCTATGATGTATATAGGTTTTATAGTCGTGTTAGTTTTACTTTCCATGGGTAATCCCTTTGTCTGTCATGTGTGTGTTTCTGTTGTTTGGTTGTCTACTGTCATGCTGCTGTTACACTGTAATTTCCCAGTTTGGGATCAATAAAGTACATCTATCTATCTATCTATCTATCTATCTATCTATCTATCTATCTATCTATCTATCTATCTATCTATCTATCTATGGTAAACTCTGCATAATTTAGCCCAGCACCCAAGAACTTTCACAAACTGAGCACAACTTTCACCAACATTTATTTCCAAATGTCGCAAATTTTCGGCATGCTGAAAATTTTTAAAGAACACAACCTTCGTCAACGTTTGCCAATAATTACCAGCTATCATTAACTTTTACCAAATTTTGCCAGTAGAGCTAGACTATTGCCAGAATGTCAGTAAAAGTCGGTCCAAACATTGTAGTGTGAATCCACTTTTATGGACAAAAGAGCTCATGTGGCACTCGAGCCAAAGGTTGCAGACCCCTGGACAATACAAAGCAGTTAATGATCTCAAGTTGAACGTCTGAATTCTTAAAATGTCTTGAAATAGTTGATAAAATAGTCTTAAATATTCTGAAAAAAGACCATCCTTGGATCTCTCTTTCCTTTCCAGACATCACAACTATATCACCAAGACTGCTGTATTTTCAACTGTTCTGTGGTGATATTGTTTTGTTTCTTTTCTGTATTGATGTTTTTGTTGTTACTTTAGCATATTCAAACTCAAAATGAGCAGAATCAACGGCAATAAATGAACAAAGGAATGATGAGTTTATTGCAAACATTTAAACTTCTTGAAAATGAGAAACAAAACAAAAAATAGGATTCATCTTCAAAGACATGAATGAATGAATGAATGAATGAATGAATGAATGAATGAATGAATGAATCTTTATTTCGGATAGATTAAAAGAACAGGTTAAAAGAAACTGAATAATATAACAAAGGGGGAAAGAAAATCCAACAAGGTCAAATTAGACAATAACTCCTCTGAATATACAGTTCAACATAAGTTATCCAAAATGGGTGATGGCTGAAGCCGCAGCTTATATTGCCCACCCATATTCCATCCAAGAATCCAAAAGAAAAAACAGAAGAAGAGGGATTACAATTCAGAACAAAGCTAAGACAAAATGTGACAAAAAAAAACTAAGCAACAACACAACACAGACTGGATATGACAATCCTTATGTGATTTTACATGTCATCTTGTATATATGTTTGGAGTATTTCTTCCTTTAGTTTTTGTTTAAATTGTCCAAGCGTTGTACATGATTTTAACCCTTGTGTTTCCACGTGCCACATAACGATAGTGGTGGGGTGGGGGTCATATGGACCCCTGTTTTTTTTTGGTTTATTTTTTTTCCAGAATGGATAGTTTATCTGCCAGTGTTTTTTTTTTGTTTGTTTGTTTTTTTTTGGGGGGGGGGGTCCCACCTCGGGGTTTTGGGTGAAAGGGGTCATGTCGACCCCCCCTGAGTATTTTCCGAGGGGGTCATCTCGACCCCCTTTTGGATATTTCAAGGGGGTCATATCGACCCCGCTGTTTCTTTTCCATGGAATAGATGGCTGATCTCCCCAGTGGTTCGTCGAGGAAGGAGAGGGGGTGGTTTCGGGGTCGACTAGACCCCCCAACCTCGAGGCTTTGGATGAGAGGGGGTCATATGGACCCCCTTTGTATTTTTCTGAGGGGGTCATATCGACCCCGCTTGCTTTTTTTTTTCTCTGCAAGGAATAGATAGTTGATCTCCGGGTGGTTTTGTCTTGAGGACTTGGGGGGTGGGGGTCGACTAGACCCCACCTCGGAGGGGATGAGGGGGTGGGGGTCAACTAGACCCCCCACCTCGGGGTTTTGGGTGAGAGGGGGTCATATGGACCCCCTTTGTATTTGTTTTTGAGGGGGTCATATCGACCCCGCTTGCGTTTTTTTTTTTTTTTTTTCTCTCCAAGGAATAGATAGTTGATCTCCGGGTGGCTTTGTGTTGAGAACTTGGGGGGTGGGGGTGGGGGTCGACTAGTCGACTAGTTTGGTCTTGGTGTCCTTGCTCCTGGGACACACGCGGCACCTCTTCCTCTTTTCTTCCAAAGACCGCAGGGGTACTCCTCGCGCCACGGCCTCGGGGTCGTCGTCGTCGTCTTCGTTGCCACCGCGGGGGATCCTCTTCCTCGCCCTCTCCCTCGCCTTCTCCCTGGCCCTCGCCCTCTCTCTCCTCCTCTTCCTGAGCACGAGCGGCGCCTTGCCCAGCTGTTCCGTGAACAACCTGCGCCTGTTGCGTCTGCCGGCCATCCACGCGGGATTGAGCTCCCGCCACAGGACGAAGGCGTTGTACGCAGAAACGTCCACCATGCTGTGGAACAGGACCAGGGGCCAGCGGCAGGTTTTTCTCCTGCAGCTGTACGTGGCCACGACCTTGTCTAGGTTGTCAACGCCTCCCTTGGTGCGATTGTAGTGGAGCACCGCGAGGGGTTTGTGATCGGCGCGGTCGCTCAGCAGCGGGCCTCGCAGGTACCTGTCGGTGGTGGCGAGGAGCAGCACGTTCTTGTTCCTCTTGGCGAGATAGGACACCAGGGCGACGTCGGGAGCCCCGGACGAGGAGAACGTGAAGGACGAGGAGCCGACCGCCCTGCCCCTGACGTCGAGCAGCTCTCGCGGGATCTCGGGCCTGTTGGCGCGCAGGGTCCCCAGTAGGGTCAGGTCCCGTTCGGCGAGGAGCCTGCGCGCGAGTTCGTGGGACGTGAAGAAGTTGTCGCAGGTGACGTTCCGCCTGGGTCCCAGTCCCTCGGTGAGCTCGAGGACGACTCAGGTGGCCAGGTTCTTTTCGGGGAGACCTCCCCTTTCGGGTTTGCCGGTGTAGACCTGCATCTTCCACGCGTAGCTGGAGCGGGCGTCGCACATCACCCACAGCTTGATGCCGTATTTGGCGGGCTTGCTGGGCATGTACTGTCTGAAGGGACAGCGACCTGGGGAAGGGGTGGGGGTGGGGGGTTACACAAAGGAAAAGAAAACAAATAAACAAACAAACAAGAGAATGTGAATTTTTTTTGGGGGGGGGGGAGAGAGAGACGCAATTAGATTTCTATATTTTTTGTTTTGTTTTGTTTTTTACACCCAACACCATGGCTACTTACCCCTAAAGGGAACCAGTCGTTCGTCCATGGTGACCTCCGGTCCGGGCTCGTACAGGAGCGACAGCCTCCTCTGCCACGCGTCCCCCACGCGCCTGATGGGCGCCAGCTTGTCTCCTGATGAGGAACAAGAAGAAGGAGAAGAAGAACAAGAAGAGGAATAGCGTCTGGCCTCTCTGGTGTCGCGATCATCGAAATGCAGGACGCTCGAGTACGAGCGGAAGGTCTTGAGGCACATGATGGACCGGAAGATGGGGCGTCCGCTCTCAGCGTCCCAGAGGCTCTCGCACGCCTCGCCTCGCGACCTGTACACGCCCGCGAGGATCAGCAGCCCCACGTAGGCGCGCAGGTCGGTCCGATCCATGGGCCTCCACCCGTCGAGCCCTCGCGACGTCCTCCTGGCACCTTCCAGGTTGGTCATGGCGATCACCTCGTCCTCCAGCTTGGGCTGAAAGTAAGCGAGGAACGCCGAGGCCACGTCCGCGACGGCCTCGCGCGCCGTCCCCGTGGGGCCCTGGCGCTGAAGTCGAGGCCAACGTCGACGCCCGCGCTGCCGCGACTGCGGGGCAGGCCTCGAGCTCCACGTGATGTTCCCTCGTTTCGAGGTCATCGATTCTGCGGGAACATCGCGATAGTCATAGTGATACTGTCCTCCTTCTTCTTCTTCTTCTTCTTCTTCTTCTTCTTCTTCTTCTTCATCGTCGTCCTCCTCTATGTCCGATTCCTCGTCTTCTTCCTCGTCGTCATCGTCATCGTCCTCCCCTGTATCAGACTCCTCTTCTTCACCTTCGTCCACCTCTTCGTCTTCTTCTTCTACCGCTTCGTCTTCTTCGTCTGCGTCTTCGTCTTCTTCTTCTACCTCTTCTTCTACCTGTTCTTCTTCGTGTTGCCGTTGTCCTTCCTCGCCGTCCCCGCAGTCTTTGTCTCGGCGGGCTCTCGGGGACGTTGGGAGTCGCTCGCGGTCCGGTATCGCCGCGGGGTCCCGTGGAGCGGTGCCGCTTCGCATATACCGACTCGTAATCGTCACCCCCGTGGTACTGCGGAGCCGGTACGGGACCGAAAAA
The DNA here is from genome assembly GCA_020510985.1 of Pholidichthys leucotaenia. NCBI lineage: Eukaryota > Metazoa > Chordata > Actinopteri > Cichliformes > Pholidichthyidae > Pholidichthys > Pholidichthys leucotaenia. The sequence goes on from CM035845.1 coordinate 1,659,069, forward strand.
GGAGAAGACACGATGGGAGAGGGGGATTCTACTTCTACTTCTATTTCTTCTTCTTCTTCTTCTACCTCTTCTTCTTCGTGTTGCCGTTGTCCTTCCTCGCCGTCCCTGCAGTCTTTGTCTCGGCGGGCTCTCGGGGACGTTGGGAGTCGCTCGCGGTCCGGTATCGCCGCGGGGTCCCGTGGAGTGGTGCCGCTTCGCATATACCAACTCGTAATCGTCACCCCCATGGTACTGTGGAGCCGGTACGGGACCGAAAAAGAAGAAGACACGACGGGAGAGGGGGATTCTACTTCTACTTCTATTTCTTCTTCGTCTTCTTCTTCCTCTTTCCTCCCGGTCCATGGACGCGTGAGCAACATGTCGTAGAGATGCTAGGGAGCGAGCGAGCGAGAGGGAAAGAAAAGAGAGTGAGGTCCTTGGGCTTCTTTTTTTTTTCGTCCTCGAGGGAATTGGCAGTCACGGACCCGAAGCGAGGGACCCTTAGTAACATGATTTCCTGTCGTCCATCCTCGGGGGACGACGGGCAAGTTCGCGACTGGACCTTGGTACGGTGGCCCGATTTCGTGAAAGACCCCCCATCCTCAAGACGTAATCTCTTGTCCGTTTATGGGTCTGCGAGGAGTAGTAGGTAATTGTAGCATTTTCTGGCCTTGGAGGGATTTTTTTTTTTTTTCTGCCCAGACGTCATTGCTTGTCCGTATATTTCCACGACTCATTTCCCGGCCTTGGGATTTATATTTTGTTTTTTTGTTTGTTTGTTTTTATTTTATGTCTTGGCTGATTAGTTTATTTTTAAAGATGTGTGTGTGTGTGTGTGTGTGTGTGTGTGTGTGTGTCTGCGTGTGTGTGTGTGTGTGTGCGTGCGTGTGTGTGTGTGTTGTCACAGAAAAGCACAATGCACTGGCTGTCTGTGCATATCAGAATCAGCTTTATTGGCCAAATATGCATAACACATACAAGGAATTTGACTTGGGCTAAAGAAACTGTTCCTGTGACCGGTGGTTTTGACCTTCAGTGATCTGTAACGACGACCAGAAGATGGAAGTTCAAACAGTTCAAACAGTTCAATCTTCAGTTCTATCACTGGCCTATATTTAACAGAATACAGAGCTGAGGTTTCTCTGCCAAAAAAAAGAAACACTATATACACTTTTTAACATTCATTTAAACAAAAATGTATACACAAGATGACATATGATCCCTGTGTGAGCGTGTGTCTGCGTGTGTGTGTGTGAGAGAGCGTGTGTCTGCGTGTGTCTGTGTGTGTGAGAGCGTGTGTCTGTGTGTGTCTGTGTGTGTGTGAGCGTGTGTCTGCGTGTGTGTGTGTGTGTGTGTGTGTGTTGTCACAGACAAGCACAATGCATTGGCTCTCTGTGGACTGGCACTGGCCTATATTTAACAGAATACAGAGCTGAGGTTTCTCTGCCAAAAAAGAATCACTATAATACACAAGATGACATTTGTATATACAGTATATGATCTCTATAAATTTAGTGTGAGTGTGTGTGTGTGTGTGTGTGTGTGTTGTCACAGACAAGCACAATGCACTGGCTCTCTGTTCGATGGTCGGGAAATGAAGTGATGGTTGGGAAATGAAGCGATGGTCTGAGAATGAAGCAATGGTCGGGAAATGAAGCGATGGTTGGGAAATGAAGCGATGGTCTGAGAATGAAGCGATGGTCGGGAAATGAAGCGATGGTTGGGAAATGAAGCGATGGTTGGGAAATGAAGCGATGGTTGGGAAATGAAGCGATGGTCGGAGAATGAAGCGATGGTTGGGAAATGAAGCGATGGTCTGAGAATGAAGCGATGGTCGGGAAATGAAGCGATGGTTGGGAAATGAAGCGATGGTCGGCGAATGAAGCGATGGTCGGAGAATGAAGCGATGGTCGGGAAATGAAGCGATGGTCGGGGGGGGATTCTGGATTTATTTATTTTTTTAACCAACAGGACACAGAGAGTAATGGTCTTGTGTGCGTATGTGTGTGGACAGCCCTCACCACCAAGACCACTAGGTGGATCAGATTGCATTTGAGGGTAGTAGTCATGACCATCCCAGGACACTAGGGGGCGCTATGACAGGAGGGGTCTTGGGGGAGATGCCGATATAGGGGGTTGAGTTTCCGGCTTTTGGTGGGGACGGGGGTCTTCTTGACCCCCCATCCCAGGACGCTAGGAGGTCTTCTCGACCCCCCACCCCAGGACGCTAGGGGGCGCTATGATATGATGGAGGGGCTGGGGGTTGAGGTTTCCGGATTTTGGTGGCGACGTGGGTCTTCTCGACCCCCCACCCCGGGACGCTAGGGGGCGCTATGATACGATGGAGGGGGGAAAGATGCCGATATAGTGGGTTGAGTTTCCGGTCTAACCACCACCGCCAAACACACACCCAGACCGCTAGGGGGCGCTGGGACAAGATGCGAGGAGGTGGGGTCCGGGTGACCCCCTGGGGGTCACACAAGGGTTGATTCAGGTCCAAAATCGTTCCATAATCTGACTCCTAGCACTGAAACACAGTGTTGCTTGGTGGTAGTTCTCACTGAAGGTTTTTGAAATATACATGTTCCTCTGAAATGATATTGTTTCTCCCTTATTTGGAACAACTTTTGGATATTTGCGGGCAGTGATAGATTCTTCACTTTAAACATTATTATTGCAGTTTTAAAGTCAACCAGATCTTTCAACTTGAGAGCTTTTAATTTAAGAAAAAGTGGGTTTGTTGGTTCCCTGTAAGCAGCTTTGTTTATTATTCTAATAGCTCTCTTCTGAAGCATAAAGACTGGATATATGTTTGTTTTATATGTATTTCCCCATACTTCAGTACAATATGTCATGTATGGGAGTATTAATGAATGATACAAGGTATATAGTGTGGGTTGATTCAGCAAATATTTCACTCTGTGTAGTATTGCAATTGATTTGGATATTTTACCTTTAATATAATTAATATGTGACTTCCAACACAGTCTATTATCAATTATTACTCCAAGAAATTTAGTTCCAGATACCCTTTCAATCTCTACACCATTTACACTGAGTTTAGATACTGAGTTGTTGTGATGGTTGTTAAAGACTATAAATTTTGTCTTACTTAAATTGAGCGTTAATTTGTTTGAATCAAACCACAGTTTAAGCTTTCCTAATTCCTTTCCGAGTGTATCCAGAAGTTGTTCCAAATTGCTTCCACTGCATAATAGATTAGTGTCATCAGCAAACAATATTAAGTCCATTTTTTTCTGAAACTTTACATATATCATTTATATCAGAATCAGAATCAGAATCAGATTTATTGTCATTGTTCATGTAGTACACAAACTAGGAATTTGTCTCGGTGCAATGCTGCAACATTAAACATGATAAAATAAAAGAAATAAACTATACATGCAATAAAGTGTAGAATAAGAATGAGTAATACTAGTCAGCAATTTTAAATATATTAGCGAGCAGCAGATATTGTGGAGAACCATATAGTGCAGTCGGTAATGCAAAAAGAAAACAGTGATGATTGACATGAGTCTGGTTGAGCTGCTGTACATAGTGCACGAGAGTCAATAAGTCACTTATTGTTCAGCAGTCTGATGGCAGAGGGGAAGAAGCTGTTCATGTGACGGGAGGTCACATGAACATGAACATGAACATTCAATATATACATATTTAATCACAATGGCCCCAAAACTGAACCCTGTGGGACTCCACAAGTAACCTTCAGTAACTGTGAGTTTTTGTTACCAACACATACATACTGATATCTATTCTTTAAGTAACTACTTAACCAGGACAGTGCTACCCCCCAATACCACAATTTTGTAGTTTCTTTAATAATAAATTGTGATCCACTGTATCAAATGCTTTTTTAAGATCCAGGAATACCCCAACTGAATACTCTTTATTTTCAATGGCAGTTGATATTTTTTCTATAAATTCCATTAGAGCAAATGCAGTTGTCCTCTTGTGTCTGAACCCATATTGCTGCTCACACAATAAATTATTCTTCAGTATGAAGTTGTCAATTCTCTCATAGAATATTTTTTCAAGTATCTTGGAAAATTGCGGCAATAGTGAAATTGGTCTATAGTTTGAGAGTTCCCCTCTGTCACCCGTCTTGTATATCGGAATTACTTTAGCTATTTTCATTGCATTGGGAAATATACCTGTTTGGAGAGACAGGTTACAGATATACGTGACATAATGTCCGGCTCAGGAAACACGCACGCAGGCTCAGGGTAGATTTAACAGCTTTATTCAACAAGCAGGCGTGTGTGGATGGATGTGTGAGATATGTATATGTGGTGAGGATGAACGCCGATGCGCAGGAAGCAGAGCAGTGCGCCGTACAGCCGGGCAACCCTATGGAGAGAACAGAGGACAGGGGTAAAGGGCTCCAGACCTGGACAGGAATAATGAGCAGTGTGCTGCTTACTTGTTGACGACAGGTGGCTGGCGTTGGCAAGGGAGAAGCCCGGAAGACAGCATCCTGCAGAGCCTGTGACGATGGTGAGGGTTGGATGGCGATGACGGGAAGTCCGCCGCCGAGGTATCCACCTGTGCACAGGGGAGAAGACTTGCAAAAGGTAAGGGAAGGTATGCTTACATTGAAGCGTAGTTTAGCTGTCGTTTGGGAGATGATCCAGCTGCGAACAGACAGCTCCAGACCGCTGCACAGGGCTGAGTGGGTTAAATAGCTCGTGGCTGACGAGGCGCAGGTGTGCGCGCAGCTGAGGCAGATGATGAGCGGCGAGTCGTGACAGTACTCCCCCCCCAGCAGTGCCTCCTGGCGCTGGTTTGTCCGGATGCGCCCGGTGGAACTCCGTGATGAGACTCCAACACCAAGAAAGAGCGCACCCAGGACCTCCACTCCGGACCGAATCCATCCCAGTCCACCAAGTACTGCAGCCCGCGACCTCGGCGCCGGGAGTCCATGATGGAAGCGACTCTCCAGGCCGGGTGGCCGTCGATCATCAGAGGCGCGGGCGGTGCCGCGGGCAGGGGACAGAGGTGATCGGAGACCACGGGCTTGATTTTAGACACGTGGAAGGTGGGACATATGCGGAGGGAGGGGGGGAGGGCCAGACGCACAGCCACCGGGTTAATGATTTTTGAGATGGTGAAGGGGCCAATGAAGTGTGGGGCCAGCTTCCTCTTCTCAGCCTTGAGGTGAATGTGCTGAGAGGCTAACCAGACTCGTTGGCCTACCTGGTAGGCAGGGGCCGGTCTCCTGTGGCGATTAGCTGTGGTGCTGTTGCGCGTCGCCGTGCGTAAAAGCGCATCGCGCGCCCTGGTCCACAGACTCCGACAACGTCTCAGGTCCACCTGGATGGATGGAACGGCCAGCTCACCCTCCTGCTATGGGAACAAAGGTGGGTCGTATCCCAAGGACGCCTTGAAGGGGGACATCCCTGTGGCAGAAGACCGTGCTGTGTTGTGGGCATACTCTACCCAGGCCAGGTGAGCGCTCCAGGACGACGGATTGGAGGAGGTGACGCAGCGTAAGGCAGCTTCCAGCTCCTGGTTGGCCCGTTCACACTGCCCATTGGACTGCGGGTGGTGGCCGGAGGAGAGGCTTACCGTGGCCCCCAGGGCGTTGGAGAAACACTTCCATACTTCTGAGACGAATTGGGGCCCCCGATCAGAGACGACGTCCACCGGTATCCCATGCAGCCTGACCACATGTTGAACCAGAAGGTCCGCTGTCTCCCGTGCCATAGGGAGGCCCCGGAGCGGCACGAAGTGGGCAGCCTTGGAGAACCAATCCACGATGGTCAGCACAGCATCATAAGTGTTGGAGACCGGAAGACCGGTGACGAAGTCGAGGGCTATGTGGGACCAGGGCCTGCTGGGGACTGGCAGGGGCTGGAGCAGACCCGCGGGGGGAGAGTTACCTGACTTGCCGGTGGCACACACAGGACACGCCCGGACGTAGTTGGCGGCGTCCTTCTGAAGCCCCGGCCACCAGAAGGAACGCTGAAGGAGGTCCACTAGCCGGGAGACACCAGGGTGACAGGCGAGTTTGGAGGTGTGAACCCAATGGATGACCTCCCCCCGGACAGTAGATGGGATGAACAGCTTTCCCTCCGGTCCGCCGCCAGGGTCCAGTTCGGTCTCCTGCGCCTTCCGGATCTTGTCCCTGATGGACCAGGAAATCGCCCCCACAACACACGAGCTGGGAAGAATGGTATGACCCGGCTCCTCCGACGTCTCGGGGGCAAACTGCCTGGACAGGGCATCGGGCAGGCCGTTCTTAGAACCAGGGCGGTAGGTGATGGTAAAACGGAACCGGGCAAAGAACAAGGACCAGCGCACCTGGTGGGCATTCAGTCATCTGGCAGATCTTAGGTATTCCAGGTTCTTGTGGTCCGTCAGCATCACGAATGGCAACGCTGCCCCCTCCAGCCAGTGGCACCACTCCTGCAGGGCGTGGTGCCAGTGGCACCACGCCCTGCAGGAGTGGTGCCAGTGGCCTACAGGTGCCGCTGGCACCTGTAGGCGCCGTAGTGGGTATTTCTCGAGCCAAATTAGGACCGATGTTAACAAAAAAGTTATTAAATTCATCTGCAGGTGAAGCTGCATTCACACTCTGAGTCTTTTTATTATTTTTTGAAAAATCAGTTGGGTAGCTTGTATTTCTGTTTTTATTTCCAAGAATATTTTTAAGTATTGTCCATGTATTTTTAATATTGTCTCTGTTTTTCTCCAGTTCTTTACTGTAATAGTCTCTCTTACTATATCTCATTATATATGTTAACTTATTTTTGTATGTTTTATACTGCTGCTCTGCTTCTTTTGTCCTTTTCTTTAGGAAAGCTTTATATAATAAATTTTTCTTTTTACACGCCTTTTGTAATCTTTTGGTTAGCCATGGCTTATCGGCAAATTTATGTTTAGCCTTTTTCTTTACTAATGGACAATTTTTTTCATAAAGAGTGGTTACAATGTTTATAAATGTGTCATAGGCTTCATTTACATCTGATACATAGACTTTTGTCCAGTCTTGCTTCAGCAAGTCTTCTTTAAAAGAACTGATTGCAGTTGGAGATTTGTATCTGAAAGATTTTAAAGTTTTTCTGTATTGGCCCCCGTGTGGCCATGGATAAGTGCAAAGGTTGGCACTTCATCACTTCATGACATCATGTAAACCACAGTAAATTCATGGCTAATAAATAAATTAATAAATGACTGGAGTGATGAATAAATATATAAATACTGTAAGCGAACTATGATGACTAATAAATAGGTTGATGGATGTAAATAAATATTTAAATAGAATAAATTAATAAAACTAATTAATAATAAAATGTGGGTTGATGACAAGAAATTGCAATAGATAAAGAATGGTTTTTTTAATTCTTATTTTGTTAGTTTTTTTGGCCAACTAGATCATTTCCAGCTCTAACAACTTCCTGTAAGTTTTTCTGGTTGATTCTCAGACGTGCGTCAGACTACATGCTGAGAAGCAGAAGAGCGGAGCTGATTGAAAGAGCGGGGAAAACTGTAGAAGGTTGTCGTTTCTGCCGGAGTGCTGAGACCTTTAGCTGATTTTCTCTAAAGCTGGATTCATGCTGCGCCTCCGCTGTCCACGTACGTGCAACCGGAAACCTCGTGCGACGAAATTTACATCATCGTCTCCACTCCACGAGTATACGCGGGGCTCTACTGCGGACAACCGCGTGCAGCCCAAATTTTCTGACCGTGCAGCCTGCCAACGATCTCAACACATTGACAGAGCATGCACAAGACTGAACGTCCCATTCATGAGGTGGCGCTACCAACACAACATACAAAGACAAAGTTCACGAGGAACACAGTGAGGAGGCGGAAGACGAGAATAAACATACATGAATCCTTTTGCAGCAGCAGTTTGAGCAGAGAAGAGCTCTGGAAAATGGTAATTCCTCCTTTTCCTTCAAACACCATTGTTGTTGTTACAAAAAAATGTGCATCACTCTTGTGTTTTATAGCCAGTGAACAAAACTACAAATAGCAGTTGTGCGCATGTGTCAACTGCTTGACCTGGTAGATGAAAAAAGTGAGCATGCACATGGCCGCGTGCCTGCCGGGCTTGTCCAAAGCGCACGCGGACCAAAGCAGACTAGAGGGGAAATGCAGCATGAATAAGGCTTTAGTGTTTACAGTGCTTTGCACTTTTTAATTTTTTTTTGTTTGTCTAGACTGAGTGGGAGTCCACGTTGGAGATTCCTCAGTCTATGTTGGCGAGTCCTCAGTCCATGTTGAAGGATCCTAGTTTCTGCAGACCCCTGGAGACTGACGGGAGAGTCCAGAGAGCCACTGAGGATTTGAAGAATTCCATTTAATGGATGGCAAGCCCAGCTCAGTGGAACTGAACCTTGGAACTGGAGTGACTGACGTGTGGTAGGACAAACTGTATTGCACCACACTGAGGACTGGAAAGGTTGAACACATACGGGAACTGAGAGAACCCAGTGCACTGAACAAGAGACAGTAGAAATTAGAAAAATAATAAGACCCGGATCTGAATTAAAATTGAACTTGTCTGACTTAAGTTAACTGTTTCATTTGAACGTTTATTTCTTTTTTATTTTACTTCCTTATGTGTGCACAATTTTATTTGTATATATTTAACAGCTATGAACATTTTTTTTAATTAAATGAACAAAGTTTATATTTCACCAGCATATGTCTGAGTTCATTATGGTTGTTAAGTCCCTGGGCTCCTGTCGAACCTAAATCTTCTGAACATGGTCCCACCCTGAGCTTAATTTCATTTACAGGTAACATGTCATGAATCACCCCTTGGGGCAGAGAGGAGAGACCCAGCCGCTGAAAAGCAGTTTGTGATATTTATTGAAAGCAACACAAAAACCCAAACTTGCGCACAAAGCAAAACTTACAAACTGAGAAGGCAACAGCATAGACAGGTTGAACACAAGAATAAATGTCAGAACGGAAGTGGGGTTCTGACATGAGACTCACTTTAGACTCCAGTAATAAGGGAGAGAAATAACCGTCCTTAAATAGAGCCAGAAACAAAAGAACACAAATGATAGCAGGTGTGGATCACATGAGCGTGACCTAATTATTTGACAGATCCCAACTGTGAATCCCCGTGAACTGAAACAAGATGATCACAAGATGGGAGTGTCTGGAAGACAAGGTGGAGAGCTCATATCACGGACAAGGGTGATAAGGACCTGTATTTATACAGCGCTTTTTCTAGTCTCAAAGACCACTCAAAGCGCTTCACTAGTACTAACCTATTCTAAGGGCCTACAGGAGACAGATATCTAGGGACGATTTAGAACAACCAATTAACCTAACATGCATGTCTTTGGATTGTGGGAGGAAACCGGAGCCCCCAGAGTAAACCCACGCAGCACAGGGAGAACATGCAAACTCCACACAGAAAGGTTCCTACCCCTACCAGCCTGGGGATTCGAACCTGGAACCTTCTAGCTGTAAGGCAACAGTGCTAACCACTGCACCACCATGCTGCCCAACCACTGCAACACCGTGCTGCCCGGAATCACAAAGAAAACAAAATATGAACACTAGAAAGAAGGGCCAGGATAATAATAATAACAATAATCACAATGAGGACATGAAGCATAACAGAACAACTGACAACTTAGAACACATCCAAATCACGCACATAAAGATAAACACATAACACTGGAAAAAAAATAAAACAAATACTCAGGAATAAATAAAAAGCCTGAGCACAGTGACACACCGTGGTCAGCCTCATGACAGACCCCCCCCCCCTTAAGGGATGGATTCCAAACACCCAAAGGTCACATCAAAGAGAACGGAACAACCCCCCCCCTTCCCCCCAACAGGAAAAACACAAAGACCCAACCCGGGAGGGTGGTGGGGGAACCAGGCTAGAAGGGACCAAAAAAACAAAACCGCCCTCAGGACCCACACCCAAGCAGAACCTAGGAACTTATACCCCCTGGACCGGAGAGCTGGACAGTTCAGGTGGTCGGCTGAAGTTCCAGATCTGGCAGATAGCGAGATAGAAAAAGTCGAGTGGCTTACCAGAGAACGTGGGTCACCAAACCCAGCGGCGCAGTCTGTCAGTTGGTCTGCCAGAGTTCTGAAACCACCTAAACAGAAAAGGTGGTCCAGGGAGTGGCTGCCCAACAGGGACAATCGGCGATGAGGAGGATGGAGGAATAGGTGAAACCACCTCCTCCACCTGAAAACATCGCAGCATCCGCGGTAGCTCCGGGCTGGAGCGAGGCTGCACCCACTGTGGTCCCAGACTGGTCGAGAACTGCACCCACAGTGAGCCTGGACTGGGCTAGAGCTGCACCTATGGCAGCCCCCGGGCTGGAGCGTAAAGCCCACGGCGGACCCACACTGAAGCGCAGCACCTACATTGGTTTCAGGCTGGGGCGCAGCACCCACGACGGTTCCCGACTAGGACACCACACCCACAGAGACCTGGACTGAAGGGGAGCTGCACTCCCGGAGGTCCCGGGCTGGGACGGAGCACCTGCGATGACCTCAGCTAATGGGTAAGCAGCATCCTCGGAGGTCCCGGGCTGGGACAGAGCATCCATGAAGACCTCATCAAGAGGGGAAGCAGCACCCATGGAGGTCCTGGGCTGGGATGGAGCACCCACGATGACCTCAGCTGACAGGGAAGCAGCACCCTCGGAGGCCTTGGGCTGGGACAGAGTACCCACGATGACCTCGGCAGCAGGAGCTGGACCCATGAAGACCTCAGGCAACAGGGCCGGACCCACGGAGACTTCAGGCAAAGTTGGATGGACCGAGGTGACATAGGGAAAAGGCTCAGATAAGAAGGACAAAGACTCAGGGTCACCAGCGGCAGTGGAGCCCGGCGAGGTGAGCTCAGGTGCAGATGACGGCTGCACTCAGCTCTCCCTACCAAGAGCCAGGCAAAATCTCTCCAAAACGGAGATAGTGAAAACAAAAAAGAGCACTTGTCTGTGCTCAAGCTCCGCCGCCATCCAGGACTCTGTTGATCAAGACAACAACGTCTTGGACCCAACCCTCTGGAGGTCCAGCTCTTACTCTGCTGCAGCAGCCCCAGCAGCAGGCATGGTGGTCGATGCAGTCCCGAGACCCTCCAGCGAAGTGACCAATGCAGGTGGCTCACCTGGCATGGCAACGGGAGGTCAGTTCCCTGCTGGCGTTGGACCCTGCACAGCTGAAACCCAGGGACACTCAATCGTTGGCGCAGGCTCCAAACAACAGACAGTGCTCTCCCTCTGTCCAGACCGTGGTTGTGGGGCTGGAACTAGGTTCTCCAGGGCCACAGGCTCCTCCATCGTCTGGCGGCTCAGTTCTGAGACCAGCGGACACTTAGGGGGAATAGGAGGAGACACGGAGAAAGCAGGTGGACAGTCTATAGCTGCAGCAGGTGGTGAGGACTCAGAGGATTGCCTAGTCTGAGCCTCACCATCGGGAATCAGGCAAGATAATTCATGTTTAGGTGAGTGAGAGTGAAAAAACACTTGCCTGAGTTCCCGGGGTGTCTTCTGCTGCAGCTGGTTGGGAATCAGCCCTCTCCGTGACTTCAGTGGTTGTGGGCTCCTCAGAGGAATGTGGAGGAGCCACCCCTGCAGACACGGTGACGGGCGGAGCCGGTTAGGAAACAGCCTGACCCTCAGCAGCAGGAGGATACGATGAGGAGATGGGAGTTGCAGCAGTAAGGAGGAGGAGGAGGCTGATGGGACAGCTGGCGAAGGCAAACAAGGAGAAACTGCTGCGGGAATTGTCTGGCTGGACATGGGAGAAACTGCTGCCTGAGAAGTGGAGGCATTCCTCTGGCGGGATTTCCTTGGGCAACGGTGGGAAGCAGGAGGTGGAGACATTGGCTCATGATGACATGGGGGAAGCCCCACAGTCTGGGAATGCTCACTTGTCGGGTCGAACTCCGGGCTTCCCGGTGAAACCTCCTCCCACTCCTAGGCAAAATCTGGGAGGAGCCATGGCTTATATTCTAGCAGCAGCTCTGTCGCTGCTAATGTGACCTGCTTGAGCTCCTCCAGCTCCTCAGCCAATGGTGCGGGCCTGTGATTGGGAGGAGGAGGCGTCGCTGCCGCCGGAGAACCGCAAGAGGCTGGAGGCTTCCGTGTAAGTGGACGCTTGCTCTTCATCGGGGCAGGCACGGACATCGACGCAATCTCCCCCAAACCGTGACTCATGGATTGTGGGGCGACTATGGAGAGGAGTAGTTCAGCGAGCTCCAGGTGGTCCCACAGGCTGGGGCATGTCTTGAGTACCTGTGCCACGCCCTCCAAACACTCTCAAGCTGCCTCGGGGGTGTGGGAGGTGCAAACCTGTAAGAGAATGTCCTCCAGTATATACACAGTCCACCGCTCTACTTCGTTCAGACTAGGAGTAGGAGAATCCAGGGTGGCAGACATAGCAAAACCGGAGGTGGAAAAACAAAAACTGGGGAGGAGTAGGAGAAAAAAGGCAAACCCTCGTTGCCGCTGGTGTTTAAATTGGTTGGGTCCCTTTTTGGCCATGTCCTACTGCCAAAATTGCCAAACCACAGGTGAGTGAAACAAAAATAACCACAAACTGCAGCAGCTGGGTCTCTAACTGGCTGGAATCCACTGTCATGAATCGCCCCTCGGGGCAGAGAGGAGAGACCCAAGTGCTGAACTGCAGTTTGTGATATTTATTGAAAGCAACACAAAAAGTCCAAACAGTGCACAAACACAAAAATCCAAATTTGTACACAACGGAAAACTTACAAACTGAGAAGGCAACAGCATAGACAGGTTGAACACAACAATTAACGTCAGAATGGGAGTGGGGTTCTGACATGAGACTCACTTTAGACTCCAGCAATAAGGGAGAGAAATAACCGCCCTTAAATAGAGCCAGAAACAAAAGAACACAAATGATAGCAGGTGTGGATCACATGAGTGGGGAAGGTGACCTAATTATTTGACAGCTCCCAGCTGTGACGCCCAGTGAACTGAAACAAGATAATCACAAGGTGAGAGTGTCTGGCAGACGAGGTGGAGAGCTCATATCACAAAGAAAACAAAATATGAATACTAGAAAACCTCAGGGCTTGTTGGGATGAGCCCGGTGAAAGGCTCGGCCCATCCCCTTGTCGTGGAAGGTAGAACCGGGGATCCATGATCTTTCTTCCGGTCCATAGCCTTTCTAATGTACCAGGTAATGTAAACCCTGGCCCGGCGGTGAACATCCAGAATCCTATGCACGGCGTAGGTGGTCTGGCTGTTGAGGATCTGTGGAGGAGGAGGCGGCGGCTTCGTGGAGGGGGCAGAGAGGGCTGGCGGAGAGATGCTTTATCTTGGACATGTGGAAGGTAGGATGGATGCAGAGTGTCGGCGGCAACTTCAGGCAAACCATCACATCACTAATGATCCTAGTGATGGCAAAGGGGCCCAGGAAGCGGGATGACAGTTTCCTAGATTCGGTCGTCAATGGAATCTGATCCACCGACAACCACACCCTCTGGCCGACGGAGTATTTAGGCGCCGCTGCCCATCTGTGGTCAGTGTACCGGCGGTTACGCTCAGTCGAGCAGAGAAGGGTAGCCCAGGTGGACCTCCACAACTGACGGCCTTCACAGAAGGAACAGCGACCTCTCTCTCCACCATGGGCAACAAGGGAAGGGGGATGTAGCCTATAAAGGCCTTGAGTGACGTCAATCCGGTGGCAAAGGACACGGCCGAATTATGGACATACTCCACCCAGGTCAGATGGGAGCTCCAGGTGGTAGGGTTGCAGGAAGTCACACATCTCAGGGCGGCCTCCAGGGATTGGTTAGCGCGCTCAGCCTGCCCTTTGCTTTGAGAGTGGTAACCGTAAGTGAGACTGACCATGGTGCCGAGGGAGTGATAGAAGGATTTTCAAACCTGAGATGTGAATTGGGGGCCCCGGTCTGACACAATGTCCAAGGGTATTCCATGAAGGCAGATGACATGAAAGGTAAGCAGGTTGGTGGTCTTGGTAGCAGAGGGCAGCTTGGGAAGGGGCACCAAATGAATAGCTTCAGAGAAGCAATCTACAATGGTGAGGATGATGGTGTTGCCCTGTGAATGAGGGAGGCCCATAACAAAGTCCATGGCGATGTGGGACCAGGGATGACTGGGAACCGGCGGGGGGTGCAGGAGACAGGCTGGTGGTGAAGAGTCTGATTTGTTAGTGGCTCACACCTGGCAAGCTTTAACATAGTCCCGCACATCTGTCTGCTGAGTGGGCCACCAAAACACTCGCTGCACCAGATCGATTGTTCGGGAGATGCCGGAGTGACAGGCAAAGTGACTGGTATGCCCCCACCAGATGACATCACTATGTAGGGCGGAGGGGACAAACAGGCGATCACGACGGCCTCCGTCAGGTTTAGCCTTCATGGACTGGGTCTGCCGGACCCTCTGGTCAATCTCCCAAGAGAGGGCGCCAACAATGCAGGAAGAGGGCAAAATGGATTTGGAAGGAGTAGAGGAAGGTGACTGGTCAGAGGCGAACTGGCGACAGAGAGCATCGGGCTTAATATTACGGGATCCAGGCCGATAGGTGATGGAAAGATTGAATCTGAGAAAGAATAAGGCCCAACAGGCCTGTCTGGAATTAACCCCGCGGGCTGATCTTAAGCAGTCTAAATTTTTGTGATCAGTCCACACAATGATGGGATGAGCAGCTCCATCTAGCCAGTGCCTCCATTTCGCTAATGCCAATTTAATGGCTAGCAGCTCTCGATCTCCTGCGTCGTAGTTCCTCTCGGCCGGGGTCAACCACCAAGAGAAATATGGTCATGGGTGGAGCTTCTGGTCGGACACTGAGTGCTGTTAGAGAACAGCACCCACCCCCGAATCAGGAGCATCCACCTCCACTACAAACTGGAGCTGAGGGTTGACCTGCGCCAGGATGGGCGTATTGGCAAATAGGGCCTTCAGTTCTGCAAAGGCCTGCTCCGCTGTCTCAGACCATTTAAAGGGAACTTTGGTTGAGGTCAGCTGAGTCAGGGGCTGAGCAACCTTACTGTAATTTCTAATGAACTTGTGGTAGAAATTTGCAAACCCCCAAAAATGCTGGAGATGTTTCCTGGACTGGGGGGTTGGCCAATCAAGCACCACCTTTACCTTAGCCCAGGAGGGAAGTGGAGAGGGTGGAAAACACACTTTCCAGCCTTCACAAAGAGCTGATTTTCCAGGAGCCGTTATAACACAGCCCAGACATGGAGTGTGTGTTCCTCTGGCATACAGGAAAAAAATTAAAATATCATCCAAATCAACAAAAACAAATTGGTTTATCATGTTGCAGAGGATGTCATTAATCATGAGTTGGAAGATGGCGGGGGTGTTGGTCAGCCCAAAGGGCATCACAAGATATTCAAACTGGCCCAAGTGAGTTTTGAATGCTGTCTTCCATTCGTCCCCTTCGTGAATGTGAACCAAATGATATGCATTGCGCAGGTCGAGTTTCGTAAATATTCATGCACGCTGATGGAGCTTGAACACTGAATTGATCAGGGGCAAAGGATATCTGTCTTTAACAGTTATCGCGTTGAGCTCACGGTAATAAATGCAGGGCCGTAGGGATCTATCCTTCTTTCCCACCAAAAAAAATCCTGCTCTGAGAGGAGTCTAAGAAAGACGAATGAGGCCAGCGTTCAGGGAGTCTTTAATATAGCTCTCCATCGTCTCCTTCTCCAGCCCAGAAAGGCTGTAGAGCCGGCTGGACAGCAGCCACACGCCTGGGAGGAGATCTATAGCACAGTCGTAGGACCGTGAGGTGGTAGTGAGAAGGCCCTCGACTTGCTAAAGACCTCCCCAAGGTCATGATAGACCTTGGGCACAAGGCTGCGGTCCGGCGGCTCAGCCGGAGGAGAGGAGATGGTGAGCATGGGTGAACAGGTGGTCAAACGGAGGCATGAAGATAAACAGAAAGGGCTCCACAAAGAAATGGAGTTCTGTGCCTAATTAATAATAGGACTGTTTTTGGAGCCAGGGATAGCCTGGGACCACCGGAGAGGAGGAGTTAGGAAGAACCTCATGATGGTTCCTGGAAAGAAGGACGGACACTGGCTCGGTTTGGATGGTCACGGAGGCTAATCTACAGCCGGAAAGAGCCGTGATGTTCAACAAAGCCTAAATTCTGAACGAGACCCTGCAAAATGAAATTTTGTTCGGCCCCTGAATCAACTAGCACCAAGACCTTCACTTCGGCCCCCAGTAACTGAAAGAGGGCCTGCAGGGAAAAATTACCAGGGGAATTAGCAGGAGATCTGCCCACCAGCCCCCTACCAACGGGCTGAACCTCTTGGGCCTGATGGGACAGTTAGGCAGCATGTGTTCTAAGGAGCAGCAATACATGCAGGCCCCGGCCTTTCTACAGCGTTGGTGCTCCTTCCAAGCCAAGCGGGCCCAACCCATGACCACTGGCTCCGGAGGGGGAGCTGCGCAATCGGAACGAGTGGGCTAGATGAATGGCCGTAATGTAGACGAGGAGGCAGGGGCCTCCTCTGTCTTGTGCTCCTTCGCGCACTCATGGTAGCGGTTGTCAAGACTGATGGCCTGCTCGAGCAACTCATCCAGAGAGGGGGGGCTGATATGGATAGCCAGGTTGTCGTGGAGATTGTTATTGAGGCCCCGGAGGAAGGCGCTGCATAGAGCAACGTCATTCCATTCGGAGCCCGCCGCGGCAGCCCAGAATTCAACCGTGAAATCGGCCACTTGACCGATTCCCCTGCTGAAGCAGCATGAGATCATTCATAATATTCCCCTCACTCTCTGAATGATTGAAGGCGCAGAAGAACTCCTGAATGAAGTGGTCGAACGTGCAATTAGGACCCTCAGAACTGCTTAGGAGAGACTGAGCCCAATTGAGCGCTCGGTCCCGGAGCAGCAGGGTCATAAAATGAATTTTAGATGTGTCGTCCGGGTACTCCTCCCCCAACTGCTGCACATAGAGTCAAGTATGAAGAAAAAAAAAAACCCTACATCCCCCCACCTCCCCCGTGTACGGAGCAGGTGATGGAACAGTGATGGTCCGGCAGATGGTAGACACTGCCGGTGCAGCAGGAGGAAGGGAAAGCCCCGGACATGACAGATTGCACAAGTGATCAGAGACAGTGGCTAATTGTCACGTGACAATTTGTGATTGCTTGGTGAGCAGGACAACCTGCCGCTCTGTAGAGGCTAACCAGAAGAGTGCTGGAAGCTCCCCTGGTGAAGCACCTGATGAGCCTCGATCCTGGCTGGACCGTTCTGTCATAATCAGTTAGCTGGAAGGTCACGTGCAAGGCAACTAACACCAGAGGGAGCACTCACGGAAAAGACGTTTTACGCTCAATTTATTGAAAACACACATCTGTACAGAAAGCCGCACATGCCGAGGAACACACAGAAAGAGGGGGTGAAAGAGAGCTGATGAGAGGCAGATGATAATGCTAAGGATATGGGGACTGTGTGCTGGGGAATCTTACTGAAATGAGCAGAGGACCCGGCAGTGAAACCCAGAGATGGTTGGTGAAGGAGCCAGCGGGGCAGAGCTGGTGGAAGGGGCTGGAGAAGGGAGAGGTGATAGAGTGGAGCAGAGAGGACTGACAGGGTGGAGTAGGAGAGCCTCAGGTGGAGTGATGAGAGCAGGTGAGCGTGCAGCAATCCCGGGGACACACCACTGAGATGGCAGCAACCTAGAGGAGAGAAGGAAAATTAGTCTCGAGTTCAGTCTTTGATAATCAAACCACACTGAAGGCAGCAATACCCAATGGTCCAGCACTGGAGCATTCACAAACTGATCCTTTTTTATGAGGGCAGCGAAGAGGCAGCAGGTGCGTCCACTCATGTAGGTGCACTGATGACCTGCGGAGCCGGGAAACAGACAAGGGACCTCCCCCAGGAGGGGAAGAGGAGCACGCTCACCCGATCTTCACATGCAGAAGATCAGCTTCAGGTAAAATGGTAAATGGCATTTACTTATATAGCGCTTTTATTCTCATCTCTAGATGACAAAAGCGCTTTACAGATCCTGCTATCCACCCATTCACACACTGATGGGAGCAGAGCTGCCAAACATGGCACTGTCCAGACCCACCAGGAGCAATTGGGGGTAAAGTGTCTTGTCCATGGACACAACGGCAGGATATCTAAGGAGAGCGGAATTTGAACCGGCAACCGTCTGGTTTTTGGACGACCTGCTCTACCTCCTGAGCCACTGCCACCCCACCCCCCACCCCCCCAGCAGGTGTCAGCTGATTACAGATCACAAGATCTGCAAACATCATGGTCCACGGAGACTCCTGCCTGACCTCATCTGTCAGCCTGTCCATCACCATGGAAACAAGAAGGGGCTCAGAGTAACACCACCCCCACCTTGAATCCATCTGTCACTCCAACAGCACACATCACCACGTCTCGCTGTCTTCATACTTACATATTTATTAAAAGTTCCATCAAATTTCTCAATGTACGTGAAAACAGTATCACAGTAGTTGGCCCTTCCTTCCCAAACAGTGGGAGGGTGTGGGAGACAGGCCCCCTGCATCTTCTTCAGTTAACCTACACTTTTAATTCACATTATGATGCCAGCCTTGGCATTTATTATTATTATGCAAAATTATGAATATGTTTGGATCTTTCTGAAATTTATTCAGTATAATAGAGAATGTATACCTACTAATATTTAGGTGTTAAAAAATAGATAGATAGATAGATAGATAGATAGATAGATAGATAGATAGATAGATAGATGGCCTTTATTGTCATTATACAAACAAATGTACAATGAGATTTAAGCATCTCCTTCAGTGCAACATATGTAAAAGAGAAAAATAAAAAGCATAAAAACAATAATGTATAGCGTGTACAATGTACATAATCTAAGATAAAATAAGTCATATATACAATATAAAAATAAAAATATTAAAAAGACTGCACAGCATTCTGGACCGTAAATGTCAATTACACAGTGATGTGTTTAGAGGTATACTGGGGGGGTCAGGGAGGGTTGGACTGAGAATTCAGAGCCATGATGGCTTTTGGAAAATACTGTTCTTAAGTCTATTTGTCCTGGCTCTGATGCACCTGTAGCGCCTCCCTGAGGGCAGCAGGTCAAACAGGTCAGCTCCAGGGTGGTAGATGTCCTTGATGATGTATTGTGCTCTCCTAAGGCAGCGGGCGGTGTAAATGTCTGTCAGGGAGGGGAGAGGGCGGCCGATGATCTTCTGTGCTGCCTTTACTACCCTCTGCAACCTCTCCCTGTCTACCATTGTGCAGTTCCCATACCACACTGTAATGCAGTATGTGAGCAGACTCTCAATGGATGAGCGATAGAAGGTCAGCAGCAGGGTGGAGTTGAGGTTGTACTTCCTGAGGACTCTCAGGAAGTGTAGCCGCTGCTGAGCCTTCTTAATAATCGCCGAGATGTTGTCTGTCCAGGAGATGTCAGAGGAGATAAGGACGCCAAGGTACCGGAATGTGTGGACCCTCTCCACACACTCGCCGTTAATGAAGAGGGGTGCTGGGTCGGTATTGGTCCCCCTGAAGTTGACAATGATTTCCTTGGTTTTCTTGGTGTTCAGAGTCAGGTTATTTTCTAAACACCAAGTTGCCAACTTCAGGACCTCCCCCCTATAGGCTGTCTTGTCCCCTCCAGAAATGAGTCCAACCACCGTGGTGTCGTCAGCAAACTTCACGATGAGGTTGTTGTTGTAGGCCGGACGACAGTCACAGGTGTAGAGACAGTACAGGAGGGGGCTCAGCACACAGCCCTGTGGGGAGCCAGTACTCAGCGTCCGTGTGGAGGAGAAGTAGGAGCCAAGTCTCACAGTCTGGGACCAGTTCGTGAGAAAGTTCTTTATCCAAGCACATGTGAGAGATGGGAGACCAAGGGTGTTCAATTTGGTAATGAGAATGTCCGGGATAATTGTATTGAAGGCCGAGCTGTAGTCCACGACGAGCATTCGGACGTAGCTGTGCTGCCACTCCAAGTGGGACAGTGCAAAATGGAGGGCTACGGCGATGGCATCTTCAGTGGATCAGTTTTCACGATATGCAAACTGGTAAGAATCAAGGTCCGGGGTAAAATGGCTCTTAATGTGCTGAAGAAGCAGACTCTCGAAGCACTTCATAATTACCGGGGTGAGGGCCACAGGACAGTTATCATTTAGGCTGGTGGTGGGGGACTTCTTTGGTACCGGAATGATTATGGCAGATTTCAGGCAGGACAGGATGACTGCCTGGGCCAGGGAGAGGTTGAAAATCCTGGTAAAGATGGAGGTGAGCTGGGAGGCACACGCTCTAAGCACCTTACCGGGAACTCCATCTGGGCCGGCAGCCTTCTTGGGGTTCACTGTCAGGAGCACCCGTCTGACATCATGCTCACTGACAGTGAAAGTGGTGGTGCAGGAGCTGGGTGGGGGTGGGGGCAGGGCTGAGGCTGATGAGTGCTGCTGTTGAGTTATTTCAAAGCGAGCAAAGAAGCTATTTAGCTCCTCTGCCAGCGGTGCACTCAGGTTCTCTGATGTTGTAGCACAGCCTCTGTAATTCGTGATGTTTTGAATTCCCTGCCACACCTCCCGTATGGTGTTACTAGACAAGTAGGACTCTATTCTCATCTTGTAGTCCGCTTTAGCTTTTTTAACTCCTCTTTTCAGATCGGCTCAAGTAAACCCATTAAGGTCTCTGTCACCTGATCTGAAGGCAGCATCACGGGCTCTGAGGAGTGTGCAGACCTGGCTGGTCATCCAGGGTTTCTGGTTGGGAAAAACCCTAATAATTTTGTCCACAGTCACATTACCGATACAAAACTTAATGTAGTCCAAGGTTGTATCAGTGGATGTTTCCAACTTCTGTTGTCCAAATAAATCCCAGTCTGTCTCTGTGAAGCAATCCTGCAGTTTGGAGAGAGTGTTGTCAGGCCAAGTTGTGACGGTCTTTATAGTGGGCCTGTCACTACGCCTGAGGGGGGTGTAGGCTGGGGAGAGCAGGAGGGAAAGATGGTCCGACTGGCCGAGGTGGGGAAGGGATATGGCTCTGTATGTGTGCTTGATGTTAGTGTAAACATGGTCTAAAATGTTCTCCCCTCTAGTAGAACACTTAACATGTTGATAAAATTTTGGGAGTACAGTCTACAGATTGGCCTTATTAAAGTCTCCTGCGACTATGTGGACACCATCAGGGTGAGCCCGCTGATGTTTGTTAATGGTGTCAAGCAGGAGGGAGAGCGCCGTGTTTACATTTGCACTGGGTGGAATATACACGGCCGTGATAAACACTACTGTTAGCTCTCTCGGTAGAAAAAAAGGCCAACAACTTACAGACATGTACTCGAGATCGGGAGAGCAATATTTGTCTGTAATAGTCCCATTGTTACACCAGTTATTATGCACATACATACAAAACCCTCCCCCCTGCTCTTACCGGAGTCTTTAGTCCTGTCGCAGCGTAGCAACGTGCGGCCCGCTAGCTGCATGCTAGCGTTGGATATGTCCGGATGGAGCCAAGTTTCGGTGATAATCAGAACACAACAGTCATGAACATAGCGATTACCGGCAAGTTGTAATTCCAAGTCTTCTGTTTTATGCACCAAGGATCTGGCATTGGAAAGATACAGGCTCGGTAGAGGTGGCTTATGTGGTTGTCTCCTTAGCCTTAGCATAACACCGGACCTGCAGCCCCACTTCTGCTTCCTCTCCCTCCTCCGTCTCCATCTCCGCCGCCTCCACGACCCGACAACAATCCACGGAGAGCCCGGTGGTCTTGTTATGTCAACTGGGATGTTATGCTTGTGGTGAAAAACAATCGCAACTGGTGTCTGATGCTGGTCTCCAATCTCGAGAAGTCTCTGATGGGTATGGAAGGTGGTACCCATCCAAGAGAGTGGTAAATGGAAGGTTTTTACCCGGATGCTGGGAAGTATAGGCATAAAAACTTGTATAATTAATATTATAACAGAAAGGACTGTATCTTTGGTCATTTTAATTCATTTCACTATTTAGCCTTATTATCTATCCATCTAGCTATAGAATAGATAGATAGATAGATAGATAGATAGATAGATAGATAGATAGATAGATAGATACTTTATTTCGAACAAAAAAGTATAACAAAAACAAAACAAATGACAAATGCAATAAAGTAACAGTATACAGTGTTCGAAAGGGAGAAGGAAGAAGTGAACACATTAATTCCATCTCCTCTTTTCCATAAATACACCCATGTTAATTATATACAAATTACCACCTTTAAGACCCCAAGTAAACAATTTACTGTATTTTTTACATATCAACATTAACACCCATCCATCCTAACATACATTGATGTCCATACATCCAAACCAGCCTCAAACAACACAGATATACACAGTGCTGTCCCACCCACCATTCCATAGTGTCCCATAATGTCCCAGAGTGAGCATAGTGAATCGTACATATAAATACTACCCTTCTAACATATATCCTTTCAGCAAATAATGTTTATACCTCTTTTTGAATTGATTTCTGTTTGTACATAGTTTCAGTTCCGGCTCCAGACTGTTCCACAAATCCACCCCACAGACAGATATGCACAGACTTTTCTTGGTTGTACGTATCTTGGGTTTGGTAAAGTTTAAGTCTCCTCTCAAATTATGATCATTGTCTCTTTTTTTAAATATTTTTTGTATATTAGTTGGGAGTTGATTATTAATTGCCCTGTACATGACTTGTGCTGTCTTAAATTTAACTAAATTGATGAACTTTATGACATGTGACTTTAAAAACAACGAATTGGTATGGTCTCTATATCCTACATTATTTATTATCCTTATAGCTCTTTTTTGTAATATGCATATTGACTGTAGGTTGGTCTTGTAGGTGTTTCCCCAGACTTCTACACAGTAGTTAAGATAAGGTAGAAACAGTGAATTGTACAATAAGACCAATGATTTATAGTCCAAAATGTGTCTTGTCTTCCCCAGTATGCCTATACATTTTGCTAACTTGGCCCGGATGTGACTGATGTGAGGTTTCCAGCAGATTTCATTGTCTAGCGTCACCCCCAGAAACTTATTTTCCTGTACTGTTTCTATTCTGGTATCATCTATTGTTACCATTATTTCATGATTTATTTTATAATTTCCAAACAACATAATCTTTGTTTTTTTTAGATTTAGAGATAATTTATTTTTGTTGAACCACTGCGTTAACTTTTTCATTTCAGTTGTGACCACCTCTAAAACCTGCTGCAAATTCTCACCAGTGCAAAGGATATTTGTGTCATCCGCAAACAAAACAAATTTCAGAATTTTTGATACTTGGCATATGTCATTTATATACAAAATAAAGCGTCTGGGTCCCAAAACTGACCCCTGGGGCACAACACAAGTGGTGTCCATGAAGGGTGATTTGTGCTCACCAATTTGTACAAATTGTTGTCTGTTACTTAAATAACTTTCCACCCAACTCAGTCCGACCCCTCTTATCCCATACCTTTCCAGTTTCCTTAGTAGAATTCTGTGGTCAATGGTGTCAAAAGCTTTCTTTAAATCTATAAATACTCCTACAGCAACCTTTTTTTTATCTATACAACTAGTAATTTCTTCAGTAAGTTCGATCAGTGCCAAAGATGTAGATTTGGAATGTGTTACTGTTGAGATTGACCTAGACAAAACAAAAAATCGAATCATAAGCTGCATATATAGAACGCCGGGAACTTGCATTGAGACATTCAGAGATAAATTAGTCGAGCTGTACAATAATATTACTAGTAAGAAAATGGTAGCAATTTGTGGAGATTTCAATATTGACTTACTGAATCCACATCAACAAAATGTAGTTACAGAGTTCATGAACTCTATGTACAGCATGAGTCTATATCCCACAATAACACATCCCAGTAGAATCACAGTTCACACTGCTACACTTATTGACAACCTGTTTGTTAATATTATTGATAAGAAAATAGAAAGTGGATTATTGATAAATGATGTAAGCGACCACTTGCCAACCTTTGCACTTATCCATGGCCACACGGGGCCAACACAGAAAAAATTTCAAAATCGTTCAGACACAAATCACCAAATGCAATCAGCTCTTTTAAAGAAAACTTGCTGAAGCAAGACTGGACAGAAGTCTATGTATCAGATGTAAATGAAGCCTATGACACATTTATAAACATTGTAACCACTCTTTATGAAAAAAACTGCCCATTAGTTAAAAAAAAGCTTAAACACAAATTTGCTGACAAACCATGGTTAACCAAAGGACTACAAAAGGCGTGTAAAAAGAAAAATTTATTATATAAAGCTTTCCTAAAGAAAAGGACAAAAGAAACAGAGCAACGGTATAAAACATACAAAAATAAGTTAACATATATAATAAGATGTAGTAAAAGAGACTATTATAGTAAAGAACTGGCGAAAAACAAAGACAATATTAAAAATACATGGACAATAATCAACAGTATCCTTGGAAATAAAAGCAGAAATACTAGCTACCCAACTAATATTCCAAAAAATAATAAAATGACTCCGAGTGTGAATATAGCTTCACCAGCAGATGAATTTAATAATTTTTTTGTTAACATTGGACCTAAACTGGCCCGAGAAATACCCACTACGGTGCCTACAGGTGATACAATATGCAATAACACTGCTGTAAAAGACGCCATCTTCATAAAGAACACAGACGAAAGAGAGGTCATTGAAATTGTTAAATCGTTCAAAAGTAAAACATCTACTGACTGTGATGGTATTGACATGCTACTAGTCAAAACTGTTATTGAATGCATAGTGAAACCACTGACGTATATCTGTAACCTGTCTCTCCAATCAGGCATATTTCCCAATGCAATGAAAATAGCTAAAGTAATTCCGATTTACAAGGCACGCGACAGAGGGGAACTCTCAAACTATAGACCAATTTCACTATTACCGCAATTTTCCAAGATACTTGAAAAAATATTCTATGAGAGAATTGACAACTTCATACTGAAGAATGATTTATTGTGTGAGCAGCAATATGGGTTCAGACACAAAAGGACAACAGCATATGCCTTAATGGAATTTACAGAAAAAATATCAACAGCCATTGAAAATAAAGAGTATTCAGTTGGAGTATTCCTAGATCTTAAAAAAGCATTTGATACAGTAGATCACAATCTATTATTAAAGAAATTACAAAACTGTGGTATAAGAGGGGTAGCACTGTCCTGGTTAAGTAGTTACTTAAAGAATAGATATCAGTATGTATGTGTTAGCAACAAAAACTCAGAGTTACTGAAGGTCACCTGTGGAGTCCCACAGGGTTCAGTTTTGGGACCATTATTATTCAATATGTATATAAACGATATATGTAAAGTTTCAGAAAAAATGGACTTAATATTGTTTGCTGATGACACTAATCTGCTATGCAGTGGAAACAATTTGGAACAACTTCTGGATACACTCGGAAAGGAATTAGGAAAGTTTAAACTGTGGTTTGATTCAAACAAATTAATGCTCAATTTAAGCAAGACAAAATTTATAGTCTTTAACAACCATCACAACAACCCAGTACCCAAACTCAGTGTAAATGGTGTAGAGATTGAAAGGGTATCCGAAACTAAATTCCTTGGAGTAATAATTGATAACAAACTGTGTTGGAAGCCACATATTAATTATATTAAAGGTAAAGTATCCAAATCAATTGCAATATTACACAGAGTGAAAAATTTGCTGAATCAACCCACACGATACACCTTGTATCATTCATTAATACTCCCATACATGACATATTGTAATGAAGTATGGGGAAATACATATAAAACAAACATATATCCACTCTTTATGCTTCAAAAGAGAGCTATTAGAATAATCAACAAAGCAGCTTACAGGGAACCAACAAACCCACTTTTTCTTAAACAAAAAACTCTCAAGTTGAAAGATCTGATTGACTTTAAAACCGCAATAATAATGTTCAAAGTGAAGAATCTATCAATGCCCGCAAATATCCAAAAGTTGTTCCAAACAAGGGAGAAACGATATCACTTCAGAGGAACATGTATATTTCAAAAGCCTACAGTGAGAACAACCACCAAGCAACATTGTATTTCAGTGCAAGGAGTCAGATTATGGAACGATTTTGGACCTGAATTAAAATCATGTACAACGCTTGGACAATTTAAACAAAAACTAAAGGAAGAAATACTCCAAACATATTTACAAGACGACATGTAAACTCACATAAGGATTGACATTTCCAGCCTGTGTTGTGTTGTAGCTTAGTTTTTCTTTTTTTTCTTTTTTTTCTCTGTGACACTATGTCTTAGATTTGTTTTTGAACAGTAACCGCTTAACTTAGACTAGCTCAGTTTTCTTTTTTCTCTCAGTCACATTTTGTCTTAGCCTTGTTTTAAATTGTAATCGCTCTTGTCTTATTTTTCTCTTTTTTCTCCTTTGAATTCTTGGATGGAATATGGGTGGGCAATATAAGCTGCGGCTTCAGCCATCACCCATTTCGGATAACTCACGTGGAATTGTATAGTAGAAGGAGTCTTTGTCTAATTTGACCTTGTTGTTATATTATACAGTTTCTTTTAACCTGTAATGTACTATCCGAAAAAAATAAAATAAATTCAAAAAATAAATAAAATTTAAATTTATCTGCTCTAAAACCATACTGGCTGTCTGTAAGGAGGTTGTGTTTTTCAGTGAAATCATCCAGTCTCTTAGTGAAGATTTTTTCAAGTATTTTGGAGAATTATGAGAGTAAAGAGACTGGCCTGTAATTTGTGAAACAATGACTGTCTCCTGTTTTGTATAGAGGTATTACTTTTGCTATTTTCATTTTGTCTGGAAATGTACCAGTTTGAAATGACAGGTTCCAGATGTGGGTGAGTGGCTTAACAATTCCCTCAATTACTTTTTTCACTATTGTCATGTCAATTTCATTCCAGTCCATTGATTTTTTGTTCTTAAATTTACTCACAGTCTCGATAATTTCCTTTTCAGTAACTGCACCCAAAAAGATTGTGTTTGGATTTCTATCTTCTATTTGATTTACAGAATCACTGTTGTTTGTTTCTGGTGTCACTGTTGATTTTGCTAATTCAGGACCAACATTTACAAAAAATTTATTGAAACCACTGACCACATCCTCCATATTATTTATCAAATTGCCATTTTCAATAAAATATTCTGGATAACTAGAAAAGCACTCGGAGAGCACAGACCTCCGCCAAGCGCCACAGTTCCCCCCCATACAGTGTTTGTGTGTATGTTTTCAGATTCCTTGACCACGAAAACATGTGACTAGCAATTGGATTGACAATGATAGGATTAGTGGTTCAGTAGTTATTTACGAAAATGACATTTTCCATAATGGCGACGACCTTCTGGCGGAGGTAAAAATCAATAAAATAAAACTAAGCTCAACGAGCTTCAATAGCATGTGGGGATAGCCCTTGCCTGAGTCGCTGCATTTCTTCTCTCGCTGCAGCACAGTGATTCTCCGCATCCTCTGTGTTGAAAATGGCCCTATCTCACAATGTTAAAGAATCCTTTAAAAAATTCCTGGATCTAGACGGTGATCTGGATCATCCCCAAAATTTAATCAGTTCTTCCTTGTACCATTTCCAACAAAGCCTGAAAGTTTCATCGAAATCTGTCCAAAACTTCTTGAGTTATCTTGCTAACCAACAGACAGACAAACAGACAGACAAACCCCGGCAAAAACATAGCCTCCTGGCCTGCAGCCTGGCGGAGGTAATTAGCATTCTTAGGTAGATTACTAATAATCCCATTGAGTACTTGCCATATTCCTCTTAAGTTATTTTTATTATCCTCTAATATTCTGTTGTAATATTCTTTCTTACAGGTCCTCATTATATTTTTTTTTTTGTTACTTATTACTTATTTAATTACTTATTACTTACTTATTTATTACTTATATTAGTAAGCTAATTGTTATATCTTTTATATTTGATCTCAGCTTCCACCATTCTGCATTTAATGAATTGTTTATATAATGTATTCTTCTTTTTACATGCATTTATTAACCCCTTGGTGACCCAAGGAATATTTTTTGTTGTTGTCTGTCACTGTATTGTTTTATAGGACAGTATTTATTGTACAATGATTGAAATATTTGTAAAAATTTATCATATGCTTTATTTATATCATTTTCATCATAAACTATCTTCCAGTCTTGTATTAATAATCCCTTTGTCAGTAAATACATTGATTCTTTGGTTCTTATTCTTTTATATTTAATATTTTTGGTATACTTTTTCTTCCTATAATCACATTGATAGACAACAAAAATTGGCAGGTGGTCACTGATATCATTCAATAAAAGCCCACTCCTGATATTATTTTCCATAATGTTTGTGAATATGTTATCTATTAGTGTGGCACTGTGTGACGTGATTCTGCTAGGTCCGGTAATTGTTGGATGTAAGCCCATACTGTACATTGTGTTGATAAATTCTTCTGTCAAATTATGTTGTTTTGAGTTCATCAGATCTATATTGAAATCCCCACAGATGAACATAACTTTATGAGTTAGTTTTGCAGACATTTTTCCATCCAGTCCTTAAAGGTGAACTGAAACCACCTTTTTGCACAAAAAGTAGAATAGCAGATTAATTCCTTATTATCTATTGTATTTTTCAACACATAAAAGAAATTTTTAGGCCGTGTGATGGCCAAGCTATAAGCCGATAAACTTTTGCCTCTGGCTGGCAGTGCCAAACAAACCGGAAGTAGTGCAGACGACGCTGCGTGACGTCACAAGTGTGACCCTTATCAAAACAACAATGGCAGATGATAGCAGTTCCAGCAGTCAAGAACACCAGAGTTTTCAGAGTGAAGAGGCATTCAGGATCGGTGACGAGACAGAGGAGGATGCAGGAGTGTCAAGTGAACAGGAAGAGAGCGAGGGAGGCATCGAACCGTACAGATTAAAGCCAGAATTTTCGGGGGATTCCGGCACCGACTCAGAGTCAGACCGCAGCAGTGATGGGGAGGAGAGTCGCTTATTGAATACAGAATGTTGAGTCTTTACTTCTCTACTTTGGCATGTTTGGGGTGTCAGGATAAGGAAAATTAACAATAAAAAAGAAAGAAAAAAAAAAGCATCAGCATTTTTCCAACTTATTATTTATACATAGGGCTAGGACTGTACAATAGCCTGGCCGTGTACACACTTATTTGTACCCGTAGGTAGATTTGGTTTGCAGTCTGGTGACAAGCCACAGGCTGCTGGTCGCTGCATGCGCGAGCTAAACCTACATGTTTTTGGTATGCGGGAGGAAACCGGAGAAATCCCGGAGTAAACCCACGCAACACGGGGAGAACATGCAAACTCCACACAGCTCACTGTTGGTCGGGGGCTGGGATCGAGCCCACGGTCTCATGATCCCCGCGATCCCCCGGCCGAGGGTAAACTGTGCTGCCACAGTGCTAAACCACTGCGCCACCGTGCAGCCCAAAAAACTTGGCATTGAATAGACACATCCATGGCGTAGGGTTAACACGTGTATTCAGGACAGGTTCCATGACCATGGGCTATGTATTACAATACTTCTACAGACTATAGTGGCAATACACATGAACAGAACTGGCCTCTGCATTTGACTGTGCTATTTATAAATAATATCTATATCTAGAAACGCATCGCTTCCCGGTCGTTTTTCCTCCCCCTTTCTTTTCTTTCGTCGCCATGACAGCTTTCATTGGCCACTGAACAGATCTTCCCAGGTGTTGGAAGTGTTTTGTTGTCGACTATCACGACAAAATGCACCAAAAACAACCAGTGTCGACGTGCTCACAATGGTAAACATGAGGACTGCGTCCCATTCGTGACGTCACGCGGAACTCCGGCTGCACTTCCGGATAATCGGCGGATTCGTAGGATTTTTCAGGGCGGGAAATTTAAAATCGCGATTTTCTCCAAGATTTCGGGATTGGTGGAGGGGGTGCCAATGATAAATTATCTTTATAATTGCATGTACTATCACCCAGTGCCATTCAATGCCGTTCACTTCAGTTCACCTTTAAATAAGTCAATGTTTGATCCAGGTGTTCTATATCCACAGCTCACTACTATATTCTTCACATTGTCCAGACAGATTTCTATTGTAATACATTCAAATAAATCATCCACAGTTACTGACAGATTTTCAACAACCTTGTATTTCAAGCTCTTGTCAACATAAATTGCAACTCCTCCTCCTTTTTTCACTTTTCTATTTATATAATTTAATTCATAGCCATCCATGGTAAAATCCACTCCTTTCTCTTCACTGAGCCACGTCTCTGATATTGCCACAATATTGAATGGCTCTTTAAACTGATGTAAATAATCTTTAATGTTATTAAAGTTGGCATAGAGACTTCTGCTGTTGAAGTGGATCATAGAAAGATTGAAATCAGATGTGACCATTGTGTTAAACTGTTCATCCGTGTAGTAAAAAGTCATTATTGATGGAGCTAAATAAATTATTATCAGGGTCTATGTTATATTCTACGTCCTGTGGGTTGTGATCTGTATATTCAAAAACTTTCAGTTCCTGTTGTTGATCTTTTGTTTCATGTTGTTAAATGTCTTGTAGCAGATGAGTAGAATCCTTCAGTGTCCTACAATTGTCTCTTGTTGCTGTAGACTCCAGTTCATAATATTCATTGCTATTTGTCCAGTTCCATAATATTACGGATGTTAATGACCTTGGCTTCTTAAGGTGATCCGTTTAATTTGATGTATATTTTAGTTTGATATCCAGGTGTTTTGAATCTTTTTCTGCTTTCTCAGGTATCTTGCTTTTCTGGCTATTTCTGCGTTTTCTTTTGTGAGGTGCTCGTTTATGTAAATGTTTGTTCCTTTCAGTTTCCTACCTTGTTTCAACAGCGCAGTCTTGTGTTTTCTGTTGACAAACCTCATGATCACAGCCGGTTTGTCGCCGTTTTTCCTGGGCAGAGGGTGGCAGGTCTCAATGGTGTTACAGTCCAGCTGGATTCCTTTGGACTGCAGGAAGGCCACCACTTGTTGCTCCGTGGATTTATCTTCCAGCTCGTCGAGCCTCCCTCCACTGTCTGCGGCCACCGCTCGCGTGTATGATCGGGGTTTAATGTGGAGCCCCGTGATGATCACGTCGTTCACCCGAGTGTTCTGCTCCAGTTCCGACACTCTGCTCTCCAGATACGCCAGTCTCTTGTCCTTCTCAGCGTTCTGGATCCGCAGCTCTTTCACCTCCTCGACCAGGTCCAGGATGTTTCTTTGCTGCAGCTTAACAGCAGAAATCTCTTCCGCCAAGAAGTCCAGCGCTCTTTTAATGTCGTCCACCTCCTCAGTCTGCTGAGCTTTCTTGGGACCCATGATCCCGGCCGATGTATGTTGATTGTGATCATAGGAAAAAAAAAAAAACACGTAGGAGAAATCCCTTTGTTCAGAATCAGAGTTTAAATCACTGTTCTGTTCTGGCTCAGCAAATTAAGTTTAAGATTGGCTAGATTAAATCACCCTTTATTGTGATTTAACCATACAACCAATCATGTACAGTAGAACAAAACTGTGTTTTACCTATCTACAGTGTTAATCACACACACCCCATGTGTAGAATCTGAGGGCCGCTGCCATGCAAAGCGCCGCCACAGATTTCCCTCCTCCATTCCATTATTGCTGAGTACCAAGCTGGACGGCAGGAAGTTCCACTTTTATATGGTCTTCAGCATGACCCGGCCGGGATTTGAACCCCTGCCTTCCGGATGTGGGGTGGATGTTCTACCAACTGAGCCACCACTCCGGTATATGTGGAAAAGTCATAATTTTACCACAAGCTTTTCAAATCCATTAGAAAAAACAACTGCCATCAGTTAACTAATAGCGTAGCACAAAGAATAGAAATGGTTTAGTTCAGAATTTGTTGTTACATAGACAGATATAAATTTTGTGAAAAATCCACAGACTGATAGATAGATTAGTTTATTTGACAGGGACAGTGCAATAAACATAGACAATTAATCAATGACAATCAATCTGATGTGTTGCACATAGAGTGTATAGCTATTAGCTAATTTGCAACTCTTGTCCCTGGATGGGCTTTAGAAAAGAGAATCAAGTAAAGAAAAAAAAATACACAATAACCACATACATCAATGCCAAAAAGATTATAAATACACAATTATAAATATTATAAATATTATAAATACACAAATATAACAACCTGACTCACATTTGCCTATTTCAGGCCTCCCTCCCTTTGTCACTCACTATAAACAAACACATTCATTCCTTCCCTTCATTCACTCTCACCTTGTAGACAATCAATTCATACATGAGTACATTCTTGTTTATTTTTCAGCCAGTTTTTAACCTTTTTAGTGAATGTTTTAAAGTCCGTTATTATTTTAATTTCATTTGGCATTGTGTTCCAGATGTGACTGCCCTTTATAGAGAAAGCTGTTTGTCCAAATGTGGTTCTGCGGTGGAATATTTTACAGTTATTGTTAACAGAACTCCTGGTGGCTCTGCTGCTGTCCTGTCTTTGGATGGAACCAGCAAGTGGCTCAGGCGCTGATTTATGGAAACATTTGAAAGTTAATTTCAGTAAACAGAGGTCATTGAAACTCTCAAAACTCAATAGGTTGTACTTTTTTAAAACATTACAGTGATGCCACCTAATGGGCTTTTTGTCCAAGATTTTTAGGGTTTGATTATATAATGAACCTATATGTCTTATTGTGGAAGGGGCTGCTTGAGCCCAGACTGTCAAACAGTATGATATATGAGAAAAAAACATAGAATGCATATACAGTACAGCTGCTTCATAAGGTATGTAATATCTAATTAACTTAAAGCAGTTCAGATTTTTTTTTACTGTTTTTGAAATTTTTGAAAAATGAAGTTTTTGAAATTTTCTTTATATACTTTTTTCTTTATATACTTTTCCCTACTGCTGTAGGGAAAAGTAATAAATATACAAAAAATGTCTGAAATTTATGAGAAAATCCCTTACAAATTTACAGCATCAAAAACAAAAATAATGAGGACAAAATTTCAACCCCTCTAGTCAATTTCCCTAAAAACGCCAAAAAATAACGTACCCAAAAGTAAATCAAAAGCTGTTCTTCAACCCTTTGCAGCATCTTCATGGGGTTGGTCTCATTTAAAAGAAAACACTTTGAATTTTTTGGCAAAACAGTCATAATCTCTCTAAGTGCTCCGGCCACTGAGTAACAGTCATCTAAACATACTGAACTTGAAGAAAATAAATTTGGCCTGGGTGTTTTTTTGGATACAAATGCTTGCAAATAACACACAGCTGTCAGATACTGGCTGGAAAATGCAACAGAAATGTAGAACCAAGTGTTATCCAGCTGAGGTCCAAATTTTGTAACAATACCACAAAAAATGAATATATTACACAACTTTTTTCTTAGGTTGTTCCCAGGTGTTTTGGAACTGTGCCAAATTGTGCCAAATGGCACAGTTTGGAAAAACGTCTGTAACTTTTGAATGATTCAATATAGAAGCTTCATCTTGGGCTCTAATGAAAGGTGAAGGGCTGTGTGTGTGTGTGTGTGTGGAGGGGGGGGGTTGTTTATTCATTCATTCATGAATTAATGAACAAACAAGCCCCCACACACAAAGAAGTATGCCACATAAAAAATGTGTGGCTTTTTTTTACAAGAAAAAATAACCTACAGTGCACTAAAAATTACACTAAAATATCTGTAATGTAGAAGATAACAACTCCCACCAACCCACCCCACCCCCCGCTACAGAGGACGGACATCGTCCATCGCCACATGACGGACTGTGGTCTACTACGCACAGCTGTACTAAAATATCTGCAATAATATCTGCAATCCGCTACAGAAGAGTAGCGGGGGGTGGGGGGGCATTCACGGTCCGGACGTGGCGCACGGACTGGACCTGTGCGCCGCGGTCTTCATGTTGCGATGACGCACAGTTGTAATTTACCAATCAGTCAAAAGTCATTTTGATTACAATTTTCAGGGATAAAGAATAATTTAGCTTATAACACTTACCTGTCCACAACAGCAGTGTCGCTGGCGAACT
This sequence comes from Pholidichthys leucotaenia, assembly GCA_020510985.1. Taxonomy (NCBI): domain Eukaryota; kingdom Metazoa; phylum Chordata; class Actinopteri; order Cichliformes; family Pholidichthyidae; genus Pholidichthys; species Pholidichthys leucotaenia. The sequence continues at coordinate 1,693,048 of CM035845.1, forward strand.
TCTCTTCCTCATTGTCAGACGAACATGACGCTGGTCCGCTTGTTATGGACTCGTGGTTCTGGTACGCGACCCGGTCAAACCATAATTCCATTATTGCGGTTTTGCGCTTCCATGATTGTGGTTTTGGCGAACGATTTTTCAAAACAAATAAGAACAGTAGTAAGAAAAAAAGACTGGTGAACGCGTGTGTGTCACCCAGCGGCTTACACAAAACAGATTTTAGGCAAGGGACGCATGCTTTCGAACTTCTGTGCTTCAATTGGCTCGCTGTATTCACAGCCGTTGGTAGGCGGGTCCTTCTAGCTAGGTTTTCAGTCATTGGTTCTTCAAGGTTTCAGAAACCCAATTCAAGGCTCTTATTAGTCGAATGAGAGGTCAATCACACCTAAACCAATCAAAGCACTCCTTTGGCTTTCTGTTTGCGGCTGTGTCTGTAGTGGAAGAACGGAAATGCAGCTTTTTTTTTTTTCAGTGCGCACTAGGACGCACACTCTAGGACGCCCTCATGTGCCCTAGGACGCAGAGATGTGACCGTCCGCGGTACACCAGAGTGCAAGAGGTTAAGTGACAAAAATCTTTAAAATTTACAACCGAAAAGTCCTTAATTTACATGAAAATTGCTAGAATTTTTTGGAGAAACCCCCCCCCCCCCATCAAACTGCCAAGACTAAAATCACATCTCAAACTAGAAAAGCACTCAGAGAGCGCATACCTCCGGCAAGGCTTCTTCCCTCCCTCATGGATCACCTCTAAAATATAACTGCATCAAGTCTGTCCATCAGTTTTGGAGTATTGTTGCTAACACACTGTGAGAAGATAAGAGCCTTGGCTGAGGTATGCATTCTCAGATCATCACCAGAATGTAACGGGTTTGTCTCCAGCCCAAGGACCACCGGTGCTGAAAACGTCATTCAAATCCATCCAGTAGTTTTTGTGTAATCCTGCTGCACAAATACAAACAAAGCCCTTGGTGGAGGTATGCACTCTTAGATCATCACCAAAATCTCATCATCTGTTCCCCGTTCCATTACACACCTTTCCTGAAATTTTCATCAAAATCCGTTCATAACTTTTTGAGTTATGTTGGTAACAGACAAACCAACGCTACTAAAAACTTATTACCTGCTCCCTTGGTGGAGGTAATAAGTTTTTAAGCGCTTGCTTTCTTGCTCTTACTCAACTAACTGGGTCACTACTCAGTTAATATCATAAGATAACACTGCTTTTACTTGAGAAGGCTCCAATTTCTGACCAGCTCTGACTAGAAAATGTGTAAATGAGTGGTTTTCTTTTTCTCAGTGTAACACTGTGCTGTCTTCACATTTCCATAACAGCTAACTGACCTCTGCAGAAATCAACTGTGCACCCCAGTTTGTGGGTTGCCAGGTCACAGTAACATGGGTATTGTGTGCTGCATGTTGACTGTGTGTGTAGGTTGTGTTTCAAAGGCAGTCTGACAAGTTTGAATTTAGGAGGGTTTTTTTTTTCTACAGAAACACGTTAGCATGTATGAGAGGATGTTTTCTATTTGAAACTGGAACTGTATTTGCTGTTTTGATGGCACACAGCAAGCTTCTGCATATTAAGTTCTGAACGGTAGTTTGTGCAGTGGTGCTAGTACTTGGGTGACGCAGTGCCCAGGCTGAGTTAGCGCCACCATAAAGGAGGAAGCTGAACTGCCAAAAACCAGACAAAGAGTGGTGAATAGTCAACATCAAAGGGATGATCATGAAGAAAATGATGCTGAAATATTGGTCATGCATCCAAATGGACCAAGCAAATGTTTTCCTGACCCAGGAAAGATGATGTCTGCTGGGCTCCGATCAGATGTATCACTGCACCAGTTACAGCCAGTGGGAGACACTAGACAGTCCCACAGACAATTCAGAAGAGTTCAACAAACCAAATGAACAACATGAAATAACTGGTGTTCGTCCACATTCTAGTTGGATCCCAACTTAAATACGTTGGTAAGTAAAACCCAGTGCTACAAAAACAGCTTTGTTCCTGCTGCTGTTAAAGAGCTGAACAAGTTGTAACAATATATTGCACATAATTTAGTTACCTATTTATTAATTTTATTTTATATTTACTTATTTTTCCAGGTTTTTTATTTGGGTTCTAAATCTTTTATTGGGTTTTAGACTTTTGAGTTTTTAACCTCTTTGACTAGTCTTTAACTTTTTAATATGACCCTTCTCTCTTATCTCCTTGTTTGTTTGTTTTTTCTCTTATCTCTTTGTCTTATATCCTGATTGGTGGAGCCTTGAGTATTTTTATCATGTCTATAGTCAGCTTCATGTGTGCCTGTGTTTGTGTTTATGTTGAATGTAATTGTGGCTTGTAAATCTGGATGTCACCAGACTGCAAAACAAATCTACCTACGGGTACAAATAAAGGAACCTGAACCTTGGTTATTGTTGTTTGTAAGTGGAAATCTGTTGTACTTGTATTCATAACGCTTATGCATAGAGCTTCTATATGGTTATTGCTCAATAAATTATGTAAAAATTAGTGGGGTCACTTTAATCACAATTAATCATGCCAAGAATTAAGCATTTAATTGCAGTTTATCACAAGTTTTGCTATAGTCAGCACATAGGCGAGAGAGGGCTGGGTCGAGGCAATTACGAAATGCGATTAATTGCACTATGCAGTTAAAAGTGCAATTAAATGCACTAAAACACCTATTAGTGTGATGTTATTCAAAAAAAGTGAGCTGCCCTGTCATCTAAATGTAACTAAAACTGACACCACTAGTAAAATTTCAAATCATTTTGCATTCTAAGGGGCAGATTTAGGAATGTGCTGCGCCATCACAAAACCCTGTTTTGGCGTTAAAAGACTACTGTTGAGATTTACTAAAGGCCGCAGGGCAAAATTTGCTGTGGAAAGGAGTGGACTGTGGCACACATATTTGAGTTGCTTAGGCTGCATATGTATATTACTGTTGCCCACGTCTCAGAATGAACAATAAGTCTGGGCCTCCTGGGGATGACAGGAGGATGTGAAATGTGATCTTTTGAGATGGCCTTGAGAGACTTCCTGACCACCAGGGTTTTGGGGGAGAGGAGAAGACCTGGGGGTTTATGTATTGTGTCTTGGGATTAAAGACAATGTGACTCTGTACTTTGATGTCCCAGGTATAAAAGGGACAGATGTGGGAGGAAGGGTCTCTTTTCTGTTTGAGAGGATGTTGGAGACACGTGAAGCTTAATAAACCTGAAATGAGAAATAAACTCAGCCTCATCTTTTCATGCTCTCCACATGGACTATGTTAATTTTGCACCTGGCCTCACTGGATATGTATTTGTGGGAGTTGTCATGACAACACGCAAATCTGAGGGAGGGGAGTATTTGAATCACTGGCATAAGGTGATTTACTAAGGTTTGTTGTTGTCAGTCTCCTGCTAAATGCGCCAGGATTTAATGGCCAAAAAAAGCTTGTCTTAATTCATTTGTGCCTGACATGATAGCAATCGTTGGTGCCAGGAGGAGACACTGGCGAGAACCGAGGGCACATGGCAGAAGCTTCTCTCTGCCTGTGACTTTATTTGGTATGACAGATTACATAAATATCAATGATCTCACAGAGACCGGTGTTATGCTGAACTGGACATCAGCTGGGAGTGCTTTTTTTATTTCATTTGTTTCTACTGTATATAGCCTACTACATGAATTTGTAACCATTAAATAGCATACAATAGGAGCCCTAATACCCGAAGTGGACATACAGATAGTGTCAGCCAATAATGATTCTTTTTTTTTTTTTCTGCGGAGGTTAGACTGGGATCTGGAGTTTCCCTATCAGCTTCCTCTCACTCTTGAAGCAAAATCTTCCACATTGCCAATTTCCTTCATTTTTTTCTCTATCCATATTTCTATATTTCTAGTATTTCTTTTTGCTGTGCATAAAATAATTCAGTTCCCTCTTCTGTTTCTCTCTCCCAGTTCAGGATACACAGTATAGGAGGAAAACAACAATGAGATTATTAACAAAAAGAGTGCACAGATCTATAGAAACATCCCATGAAACTGCAACACTGCAACTCAATGGCATTTATAAAATGTTGAGAACTGCAACACATGCTGATTTTGTTAAACAAAGTTATTCACACAATAAATGAATTGATTGGTTGTTGCTATCTACGGCCCGGCTAACATCTGAACCGGCTGATCGCCCGCTGCTATCAACGGCCATGCTAACATCTGAACCGGTTGATCGCCCGCTACTGCCAACAGCCCTGCTAACATCTGAACTGGTGGAGCAGCATAATGCCGGTCTTCGCCCCAGTACAGCTGGACATAGCGAGTCGGGTGAGTCGAATTGCACTGAACAGACTCACATATCTGATCCTGCTGTAAACAGCTGCGCTACGTCCAAACTTTTGGAAACAGGAGCGGTTAAACAAATTGCAAATGAGGCGATGTCCGAAAACCGAGCTGTACAAAAGCAAAAACAACATTTATTTTTCCAAACTGTTAATCATGCACGAGTTCTTTGGGACACAAAGGCTAAACCAAAGGGGATCCTCGGCGGACATTTAAACATACGGAGCATAATCCCCAAAAGAGATGAGATTTTGGTGTTGCTGTTGGACTCAAATCTGGACTATCTTTGTCTTTCAGAAAGCTGGCTACACAGGAACATAGACACTAATATGCTCAATATTGTGGGCTATCAGTGTTTTAGAAAAGACAAGCAGGTAGGGAGGGGAGGAGGTGTTTTAATTTACATCAAAGAGAAATTTAAATGTCAATTGATTGATTTGAATACTTCACTCGAATGTTTAGCTGTTAATGTATGTCTCTCACCGGTAATGAATTTCAACATTGCAGTATTGTACAACCCACCCTCACACAATTCTTCTTTTTATAATGAATTAAGTGATCTGGTTAAACAACTTGAGAGGAGCAGAGAAACAACATTTCATGGTGACTTTAATATTAACTGGTCTGATAAAAAGGACAAACAGAAACTGAAAAGCCTCATGACTAAATTTAATTACCAACAATTGATCAAAGGACCCACCAGGATAACCAAACAATCTAGAACACTTATTGACATGGCATTTGCTAATAAACCAGAACGAATAACCAGAACCTATAATCTTGTAACTGGTCTCTCAGATCATAACATGGTTCTTGCTGTCAGAAAACTTATTAAAAAGCGACTACAGTATTTTGGGGGAGTCGATATTGACAAATCAAATTTTATTATTCCCAAATCAAAAAATGAGGAGTTTGAACATTACTTAGAGAATCAAAATTGAGAGCAGCTCATGTCAATATATGAAGTAGATGATTGTTGTAATTTTATAACTGCAACAATTACAAAGTCTATAGAAAAATTTACAAAGCAAATTAAAAGTGGACAACAGAAGATTAACCTACCATGGTTAAATAATGAAATAAGAAAACTTATGAAGAGGCGAGACTATGCATTGAAAACATCATTAACCTCTAAACTACAAAATGATCACCTTGTGTACAAAAGTTTAAGAAATAAAGTGGTACAAGAGCTGCGAAAATCAAAAGTATCTTATTACAATAAACTGATAAATCATGCAAAGGGTAACAACAGTTCCCTATGGAGGCATTTAAATAACTAATAAAAAAAAATGTTCAGAAGGGGGTAAAGGAACTTAGAATCAATGGCAAGACCGTCAGTGACAAGGCTACATTGGCAAATGAATTTAATTCATATTTTGTGGGCTCTGTGGAAGACTTAACAAAAAACTTTGTGCTGCCAAATGTGCTCAACAACACAAAATCAATACTTTCAACAGATTCTTTTCACATCGATGAGGTAAATGAGGAGTTAATTGCTGGTATTGTTAAAACACTGTCAAACTCAAAAACTAATGATATCTACAACATGAGCACCTCCTTTCTCAAAACGCACAGCAAAATATTAATCAAACCACTGACTCATTAATCTCTCCATTAGGTCTAGTACATTTCCATCTGGCTGGAAAAAAGCTGTCGTCATACCAGTTCATAAATCAGGCAGTAAAGACGATATATGCAATTACCGCCCAATCTCTATCTTACCAGTCCTGTCTAAGGTTCTTGAAAAAGTTGTAGCTACACAGCTGATAGACTATTTACAAGACAGTCAACTTCTTCATCCACATCAATTTGGTTTTAGACCAGGATACTCAACAGAAACAGCAAATTGTTGCCTTATTGAAAATGTCAAACAGTCCTTGGACAGGGGTAATGTGGTAGGGGCTGTTTTTCTAGATCTCAAAAAGGCTTTTGATACTGTAAACCACAGTTCGCTTTTATCCAAAATGGTATCTTTTAACTTCTCCCCAAATACATTAGAATGGTTTGCATCTTATCTCCAGAATAGAGAACAGTGTGTAAAAGTTCACCAGGATAAATCCTCATTTTTAAACAACCGCATGGGTATCCCACAAGGGTCCATTCTTGGTCCTTTACTTTTCAGCATTTTTATTAATGACTTGCCACTACACTGCTCAGCTGCAACATGTCAACTTTATGCAGATGATGCAGTTATTTACACAGCTGCCAAGACTCCAGCACAGGCTGCAGATGTACTGTCCACAAGTATGGTTGATGTCCAAGAGTGACTCTTCCAGAACCATCTATTGCTGAACCTTCAGAAAACAGTTTCAATGTGCTTTTCAATCAAAAAATGTAACCTGCAACATTTTAAAGTTAATATACATGATCAAGACATCAGTTTAGTTACAGAATTCAAATACCTTGGCATTGTACTAGATCCTCAATTCAAATTTAATCTTCATATAAAGAAAATTTCAAAAACAGTAAAAAAAATCTGAACTGCTTTAAATTAATTAGATATTACATACCATGCGAAGCAGCTGCACTGTATATGCATTCTATGTTTTTTTTCTCATATATCATACTGTTTGACAGTCTGAGCTCAAGCAGCCCCTTGTACAATAAGACATATAGGTTCATTATATAATCAAACTCTAAAAATCTTGGACAAAAAGCCCATTAGGTGGCATCACTGTTATATTTTAAAAAAATACAACCTATTGAGTTTTGAGAGTTTCACTGACCTCTGTTTACTGAAATTAACTTTCAAATGTTTCCATAAATCAGCACCTGAGCCACTTGCTGGTTTCATCCAAAGACAGGACAGCAGCAGAGCCACCAGGAGTTCTGTTAACAATAACTGTAAAATATTCCACCGCAGAACCACATTTGGACAAACAGCTTTCTCTATAAAGGGCAGTCACATCTGGAACACAATGCCAAATGAAATTAAAATAATAACGGACTTTAAAACATTCACTAAAAAGGTTAAAAACTGGCTGAAAAATAAACAAGAATGTACTCATGTATGAAATGATTGTCTGCAGGGTGAGAGTGAATGAAGGGAAGGAATGAATGTGTTTTTTTTATAGTGAGTGACGAAGGGAGGGAGGCCTGAAATAGGCTAATGTGAGTCAGGTTGTTATATTGAGTATTTATAATATTTATAATATTTATAATATTTATAATTGTGTATTTATAATGTATTTATAATCTTTTTTGCATTGATGTATGTGGTTATTATTTATTCTGTTTTCATGTTTTCTTTTCCTTATCCTTTTTTTTCTTTTTACTTGTTTCTCCTTTCTAAAGCCCATCCAGAGACAAGAGTTGCAAATTAGCTAATAGCTATACACTCTTTGTGCAACACATCAGATTGATTGTCATTTGATTAATTGTCTATGTTTATTGCACTGTCCCTGTCAAATAAACAAATAATCTAATCTAATCTAAAAACCCCAGAGTCTCCATCAGACCATCTTGATGGTTCTAGTGTAAATAAAATAAACACATTGGTTAAATAATTAATTTATTCATGAGTAGTCCTTACTAATGTCATGAATTGCCCCTTGGGGCAGGAAGGAAGACCCAGGCGCTGAATTGTGAGTTTGTGAGATTTAATGCAAAACATAAAGTCCAAACAGTGCACAAACAAAAACTTACAATTGAGGCGAAACAGGTAACAGGCAGGATGGACAAGGGGACACACGGCGTTAGTGCAACCCGGTGAGGTGAGCTCAGGTGCAGCTGACGGCTGCACTTGGCCCTGCCCACCAAGAGCCAGGCGAGATCTCTCCAAAACAGAGAAAGTGAAAACAAAGAAGAGCACTTGACTGAGCTCAAGCTCCACCGCCGTCCAGGCGGGGACCTCTTGTGCCCAGTCCTCTGGAGGTCCAACTCCGGCTCTGCTGTGGTGGCCCCCACAGCAGGCATGGTGGAAAATGCAGTCCCATGATCCTCCAGGCGAAGCAACCAATGCAGATGGTTCGTCTGGCGTGGCAGCTGGAGGTCGTCTCACCGCTGACACTGGATCCCATGTAGCTGAAGCCAGGGGATGCTCAATCATTGGCGCAGGCTTCAGATCACTGGCAGTGCTCTCCCCCCGTCCGGACCGTGGCAGTGGGGCTGAGACCAGGTCCTCCAGGGCCACAGGCTCCTCGATTGTCCGGCGGCTCAAAACCGGGACCTGCAAACCTGCAGACACTCAGGGGGAATAGGAGGAGACACGGAGGGAGCAGGTGAGGAAATATTATCTGCAGCAGGTTGTGAGGACTCAGTGGACTGCAATAACTGAGCCTCACCACCGGAAATCAGGCAAGATAATTCTTTTTTGGGTAATGGAGAATGAAAAAACACTTGCCTGCATTCCCGGGGCGTGATGGAATCTGCTATAGTGGGACTTGAGCCATCCCTCTCTATGGCTACAGTGGTTGTGGGCCCCTCTGAGGAACATGGAGGAGCCGTCCCTGCAGACACGACAACGGAAGGAGCCAGGGAAGAGATGACTGGACTCTTAGCAGCGAAAGGAGATGCCGAGAAGATGAGGGTAGCAGCAGCAACGAAGGAGAAGGAAGCTGATGAGACAGCTGGCGAGGAAAAATGAGAAGAGGGAACTGCTGCGGAAATTTTCTGACTCGGCGAAGGGGAGGCTGCTGGCTGAGAAGTGGAGGAGTTCCTCAGGTGGGATGTAACTGGGCAGCGGCGGGAAGCGTAAGGCGACTGACCCAGGAGACTCTCTTCCGGAGGATTCGGTTCCGCCGTGGCTCGGGGATGAGCAGAGGTTGACCCGGGAGGGCGGCGTCTTGGAGTAGGTGGAATGGGAGCTGGAGCTGGCAAACAGAGGGAGGAGGAAGACGTCTGTCACGGGGAGCAGTTCCTCGTTGGCTTTGGTCCCGCTGGGAGCGAGCCCATCGTCAGCCCTGGAAATGACAGCTGTAGAGTGGAGACGATAGACAATAGTTCCACGAACTGGGGATGCCTCCTCAATTTTATCTCTCTACCTGGCAACCGGTATGAGATTATAGTGAGTCAACAGTGAATGCAACATCTACTGGCCCGGATGTCAGAATGATATCTTTTGCACCTTCAATCACTAGGTCGAGTGAAGGTGAACTCTACAGAAAAACATGAACTACAAAAATCTACAAAACAAATAACTAGAAGCATGACACCCTCTGTTCCCTGGCTGTGCCTAGAAATCCTGTCCATAAAAATTATGAACAGCCCTTACAGAGTCCAAACTCTCACTGGGAATGAGTCCAACCAAGTGTTGGCAATGTGAATCAAACTCTCACAATGGTCATATAGAGACCAGATAGCTCGTAACAATAAGCACGATACCCCATACTCCCGAAGCACCCCCCACAAAAAACCACGAGGGACGTGGTCAAATGCTTTCTCCAAGTCCACAAAACACATGTAAACTGGTTGGGCAAACTCCCACGAACCCTCGAGAATTCTTGAGAGGGTAAAGAGCTGGTCAGATATGCCACGGCCAGGACGAAAACCACGGAGGGTGTCATGCTTGGTGACCACAGCATCTCATCTCTGCTGTTTGCAGATGATGTTGTCCTGCTGGATTCATCCAGCAATGATCTACAGTTCTTACTGAGACAGTATGCTGCTGAGTTCGAAGAAGCTAGGATGAGAATCAGCACCTCCAAGTCCAAGTCCATGGTCCTCAGCTGGAAAAAGGTGAGACACATTCAACACATAACACATTCAACATTCAGGCTTGAATGTTGAATGTGTTATGTTGTTGTAGCCGTGTCTAAGAAAAATTTCTGTCACTGACTGGGACAGACAATAAAGTTATCTATCCATCTACGTATCTATCTATCTATCTATCTATCTATCTATCTATCTATCTATCTATCTATACTCCTGCCCCAAGTGGACGAGTTTAAGCATCTCACGAGTGAGGGGAGGATGGCATGAGAGATAGACAGACAGATCTGAGCAGCATCTGCAGTGATCCAGATGTTGTACCGGTCTGTCGTGATGAAGAGGGAGCTGAGCTCTAAGGCAAAGCTGTTGATTTAGCCGTCAATCTACGTTCCTACCCTCACGTATGGTCATGACCTTTGGTTAATGACCGAAAGAATGAAATCGCGGATACAAGCAACTGAAATGAGCTTTTCTGTAGGATTACTGGACTCACCATTAGAGATGGGGTGAGGAGCACAGTAAATCAGGAGAGGCTTTGAGTAGAACTGATGCTCCTCCACATTGAAAGGAGCCAGTTGAGGTGGTTTGGGCATCTGATCAAGATGGCTCCTGGATGCCTCCCACTTGAGGTGTTTTGTATACATCCCACTGGGAGGAGACCCTGGGGCAGACCCAGACCTTGCTGGAGAGACTATGTCTCCCAGCTGGTCTGGGAACACCTTGGTATCCTCTCTGAAGAGCTGGAGCAGGTGGCTGGGAAGATGGAAGTCTGGACTTCCCTGCTTGAACTGCTGCCTCTGTGACCAGGACCTCCAGAAAAGTGGTAGACGATGGGTGGATGGATGGATGGATGGATGGATGGATGGATGGATGGATGGATGGAATTAACTAGAAAACACAAGGCAGAAAAACTTGAAACAGAAGAGATGACGGCCAAGACAGAAGAGGCTGAAAGAGAGGCACCGAAGAGACAAAAGAGAAATGAGCTTCTCTTTGCCTCTGATTAAAACTCCCTCTCCACACGCTGGAAAGGAGGGGCTTTGGATTTCTCAGCGAATCAGTAACTGCATGGAGGCTGGGTTTGTTACCATGGTTACTCAACAGGCAAGGGAGAAGACAAAAAATGGGGGTGGAGGGATTCCTGAGAAATTGAGATTGACAAGAAAAGACAGTAACTACATCATATTAACATTATGACTAATACTAAGGCACATTTGTCTACAACTAAACAATTCTGCGTGGTTAATCATCTAATTTTACTAAAACTAAATTGATCATAAAGCATGCAGATATTTACAAGAGGCAGACATGTGTGATACATTGCAGTTTCAGAAATGAGGAGGAACATTTTGGTAATCAGTGACCCAGTCTGTGTGACTTTGAGTTCTTATTTAGCTGTGGGAAGCAACGATAAGTTACTGAAGAGTCCAAATGCACAGTGAAGTTTAAGATTGGGTTTTTTCTGAGAGAAACGTCACTAGTCATCCTTTGGGCAACGTTTGGAGTTCCATGAAGGTCCGAGTGTTTCTGCTTTCTGGAGGAGAAGATGGGGTTTCAGCATTTCTCACCTAGGTGTTGAGAAGGCTTCAAAAGGTTTCTGAAGAAAGAGTTGGAGTTGGTTAACAAAAGGACAGTTACAGTTCCTTTTGGGCCCTCCTGTTAACGAGTGTCCCAAAGTTTCTGAGTCCACCTGGTTCTGATTCTGCTACACCCCCCATGAATGTGTGTGAACTCCAGAATTCATAGCAGCTAAGAGATTCTTACTAACCCATCATGCATCACTGTGAGTGACATTGGTGCCTACGAAGATTAGCGATTGCCATGAAATGTGAGCGGACGAACAGATGACAGAAGGTGCAACATTGCATTAGCTCTTTTCGGCTTCACCGGAATGAGCTAAAATGTTCCAGCCAGCGTGTCCATGTGGGCCCCACCAAAGGTTAAATGTGGCCTTTCTTATGGGTCTCATGTGGGTTTGTCCACAGGTTACATGTTTACCTATTTTCAAGTTATTTTCACATAAATGTGTTACTTTTTTATTGTAAATTTGAGAAGTTTTTCTCTTAAATTGATACATTTTTTTTATTTCAAACTTTTTCATAAATTTGAAACTTTTTACTGTACACTTGCAACTTTTTCTCATAAATTTATGATTTTTCTCATAGCAAAGGAAAACCAAGGAACTGGTGGTGGACTCAACCCCCACAGCACCAGTAAACATCCAGGGAACAGGCATTGAGATGGTGACATCTTACAAGTACCTGGGTGTTCACCTGAACAATAGACTGGACTGGTCACACAACACCAACTTGCTCTACAAGAAGGGGCAGCACAGGCTGTTTCTCCTGAGGAGACTCAGGTCTTTTGGAGTGTGAGGGACACTCCTGAAGACCTTCTACGATTTGGTGGTGGCATCAGCCATCACATTTGGAGTGGTCTGCTGGGGCAGCGGCATCACAGTAGCCGACAGGAAGAGACTGAACAGACTGATCAAAAAAGCTAGCTCTGTTCTGGGGTGACGCCTCAACCCAGTGGAGGAGATAGGAGAGAGAAGGATGGTGGCTAAGCTGTCATCTCTGCTGGAGTCTGAGTCCCACCCCATGCAGGACACGGTGAATGCACTGAGGAGCTCATTTAGCAGTAGGCTGTGCCATCCTCAGTGCTTGAGGGAGAAGCTCCGCAGGTCCTTCCTACCTACAACAGTCAGACTTTATAATCTAACCGGTGCTGCCCATAGAGGTCGTATAAACATCAGAACTTTGCACAGTAGTGTTGATAAATTAACTTGATTTATCTCTCTCTCTCTCTCTCACTACTATTATCTGCTTGCTTTACACGCTATACTGCAGAGTTTAGATTACACCCCATAATTCATTCGTTGAAATCAGTTAGAATCAGCTCTGTACACAGCTGAGCTGCCACGTAAGTCTAAAATGTGTTACAGATACAATGAGGTAAAACCCCTCCCTCTTGCATGAGGGGGTGGTTAGGCTATAAAAACCATAGGGCTCCATTTTGGGGTGGCACACTCACTCCAGGAATTGCCTAAGTGGTGTGTCCCAGCGCTGTTGTAATTCCATATCTCACTTTCAGTAAATCCAGTGAAAATGTACTTCATCTCTACCCCTGGTTATTTGGCCGTCGTATCAAAGAACTGGGGTTTAAGGTATGTTAGACTCATCAATTTGGTGTTTCTGCCCGGTTACAAGGCTAAATTTTAGTTTTTGTTTTGTAAACGGTGTGAGGATTTTTTCTCTACAGACTGGCGGCCGCAACATGATAAGAGGTGAGCAGAAAACCTTTTTCAATAAATTTCTGCCTGTCCCTTCAGGGACAGCCCTTTCTGTAGAAATTAAATATTCATGCACGTGTGATTTTATTTGTGGAATGAAACTGAGATATGGTCTTGATTTGAGTTTATGATATGGTATTTTGAGAAGTATAGGTATTGAGTTTAATGAGTAAATCTCCAAACGGTTTTGTCCCCGAGGGTTAAGTTGTACACGTTAAAACTTGCCGTAAAAGCTGAGTTGGGGATAGCTTGGGTAAACGGTTTAACTCCGCAGTGGACATTATTTAGGAGGCTTCCACTGGAAAGGCAAAGTTACCCCGAACGAGATTGCATATCTGAGTAAAAGGTTTAAACCCCGAGGCGACTATTGTAGGGTTGCCTTTTTAGTTTATATAGGCTTCTGTTAGGCAACATTATTAGAAAGCACTTTATACATTTTCATTGTTATGCAGATGATACACAATTATACCTGTCAATGAAGCCAGATGATAGTAATCAATTAGCCAAGTTAGAAGCCTGTCTTAAGGAAATCAAAGCTTGGATGACTTGTAATTTCCTGCTATTAAATTCAGATAAGACTGAAGTCATTCTTGTTGGTCCAAAAAACCTTAGAAATACCTTTCCAAATCAAACTTTCAGTTTGGATGCAGTTACGCTTTCTCTTAATAGCTCTGTGAGGAACCTTGGAATTATTTTTCATCAAGACCTGTCCTTCAATTCACATATTAAATTTGTTTCTAAGACTGCCTTCTATCATTTGCTTAATATTGCCAAGATTAGGAGCATCTTGTCAGAGTGATGCTGAGAAACTGATCCACGCTTTTGTTAGCTCAGGATTAGATTATTGTAATTCTTTATTATCAGGTTGTCCTAAAACATCTTTAAAAAGTCTTCAGCTGATCCAAAATGCTGCAGCAAGAGTTTTAACAGGTTCTAGAAAGAGAGATCATATCTCTCCGGTTCTGGCCTCCCTTCATTGGCTTCCTATAGAGTTTAGAATTAAGTTTAAAATCCTTCTTCTTACTTACAAAGCTCTAAACAATCAGGCTCCTTTTTATTTAAAAGATCTGATACCGTGGAGGATGTGAAAATGACGAGGCAGTGTTCTTTCTCAGAGTCAGGTTTATTCACATCTCCATCATTTCAAAGCAGAATAAAGAGAGTGAAACAGTCAACTCTCGTCCTTAAATATCAGGGACTTCACACCTCATAGATCACATGTCACACAGACCACCTTGCATAATAAAGACAGTCACAATGCATTTCACTCCATTATATCACTTCCACTGTCTCCCATGCATCCTTTAATCCACCCCCCACAGTCTCCAGCCTTGCATAACAAGGCTAAGATTCCTGCCTTTGTTCTGCCCTAAAATGCGAGTCACAGAATCGGTCCAACAAGTCCATTGAGTGTTCACTACACAAGCCCCCCAGCATTTTAGAAACACAGAACAACCAGAAGGTAACCACATGTGTGCCGTGATAGCATCAATACACATCAGTCCACATGCTGTATAGGCTTCAGCCTCCTGCTGAATCTGCTGTAGCTGGGGTTCACCGTCTCTGCGGCGCTGTCCCGCTGGGGGTTTGCCGTCTGGGGGCGGAAACCCTTTGTCAGTTTCTGCGCGTGTTCTGGGGAAACATTACTTTGGGAACCATTACTGTGTGAAACCCTCCGTGGTGGTCTACCTCGCCGCGGGGCCTCTGCCAACAGCACTTCCTCATCTGCCACCACAAAAGCGGGTTTAAGTCTGTCTATGCCAATTTTCTCTTTCCTACCCCCCAAATCTAGCAAAAACTGCTTGTCCCCTGTTTCTAGCACTCTGAATGGTCCGTCGTAAGGCGGTCGCAGCGGGGCTCGATGCGCATCGTGTCTAACAAAAACAAACTCTGCGTTCTTCAAAGTTTTAGGCACAAAAACGCGCGGAAAACTGTGGTGCACGGGGCCGGGCAGCGTGCTTGATTCTATATTACTCTGCAACAGTTGAGACGGGGAGGCGTTTGGCGCGGGGTTATCTGGGAGAAACTCCCCAGGCAGCCGGATTGGCTGCGCAAACACGAGCTTCGCTGGTGAGACTTCTAGATCCTCTTTAGGTGCAGAACGCAACCCCAATAACACCCATGGTAACTTGTCAACCCAATTTGTATCCGTCAGTGACGCCCTGAGAGCTGCTTTCAATGACCTATGAAAACGTTCGCATAACCCGTTAGCCTGCGGATTGTACGCGGTTGTGCGGTGAATTATGACACCCAGGCTGCGGGCCATTGTCGACCAAAGCTCGGAAACAAATTGAGGGCCTCTGTCAGACGTAATGTCCGACGGAACGCCAAAGCGCGCCACCCAAGCTGTTAAAAACGCACGCGCCACTTCCTCGGCCGTGGTTGACGCCAGCGGGACCACTTCAGGCCAGCGCGTGGTGCGGTCCACCATTGTCAGAAGATGTGTGCACCCCTGTGACAGCGGGAGGGGTCCAACGAGGTCCACATGAACGTGATTGAACCTCTTGGCCGGAATGTGAAACTGTTCCAAAGGAGCCCTCGTGTGCCTGTGTACTTTGGCTCGTTGACACGCCGTATAGGCTGCTGCCCACTCTTTGACCTGTTTGCGGAGGCTCGGCCACACAAATTTCTCTCCCACCATTTTGACCGACGCGCGCACTACAGGGTGAGCCAAAGCATGAACCGATTCAAAAACGCGGCGGCGCCACGCGGCCGGTACTACTGGACGCGGCCGTCCAGTGGAGACATCACAGATTAGGGGGGGCATGCCGTCTTGCAGCACCCTGCTCTCTAGCCTTAACCCTGTTGGTCCAGACTGGAGCACGCGCACGTCCGCGTCATTAACCTGCTCCGCGGCCATGGCTGCATAATCTAACCCTACGCTGACTGGGGCCGCCACAGCGCGTGAGAGGCAATCTGCCACTACATTGAGTTTGCCCGCCACATGCTGAACATCAGTGGTAAACTCTGATATCACGGCCAGCTGTCTCTGCTGCCGGCCTGACCACGGTTCCGAGACCTTGGCCATCACGAATGTTAGCGGTTTGTGATCAACGAACGCGGTGAAAGTGCGTCCTTCCAGCCAGAACTGAAAGTGGCGGGTGGCCAAATGGAGAGCGAGCAGCTCCCTGTCGAACGCGCTGTATTTACGTTCGCTATCGCGCAAGGTCCTGCTGAAAAAGGCGAGAGGCTGCCAAACCCCGGCTACATGTTGCTCCACGACCGCCCCTATGGCCACATCTGATGCGTCCGTGGTGAGCGCTATGCAGGCCGTTGGGTCTGGGTGTGCCAACAACGCAGCGTTTGCCAAGGCTGCTTTCACCTCCGAGAACGCTTGGTCCCGCTCCGGGGACCACTCGATCTTATCCCCGGGTTTCTTTTTTTTGAGCGCGGCATACAGCGGCTGCATGAGCTGCGCTGCGCAGGGGAGAAAACGGTTATAAAAATTCACCATTCCCAAAAACTCCTGCAACGCCCTGACAGTCTGCGGCCGGGGAAAATCTGCCACAGCGCGCACTTTGTCAGGCAGCGGAACTGCTCCTTCGGGGGAGATGCGGTGTCCTAAAAAATCAATCTGCGCCACCCCGAACTGACACTTCGCTGGGTTGATTATTAACCCGTGATCTCCCAACCTTCGGAAAACTGTGGCCAGGTGTTTTTCGTGTTCGTCTTCGGACGCGTTGGCTACTAAAATATCGTCCAGGTAGACGAACATGAAAGGGAGATCGCAAAGCACGGCGTCCATCATGCGTTGGAACATCTGAGCAGCCCCTTTAAGTCCAAATGGCATGCGTAAAAACTTGAATAACCCAAACAGAGTTATTACCGCTGTTTTGGGTATGTCCTCAGCGCGTACTGGGACTTGGTGGTAACCACGGACCAAGTCTATTTTAGAAAAAATGCGCGCCCCTGCCAAACGAACGGAAAAATCTTGGATGTGTGGGATTGGGTAGCGGTTGTGCGCTGTAGCGTTGTTTAACCTGCAAAAATCCCCGCAAGGGCGCCATGATCCATCAGCTTTCGGGACCATATGTAGGGGGGAAGCCCACGGACTGTTTGAACGTCGGATAATGCCCAACCTCTCCAGGTTGGCGAACTCCTCGCGCGCTATGGCCAGTTTAACTGTGTCCAAGCGCCGAGCTTTTGCAAAAACGGGTGGTCCGGTAGTGGTAATAAAATGCTCCACCCCGTGCTTAGTGACTGTTGCCGAAAATGTGGGAACCGTGAGTGCTGGGAACTGAGTGAGCAGTGTGTGGAATTTACCGCCTGCTGTTGTGACGTTCGCTTGTGCTGTAGGCGGGGCCACTCGCGCTGTACAGGGGATAGAATCAAAAGAAAGTGCATTAACCAGGTGCCTGTTAGCGAGATCAACCAACAACCCATGTGAGCACAAAAAATCAGCCCCCAGCATACTGAAATTTACTGCTGCTACAACAAAAGTCCACTCATATGCACGGCCGTGTAGAGACAGAAGCAGAGTCTTCTCACCAAAGGTCTTAATCTCCGAGCCGTTTGCTGCCGTCACCCGGGGACCTCCGGAACCAGCCAGTCTGTCCGCGTAGGAAGGAGTGATGAAACTCAACTGGGAGCCTGTGTCGATGAGGAAATGCCTCCTGGAGCGTGCGTCTGACAAGTAGAGAAGCTTGTTCTCTTCCCCGAGGGCCGCGGCTGCTACTGACCCCCGGTCTTGGCGTTTCCCAAACGGCCGAACTGGCACGGCGGTACACACTTGCGTGCCCTCTCTGCGAAGCAGCGATGGAAGAAACAAAAGACATCTGGTCCACACTCCCTGGCCCTTGCCGCTGCCGTTGTCGGTGAGTCTGGCACCGCTGCCTCTGGCCTCCTGTCGTCTCCGGTCATCGCGTCAAGTTCCGCTGCAGCAGCCGTGGCTGCGCGCCGCTTGGTGGCGTTGACAATTCGCTGCGCCTCTCGGCCCAGCGCGCAGCAGTCCCGTAGGGCCAACAGTGGCGAACTGGCCAGAACCGCTCTCGCTGCTGACGGTAGAGTCCTGAGGAAGAGGTGGGTGAAAATGAAGTGATCATCGTCAGAGTCTTTCAACCTCAACAACTTCTCCATCAGGCTCACCGGCATGTCATTTTCCCCCTCCGTCAGCGCTAGGAGCCTCTCTGCTTGCTCCTTCGCCGAGGGGGTGAATTGCTGGATGAGTGCAGCCTTCAACGTGCCGTATTTGTCGCTCTCCGGCGGCTGGTCGATCAGGCTCTCCACATGCTGGGCCGTGTTGTTGTCCAGCTTTGCGACTACGTGGTAGAATTTCTTGGCATCTACCGATATCCCCCGGAGGTTGAACTGCGCCTCGACCGCGTTGAACCAGGAGCGCGGATTGTTCTGCCAGAAGTCCGGTAGTTGGACTGTAGCGGCATTCGCTTGGCTGGGGGCTCCTGACGCGGCTGACCCGGGGGAATTTCCTTCTTCCATGATACGTCTTAGGGTCATCAGTGTGGAGGATGTGAAAATGACGAGGCAGTGTTCTTTCTCAGAGTCAAGTTTATTCACATCTCCATCATTTCAAAGCAGAATAAAGAGAGTGAAACAGTCAACTCTCGTCCTTAAATATCAGGGACTTCACACCTCATAGATCACATCACACAGACCACCTTGCATAATAAAGACAGTCACAATGCATTTCACCACCTTGCATAATAAAGACAGTCACAACGCATTTCACTCCATTATATCACTTCCACTGTCTCCCATGCATCCTTTAATCCACCCCCCACAGTCTCCAGCCTTGCATAACAAAGCTGATTCCTGCCTTTGTTCTGCCCTAAAATGCGAGTCACAGAACCGGTCCAACAAGTCCATTGAGTGTTCACCACAATACTACCGTATTATCCTAACAGAGCACTACGCTCCCAAAATGCAGGATTACTTGTAATACCTACAGTAGAATCTCCAAAAGTACAATGGGAGGCAGAGCCTTCAGTTATCAAGCTCCTGTCCTGTGGAACCAGCTGCCAATCTGGATTCGGGAGTCAGACTCGATCTCTGTTTTTAAGAATAGGGTTAAAACCTTCCTTTTTGATATAGTCTACAATTAGGGAGGGATCATGTGTTTCTGAACCCTCCCTTAGTTATGCTGCTAATAGGTTTAGTCAGCCGGGGGACCTCCAGTAATGCACTGGGCCTCACTCCTTTTTTCACTCTCAATGAAATATTTTTTTTTGCTGGTCATTAACATCTGTTTGTTCTCTCCCATAGATTGAGTTCCCATCGTGCTGTTTGCTCTCTACATGTCTGTTCTTTTCTTCTTCTCTATCCCCTCACCCCCCAGCCAGTCGCAGCAGATGACTGCCCCTCCCTGAGCCTGGTTCTGCTGGAGGTTTCTTCCTGTTAAAAGGGAGTTTTTCCTCTCCACCGTCGCCAAGTGCTTGCTCACAGGGGATTGCCTGATTGCTGGGGTCTTTCTGCAACTGTGGGGGTCCCCCCTACAGTTGAAAGTGCTATGAGATGACTGTTGTTGTGAAATGGCGCTATATAAATAAAGTTGAATTGAATTGAATTGCCATAAAAGTGTTAGCGAGTGCAATCGCCTTGCCAAAAGGTTTAAACCCCTTGAAATCATTGCTTGATTTCAAAATGAGTTGTTGGCACCCCTAGCGTATTTTAGCTCAAATCAAAAGGTTTTAACTCCTAGACAAACTGCAACGGGCGCAGCTCTAAAAAATAGTTAGTCTTACCGCATTAGATAGGGACCTACTGTGTGTGAAATAAACGCATAAGTCTTAAGTTACCCGATCGGGACGATCGGCTCATAGGTGATATATAATTATATATAACTAATTATAGTACAAAACATGGTGATGTGTGAGGCAATATTGTCGTGAGGAAGTGGAAATTAATAAAATCATAATAATAACTTTATTCTATGTTATCAGATATTGATACTAGATTATAATATTTAAAGATGGTCGGATTAAATGGCAACAGAACCGGATAACGTTACAATGGACAATGTGAAACACAGTTATTTTATTTTATTTGTGTGTGTGTGTGTGTCTTAGATAGAGGCAGCTGCAGTTTGGTTGTTTTGTCTTTCTGGAAGGTTCCTACTTCGACCTTGTGGAGATTAGGAGAAAAGAAGCAATTCTGTGTTTGTGTGTGTGTGAGTGTTTTAGAAAAAAGGGAAAAGCAGACTATGTGGGAGAGGAGTAATCTAAATATGGGTATTTTTACAAAGTTTGGGGGTTTTACCTTTTCAATCTAATTTTGCGGGGTTTTAACTAATGTTGCGTACATGATAAATTATTCACATATTTTTTAAAGCAATTTTTGACGTATTACTGACCTTTTTTCTTTGACTGAAGCATAACAGTGCCTTTTACAGGAAGAAGGACTGACATGTGACGACGTGACTACAGACCCATAGGATATTAAGTTAAGTATAACTGTTTACATCTTAATCAATGGTGCCAGCATGACAATGATGAAATTAATTGAATATTACAATATTATGATGTCATTTAATAATGCCTAATCACTGAATGCTTTATGTATACCCTATATCACATGATTTAAAGCATAGAGGTTCAAAACAGATTGATAATTAATGTGTTTGTGCATATGATTTGCCAGAGGCTACGGATTATCAAACAAAGGTCTTGGAATGTGTATGTCATATCGTTGCCTTGTTTAAATAATACTATACTTACCTTTTTAATAAATGACATGTGCAATCTTATTTACATTTTGACCTTAGGCCTGACTTTTTCCCTCCTGGAGAAAATAGCAAGATGAGGATGAAGTTTTATTATTGGGAGATGGTAAATTTATGAATTGAAAAGACAGACATACCACAAGAAAACTGATTAGTGAGCTGTGTCATTTTGACCTAGATAAGAATAGACAGAATCAGCCTTAAAAAATACAGGCCACAGACTGTGATTTTGTGTCATAAATTTTTGAAAACAGAGATTAGGTTTATATCTACAGTTATTCATTCTAAAATGTAGCATTGGTCTAAGGCTTTTAATATAGGCTATTGTTTTGTTTGAATATAATCTTAAACTAAGTGATTACCCATGTCAATTGGTAAAACCTTAATTGATTCATAGCATATAGCGAACTCACATTCAAATTGTGGAAGCTTTAGTGTGATTTAAAGGTTTTTCTGCTATTCCTTATTCTTTGTTTTTCAAAAGGAAAGGGAAAAGCATTCAAAAAAAATTTGTTAGCTTTCACCAGGAATTAGATTTGCCAAATTAACAAGGAATCATAACATCATCATTACTGCCTCAGAGCCTGCTAACACCAACTCCCTAACATGTGTTCAAGGCCCTGACCTTATCTAAGCTAGACTGGCTGAAGCCGCCATTTGGAGCTTCTAATCTATGGTCAGCACTGAACATTCTGCGGCATGACCTGGTCACCCGTACAGCTTGGTATGATAAAACAATGAAACCGTCATTATTTACAATCTTGTTCAACCTAATCTCACACTGAAAAACAGTCTTTTCAAGCTCTGAGGCAATGGAAAAATACAGTGAATCAGACATTGGCTCATTAGCTGTGCAGATCAGCTATGCTCTGTTTTGAGTGACATTTTTAACTTGTCTCTCAAGGCAGCCGTTGTTCCACAGTGTTTAAAATCTGCAGTCATTATTCCTGTACCTAAAAAACATACTATTAGCAGTCTGAATGACTATCGACCAGCAGCATTAACACCCATTGTTATGAAGTGCTTTGAGAAAATGGTATTGAAACATCTTTTGCCCAGTCTCCCCCCAGACTTTGATCGGTACCAGTTTGCCTACAGGTGGAGCAGATCCACTGAAGATGCTATTGCTATAGCTCTCCACTCGGCATTCAGCCATTTAGAAGACAAGGGGAGCAATGTAAGAATGTTGTTTGTTGACTATAGCTCGGCATTTAATACAATTATTCCCAACATTCTCATCACCAAACTGCTTCAGCTTGGTCTGCCTACTCACACTTGCAGCTGGATTAAGGACTTCCTAACAAACAGAACACAGACTGTTAGACTCGGACCCCATTCCTCCTCTACAGTCATGCTTAACACAGGCTCGCCACAGGGCTGTGTGTTGAGCCCCACTCTGTATTCATTGTACACATATGACTGCATACCTGTTCATCCCACAAACATTATAGTGAAGTTTGCAGATGACACAACAATGGTGGGGCTCATATCAGGAGGAGATGAGTCCGCATACAGAGATGAGGTCCAGAAACTGGTGAGATGGTGCTCGGATAATAATCTGCTATTGAATACAAAAAAAACAAAAGAACTCATTATTGATTTTAGGAAGCATAGCAGTGAACCGTGTCCTCTATATATAGGCAAGGAGCATGTGGAGAGGGTGGAGGCTTTTAAGTTTCTGGGTGTTCATATTTCTCACAACCTTACCTGGGCAGTTAGCACCATAGCTACGATAAAAAAGGCTCAACAACGTCTACACTTTCTGAGGCTCCTCAAGAAGAATGGCCTGAATGCACAGTTGCTGCTTTTATTTTATCACTCTGCTGTTGAGAGCATTCTGTCATATGGCATCACGGTTCGGTATGAGGGCTGTTCAGCCGCAGACCGCAAAGCCTTCCAGAGAGTGATTGAGACTGCGCAAAAAATCACTGGCTGTTCTCTCCCTTCTCTGGAAGAGATTTCCAGGTCTCGGTACCTCAACAGAGCTACTGCCATCATTAAAGACTGTGCTCATCCAGGCCATGATTTCTTTCACTTGCTCCCCTCGGGAAAGTGGTACAGATCCCATAAAACCCGGACTACCAGGTTTAATCATAGTTTTTTCCCAGCAGCAGTACGTATTTTGAACGGATTTATGTAACATGCACAGACTGCTGATATTATTTTGTTATTTTAGGTTATTTTGTGGCAATAACCCTGTGTGTATAAGCTGGTCTTTTATATTTATCGCTCAGTATGTTTCCATTATTGCTACGTACATATTGTATTCAACTTTTAGGTAATATTGTTTCAAGCATTATTTATTGTTGTAATTATAAGAATGTTAAATGCATGAGTGAACTGTGAGTGTGATAGTTTGTTTTTAGGGAGCAGCATCTCAGTTTCTTGGCATTGTTTATTCAGTCAATCAGTCAATCAATCATTGATTGATTGATTGATTGATGCATTGTTTATTAACAATGGAATGACAATAAAGGCACTTTGACTTTGACTTACTGTATATGCACCAGATACAATTATAATATAAAATAGAATAATATAGCATTAAAATCATATAGAATAATCAATGAAACCTGAAAATATCCTATCAGTTACCGTTTAATTTAATAAATCTTTGGTGACATATGCAATATGTAGTAAAATAATAAAAAACAATAATTGACATTGACATTAACATTGACTGACCACAGGAGAAAGGACCCCTAAATTAATAAGCATCTTTTGAAGCTAAGTATGACTTTGTATGACATTGTAAATGACATAAGGTATACTGATTTAAATGATACTGACTTTACAAGTTTAATGTTTATATGATTTTATATGATTTTGCACTGCAGGATACATTTGATGTTACTCACCACATAATAGTGTGACAACATCATATTTACCTCCGCCAGGCCGAAAAGGCCAGGAGGAGGTTATGTTTTTGCCAGGGTTTGTGTGTCTGTCTGTCTGTCTGTCTGTCTGTCTGTCTGTTTGTCTGTTGGTTAGCAAGATAACTCAAAAAGTCTTGGACGGATTTCCATGAAACTTTCAGGCGTTGTTGGAAATGGTACAAGGAAGAACTGATTAAATTTTGGGGATGATCCGCATCACCGTCTGCATACAGGAATTTTTTAAAGCATTTTTCCACACTGTGACATATGGCCATTTTCAACATGTGCGCAGGCGCAATGGACGGCGCTGGGCGTCATGTCTGACCAACACAAACTCCGCCTTCTTCAACATTTTAGCCACAAACGCATGCGGAAAACACTGGTGGCCTGGGCCCGCCAGCCATAGGCGCTGCGCACATTGCGCTGGTCGTCGTGTCTGACCAACACAAACTCCGCGTTCTTCAACGTTTTAGGCACAAAAGCATGCGGAAAACACTGCTGGCCTGGGCCCGCCAGCGTTTTTCCGCCACGCTGCAAAACCTGACACGGCCACCTGTCCGCCGCCCGATTATTTGCCACAAATTCCCCGCCCAGCTATAGGCGCTGCGTAAAAACGACCTCTCTGCCGGGCAAAATTCTAAATTCTGTTTTGCCGCGGAGCGCAACCCCAATATAATATAAAACCCACGGCAACCTGTCTAACCAATCTGCATCCGTCAGTGGAGGAGATGCACACACCAACACTTCAGTTTATTACCTCCGCCAAGGAGGCAATGCTTTTACAACCGTAAAACGGGGCTATAAGGGACGGCGGGGTAATATGGGACACTTTTCTAAATGTAATTCTGCTTTTTTAATTTTGCTTCCGCCTAGATTTGATGAAGGATTCATGGATATTTGACAATAACAACACAACTCAGCGTCCTGCTCAAAATAAAAAAAGCAGAATTACATTTAAAACATTTCCCACAAAAGTGTCCCTTATCAACCCGCCGTCCCTTATAGCCCCGTTTTACACTACTGAACCACTAATCCTATCACTATCACATTGATTGTCATTCATTAATTGTCTGTTTATTGCACTGTCCATGTCAAATAAACAAATAATCATTGTCAATCCAATTGCTAGTCATATCTTTTCATGCTCAGGGAATCTGAAAACGTACACACAAACACTCTATGGGGGGAACTGTGCCGCTTGGCGGAGGTCTGCGCTCTCCGAGTGCTTTTCTAGTTCAGAAATGTGACAGTAATGAGGAATGTGTTTTCCTGATTCAGCCGTGGCCAAGCTGGTTAGGGAGAACTACATTCCACCCCATAATTTACCAAAAAAATGTATAAAATGAGGCATTCCTTGTACAAAATTATACCAAATTCTAATTAGGCAAAATGTCCACCTTTTCAGTGACTGAAAGAGTGTGACGCAATCTTTATTCATTAATTCAAATTCAACCTATCTGTGTTCAACTGGACGAACTGATCTTATTTATCAATGTTGAAGCATATCAAAAATGCACAGATAGTTCTTTTGTTTTTCTTAAATGGAATTTGTAAATTAGTTCCAGAGACATCACAAAAGAAGCTATGATTATTGAAATCTCATTTTGAAGGAGCTGTACTACCCACAAATTTTCATCTAAATTAAAAGTGGTAACACACTTCCTTTCAGTAAAAGAATCAAGCAAATACCCTGTAACTTTGCTGCATGTGCATCTCCATACATCAAAAAAGGGGGTATCGAAAAAATTAATTAGCAAAATAATTAGCAATCCTCAGAAAAATAGATAATACATAAAAATTATCAATAGATGATCAATAATGAATTCAATTCAATTTAACTTTATTTATATAGCACCATTTCACAACAACAGTCATCTCATAGAGCACTTTCAACTGTAGGGGGAACCCTACAAAAAATTAAAGAATTTTAAACTTAATTCTAAACTCTATGGGAAGCCAATGAAGGGAGGCCAGAACCGGAGAGATATGATCTCTCTTTCTGGTACTTGTTAAAACTCTTGCTGCAGCATTTTGGATCAGCTGAAGACTTTTTAAAGATGTTATAGGACAACCTGATAAAGAATTACAATAATCTAATCTAGAGCTAACAAAAGTGTGGATCAGTTTCTCAGCATCACTCTGAGACAAGATGCTCCTAATCTTGGTAATATTATGCAAAGAATAGAAGGCAGTCTTAGATACAAATTTAATATGTGAATTGAAAGACAGATCTTCATCAAAAATAATCCCAAGGTTCCTTACAGAGATATTAGGAGAGTAACTGCATCCAAACTGAAAGTTTGATTTGGAAAGGTATTTCTAAGGTTTTTTGGATCAACAAGGATGACCTCAGTCTTATCTGAATTTAATAGCAGGAAATAACAAGTCATCCAAGCTTTGACTTCCTTAAGACAGACTTCCAATTTGGCTAATTGATTACTATCATCTGGCTTCATTAACAGGTATAATTGTGTCATCTGTGTAACAATGGAAATGTACACAGTGCTTTCTAATAATGTTGCCTAACGGAAGCATATATATATGAACTAAAGAAAATTCATTATTGGCATGAACAAACTGGAACCCATCAGATAAATAAGATCTAAACCACTGTAATGAAGTTCCATTAAGTCCAGCATAGTGTTCTAATCTATCAAGTAACTATTTCCCTGCAGGTGGTCAAATAATTGCGTAGCAGCAACTCTTTCTAAGATTTTTGAAATGAAAGGGAGATTAGAGATTGGTCTATAGTTAGCTAAAGCTCCTAGATCTAGCGTTGGCTTTTTGAGTAAGGGTTTAATAACAGCCATTTTAAAAGCCTGCGGTACATGGCCTAAAGCTAATGAAGAATTGATTATTTGAAGAATAAAGCCAACAATAAGTGGGAAGACTTCTTTAAATAACCTAGTAGGAATAGAGTCTAAAAGACAAGTTGAAGGCTTGGATGAGGAAACTATTTTGTCTAACCCTAAAAGGTCAATTGGAGTAAATTAATTAAGACATATCAATTGAAGAAATTGTGGTAGTTGTAGGAGTCAAGAATTGAGGAGACTGGATGATTTTTCCAGTATCTGCTTTAATCCTCATTCATTCTACGTCCTCTCTCGATCGGAGTGAAAAGAGACAGGACGCAGTCACACACATACATTTATACACTCATCTCTAACAATACATCACACAAAAGTCTCAATACCCAGCTACATCCTTTCATCTGTAATAGAACACCCAGAGTCCTTCTGTTCTCCTTTCTGACCCCCAAAGGTCAGGCCGGGTAATCTTCTCCTCTCTCCTGAGTCCCCAGGGGGTGCAGACACATCTTCCTCTTGAGGTGTGAAGTCAATACACATGGCTAGCTCAAAGTCTCTCTTGGCTGAATTCAGCCAGCCACATGTGAGTCACATAGGTTATAACTATGGGCTCCACATCACTCCCCCCTTTCACGCGAAAGACTGGGCACCCACATACAGTCATACAACAGTCATACAGCACGTCACCCCCCCCCAACAGAATCTCACAGCAACCTAAACAACCTGACCAAAAAAACGCATCATTCCGCATGCAGCTTAGGTTTCAATCTTCTCCCGAATCTGCTGTATGCAGGTCTCCTGCTCTGTGTTGGGTCGTCCTGCTGTGCATCTGTGGAGTGAGGGGGAGAAGGGTTATTTGCCCCCCGTGGGGGGTCCCGGGGCCGCCCCTTCGGAGGCCTGCCGCATCGAGGCACGCCCGCCGGCCATACAGACTCGTTATGCAACACAAAAGCAGGCTTTAATCTATCGATACTGATCGTCTCCCTCCTGCCCCCCAAATCTAGCACAAAATATTTCTCCCCGGTTTCCAGCACTCGAAATGGACTGTCGTAAGGTGGGCGGAGGCTATGCCGCTGCACATCGTGCCTGACAAAAACAAACTCTGCGTCTCGTAAAGCCTGGGGCACGAACACACGCGGGAAAGAGTGATGAGCGGGGCCCGGGAGCATTTCTGCTCCCGTGTTACTCAGAGACCCCCGGATCGGGGGGGGGGCCCTGGTGCCGTGTGGTCAGGTAAAAACTCGCCTGGCAGCCTGAGCGGTTGCACGAAGACCAATTCTGCTGGTGAGGCATCTAGATCCTCTTTGGGTGCCGAACGCAACCCCAATAAAACCCATGGTAGTTTGTTTACCCAATCTGTGTCCGTCAGTGACGCTCTGAGGGCTGCCTTCAAAGACCTGTGAAAACACTCGCATAAACCGTTGGCCTGGGGATGGTAAGCGGTCGTGCGATGTACCGCCGCTCCTAAGCCGCTGGCCACTGCTGACCACAGTTCCGACGCAAATTGAGGTCCCCTATCAAACGTAATATCTGACGGGACCCCGAACCGCGCTACCCAGGCTGTTAAAAAAGCGTGTGCCACCCCTGCCGCTGTGGTCGATGTTAACGGGACCACTTCCGGCCAACGAGTGGTTCGGTCTACCATTGTCAAGAGATGCGTGAACCCTTGTGAAGTGGGCAGGGGGCCCACGAGGTCCACGTGCACATGATCGAACCTTTTAGCCGGAATGTGGAACAGTTCTAAGGGCGCCTTAGTGTGCCTGTGAATTTTAGCCCGCTGGCAAGCCATGCAGGTTTTAGCCCACTCCTTCACGTGCTTGCGCAGGCTCGGCCAAACAAACTTCTCCGCCACCATTTTCACCGAAGCGCGCACCCCTGGGTGCGCTAGGGAGTGCACGGCATCAAAAACGCGACGGCGCCACGCGGCTGGCACCACCGGGCACGGTCGCCCTGTGGATACATCGCAGATCAGCGGGGGGAAACCGGTTTGTAGATTTCTGCGTTCCAGCCTTAACCCTGTTGGTCCAGACAGGAGCGCGCGCACGTCCGCGTCCTCACTCTGCTCCGCCGCCATGGCTGCATAATCTATTCCCACGTGGACCGGAGCCGCGCGCGTGTCCACGCTGTTACCGCGCTGTTACCACGCTCTGGGTAAGCGGCCGCGCAATCCGTTTCCGCGCGGACGGGTGCTGTTACTGCGCGTGACAGACAGTCTGCCACCACATTGATTTTACCGGCTACGTGCTGAATATCGGTGGTAAATTCAGAAATTGCGGCCAGCTGTCTCTGTTGCCGCCCTGACCACGGTTCTGAAGTTTTGGACATTGCAAAAGTGAGCGGTTTGTGGTCGACAAACACGGTGAAACGCCGCCCCTCCAGCCAGAACTGAAAATGGCAAATAGCCAAGTGGAGCGCCAGCAGCTCCCTGTCAAACGCGCAGTATTTTCGCTCAGTCTCGCGTAGGGATCTGCTGAAGAATGCGAGTGGTTGCCAAACCCCGGCAACCTGCTGTTCTACTACGGCCCCTATGGCCACATCTGACGCGTCTGTGGTTAGCGCTATGCGGGCTGCCGGGTCTGAGTGGGCCAACAGTGCCGCGTTTGCCAGTGCTCGTTTAACCTCTGTGAATGCGCGCTCCCGCTCCGGGGACCATTCAATCACATGGGAGGGCTTCTGCTTTTTAAGCGCGGTGTACAAGGGCTGCATAAGCTGCGCTGCGTGGGGTATGAAACAGTTATAAAAATTTACCATCCCCAAAAATTCTTGCAACGCTTTTACCGTTCGAGGCTGGGGAAAATCTGCCACTGCGCGTACTTTGGCCGGCAGAGGAACTGCTCCCTCCGAGGAAATGCGGTGCCCTAAAAAATCAATTTGTGCCACGCCAAAATGGCACTTGGCCGGGTTGATTATCAACCCATGCTCTCCTAACCTCTGAAAAACTGTCGTGAGGTGTTTTGCGTGCTCCTCCTCGGAGGTGCTGGCTACCAAAATGTTGTCTAAATAGACAAAAACGAAAGAAAGGTCGCGCAACACTGCATCCATCATCCGTTGGAAGGTTTGTGCGGCACCTTTAAGGCCAAACGGCATTCGTAAAAACTCAAAAAGCCCGAATGGGGTTATTACAGCTGTTTTGGGGATGTCCTCTGGTCGGACCGGGACTTGGTGATAACCGCGGACCAAGTCTATTTTAGAAAAAATGCGCACCTTCGCCAAGTGCACCGAAAAGTCCTGGATATGCGGAATTGGGTACCGGTCCTGCGCTGTGGCATTGTTCAACCTGCGGTAATCGCCACAAGGTCTCCATGAGCCGTCAGCTTTAGGTACCATGTGGAGGGGGGAAGCCCTTCGAGCGGCGAATTATGCCCAACCTTTCCAGGTTGGCAAATTCCTCGCGCGCAATGGAGAGTTTAGCTACATCCAAGCGCCGAGCCTTCGCCAAAACGGGTGGGCCACTCGTGGTAATAAAGTGCTCCACCCCGTGCTTTGCCACCTTAGGTGAAAAAGTAGGAACTGTGAGTGCTGGGAACTGGTGTAGAAGGCTGTGAAACTTACCACCTGCTGTGGCGACGTTGGTCTGAACTGGCGGCGGGCACACCCGAGCTGCACAAGGGATAGAACAGAAAGAGAGTGCATTTACTAGTCGTTTGTTGGCCAGATCAACTAACAAACCATGTGAACACAGAAAATCAGCACCTAACATATTGAAGCTCACTGCCACCACGATGAAATTCCACTCATAGGTGCGGCCGTGGAAGGACAGAGACAAGGTTCTCTCTCCGTACGTCTTGATGCTGGAGCCGTTGGCTGCTGTCGCTCCGTCTCCGCGGGGTCCCGCGACCTGATCAGCATAGGTGGCAGTGATGAAGCTCCTCTGGGCTCCGGTGTCCACTAGGAATTGCCGCCCGGAGCCCGCGTCTGTCAGATAAAGCAGCTTGTTCCGTTTGCCGAGAGTGGAAGCTGCTAACGGCTCCCGGCCCGGTCGTTTCCATGCTTTTTGAACTTGCAGGGTGGGATGCATTTGTGCGCCTTCCCATCGAAACGTCGATGGTAAAAACAGAGGCCGTCATCTCCCCTGCCACGGAATCTCGCCGCTGCTGTCGCCGCTGAGGTGGTCACTGCTGTCTCTGGCTCCACACTGCCCCCGGCCGCTGCGCCGAGGTCTGCCGCTACCACGGAAGCCTCTTGTTCCTCGCAGGCGTTGAGGAGCCGCTCCGCCTCTTGGGCCAGGTCGCGGAAGTCCTGCTGGGTCACACATCTCCTGCTGGACAGGGAACCTCTCGTGTGCGCTGGGAGGGTTCTCAGGAAAATATGTTTGAAAAGGAACGCGTCGTTGTCCATCCCGATCATTTGTAGCATGTCCTCCATGAGGACAGTCGGCCTGCATCCACCTCTGTCGCGCAGGTCCAGTAGCTGCCTGGCTCTTGCCTCAGACGACGGCACAAAGCTCCTGATGAGGGTGGCTTTCAGCGCGTCGTATTTGCCGACAGCGGGTGGTTGCTGCACCAGGCTCTGCACACACCGAGCTGTGCGGCTGTCGAGCGTCGCGATGACATTATGGAATTTAATGTCATCCGCTGAAACTCCCCCGAGCAGGAACCGCGATTCCACATGCTGGAACCACGAGTGCGGGTCGTTTTGCCAGAACTCGGAGAGCTTAATTAGTCTTGTGCCCCTGCTGGCATTCCCCGGTGAATCCGGGTCTGAGCGGCTGTCTCCCAGCTCTTCCATATCGATCACGAGGCTGTCCTCCAGCCTCGGCGTGCTCAGATTCATGCGTAGGTCACCAATTGTAGGAGTCAAGAATTGAGGAGACTGGACGCAGTCACACACATACATTTATACACTCATCTCTAACAATACATCACACAAAAGTCTCAATACTCAGCTATATCCTTTCATCTGTAATAGAACACCCAGAGTCCTTCTGTTCTCCTTTCTGACCCCCAAAGGTCAGGCCGGGTAATCTTCTCCTCTCTCCTGAGTCCCCAGGGGGTGCAGATACGTCTTCCTCTTGAGGTGTGAAGTCAATACACATGGCTAGCTCAAAGTCTCTCTTGGCTGAATTCAGCCAGCCACATGTGAGTCACATAGGTTATAACTATGGGCTCCACAGTAGTTACTGTATTTAAGTTAATGGTGGGAATAATATGATTGATTTTATTAGATTAGATTAGATTCAACTTTATTGTCATTACACATGTATGAATACAAGGTAACGAAACACAGTTTAGCATCCAATCAGAAGTGCAAAGGACAGCAGTGCAGTATATACGGTAATTAACAGTATGTGCAATTTAAGCAAATATATGCAAATATATGCAGCAGTGCAGAAAGTTAAAAGTACTGTTATGTGCAAATAATGTGCAATAAGTTAGATGTAGTTATGTAGTTATGCAGTTATGTACAGGTGAGGATGGTAAAAGATGATTGTAAGAGAGTCAGCGGGGAACTAAGTTCAATAACGTGACAGCTGTTGGAAAGAAACTGTTCCTAAACCTGCTGGTTCTAGTCCGAAGGCTTCTGAAACGTCTTCTGGAGGGGAGAAGCTGGAACAGTCCATGAGCAGGATGGTTGGAGTCCCTAAGAATGCTGTGTGCCCGGCGCAGACATCTTTTCCTGTCTATCTATCTTTGATATATTCTATCTTTGATAGATGAAATTTTATGATTGAAAAAGTTCATAAAGTCCTGACTAGTAAGCTCTAACGGAATGCTAGGATTGACAGAGTCCTGACTCTTTGTCAGCCTGGCTACAGTACTGAAAAGAAACCTGGGATTGTTTATGTTCTCTTCTATTAGTGCAGAATAATAACTCACCCTAGCTTTTCTAAGAGATTTTTATAAATTAAAAGATGATTTCTCCAAGCTAAATAGATTTCATCTAAATCAGTGGAGTGCCATTTTCTTTCCAATTGACGTGTTTTCTGTTTTAAGCTACGAGTTTCTGTGTTGAACTAAGGAGTTAGAAATCTTTGATGAGACTTTTTCTTTCTTTAAGGGGGCCACAAAGTCTGGAGTCTGATGCAGAGAAGCTGTAATACTATCTACCATGCTATCAATTACAGAAGGAGCAAGTTCTCCATAGCTTACTTCTGTTGTGTTGACACATGGCATAGAGGAAACAATCTGCTTAAGTTTGGTAACAACATCATCTGAGAGGCATCTACTGTAGTAATAGTTTTCTTTAGGAGCCAAATAGTCAGAAATAGTAAAATCAAAGGTTAACAGACAATGGTCTGACAATACAGGATTATGAGGAGACACTACCAGATTTTTATTTCTATGGCATATGTCAGAACAAGGTCCAACGTATGGTGGAGATAATGAGTGGAATTTCCTACTTTCTGAGAAAACCCCATCAAGTTCAATATTGAATTAAATGCCACATTAAGGCAGTCACTATTTACATCTACATGGATATTAAAGTCCCCCACTATAATTATTTTATCTGACTTCATCACTAAATCAGCTAAGAATTCAGCAAATTTGGATAAAAATTGTGAGTAGGTTGATGGAGGACGATAAACTATGGCAAATAAAATTGGGTTTAGCCTAAAATTGCTAAGGTGCCCAATACTAAGGACCAGGCCCTCAAAGGAATTATAACATGTTTTAACTTTACATTAACTAGTAATTTGGAATGGTAAATTGTTGTTGCTCCTCCTCCACGATCAGAACTTCTGGGATTTTGACAGTTTAAGATAAGATAAGCCTTTATTAGTCCCACAATGGGGAAATTCCAGGATTGCAACAGCACAGGGATAGCAACACTCAGAGCAACAATCAGAAGGCAAGAGAAAAAAACAAGAGCAGCTAGTATACATATGTACATATTACTATATATATATATATATATATATATATATATATATATATATATATATATATATATATATATATATATATATACACACAGTGAGGAGCATTGTGGTTGGTGGATGTGCAGCAGAAGTCTAAGCTCTCTCTCCGCGGATGTGGTGGGCCAGTTCGATGTCTTTGGGCATGATGGTGACCCTCTTGGCGTGGATGGCGCACAGGTTGGTGTCCTTGAAGAGACCCACCAGGTAGACCTCGCTGGCCTCCTGCAGAGTCATGACGGCGGAGCTCTGGGAGCGCAGGTCGGTCTTGAAATCCTGAGCGATCTCCCTCACCAGGCGCCGGAAGGGCAGCTTACGGATGAGCAGCTCCATGGATTTCTGGTAGCGACGGATCTCTCTCAGAGCCATGGTACCGGGCCTGTAACGGTGAGGCTTCTTCACTCCGCCGGTGGCCGGAGCACTTTTCCAAGCAGCCTTGGTGGCTAGCTGCTTCCTGGGGGCTTTTCCTCCAGTAGATTTACGGGCGGTCTGCTTGGTTCTTGCCATCACTCTTTATTATTCTGTCTTATATTTCTTGCCTGCCACCTAAACTCCAGCCCGGCACCCGCGTCGTTTTCGCTTCAGTTCCCCGGTATGTCGAGTTTCTCCGCTAGCACCGGGTGGCGGTTGAGTGCTAGCTAGCTCTTCCCTGCTGTATCGTCTCCTGCTGTAAACAGTGCTCCGTCCGTTGACTCGGGAGACCTTTGGGGCGATCTGTGTGTCCGTGATTAAATAACCAGAGGGAGTTGATTCATTTAACCCAACATAATCCTCTTGTCCTATCCAAGTCTCTGTAAGGGAAATTAAATCAATCTGATGATCAATTAACAGATCATGGACTAACAGAGACTTGGGAGTTAGAGACCTAATATTTAATAAACCGCATTTAATTTTAAATTATGAGGCAGAAGAGAGGCCAAATCATCCAATTTAGAGGCTTCATGTTTAATTTGAGTTTTACCAGTTTTTGTTTAATCACTTTGGGATGCTTTTACATTATATTTTTATGTAAGATGAGCTCCCCAAAATGAGCTCCAATTGTCACTGTAGCCCACGTTGTTTGCAGGACACCACACAGACAAAGATAAAGAAGAGAAAAAAATAAATGAAGCCATTTGGTAATGAAATCACAACATTCAATAGGAGAAGTTAAAAGTTACATCAATAAATTTCCAGATATTTAAGGAAACACCTGCAGATTATTGTAAAGGAAATATCATGTCTATAAGGAACAAGGTAAACTGGTAAGGAAGAAAACCATGTAAATTTATCAGAAAAGTCCCAAATGTCTCAGGAAAGTTCAACTTGCTGAATTTATGTTTACTGTGGGACTTGATTTAGTATCTGCTATAAAGACAATACAGATTTTTACATTTATTAAGATTGCTTTACAAAAAATTAAGTGGGTACTGGCACAAGTCCCACTGTATCAAATGCATAGTGCCTCCAGGAACTTGGACATTGACAGAAGTCCGTGAATTATTTTTGTAACACTAAAATTCTAATCAGATGCAAAAGATGCAAAAAGACATATAAAAATACACTTCATAAAATTTTGAAATTTAAATATAATTATGATTAGAGAAAGGAAGGAATTAGATAAATTTAAACCTTAGTTCTAATGTACGAATAATAGTGCAGTGGAGATTATGAGTAGAGAATTTTGTGTGCTTTTTTCTTTAGTGTTTCTTCTTTTTTTTCTTCCTTTTCCTTATTTAATAATGGATGTGTTTTAGGGTAAACTGAAGCTGAAACCTTTGTCAATACTGAACAGCAACCACAAGACATTTTAGGAGATACTGACCCAGTCAATAACTATTTTAATCATATTAATAATAAGTGTGTTTATTATGATCAACAATTAGATGGAATTATGAATTTGGATCAGACATTGACAATAATAAGATAAGATAAGATAAGATAAGATAAGATAAGCCTTTATTAGTCCCACAACGGGGAAATTCCAGGATTGCAACAGCACAGGGATAGCAACACTCAGAGCAACAATCAGAAGGCAAGAAAAAAACAAGCAAGCAAGAGCAGCTAATATACATATGTACATATTACTATAAAATATATATATATACACACACCCAGACACACAGTGCAGAGCATTGTAGCTGGATGGAATAAATATATGAATATATAAACACACAGTGCAGAGCATTGTAGCTAGATGGAATAAATATGTAAATATATAAACACACACAGTGCGGAGCATTGTTGCTAGATGGGATGAAACAGCATAACCGTCTATTTAGTTATCCTACATGGCATGATTATGTGCCCATACATATTCTCACCCTCCATAGCGACCGGTATTTTCCTAGTTGTATGCCGGAGGGGACCATTGTGTAAGTCTATTGCATCTTTTGCATTTAAAAACTATTAGTTTGTCACGTCTTTTTGCTATCTCTGCGAGCAGCGCAGTATAATACTATAATACATATATAATAATAATACATATTAATAGTAGGAGTCTCTATGCAAACTAGGATAGTATTAAGGAGTTTTAACTCAATTTAACACCCCATTTAGGATTATTACAATAAGTGAAATATGGATTAATGAAGAAACAGATATAAATTCTGAATTATATGATATGAGATGTACACACAAAATATGAAATGTAAAAGTGGTGGTGGGGTCAGATAGAAAATTAAAAGTGGACACAACTGACACATTTTTTCAAAAATTTACAACCTCTGCCCCATTTGGCTGCTCCTCAGGGACATTTGTTGGCCATTGGGAGCAGACAAGAGGGGGAGGGAAGAGGAAAATACGCAAACATTGCCAGTGCATGCTATGAGTTTAAAGACATAACAGGCCTTTAAAGAATGATTACCACACTGGAATGTTTGGAGTAATGAGAGAACCATATGAGGACGGAAATTTATCTTGGAACACAAAATATAATAGACACATTAAACAGCTTGTTGGTATAGCATGCTGGAGCGGTTCATATGTGGATGGGGATTGTAGTTATGTGTTGTAGCACACACACACACACACACTTGTGGAATGTGTGATTTTAGCGGATAGATGCATGGTTGGTGAGTTTCTGTTGCAGGGTAGTGTTGGATGGTGGAAGTGGTTGGGGATCGCGTCGGATGGATACAGGGCGGGGTTGCAAAAAATATTGCAATCATAAATAAAATTAAGACAAATCACTTTATATATTGTATTGCTCATTGATACTTCCATATTTGACCTATTGTATAGAGGCCTGGGGTAACAATTATAAAAGTACACTTAATTTATTGCTAACATCACAAAAAAGGCTGTCCATGTTATACACAAAGTCGGGTATTTTGAACATACTAATTTATTGCTTACACATTAAAGTTATTGAAATTGTGGGATCTGGTTGATTATTATATAGCACAATTAATGTTTAGAAAAAAGAAAAAGAAAAACCTTTTGTATAATTAATCAATTTACTAAAATAGTTATAAAATCCAAAAGTTGCAAATCTTTAAAGTATAGCTTAAATTTTAGAAAAATTAAAATATAAGAGCTAAAGGCTCAATAAAGTTTAATCTGGCATTGATAATTTTGTAGGTAGTTGGGTTGATGATATGTATTTGGCAAATGGGGAAAAATAATTCAAGGAGCCTTTATAAGTATAATTATTAGTTTATTGATCTTAGTTTTTGTGGATGTTGTTGTATTCCCATGATTAAAGAATAAAATTTAAAATTAAAAGAATAAAAATTAAATTTAAGAGAATAAAAATAAAAAAATAAAAGAAAGACCTATTTTAGTGGCCTTCTCTTCCAAGGACCGCCTCCATAGCAAGGGGACCCACCTGCCCACCTATTGCCAGGACGATGACGAGGTTGTGCCACAACTGATGGGGATCCAGAAGACTCCGATGAGATAGTTTAGGGTCTACGATAGGGTCTACAATATACATTCACGTGGTGTTAGATTTTGCTTTGCATTGCTGCTGCCCCACAGGTTTCCTCTGCGATAAATGATTAATGAAAGAATAGATGCGCGTATATGAATGTATACACACACACACACACACATATATATATATATATATATATATATATATATATATATATATGCATGTACGCATTTTCACATATATTCATATCTATGCATAGATGAGAATAGTTTAGTTTTGAATATATTTTACACATACAGCCGTGAACAAAATTGTTGGTACCCCTCTGTTAATGAAAGAAAAACCCACAATGGTCACAGAAATAACTTGAATCTGACAAAACTGGTAATACAGTGGGGAAAAAAGTATTTAGTCAGCCACCAGTTGTGCAAGTTCTCCCACTTAAAAGATGAGAGAGGTCTCCAATTTTCATCATAGGTATACCTCAACTATGAGAGACAAAATGAGAAAAAAAAATCCAGAAAATCACATTGAAGGATTTTTAATGAATTAATTGGTAAATTCCTCGGTAAAATAAGTATTTGGTCAATAACAAAAGTTCATCTCAATACTTTGTTATATACCCTTTGTTGGCAATGACAGAGGTCAAACGTTTTCTGTAAGTTTTCACAAGGTTTTCACACACTGTTGCTGGTATTTTGGCCCATTCCACCATGCAGATCTCCTCTAGAGCAGTGATGTTTTGGGGCTGTCGCTGGGCAAAACAGACTTTCAACTCCCTCCAAAGATTTTCTATGGGGTTGAGATCTGGAGACTGGCTAGGCCACTCCAGGACTTTGAAATGCTTCTTACAAAGCCACTCCTTCATTGCCCGGGCGGTGTGTTTGGGATCATTGTCATGCTGAAAGACCCAGCCACGTTTCATCTTCAATGCCCTTGCTGATGGAAGGAGGTTTTCACTCAAAATCTCACGATACATGGCCCCATTCATTCTTTCCTTTACACGGATCAGTCATCCTGGTCCCTTTGCAGAAAAACAGCCCCAAAGTATAATGTTTTCACCCCCATGCTTCACAGTAGGTATGGTGTTCTTTCTCCTCCAAACACGACAAGTTGAGTTTTTACCAAAAAGTTCTATTTTGGTTTCATCTGACCATATGACATTCTCCCAGTCCTCTTCTGGATCATCCAAATGCTCTCTAGCAAACTTCAGACGGGCCTGGACATGTACTGGCTTAAGCAGGGGGACACGTCTGGCACTGCAGGATTTGAGTCCCTGGCGGCGTAGTGTGTTACTGATGGTAGCCTTTGTTACGTTGGTCCCAGCTCTCTGCAGGTCATTCACTAGGTCCCCCCATGTGGTTCTGGGATTTTTGCTCACCGTTCTCATGATCATTTTGACCTCACGGGGTGAGATCTTGCGTGGAGCCCCAGATCGAGGGAGATTATCAGTGGTCTTGATGGATGCCACACTAGAGACATGCCACACTAGAGACAATAAAACACTGTACTTATTCTACGCAAACACTAAGGAGGCGTACACCTCATCACAACTCCCCCCACTCAGGAGATCGGATCACAACTTGGTTCATCTCCGGCCGGTGTACAAACCCCTAGTGCACAGATAACCTCCGGCCACGCGCACAGTGGAGTTATGGTCTGAGGAGACAATGGACACTCTAAAGGGCTGTTTTGAAGCCACCGCCTGGAAGCAGCTCTGCGATCCACATGGTGAGGACATCGATGGCCTCACTCACACCTTCACAGACTACCTCAGCTTCTGTGTGGACAAATCCGTTCCCACCAAGACCATACGGTGTTGCTCAAACAACAAACCCTGGATCAACCCTGAGATAAAAACACTTCTGAGAGAGAAGAAGAGGATCTTCAGGTCGGGGAACAGGGAGATGCTGAAGTCCGTACAGAGGGAGCTGAGGAGAAAGATCAGAGAAGGCAAGGACAGCTTCAGGAAGAAGATGGAGGACAAGCTGCAACACAGCGACATCAGCGGGGTCTGGAGAAACCTCAAAACCATCTCTGGGCTCCAGAATACCTCTCCCCAGGCCACGGGGGGCAGGGAGTGGGCGAACAACCTGAATCTGTTTTTCAATAGGTTTGACCAACCGCCCTCCCCCCTGACTGCACAACAACCACTGCTGCCTCTAAAGAAATCAAGTCCTGCTGCCCACTCCCCACTCCACCAACACCCCCCCACTCCCAACACACAGCCCCCCATCCTGACCCTGACCAGGACCCAGGTGAGGACGGAGCTGAGGAAGATCAAGGCGAGGAAGGCGTCGGGACCGGACGGCATCAGCGCAAAGCTCCTCAAGTCCTGTGCAGACAAGCTGTGTGGGATTGTGGCGTACATCTTCAACATGAGCCTGAAGCTGGGGAGTGTACCACAGCTGTGGAAAACATCTTGTGTGGTACCTGTACCAAAAACAACTACCAAACTACCAAAAACAAATCTACCTACGGGTACAAATAAAGTAACCTGAACCTGAAACTTCCCACCCCAAAGACCTGAACAGCTACAGACCGGTGGCCTTGACGTCCCACTTGATGAAGACCCTGGAGCGACTGCTCCTTGCTCACCTCCGCCCCCTGGTGGTACCAGCGATGGATCCACTCCAGTTCGCCTACCAGCATGGCATTGGGGTGGAGGATGCGGTGATCTTCCTCCTTCACCGTTCTCTGTCCCACCTGGAGAAGCCCGGGAATATGGTGAGGATCATGTTCTTTGACTTCTCCAGTGCTTTCAACACCATCCAACCGATGATCCTGAAGGACAAGCTGCTGCGCGCAGGGGTGGACCAGCACCTGTCATCATGGATCCTGGACTACCTCACGAACCGGCCTCAGTTTGTGAGAACCCGGGACTGTGTGTCCGACACGATCATCGGTAGCACGGGGGCCCCCCAGGGAACGGTGCTGGTTCCCTTCCTGTTTACTCTTTATACTGCGGACTTCTCACACAACACAACACACTGCCATCTACAGAAGTTCTCTGATGACTCTGCGATCGTTGGCCTCATCTCCAATGGAGATGAAGCTGAGTACAGAGGGCTTATCCAGGACTTCGTGGACTGGTGCCATCGGAACTGCCTCCAGATCAACGCGAGGAAAACTAAGGAGCTGGTGGTGGACTGCCGCAGGCATGGGCAGCCCCTCACAGCACCAGTAAATATACAGGGAACA
The DNA here is from genome assembly GCA_020510985.1 of Pholidichthys leucotaenia. Lineage (NCBI taxonomy): Eukaryota > Metazoa > Chordata > Actinopteri > Cichliformes > Pholidichthyidae > Pholidichthys > Pholidichthys leucotaenia. The sequence goes on from CM035845.1 coordinate 1,733,592, forward strand.
GACATCGAGATGGTGACATCCTACAAGTACCTGGGTGTTCATCTGAACAATAAACTAGACTGGTCACACAATACTGACGCACTCTACAAGAAGGGACAGCGCAGGCTGTTCCTGCTGAGGAGACTCAGGTCTTTTGGTGTACAAGGGGCGCTGCTGAAGACATTCTATGACACGGTGGTGGCATCAGCCATCACTTTTGGAGTGGTCTGCTGGGGCAGTGGCATTACTGCAGCCGCTAGGAAGAGACTGAACAAACTGATTAAGAAAGCTAGCTCTGTCCTGGGGCAGCGCCTTGACCCGGTGGAGGAGATGGGAGAGAGAAGGACGGTGGCTAAACTGTCATCTCTGCTGGAGTCCGAGTTCCACCCTATGCAGGACATACTGGATGCACTGAGGAGCTCATTTAGCAGCAGACTACATCATCCCAAGTGCACAACCGAGAGGTTTCGCAGGTCCTTCCTACCAACGGCTGTCAGACTGTACAACCTAAGCAGGGCTGCTCGCAGAGATAGCAAAAAGACGTGACAAACTAATAGTTTTTTGAATGCAAAAGATGCAATAGACTTACACAATGGTCCCCTCCGGCATACAACTAGGAACATACCGGTCACTATGGAGGGTGAGAATATGTATGGGCACATAATCATACCATGTAGGATAACTAAGTAGACGGTTATGCTGTTTCATCCCATCTAGCAACAATGCTCCGTACTGTGGGTGTTTATATATTTACATATTTATTCCATCTAGCTACAATGCTCTGCACTGTGTGTCTGTGTGTGTATATATATACTGTATATATTTTATAGTAATATGTACATATGTATATTAGCTGCTCTTGCTTTTTGTTTTTTTCTTGCCTTCTGATTGTTGCTCTGAGTGTTGCTGTCCCTGTGCTGTTGCAATCCTGGAATTTCCCCGTTGTGGGACTAATAAAGGCTTATCTTATCTTATCTTGTCTTGCATGTCTTCCATTTTCTAATAATTGCTCCCACAGTTGATTTCTTCACACCAAGCTGCTTACCTATTGCAGATTCAGTCTTCCCAGCCTGGTGCAGGTCTACAGTTTTGTTTCTGGTGTCCTTTGACAGCTCTTTGGTCTTGGCCATAGTTGAGTTTGGAGTCTGACTGTTTGAGGTTGTGGACAGGTGTCTTTTATACTGATAACGAGTTCAAACAGGTGCCATTAATACAGGGAACGAGTGGAGGACAGAGGAGCCTCTTAAAGAAGAAGTTACAGGTCTGTGAGAGCCAGAAATCTTGCTTGTATGTAGGTGACCAAATACTTATTTTACCAAGGAATCAGAATCAGAATCAGAATCAGATTTATTGCCATTGTTCATGTAGTACACAAACTAGGAATTTGTCTCGGTGCCATGCTGCAACATTAAAAACATGATGAGAAGAAGGGATAAACTAAAAAACTAAAGGACTAGAAACGTGCAATAAGTGTAGAAAAATAAGTAATAATAAGTAATAATAATAATAATACTAGTAATAATGAGTAGTACTAGTCAAGGCAGTTTTAAAAAATTAGCAAGTAGCAGATATTATGGAGTACCACATAGTGCAGTCGATAATGCAACAGAAAAACAGTGATGAATGACATGAGTCTGGTTGAGCTGCTGTACGTAGTGCACGAGAGTCAATAAGTCACTTAGTGTTCAGCAGTCTGATGGCAGAGGGGAAAAAGCTGTTCATGTGCCGGGAGGTTTTAGTCCGAATGGACCAAAGTCTTCAACCTGAGGGGAGGGGGGCAAACAGTACGTGACCAGGATGTGAAGGATCGGCTATGATCCGGCCAGCACGCCTCCGGGTCCTGGAGATGTACAGGTCCTGGAGAGATGGGAGCTCGCAGCCTATCACCTTCTCAGCAGTGCGCATGACGCGCTGCAGCCTTAGTCTGTCCCTGGCAGTGGTTCCTGCGTACCACACGGTTATGGAGGAGGTGAGGATGGACTCGATGATGGCCGTGTAGAACTGCACTAACATCTTGGTGGGTAGCTTGAGCTTCCTCAGCTGCCGCAGAAAGAACATCCTCTGCTGGACCTTTTTGATGAGGGAGCTGATGGTTGGCTCCCATTTGAGGTCTCGGGTGATGGTGGTGCCCAAGAAGCGGAAGGAATCTGCAATGGTGATGGGAGAGCCTGTGATGGTGAGGGGGGCAGGGGGGATGTGACTTTCCTGAAGTCCACAATCATCTCCGCTGTCTTCAGAGCATTCAGCTGCAGGTTGTTGTGGCTGCACCAGGACACCAGCTGGGCCACCTCTTCCCTGTAGGCGGACTCGTCGCCGTTGGAGATGAGCCCGATGAGGGTGGTGTCGTCCGCAAACTTAATCAGCTTAACAGACTGGTGGGAGGAGGTGCAGGAGTTGGTATAAAGGGAGAAGAGTAGGGGGGAAAGTACACAGCCCTGGGGTGATCCAATGCTGATGCTAACAGAGTCCGAGACAGACTTCCCCAGCCGCACATGCTGTCTCCGGTCCGTCAGGAAGTCGGTGATCCACCTGCAGAGGGAGTCAGGCACGTTGAGCAGGGACAGCTTGTCCTGGAGCAGATCGGGGTGGATGGTGTTGAATGCGGAGCTGAAGTCCACAAACAGAATCCTGGCGTAGGTTCCCGGGGAGTCCAGGTGCTGCAGGATGGAGTGGAGGGCCAGGTTGACTGCGTCGTCCACAGACCTGTTGGCACAGTAGGCAAATTGCAGCGGGTCTAGGAGGGGGGTGGTGATGGACTTGAGGTGAGACAGGACCAGGCGCTCAAAGGACTTCATGACTACAGAGGTGAGCGCTACAGGTCTTTTTTTTTTTTTTTTTTTTGTTACTTATTTGTACCCGTAGGTAGACTTGGTTTGCAGTCTGGTGACAAGCCACCGGCTGCTGGTCGCTGCGTGCGCGAGCGCCCTAAACCTACATGTTTTTGGTGTGTGGGAGGAAACCGGAGAAATCCCGGAGTAAACCCATGCAACACGGGGAGAACATGCAAACTCCACACAGCTCACTGTTGGTCGGGGGCTGGGATCGAACCCACGATCTCATGATCCCCGCGATCCCCCGGCCGAGGGTAAAACTGTGCTGCCACAGTGCTAAACCACTGCGCCACCGTGCAGCCCACGTCTGTAGTCCCGGTCTGTAGTCGTTAAGTCCAGTAATCTGTGGCTTCTTGGGGACAGGGATGATGGTGGAGGATTTGAGGCAGGTCGGCACATGACATTGCTTAAGGGAGGTGTTAAAAATGTCTGTGAAGACAGGAGCCAGCTCATTCGCACAGTGTCTCAGGGTGGAGGGAGACACACCGTCCGGCCCGGGGGCCTTGCGCGGGTTCAGTCTGGAGAACTGTCTGTGCACGTCCTGCTCACTGATGACAAGGGGAGGGGGGGGAGGAGGAGGAGGAGGAGGGGGGGACCGCTTTTGATGAATTAGGGGCTGAGGAGGCAGTGGAGCTGGGTGGAGTGGGTGAGTTGGACACAGCTGACGAGGTGTCAAAACGGGCGTAATGCTGAGACAGTCTTTGACAAAGGGCTTTGTCATCCTGACCTTTAGGAGCCTGAGGCCGATAGTTGGTGATTTGCCTCAGTCCTCTCCACACAGAAGCCGAGTCATTAGCAGTGAACTGCTGCTGGAGTTTCTCAGAATACACAGATTTAGCTCTCCTCAGCTCTCTGTTAAACCGATATTTGACCTCTCTGTAGCAGTCCCTGTCTCCACTTTTCAACGCTGCTTCCTTCTCCTTCCTGATCCGTCTGAGCTTAGCTGTGAACCAAGGCTTGTCATTAGAATATCTTACCCTGGTGCGCGATGGGAGAATGTCCTCCTCACAGAAGTTGATATATGAGTTCACAGTGTCTGTGTACTCATTAAGATCATGTGTGGCTCTTTTAAACATGCCCCAGTCAGTTATTTCCATGCATGTGTTCAGTTTCTCTCCAGCTTCACTGGTCAATTTCTTTGTGGTGGTCACAACAGGTTTAGTGAGTTTCAGTCTCTGTCTGTATGTGGGGATGAGGTGAACCATCACATGATCAGATAGTCCCAGCGCAGTGCGGGGAACAGCGCGATAAGCGTCCTTTACTGAAGTATAACAGTGATCTAGCGTGTTATTTCCTCTGGTTGGACATTTAATAAACTGTTTGTAGCGGGGGAGCTCGTGACTCAGATTGCTCTGGTTAAAATCGCCCATCACAATAACCAGGGAGTCTGGAAAGTTCCGCTCCGTAAGTTGGATGTGATCTGCGAGCGCGCGCTGAGCTTCGCGCGTGTCCGCGTCGGGAGGGACGTACACAGCGACGAGGATGAATGAGGCAAACTCCCGCGGGGAATAAAATGGCTTGCAGTTAATAAAAAGAAATTCCAGGGCGGGAGAACAGTGTTTGGAAATCACCGTTACATCAGAGCACCAGCTGTTGTTAAAATAGAAGCACACTCCTCCTCCAATAGACTTACCGGAGAGCTCTGTGACGCGGTCAGCACGATACAGCTGAAATCCCTCGAGGCTGATTGCGCAATCTGGAATGTTCTCATTAAGCCAGGTCTCAGAGAAGCAGATGACAGACGAGGAAGCGAGGTCCTTGAAACGCATCAGCAGTCTTAATTCTTCTACCTTGTTCAAGGGAGAATTGGCATTGGATAGAAATATGCCAGGCAAGGCTGTTCACGTGCCTCTTTTTCGTAGCCGAGCGAGAATCCCTCCTCTCTTCCCTCTTTTCCGCCGTCTTGCTCTTTTGGCCAAACAATGGATCAGATCGGCGGCAGGAGCTAAAAAAACTGGAAGAAGGTCCATGGGGGTGAGAGTCCTGATATTTAATAGTTCTTCACGGGTGTATGAACCGGAATTTACCAATTAATTCATTAAAAATCTTTCAATGTGATTTTCTGGATTTTTTTTTTCTCATTTTGTCTCTCATAGTTGAGGTATACCTATGATGAAAATTGGAGACCTCTCTCATCTTTTAAGTGGGAGAACTTGCACAATTGGTGGCTGACTAAATACTTTTTTGCCCCACTGTAAATAAAAATTCTATGAAAATTAACCAATGAAAATCAGACAATGCTTTTGAATTGTGGTTCAACTGAATTACTTTAAAAAACAAACTCATGAAACAAGCCTGGACAAAAAAGATGGTACCCTTAACTTAATATTTTGTTGCACAACCTTTTGAGCCAATCACTGCAATCAGACGATTTCTGTAACTGTCAATGCGACTTCTGCATCTCTCAGCAGGTATTTTGGTCCACTCCTCATGAGCAAACTGCTCCAGTTGTCTCAGGTTTGAAGGGTGCCTTCTCCAGACGGCATGTTTCAGCTCCTTCCACAGATGTTCAATAGGATTTAGATCAGGGCTCATAGAAGGCCACTTCAGAATAGTCCAATGTTTGGCTCTTAGCCATTCTTGAGTGTTTTTAGCTGTGTGTTTTGGGTCATTATCCTGTTGCAAGACCCCATGACCTGCGACTGAGACCAAGCTGTCTGACACTGGGCAGCACATTTCTCTCTAGAATACCTTGATAGTCTTGAGATTTCATTGTACCCTGCACAGATTCAAGACACCCTGTGCCAGATGCAGCAAAGCAGCCCCAGAACATAACAGAACCTCCTCCATGTTTCACAGTAGGGACAGTGTTCTTTTCTTGGTATGCTTCATTTTTGCGTCTGTGAACATAGCGCTGATGTGCCTTGCCAAAAAGTTCCAGTTTTGCCTCGTCTGTCCATAGAACATTCTCCCAGAAGTTTTGTGGCTTGTCAACATGCAGTTTGGCAAATTCCAGTCTGGCTTTTTTATGATTTTTTTTTTATTTTTTAGATTTAGTATACTTTATTGATCCCCAGAGGGGAAATTGAGGGTCATCCACCACCTGGATGGATGAAGCAGCCACGGTACGGCGCTATCCCTTAACCATTCACACACACATTCACACCTAGGGCCACTTTAGAGTCTCCAATTAACCTAGCCTGCATGTTTTTGGCATGTGGGAGTAAACTGGAGAAATCCCGGAGTAAACCCACGCAAACACGGGGAGAACATGCAAACTCCACACAGATCATGGTTGGTCGGGGGCTGGGATCAAACCCACAATCCCACGATACCCCAGGTAAGGGTAAACTGTGCTGCCGCAGTGCTAACCACTGCGCCACCGTGCATTTGTTTTCAACAGTGGTGTCCTCCTTGGTCATCTCCCATGAAGTCCACTTTGGCTCAAACAACGATGGATGGTGCGATCTGACACTGATGTACCTTGACCTTGGAGTTCACCATGAATGTGTTTAGAGGTTGTTCTGGGCTCTTTTGTTACCATTGGCTACAGTCCCATGGATCTTAAGTTTCTTAATAATATGTGCAACTGTAGTCACAGGAACATCAAGCTGCTTGGAGATGGTCTTATAGCCTTTACCTTTAACATGCTTGTCTCTAATTGTCTTTCTAATCTTATGAGACAACTCTCTCCTTTGCTTCCTCTGGTCCATGTTTAGTGTGGTACACACCATGTCACCAAACAGCACAGTGACTACTTGTCACCCTTTAAATAGGCCGACTGACTGATTACAAGTTTGTAGACACCTGTGATGTTAATTAGAGGACACATCTTGGTTGAACATGTCCCTATGGTCACATTATTTTCAATCTTTTCTAGGGGTACCACCATTTTTGTCCAGGCCTGTTTCATGAGTTTGTTTTTTAAAATAATTATGTTGAAGCACAATTCAAAAGCATTGTCTGATTTTCATTGGTTAATTTTCATAGAATTTTTACTTATTACCACTTTTGTCAGATTCAAGTTATTTCTGTGACCATTGTGGGTTTTTCTTTCATTAACAGAGGGGTACCAACTATTTTGTCCACGTGTGTATAGGATTGTTAGTTATATTTACTCATGATGTCTGCACCACACCCAATGTCCTCTGGAGAGATGACGACCTGAGGGGGGCAGGTCTATGTGAATGCTGGAAGGAGGACATCATGCACATATAGAACTTAGAAACACTATACACATAGGGGGTAGACTAGGGTTATGAGATGGGTTTTAGACCCATCTCAACAGGGAGAGATGCAAAAACGTAGGGATAGATAGATAGACAGACAGACAGACAGACAGACAGACAGATAGATAGATAGATAGATTGATAGATAGTGAGGTGCCCTGATAGGACACCTCATCGGGGGAATTGTTGATAAATTGACTTGATTTATCTCTCTCTCTCACTACTATTATCTGCTTGCTTTACACGCTATACTGCAGAGTTTAGTTTTCACCCCATAATTCATTCGTTGAAATCAGTTAGAATCAGCTCTGTACACAGCTGAGCTGCCACGTAAGTCTAAAATGTGTTACAGATACAATGAGGTAAAACCCCTCCCTCTTGCATGAGGGGGTGGTTAGGCTATAAAAACCATAGGGCTCCATTTTGGGGTGGCACACTCACTCCAGGAATTGCCTAAGTGGTGTGTCCCAGCGCTGTTGTAATTCCATATCTCACTTTCAGTAAAACCAGTGAAAATGTACTTCATCTCTGAGTGTTGCTATCCCTGTGCTGTTGCAATCCTGGAATTTCCCCATTGTGGGACTAATAAAGGCTGATCTTATCTTATCTCTCAGCCTGATTATTTGTCCATCGTATCAAAGAACTGGGGTTTAAGGTATGTTAAACTCAATAATAGAGATCCTCTCCTCCAATACACAACTAAGACAATTACAATCATTTCTGAGGGTGGCAACCCGCAATAATGATTCAAATGTGAAATATACTGTCTAGGTCCATATTTATATTTTCCCAGGTAATTTAACTGTAATGCTGTTGTTCAGGTTCAGGTTCAGGTTACTTTATTTGTACCCGTAGGTAGATTTGTTTTGCAGTTGGTGACATCCATATTTACAAGCCACTAATTACATTCAACATAGACACAAACACAGGCACACATCTTACAAAATAGGTAAATATAAAATATGTACAATATAATTTTTATAGCTTGTTCAACTCTTTGACAGCAGCAGGGACAAAGCTGTTTTTGTAGCGCTGGGTTCTACTTTGATAACATCTAGCTGCAATGAAAAAAAAAACTGTGTACTGTAACTGTATACATTTATTTACTGCTTTGGCTAACCTATTCTTATCTTATTATCTTATTTATTTTTGCTCTGAGTGCTGCTGTCCCTTTGCTGCTGCAATCCTGGAATTTCCCCATTGTAGGACTAATAAAGGCTTATCTGATCTTATCTTTTCTTATATAAATTTATTAGTTTTTCTTGTAAAATTTTAATTTTTTTTCTTGCAAATTTAACTTTTTCTTGTAATTGTGGAACTTTCTCATAAATTTCCCCACTTTTTTTAACTGTAATCTTGCAACTTTTTCTCATAAATTTGTTGTTTTTCCTTGTAAATTTGCTATTTTCTTGTAAATTTGGGATTTTTTCCCATAAATTTGTAACATTTTTCTTGTAAGTTTGGAACTTTCTCTAAAAAACTTTTTTTAACTTTTTTCTTATGAAGTTTCAGTTTATTTACTTATATATATATATATATATATATATATATATATATATATATATATATATATATATATATATATATATATATATACTGTATATATATATACTGTATATATATATATATATATATATATATATATACATGTATATATATATATATATATACTGTGTATATATATATATATATATATATATACAGTGGGGCAAAAAAGTATTTAGTCAGCCACCAATTGTGCAAGTTCTCCCACTTAAAAGATCATCATAGGTATACCTCAACTATGAGAGACAAAATGAGAAAAAAAAAATCCAGAAAATCACATTGAAGGATTTTTAATGAATTAATTGGTAATTTCCTCGGTAAAATAAGTATTTGGTCACCTACAAACAAGCAAGATTTCTGGCTCTTACAGACCTGTAACTTCTTCTTTAAGAGGCTCCTCTGTCCTCCACTCGTTACCTGTATTAATGGCACCTGTTTGAACTCATTATCAGTATAAAAGACACCTGTCCACAACCTCAAACAGTCAGACTCCAGACTCCACTATGGCCAAGACCAAAGAGCTGTCAAAGGACACCAGAAACAAAATTGTAGACCTGCACTAGGCTGGGAAGACTGAATCTGCAATAGGTAAGCAGCTTGGTGTGAAGAAATCAACTGTGGGAGCAATTATTAGAAAATGGAAGACATACAAGACCACTGATAATCTCCCTCGATCTAGGGCTCCACGCAAGATCTCACCCTGTAGGGTCAAAATGATCACGAGAACGGTGAGCAAAAATCCCAGAACCACACGGGGGGACCTAGTGAATGACCTGCAGAGAGCTGGGACCAAAGTAACAAAGGCTACCATCAGTAACACATTACGCCACCAGGGACTCAAATCCTGCAGTGCCAGATGTGTCCCCCTGCTTAAGCCAGTACACATCCAGGCCCGTCTGAAGTTTGCTAGAGAGCATTTGGATGATCCAGAAGAGGATTGGGAGAATGTCATATGGTCAAATGAAACCAAAATTGAACTTTTTGGTAAAAACTCATCTTGTCGTGTTTGGATGAGAAAGAACACCATACCTACTGTGAAGCATGGGGGTGGAAATATCATGCTTTGGGGCTGTTTTTCTGCAAAGGGACCAGGATGACTGATCCGTGTAAAGGAAAGAATGAATGGGGCCATGTATCGTGAGATTTTGAGTGAAAACCTCCTTTCACCAGCAAGGGCATTGAAGATGAAACGTGGCTGGGTCTTTCAGCATGACAATGATCCCAAACACTGCCCGGGCAATGAAGGAGTGGCTTTGTAAGAAGCATTTCAAAGTCCTGGAGTGGCCTAGCCAGTCTCCAGATCTCAACCCCATAGAAAATCTTTGGAGGGAGTTGAAAGTCCGTGTTGCCCAGCGACAGCCCCAAAACATCACTGCTCTAGAGGAGATCTGCATGGAGGAATGGGCCAAAATACCAGCAACAGTGTGTGAAAACCCTGTGAAAACTTACAGAAAACGTTTGACCTCTGTCATTGCCAACAAAAGGTACATAACAAAGTATTGAGATGAACTTTTGTTATTGACCAAATACTTATTTTACCGAGGAATTTACCAATTAATTCATTAAAAATCCTTCAGTGTGATTTTCTGGATTTTTTTTTTCTCATTTTGTCTCATAGTTGAGGTATACCTATGATGAAAATTGGAGACCTCTCTCATCTTTTAAGTGGGAGAACTTAGCGGCTTGCACGGTGGCGCAGTGGTTAGCACTGCGGCAGCACAGTTTACCTTTGGCCGGGGGATTGTGGGGATCGTGGGATCGTGGGTTCGATCCCAGCCCCCGACCAACAGTGATCTGTGTGGAGTTTGCATGTTCTCCCCGTGTTGCGTGGGTTTACTCCGGGATTTCTCCGGTTTCCTCCCACATGCCAAAAACATGCATGTTAGGTTAATTGGCTGTTCTAAATTGTCCCTAGATATCTGTTTCCTATAGGCCCTTAGAATAGAGGGTTAGTATTAATGAAAGCGCTTTGAGTGGTCTTTGTGACTAGAAAAGCGCTATATAAGTGCAGGTTAGTTAGTTAGTTAGTTAGAGAACTTGCACACTTGGTGGCTGACTAAATACTTTTTTGCCCCACTGTATATGTGTGTGTGTGTGTGTGTGTGTGTATTATACATTTATATATTGTTATTTTATACACTTTATTAATCCCAAAGGGAAATTCAAGTCATCCACGTGAGGCAGCCACAGCGCAGCGCTAATCCCTTTCACACTCACACTTAGGGCCACTTTAGAGTCTCCAGTTAACCTAGCTTGCATGCTTTTGGCCTGTGGGAGGAAACTGGAGTACCCGGGGTAAACCCACACAGAAGGGGTCACTGATGGTCAGGGGGTGGAATCAAACCCACGACCTTCTTACTGTGCTGCCACAGTGCTGCTACTTTTTTGTTAATTTACAAATTTTTCTAAAATTTTCCTCATAAATTTGACTTTGTCCTTTGTAAATGTGTGAAATTTCTCTCTCTCTCTCTCTCTCTCTCTCTCTCTATTTTCTTTCTCTTTCAAGTAACTTTCTTTCCTAAATTTGCAACTTTTTTCTAGAAAAGTTGTGACTTTTTTCTCATAAATTTGCTACTTTTTTGTATTTTTTTTTTCAGTTTTTCTTATAAATTTTCACATTTTCTTTCTCATAAATTTGTGGCCTTTTTCTTGTTAATTGACAAAATTTTTCTTGTGGGTTTGTCACTCTTTCAAGTAATTTTACAGTTACTTTTTTCATGTAAATTTGCAAGGTTTTTCCCCTAAATGTTCACTTTTTTTCTCATGAAATTGTCACCTTTTTTTAGTAAACTTGTGATTGTTTTTCTCATAAATTTGCTACTGTTTTTTTTTTCTTGGGGGGGGGGGAGATTTGTCCCCTTATCATTTTTCACATATTTTCTCTTAAATGTGTGACTTTTTTCACAAATTTTTTGCTTACCTGTACCACAAGTAAAGTCCATGTAGGCAAACACAGATGGGGCCAACATGGAGCCCGCGGACAAACCCACATGGGATCCAGAAGCCAGCCCATTTAAACCTATGGTGGGGCCCATTTGACATGCTAGCTAGGGTGATGGATGGATTGCTTAATAAAATACCAACTCAGCTTTCTGGGTAACAGAATAATAAAAACAAATTAATTTTTCAGTCCAGTAGATGGTGGTAAATGCTCACTGACACTGTCACTGTGAGGTCAGCAAATGAATGATAAGCAAGATCTAACCATGGGTTGAACATGATGAAGATCGTGATGGGAAATCACAATTTATGCCATTGCAATCATAAACTTGTCAAACAATAGTGATAATATTGTATTGCTGCCCAAGTATTGTGATAATATTGTACCATGGGGATGATTCCCACCTCTAGCGCCAACTCAAACTTGGTTATTCCATTTCAAAATGAAAAAGTGAAAGAACAAAGAGTAAATAGATTGCCTTAGTCATACCCATGGTCTTACCTGAACGGTTCCGTCCCAGGACCCTGCTCCCTTTGACATGGCACAGGTCACCCTGGGTACTGTTGCAGGTGGTGTTGAGGTCAGCTTTGCTGGAGATGGGGGATCCTCCCTGTACCACCTGAGGGATGTGTTTCTTCCTCTTCTTGGGCAGTTTCTGCTTGGCCATGGCCAGAGAATAGTACATCCCAAAGTTATTGACAATAACGGGCACAGGCATGGCTATTGTTAGCACACCGGCTAAAGCGCACAGTGCGCCCACCACCATGCCCGACCATGTCTCTGGATACATGTCACCATAGCCCAGTGTAGTCATGGTCACCACGGCCCACCAGAAACCAATAGGGATGTTCTTAAACTTGGTGTGAAGGCTGGCGGTTGGGTCATTAGGCTTTGCGCCGATCCGTTCGGCGTAGTATATCATGGTGGCAAAAATTAACACTCCCAGCGCTAGGAAGATAATGAGCAGCAGGAATTCATTGATGCTGGCCCGCAGTGTGTGGCCCAGCACCCTTAGCCCTACAAAATGACGCGTTAGCTTGAAGATGCGCAGAATCCGAACAAAACGCACCACCCTGAGGAAACCCAACACATCTTTGGCAGCCTTCGAAGACAGGCCGCTCAGCCCTACTTCCAAGTAGAAAGGCAAGATGGCCACAAAGTCAATGATGTTGAGGACGCTCTTTAAAAAATCCAACTTGACCGGGCAGAAGGTCACACGCACCAGAAACTCAATGGTGAACCAGAAGACGCAGACACCCTCTACGTAGGTAAGTGCAGGATCAGTTTTGATCTCGTACTGCAGGCCCAACTCAGACACACTGTTGTTCTGCACCAGCTCAGTCTTGTTGATGATTTTGTTGAAAGCCTCATGAGTCTCCAGGCAGAAGGTGGTGATAGAGACCATGATGAAGAACAATGATACAAAAGCAATAAACTGCAAGGGAGGAGAGAGAAGAGAGAAAGACACATTATTGGCATGTCATCCAGTACAATGAAGGCTGTTTGAGGTGGTAGAGTATCCAGAAATGTACTCAAGTGAAAGGAGATGATATTATTTATTCATGTACAAGAAAGAGTAGTCAACAAAAAGTTACTCGAGCACACCGCCTTCCAAATTATTATGCAAATGATATTTGTCTCTGATTTTCCTAAATAGTCAATGCAAATGACAGTCAGTATAATTTTCAAAAGTCATCAGCCGTTAATAGTAGCATAATTCAAATTTTATTGAACAAACCTCCATATGATAACTATTTTTTTGCAAAAATAAAAAAAAAATTCAAAATACACTGTTCCAAAGTATTATGCACAACAGAATTTCAAAACATTTTATTGGTTGTAAAGAACTGAAAATGGTTATTTGTTGGATTTGCAGCATTAGGAGGTCATATTTACTGAAATCAAAAGCTATTTCAATCAAAAACATCTTAACAGGCCAAGTTGCATGTTAACATAGGACCCTTTCTTTGATATAACCTTCATAATTCTTGCATCCATTGAACTTGTGAGTTTTTGGAGAGTTTCTGCTTTAATGTCTTTGCAAGATGTCAGAATAGCCTCCCACAGCTGCTGTTTTGATGTGAACTGCCTCCCACCCTCAGATCTTTTGCTTGAGGATGCTCCAAAGGTTCTCAATAGGGTTGAGGTCAGGGGAGGATGGCTCCACACCATGAGTTTCTCTCCTTTAATGTCCATAGCAGCCAATGACACAGAGGTATTCTTTGCAGCATGAGATGGTGCATTGTCATGCATTAAGATAATTTTGCTGTGGAAGGTACAGTTCTTCTTTTTGTACCATGGAAGAAAGTGGTCAGTCAGAAACTCGATATACTTTGACGAGTTGATTAAGTGGAAGAAGATGGATGGATGAATGGAATTCATTTTCACACCTTCAGGGACCGTAAAGGGGCCTACAGCTCTCTCCCCATGATTCCAGCCCAGAACATGACTCTGCCACCTTCTTGCTGACGTTGCAGTCTTGTTGGGACATGGTGGCCATTCACCAACCGTCCACTACTCCATCCATCTGGACCATCCAGGGTTGCACAGCACTCATCACTAAACAAGACTGTTTGAAAATTAGTCTTCATGTATTTCTGGGCTCACTGCAACCATTTCTGCTTGTGAGCATTGGTTAGGGGTGGCTGAATAGTAGGTTTATGCACAACTGCAAGTCTTTGAAGGATCCTACACCTTGAGGTTTGTGGGACTCCTAAATGCACCAGAAGCTTCGAATACCTGTTTGCTGCTTTGTAATGGCATTTTAGCAGCTGTTCTCTTAATCTGATGAACTTGTCCAGCAGAAACCTTCCTCACTATGCCTTTATCTGCACAAACCCATCTGTGCTCTGAATCAGCCACAAATTTCTTCACAGTACGATGATCATGCTTAAGTTTTCATGAAATAGCTAATGTTTTCATACCTTGTCCAAGGCATTGCACTATTTGATGCTGTTCGGCAGCAGAGTGATCCTTTTTCTTTCCCATATTGCTTGAAACCTATGGCATGCTTAATAATGTGGACAATCCTTCTTAAGTAGTTTTCCTTTAATTGGGCTAGGTGTGGATAGGTGTCTGAGATTGATATCAGTGATCCAAAGAGCCCTGAGACACAATACCATCCATGAATTTAATTGAAAAACAAAAAAATTGAATGTTGATGACACTAAAATCCAACTTGTGTAATAATTTGGAACGCGGTGTAAAGCAATAGTCACAAATACCCTTACAAACAGCTGCAAACACCGTACGAACAATTTTTGGAGCTCTCTATATATATATTCCTTCCCAGGAGTGGCCAGCCGACCAAAATTACCCCAAGAACGCACCTTCCAAAAAGTTCAACTTTTGTCCACAGTCCACAGAATACTTTTCCAAAAGTCTTGGGGATCTTCAAGATGATTTCTGGCAAAACTGAGATGAGCCTTTATGTTCTTTTTGTGCAGCAGTGGTTTTCATCTTGAAACTCTTTTTTTTTTTTTTTTTTTTGTTACTTATTTGTACCCATAGGTAGACTTGGTTTGCAGTCTGGTGACAAGCCACTGGCTGCTGGTCGCTGCGTGCGCGAGCGCCCTAAACCTACATGTTTTTGGTGTGCGGGAGGAAACCGGAGAAATCCCGGAGTAAACCCGCGCAACACGGGGAGAACATGCAAACTCCACACAGCTCACTGTTGGTCGGGGGCTGGGATCGAACCCACGATCTCATGATCC
This sequence comes from Pholidichthys leucotaenia, assembly GCA_020510985.1. Taxonomy (NCBI): domain Eukaryota; kingdom Metazoa; phylum Chordata; class Actinopteri; order Cichliformes; family Pholidichthyidae; genus Pholidichthys; species Pholidichthys leucotaenia. Next base: position 1,748,770 of record CM035845.1, read on the forward strand.
CCGCGGTCCCCCGGCCGAGGGTAAAACTGTGCTGCCACAGTGCTAAACCACTGCGCCACTGTGCAGCCCGACTCTGCCATGTATTCCATTTTTGCCCAATCTCTTTCTTATGGTGGAGACATGAACACTGACCTTAACTGAGGTAAGTAAGACCTGCAGTTCTTTGGATGCTGTTGTGGGGTCTTTTGTGACCCCTTGGATGCATCGTTGCTGTGGTCTTGGGGTAATTTCGGTCGGCCAGCCACTCCTGGGAAGGGTCACCACTGTTCCATGTTTTTGCCATTTGTGGATAATGGCTCTCACTGTGGTTCGCTGGAATCCCAAAACTTTAGAAATGGCTTTATAACCTTTTCCAGACTGAAAGATCTCAATTACCGTGGGCAGCACGGTGATGCAGTGGTTAGCACTGTTCCCTTACAGCTAGAAGGTTCCTGGTTCGAATCCCCAGGCTGGCAGGGGTTGGAACCTTTCTGTGTGGAGTTTGCATGTTCTCCCTGTGCTGCGTGGGTTTACTCCGGGGGCTCCGGTTTCCTCCCACAATCCAAAGACATGCATGTTAAGTTAATTGGCTGTTCTAAATTGTCCCTAGATATCTGTTTCCTATAGGCCCTTAGAATAGAGGGTTAGTACTAGTGAAAGTGCTCTGAGTGGTCTTTGTGACTAGAAAAAGTGCTATCTATATAAGTGCAGGTTAGTTAGTAATTACTTTGTTTCTCATTTGTTCCTGAATTTCTTTGGATTGCAGCATGATGTCTAGCTTTTGAGGATCTTTTGATCTACTTCACTTTGTCAGGCAGGTCCTATTTAAGTGATTTCTTGATTGAGAACAGATGTGGCAGTAATCAGGCCTGGGTGTAGCTAAAGAAATTGAATTCAGCTTTCCAAAGATGTGATAAACCACAGTTAATTTATGTTTTAACAGGGAGGCAATCACTTGTGGATTCAGCGTTTCTTTATTAGCTGACATGTCATTACACTTACACTCCTTAATTAAACAACTAAGATCATACAAAGGTCCAGAAGCTTATAACCAGTCTGTAAGCAGCTGGGTGTGAGACGTGACAGTGTGTGAAATCAACAACCTTTATGTGCCCAAAGCCAAGGTAAACAAAACATTTGATTTTTTTTTTTTTTTTGGGGGGGGGGGGGGTGAAAAAGAATAAAATCAGATTGTTCACTTGCAAATATTTTGTAAAGCTTTACAAAAAATACTATCAAAATGGGGCATAACCACCTGTTGTGTTTTTTAAAAAAATGTTAAACATGTAAAAATTGAGAAAAATGCCAAATTAAAATTAGATTCTATCATGCTCCTGTAGGCCAGTCAACATGGTTTTAAAAACCAGAGCAATGTGTACAGTGGTGTGAAAAAGTGTTTGCCCCCTTCCTGATTTCTCTTTTTCTTTGTATGTTTGTCACACTTAAATGTTTCAGATCATCAAACAAATTTAAATATTAGACAAAGACAACACAAGTAAACACAAAATGTAGTTTTTAAATGAAGGTGTTTATTAAGGATAAAAAAAATCCAAACCTACATGGCCCTGTGTGAAAAAGTGATTGCCCTCCCCATTAAAACATAAATTAACGGTGGTTTATCACATCTTTGGAAAGCTGAGTTCAATTTCTCTAGCCACACCCAGGCCTGATTACTGTCACACCTGTTCTCAATCAAGAAATCACTTACATAGGACCTGCCTGACAAAGTGAAGTAGACTAAAAGATTCTCAACAGCTAGACATCATGCTGCAATCCAAAGAAATTCAGGAACAAATGAGAAACAACGTAATTGAGATCTATAAGTCTGGAAAAGATTATAAAACCATTTCCGAAGCTTTGGGACTCCAGTGAACCACAGTGAGAGCCATTATCCACAAATGGCAAAAACATGGAACAGTGGTGAACCTTTCCAGGAGTGGCCGGCTGACCAAAATTACTCCAAGAATGCAGCAATGACTCATCCAAGAGGTCACAAAAGACCCCACAACAACATCCAAAGAAATGTGGGCCTTACTTGCCTCAGTTAAGGTCAGTGTTCATGACTCCACCATAAGAAAGAGACTGGGCAAAAATGGACTGCATGGCAGAGTTCCAAGATGAAAACCACTGCTGAGCAAAAGAACATAAAGGCTCATCTCAGTTTTGCCAGAAAACATCTTGATGATCCTCAAGACTTTGGGGAAAATACTCTGTGGGCTGAAAGTTGAACTTCTGGGAAGGTGGGTGTCCCATTACATCAGGCTTAAAAGTAGCACAGCATTTCAGAAAAGAAACAGTAAAATATGGTGGTGGTAGTGTGATGGTCTGGGGCTGTTTTGCTGCTTCAGGACCTGGAAGACTTGCTGTGGTAAATGGAATCATGAATTCTGCTGTCTACCAAAAAATCCTGAAGGAGAATGTCCGGCCACCTGTTCATGACCTCAAGCTGAAGCACACTTGGATTCTGCAGCAGGACAATGATCCAAAATACACCAGCAAGTCCACCTCTGAATGGTTTAAGAAAAACAAAATGAAGATTTTGGAGCGTCCTAGTCAAAGTCCTGACCTGAATCTAATTGAGATGCTGAGGCATGACCTTAAAAATGCAGTTCATGCTCGAAAGCCCTCCAATGTGGCTGAATTACAACAATTCTGCAAAAATAAATGGCCAAAATTCCTCCACAGTGCTGTACAAGACTCATTGTCAGTTATCACAAACGCTTGATTGCAGTTGTTGCTGCTAAGGGTGGAGAAACCAGTTTAGGGGGCAATCATTTTTTCACATTGGGCTATGTAGGTTTGGATTTTTTTTCCCTTAATAATAGACACCTTCATTTAAAAACTGCATTTTGTATTTACTTGCGTTACCTTTGTCTAATATTTAAATTTGTTTGATGATCTGAAACATTTTGTCACGATCTGAGCATGGGGATGTGTGTGTGTGTGGGGGGGGTGTTCCACCGTGCTTTGTCTCTTTTTTGTATAGTGTATTTTGGAGTTATTTGTCTGTGATGTTATTTCTAGTTTGTTTTCACAATTGTTTGTTTGTATGATTTATTTTCCTGTTTACATTCAGTGTAGTTTTGTTGACATATTTGGGTTTAGTTCTTTGTTTGCACCTTAATTTTGCCAGTGTCTTCTTTCTTTCTCTCTCAGGAGCTACAGTTGTCAGGGGCACTCCCTGGTTGTGGGCGGTGCTCCTGTCAAACTGTCAGCTCCGCTTCCTCTCCTCATGACTCACAGATGATTGTCAGTTTCTCTCCAGCCCGCTCATGTCATTCACACAGGGTACTATCTGTGTTTACCGGAGTGGTGGCCTAGTAGGTAGAGCATCCGCCCCACACCCGGGAGGCCGGGGTTCAAATCCCAGCTGGGTCATACCAAAGACCATATAAAAATGGTACTTTCCACCTTCTAGCGTGGTGCTCAGCATAATAGAACGGGGAAAGGAAAGTTACGCACAGAGATACCAGAGGACTGACCCCCCACTGTAGCTTTCACTGCTTACAGTAGCTGTGTGGCCTAGGGTCAGAGAAACAGAGATAGGCGCCGCCCCATACACCAACATGGTGTTCCACATGCTGTGGAAGGGAATTACACTATTTGTGTTTGATTGTTTCTAGCCTTATTTAAGGGCCGTTATTTTCATTTCTCGTTGCTAGAGTCTCAGTTATCGTCTCCACCAGAATCCTGGCCCTGTTCTGGTGCACTGTAAGTCTGCTTTGTATTTCTGTTTGTATTTTCTGTTTTGCACAGTTTGGGATTTGTGTTCTGGTTAATAAATACCACAAACTGCAGTCCAGCGTGTGGATCTCTGCCCTGAAGAGCGATTCATGACACATTTAAGTATGACAAACATACAAAAAATAAATAAATAAAAGAGAAATCAGGAAGGGGGCAAACACTTTTTCACACCACTGTATAAAAACAGTAAAATATTCTCTTATCATGCATGTTCATCCATATATCAGCCCCTACATTATTCACACAGCCCTCAGCTTAATTTCTCCTGTTTATTGCCAAGGAGGTAATGTAACTGGGGTGGTTTGTCTGTCTGTGTGTCCATTCAGGATGAGGCAAAAGCTATTGGATGGATTTGGATGAAATTGTCACCAGAAGTGGTCCATGGCCTAGAGAGGAGCTCATTACAGTTTGGTGCTGATCTGATAATGCATACCTCCACCAAGGCTCTTATCTTCTCACACTGTGGTAGCAAGAATCCTCCAAAACTACTGGATAGACTTTGCTGCAATTTTCACCAGAACTGGCTCTAGGCCCACACAATGAACCCATTACATCTTAGAGGTGGTCCATGATGGACGGAAGGAGCCATGGCAGAGGTATGTGCTCTCTGAGTGCTTTTCTACTTTTTCTTTGTTTTAGCTCTCAGTTTTTTTCATATGTGGTCGTTCATAGCTTTTGGAGTAATGCTGCTAACAGACAGACAGACAGAAAAACGTTACCTGCTCCTCTTGGCAGAGACCCACGAGGCTGGCAACAGGACACACTCTGAACCCTGTCTTAAACTGCACACTTTGCTTGCTTTTTTTGTTGACATCTTCAGATGAAATAATAGTCTCACATTTTGGTGCTTGACCACACACGTAACTCCGCGGACGCAATACGTAACCACGCATGTAACATCTTAAAGGGGAAGTACATGAAAAGCTCAACATAAATAATTTTCAAAAAATTCCTGGACCAGATCATGATCCAGATTACAACCAAAATCTAACCATTTGTTCCCCTTGTCCTTACACACCTTCCCCGGAAATTTCATCAAAATGTGTTGATAAGTTTTAGAGAAATGTTGCTAACAGACAAACAAACCAACTAACAAACCAACTCAGGTGAAAACATTACCTCCTCCCTTGTGTAGTTAACTAGAAAAGCACTCAGAGAGCACATACCTCCGCCAAGGCTCCTCCCGTCCCTCATGGATCACCTCCAAAGTGTAATGGGTTCAAGTGTAGGCCACAAGGTAGTTCTGGTGAAAACTGCGTCAAAGTCTGTCCAGTAGTTTTGGAGTATTGACTGTGAGAAGATAAGAACCTTGGTGGAGGTATGCATTCTCGGATCATCATCACAATGCAATGGGTTCCTCTGTAACCCAAAGACCACCTGTGGTGAAAATTTCATCCAAATCCATCAGATAGTTTTTGTGTAATCCTGCTGCACAAATAAAAACAAGGTCCTTGGTGGAGGTATGCACTCTCAGATCATCACCAAAATTGAATGGGTTTATCCTTTGCCCAAGGGCTACCTCTGATGAAAATTTCATCAAAATCCATACAGTAGTTTTTGTGTAATACTGCTAACAATCAAACAAACAGACCACCCGATGACATGATGATGGGCGGAGGTGATGAACCAGTAAGATCAAGAAACAAAAGTAAGAGTGATGCCTTGGTTAGAAATAAAGAAAGTCCTAAGTACAGTTCTGAGGGCTCAGGATCATGACACCTGAAGAGCCATGATGCCCCACACCAGGTGACGTAGCACCTGAGTAGTGGAAAGGAATAGGGGATGTAAGTTAACGGGTACGAACTTCAGGGCTTTAGCACATGAATTTGTGTTTATTAATTTTTCTGTCATTTCATTTCAAATTTACTTTTTTGGAAGGATTTTCTCTTAAATGTCTTAGACCTGAGAAAAGTAAAATATAAGCTCTCTATATCTAATATAATGTGAATCATTGTATGAAGACATTTTGTGGTGGTTGTGGGTGAGCGCATCATTCTCTTGGCACATCCTTCTCTTTGATGGTTGTTTAACCTCCTCATCAGGTAATCAGGTGCAGCTGATGGCCTTCATGTGCTCAGCTCATTAATTTAATTAATTTAAAGGCATGCAGCAGATTGCTGCAGAACCGTCACGCTACTCGAACCTATTCCTGCTCCCCTTGCTGAATTTTTCTCCTTGTGATTATTGGATTTACCAACTGCCTGCTACCCTAGTGTCAAACTCCACCTCTGGCTCCTGTGCCCTCACCCAGCCGCCACTCCTTGTCTGACTTCATAGCTCTCCTCGTGTTTCGTCCAACCTCCAGTTTTCTGACTAACCCTCTGTGCTTCAGGATCTCTCTGGCTTCTCATTTCCTTGTGTTGGACCACTGTGCCTCCTCCTTCGTGGATCTCCTTGTGATCAGAAGGAGAGGCTCGAGTTAGAACTGCGCTCCTTGTATTCTACTGCTAAAGTTGGATTTATGCTCCACCCCTGCTCTGCACGTCTGCTTGAGTGCGAGCCTAGGCTGCCATTTTGTTAGGGTCCACCTTCTGATTCAGTAAGCTGTCCAGATTTACCTTGAGCTGCGACATCCCAGCTGAAAGTCAGCGGAGTAATACCGCCCACCCCCCCACTCCCAGATTTATCTGTATCCATTTTAATGATGTTGGGAGTATTTATTTGTTTCCCTGTGAGCGTCCGATGGCATACACTGAAAGCACAGCTAGCCTAGCTAGCTAAGTGGCGCAACCACAGTTTTTATGGCTACCCACGGGCCATATCTGGCCCACCAGAGCTTTCCATCCAGTCCCCAGAATCATCATCATCGTCATCATCACTCTATAAATTCAAAAAATCTCTTGTCTGTCTGTGTGTCATGATCATAGCACATCATAGGACAGCCTATGATGTCTGCATGATGTCCTATGATGATCTTATGATATCAGGCAACATAGAACTCGCGATGCCGTCATATAGACAAATGTGTCTTTATGATGTCATATAGACCATCACTCACCAAAGAAGAGATACTCATTCCCCAATTACGAGTAGGACACAGCACTTTAAACCACACCCATTCAAAGCAGTAAATCTGGAAATCTTACTCATCACCCGATTAACAATAGGACACACTACTTTACACCACTCAAGATGCCTAGACAAATGTGTCTTTACAATGACATAGAGACCATCACTCACGATGCCTGCCTTGATGTCTTTATGATGTCATATTGACCATCACCCACCAAAGAAGAGATACTCATCACCCGATTACGAATAGGACACAGTACTTTAAACCACATCCATTCAAAGCAGTAAATCTGGAAATCTTACGCTGGATCCCGAAGATGGCCGCACCTCGGACACAGTCCAAGGACGGATAATTTTTTCACACATAAGGAGTTCAGATCTCCTTATACAAAGATATAGAGTGATGATAATCAAGTCAGTGGCGGTAATGCACCTTTTAGCCGGTTGCCAACTGCCAATCAAATCTAAAAGAAGAAGAAGAAGATCACCTGATTAACAATAGGACACATTACTTCACACCACACCCATTCAAAGCAGTACATGTCCTATGATATTTCCTATGATGCTTGCCTTGATGTCTTTATGATGTCATATAGACTATCACTCACCAAAGAAGAGATACTCATTCCCCAATTACGAGTAGGACACAGCACTTTAAACCACACCCATTCAAAGCAGTAAATCTGGAAATCTTACTCATCACCCGATTAACAATAGGACACACTACTTTACACCACTCACGATGCCTAGACAAATGTGTCTTTACAATGACATAGAGACCATCACTCACGATGCCTGCCTTGATGTCTTTATGATGTCATATAGACCATCACCCACCAAAGAAGAGATACTCATCACCCGATTACGAATAGGACACAGTACTTTAAACTACATCCATTCAAAGCAGTAAATCTGGAAATCTTACGCTGGATCCCGAAGATGGCCGCACCTCGGACACAGTCCAAGGACGGATAATTTTTTCACACATAAGGAGTTCAGATCTCCTTATACAAAGATATAGAGTGATGATAATCAAGTCAGTGGCGGTAATGCACCTTTTAGCCGGTTGCCAACTGCCAATCAAATCTAAAAGAAGAAGAAGAAGATCACCTGATTAACAATAGGACACATTACTTCACACCACACCCATTCGAAGCAGTACATGTCCTATGATATGTCCTATGATGCTTGCCTTGATGTCTTTATGATGTCATATAGACCATCACTCACCAAAGAAGAGATACTCATTCCCCAATTACGAGTAGGACACAGCACTTTAAACCACACCCATTCAAAGCAGTAAATCTGGAAATCTTACTCATCACCCTGTGTCTTTACAATGACATAGAGACCATCACTCACGATGCCTGCCTTGATGTCTTTATGATGTCATATAGACCATCACCCACCAAAGAAGAGATACTCATCACCCGATTACGAATAGGACACAGTACTTTAAACCACATCCATTCAAAGCAGTAAATCTGGAAATCTTACGCTGGATCCCGAAGATGGCCGCACCTCGGACACAGTCCAAGGACGGATAATTTTTTCACACATAAGGAGTTCAGATCTCCTTATACAAAGATATAGAGTGATGATAATCAAGTCAGTGGCGGTAATGCACCTTTTAGTCGGTTGCCAACTGCCAATCAAATCTAAAAGAAGAAGTAGAAGATCACCTGATTAACAATAGGACACATTACTTCACACCACACCCATTCGAAGCAGTACATGTCCTATGATATGTCCTATGATGCTTGCCTTGATGTCTTTATGATGTCATATAGACTATCACTCACGAAAGAAGAGATACTCATCACTCGATTAAGAATAGGACACAGTACTTTAAACCTACAGCTCCTGACCAGATAGAGTGATGATATAGAGTGAAATACGTGGTGGTAATGCACCTGTAAGCTGGTTGCCAACCATCAATAAAATCTAAAAGAAGAAGAAGAACCACACCCATTCGAAGCAGTAAATCTGGAAATCTCACTCAGTTAGGCAGAAGACAAATCAATATTTACAAATTATATAGTCGAAAAGTGGCAAGAATATTGGGACTCAATAGATACAGGAAGACATCTTTATGACATTCAAAAGCACGTAAACTGTGGAATGGGAGTTGCCAGAAACAGGAAAGAAGAGATACTCATCACCCGATTAAGAAGAGGACACACTAATTTAAACCATCCATCCATCCATTTTCTTCCACTTAACCCCTTGAACTCTGGTCAATTTCCCTAAAAACACCAAAAAATAACGTACCCAAAGTAAATCCAAAGCTGTTCTTCAACCCTTTGCAGGATTTTCATGGGGTTGGTCTCATTTAAAAGAAAACACTTTGAATTTTTTGGCGAAACAGTCATAATCTCTCTAAGTGCTCCGGCCACTGAGTTACAGTCATCTAAACATACTGAACTTGAAGAAAATAAATTTGGCCTGGGTGGTTTTTTTTGGATACAAATGCTTGCAAATAACACACAGCTTCAGATCCGGGCTGGAAAATGCAACAGAAATGTAGAACCAAGTGTTATCCAGCTGAGGTCAAAATTTTGTAACAATACCACAAAAATTGAATATATTACACAGCTTTGTTCTCAGGTTGTTCCCAGGCGTTTTTGAACTGTGCCAAATGGCACAGTTTGGAAAAACGTCTGTAACTTTTGAATGATTCAATATAGAAGCTTGATGTTGGGCTCTAATGAAAGGTGACACTCAGGGCTGTGTGAATGAATGAACAAACAAGCCCCCACACACAAAGAAGCATGCCACGTAAAAAAAAAAAATGTGTGGCTTTTTATACAAGAAAAAAATAACCTACAATGCACTAAAAATTATACTAAAATATCTGTAATGTAGAAGATAACAACTCCCCCACCCCCTGCTACAGAGGACGGGCATCGCCCGGTGCGCCGCGGTCACGGTGCGCCGCGGTCTACTACGCACAGTTGTAATTTACCTATCGGTCAAAAGTCATTTTGATTACAATTTTCAGGGATAAAGAATAATTTAGCTTATAACACTTACCTGTCCACAACAGCAGTGTCGCTGGCGAACTTCTGTTCCTCATTGTCAGACGAACATGACGCTGGTCCGCTTGTTACGGACTCGTGGTTCTGGTACGCGACCCGGTCAAATCATAATTCCATTATTGCAGTTTTCCGCTTCCATGATTGCGGTTTTGGCGAACGATTTTTCAAAACAAATAAGAACAGTAGTAAGAAAAAAAGACTGGCGAACGCGTGTGTGTCACCCAGCGGCTAAAAACAAAACAGATTTTGCAAGGGAGGCACGCTTTCAAACTACTGTGCTTCAATTGGCTCGCTGTATTCGCAGCCGTTGGTAAGCGGGTCCTTCTTGCTAGGTTTTTAGTCATTGGTTCTTCAAGGTTTCAGAAACCCAATTCAAGGCTCTTATTAGACGAATGAGAGGTCAATCACATCTAAACCAATCAAAGCACTCCTTTGGCTTTCTGTTCGCGGCTGTGTCTGTAGTGGAAGAACAGAAATGCAGCTTTTTTTTTTTTTTTCAGTGCCTCCTAGATAGGACGCCCTCGTGCGCCCTAGGACGCAGAGACGTGCCCGCCCGTGGTACACCGAAGTGCAAGAGGTTAATCCTCAAACCAGACGCTACATAAATGGAGAGCAATAGAGTTAGGAGAACTGCTGCACGTCAGGAAAGATCCTGTGAAGATGACATAGCTGAGGTTCTGTGAATAAGTCACAGGGCCAGTCTTTACAGCGCGTTGCGGTTTTCTGCACAAGAAATTTCTTCAGCCATGGCCAATTCTACATTGCCGTGAGCACAGTTGGCAGATCAAGCAGTCTTCGTATTCCTGCTCAAGATGAAGAAACTAAGCAAAAGCGTTGCTTTCTGAGCAATGTTGTTTTTAAAGAGGTGCTGACACAGTAAAAATGTGTAACCTTGAAGAATGGCAGTCTACACTACAAATGTGTAAAATGCCAAGCAAAGCGCTGATTTTCTCCGGGTGCTCCAGTTTCTTGGTTTCTACGGGCATGCACCGGTCTTCCTGAACAGGGTCGAAAGCCACTTTTTACTCAGATCTATTTTTGTGATCCTGTCCATGAATTGGAATTACAACGCACCTATCCCTCAACCAGTGGTCTCAATGAAGAAGAAGAAGAACAACAAGACCCACCAGATGGAGAGCAATAGAGTGAGGAGAACTGCTGCACGTCAGAAAAGATGCCATGAAGTTGAAACACCTCAGGTTCGAGCACTACGCTGCAGGGATGACTGTGAACAAGACAGCTGTCTGAGACATGAGGAGACCCTTCAGCAATGGGCATGCAGAAATACTTGCTTATAATTGGTTTCTACGGGCATGGATGGGTATGCAAGGGTATGTACTAGAACAGATAACACATATTCTAGATTAATTGGCATCAAACTGGGGATTCTAAATTGTCCTTAGGTGTGACTGTGAGAGTGAATGGTTGTCTGTCTCTCTGTGTTGGCCCTGCGATGGACTGGTGATCCGTCCAGGGTGGACCCTGCCTCTCACCCAAAGATGCTGGGATAGGCTCCAGCCCCCCCGTGACCCGAAAAGGATTAAGCGGAAGAAGATGAATGAATGAATGAATGAACACATTCTATTATAATTCCTGTACCAAAAAAAGAAAGCTGCAAAGAGAATAATGACTATCGTCCTGTTGCACTGACCTCACTGGTAATGAAGGGCCTCGAGAAGATTGTCATTGACATTCTGAAAACTGATTTTGGAGGACTTTTGGATCCTCTGCAGTTTGCTTATAAAAATAATAGAAGTACAGAGGATGCCATTCTAACCTTAACTCATTCTGTGTTTAAACATTTGGAGGAGTCAACCTCATCTGCACGTCTTTTATTGGTTGATTTTAGTTCAGCTTTTAACACACTGCAGCCACACCTTTTAATTAAGAGGTTAAATGATTTTAAAGTGCATCCTGTCATTATTAAATGGTACCACTCATTTTTAACTTATCGTAAACAGCAAGTTAGTGTAAATGGAACTTTATCTAAATCCAGAATCCTCAGCACAGGAGCTCCCCAAGGCTGTGTTAGTTCACCATTTTTGTTCACCTTGTACACTGATGAGTGCAGAAGTGTCTATCCAGGCAATCAAATTATTAAATTTTCTGATGACACTGCTATTTTATCACTACTTCAAAAGACTCATGATCTGTCAAGCTATTTTATAGAAATTCAGAGGTTTGTCAAATGGTGTGATGTCAGTCATCTCATTTTGAATACTGATAAAACAAAGGAGATGGTGTTTGACCCTCGGGGAGTTGGTGACCACAGGCCTGTGGTCATCCACAACCACACTATAACACAGGTTAGTTCCTAGAAATATTTGGGAGTATTTATTGACAATTCATTAACCTGGAGCACACATATTGATTACCTCTACAGTAGACTACAACAGCGGCTGTATTTCTTGCATAGATTAAGAATCCATGGCGTTGATAAAAGGATTATGCTAATATTTTACCAGGCTGTGTTGGAGAGCTGTATTAGATACAGCATTACAGCTTGGTTTGGCAACCTCTCTGTGAAACTAAAGAACAGAGTGTTGCGTTTAATTCATACAACATGGAAAATTATTGGAGTTAAAGAGTATTTACCCATGCAGATCTTACACAACCAGGCAGCCTGTAGACAAGCTCAAAAAATAATCAGTGACATGAGCCATGTACTAAACAATGAATATGTGCAGCTGCCCTCAGGGAGGAGATACAGAGTCCCCAAGTGCAGCTTCAATAGATACAAGAACTCATTTATCCCAACGTCAGTAAAACTTTTAAACTCAGATAAATAGGTCAGGGACACTGATAACTCCTGTTCTTAATGACTGCTGTTATATATTTATGTATGTATGTACTTGTATTATTTATTGGGTTTTATTTCATTTTTTATGTACTACATCCATTGTGTATGTGTGGATTGTGTGGTTGCAGCACGGGTGTCAAGCCCAAGACAAATTTCCCCTGGAGGGACAATAAAGTTTATCTTATCTTATCTACATAGGTTGAACAACGTTCACACAGACATGATGTGTAATGTTGTGTCAAAGCTAGGTACAATGTCCCAACTTCACTGGAATTGGGGTTGTATGTGAATGAAAGAAAATCATTCGAGATAGAGTGATGTTATAGAGTGAAGTGCGTGGTGGTAATGCACCTGTAAGCTGTTTGCCAACCACCAATCAAATCTAAAAGAAGAAGAAGAAAATCATTCATCCACAAATATCATAAATATAGAATATAATAGTGTTTTTGTTATTCATTTTTGATTCTATACTTTTTGCTAAGAGGGTCACCATCATGCCCAAAGACTTCCAGCTGGCCCGCCGCATCCGCGGAGAGAGAGCTTAGACTTTCTGCTGCACATTCACCAACCAACCATAATGCTCCGCACTGTGTGTCTATATACTGTATATACAGTACATTTATAGTAATATGGACATATGTTTACTAGATGTTGTTTTTTCTTGCCTTCTGATTATTGCTCTGAGTGTTGCTATCCCTGTGCTGTTGCAATCCTGGAATTTCCCCATTGTGGGACTAATAAAGGCTTATCTTATCTTATCTTTTGTGACTGGTAAGAATCCACATACACTACTCTCAAATAACACTCTTAGTTTTTGTCTCTGCTGTGCATGTAATAAAGTGACAATAAAGTCATCACTATTAATGTTCTTTTCTCCAGGATCAAACAGAGGAGTGGATAAATGTTTGTAGGAACAGAGGAATCCCACGCTTCGCCAACATGTCACTCATGAACTCACTCGGGGATCCAGTGAAGATCCGTGCATGGACTATTGCTGCTTTGCCATCAGACAGTTACTCCACAGGCAACAGGTATCATAATCTTGTATCAAAGACCAACTTCACAAGGAACCTACATCACTTCATCATCATTACTTCATCACTACAACTGTCAGTGTGTGTGTCTGTCACGATCATAGGACTCCTATGATGTTCCCATGATGTCTACATGATGTCTATATGACATCATATAGACACTGTCACAGCCACAGGACTCGCTAAAAGATCATACGATCACCTATGATGTTCCTATGATGTCTACATGATGTCTATATGACATCATGTAGACACCATAGTATAGAGTGATCAAAGGCAGGCATTACTGAATGAGTGGTGGCATGCTTGCTCACACCTGCATTCTACAGCCATGCAGAAATACTTGCTTATACTTGGTTTCTACAGGCATGCATGGGTAGGACTCGCTATAACGTCATCGAAGATCATAGGACTCGCTATGACATCATCAAAGGATCAAAGGCAGGCATTACTGAATGAGTGGTGACGTCAAAGACCAAAGGCAGGTTTCAACATGTTTACTGTTGCCATGGTAACCATGTCAAAGATCAAAGGCAGGCATGCAGCAGAAATACTTGCTTATACTTGGTCTCTGTGGGCATGCACGGGTATGCACAAGTAATTATTAATTTAATGTTGACCATTGCATTACATGTTTATATATTCAACGTTTTTTTTTTTTTTTTGTTACTTATTTGTACCCGTAGGTAGATTTGGTTTGCAGTCTGGTGACAAGCCACCGGCTGCTGGTCGCTGCGTGCGCGAGCGCCCTAAACCTACATGTTTTTGGTGTGCGGGAGGAAACCGGAGAAATCCCGGAGTAAACCCACGCAACACGGGGAGAACATGCAAACTCCACACAGCTCACTGTTGGTCGGGGGCTGGGATTGAACCCACGATCTCATGATCCCCACGATCCCCCGGCCGAGGGTAAAATTGTGCTGCCACAGTGCTAAACCACTGCGCCACCGTGCAGCCCCTGACATTCTTGAGAGCCAAGTTACCATCACAGAATGTCAAGCTTTGGGAGTAATGAATCAAAAAAGTAAGCATATGGTGAAATCTAAAAATAAATAAATAAATAAAATGTATATAGTACAGGAGGGGTGGAGACGACCGAGGGGGGGGGGCACCCGCTTGGATGGACGTCCTCTCTTGTGACTTGCAACAGCATAATATATCTCTGCACCAGGCTCAGCAGCTAGCGCGGGATAGAGGGAGATGGCAAAGACTGGTTACTCTGGTTGGCTCTACGCCACTATGCAAGAGGATTAATGATGATACTGTAACATTGTGGCTGTGAGGAAGGGGTGGGGATTCTCCCGGCATGCTTTGTGCCACGGAGGATTCAAATACCGTTATTATCTGTGTGTTGTAAGTATTATTGCTGTGCCATTATAACTGTGTTATAAGACCAGTTGCGATAGCGTTGTTTTCCCTGTGTGTGATAGATCATGTGTCTGTGTCCCCATGAGTGGCATGAGGGTCTGTGTGAATGACCTCCCCTCTGTTCTGTGTAGTGAGTGAGTGAGAAATAAACGCCTGTTGCGTCACAATCTTCTCTCATTATTTGTGTGAACCCATGAAACGTCACACTGGCGTCAGGAATGGGATTATTGAGAGATGGAAGCCAGGATCAAGGCAGAGATTTGGCAGCTTGAGCGACTCGTCGCTCAGATAGAGACGGAGATGAACTATGGCGCAGACACGCCAGCCCCTAGAGATGCTTGCCGTGACGAATGGGGAAGCAGACCAGAAGGAGAAACCGTACCCCATTTTCTGCCTTTTTCAAGGCAGGGCAGGGGGGAACTACAAGCTGGCAATCCCACTGCGACCGAGGACAGCGACTGACAGGGAGGTGACTGTCCCACTGACCCGCCAACCGGCAAAACGTCCCCGCTTTGGTGGCGAGACCCTGCTGGACAATTACCTGGTCCAGGTTGAACTGGCCGCTGCGCTGAATGGCTGGACACCGGAAGAGACAGCTGTGGAGGTCACGCTGGCTCTGGAGGGCAGAGCTCTCTGCCCACTGTGTGATCTCCGGCCTGAGGAATGGCACAGCTGGCCAGCGCTACAAGGAGAACTGCAGAGGCAGTTCAGGAGAGCGACCCATGCCAATCAGCTGGCCAGCTGCCGGCGGGACAACCGGGAGAGTCTGGGAGCCTATACAGCAGACATGCGACTGCTGACACAGTGTGGCTACCCAGATTTTGAGCCAGAGGTGGTGGAGAAGCTTGCTCTACAGAACTTCATCTGTGGCCTCTGCCTGGCCCAGCTCGAGGAACACATCCAGATTCACGCAGTGAGCAGCTGGAAGCTAGCCATGGCAGACGCGGAGTGGGTGGAGCCGATGATGGATTATGCAGCTGACGTGTCATCACCAAGGCAGAGAGCTTTTCAGGCCACAGCTGAGAGTGAGGACAAGGAAGAATTGGAATTATGCCAGACCACAGCTGCACAGTTGGCGAGAGTACAACGACGGAGGCACAAGGAGGGATGCTTCTGCTGCGGAGAACCAGGACACATTGCTTGCTACTGTCCTGCACCCAACCCATGACAACCAGCCTCCTCACCGGCTTTAACCCTAGAGCGAGGTGGCACAGTCTGGGACCTGCCACCTCCCACAGACATTTTCATCAATGGATGGCTGGGCAGACTAGGACAATCACCAAGGCTGTATCAACAGTGCAGCCTGAACAGCACACCAATCCGGGCCCTGATTGACACGGTTCCACCATTTCCCTGGTCTGACCCAGGGTGCTGCCCGGTACAGATGGACTGGGGAACCTGGGGAACCTACCCGGCACTGCCTCATCACAGCCACCGGTGAGCATGCCAGACTGGGAGAGTGACGAGTCCTTGGGGTGGGAGTGGCTGGTCAGAACACGAACCACCCATTCTGGCTGGCTGACATCCAGGACCCGTTCATCATTGGACTAGATCTGCTCGCAGCATGGGGGGGGGGGGTGAAGATCAGCACCGCCAGCTCTTCTCTCCTGCTGGGGGCTCAGACCATCACGCTCCATGGCAACAGTCAGAAGGGGAACAGGGGGACCCGTGGGATTGAGAGGCCGGTGTCATCAGCTCAGGCCGAGAATCGTGACCCAGCAGTCTCACGGGCTCTCCAGACCACTGTGGCCTGGGACAGCACAGCGGCTCATAGCTCTTCCTCAGATCATCGAGCAGCTGTCCCCAGCAATGACATCATAGAGGCCTTTGGCATGCAGCAGCTTCAGAGGGAGCAGGATGGAGATGCTGTCATCTCACAGGTCCAGCAGTGGCTGGATACAGACCAACGGCCCACCTGAGAGGCTGTGTCTGCACTGGACCCAGAGACCAAGGCCCTACATTCCCAGTGGTCCAATCTGTGCTGTTGTGAGGTTGTCTGTCGGCAGTGGCAGTCTCCAGCTGGGCAGCATCACATCTAGCAGCTGCTGGTTCCCTGACGGCTCTGCCCCAAAGTGCTCGGTGGGCCACTTCGGGGTGAAGAAGATTCTGCAGCGTCTTTGGACCCGGTTCCACTGGCTGAGGTGTCATCAGGAAACTCACCACTTGTGAAGCTCCATGTTCCCCACTGTGACACCTGCATGGCTCAGAAAGGGCCGACTCAGGAATCCCACGCCCCCTTGCAGCAGTACGAGGTGGACAGCAAATAGGGGTTGGATTATTTGTTTCACTTGAGAGAATGTCTGTACATGGTACATGAACTGGCTTGGGAGGCCCTGGTAGCTGCGGGGAGTCAAGCAAGTGCACAACTCCCACTGCCAGGGGAGGCACTTTGCACCTGGAGATCAAGTGTGGGTTTTCTGCCCGGAGCGGAAAAAAGGACCGTCACCAAAGCTGGCGAGACACTGGTTGGGACTGTGCGTGGTCCTACAGAGACTGTCACATGTAGTGTACAGAGTGAGGCTGCAGAAGAGGAACCGGATGGTGGTGCTTCACCGCGACCGCCTCACCCTGTACCAGCCAGCTGCCCTGCGGGTGGCTGAGCCAGAGGCTCCATCCTGACTGGATACCCCAGTCGAGGCGCGAATGGACACTAATGGACCCATGCGTACCAGCTGCCGCCAACGGCGGGCACCCCAACACCTGGACGGGTTTGTATTGGACTGTTGACTTGGACTTATTATTCTAGGGACAGAAACCAGTCCGGAGGAGACAGTGTAACATCGGGGCTGTGATAAGGGGTGGGGGATTCTCCCGGCATGCTTTATGCCATGGGGGATTCAAGGACTGTTTTTAGTCCTGTGTTCTGAGCATTACTGTTGTACTGTTATAATTGGGTTATAGGTGCAGTTGTGATACTGTTGTTTTCCCTGTGTGTGATAGATTATGTGCCTACATCACCCCGACTGACATGAGTGTCTGTCTGAATGACCTCCCCTCTGTTCTGTGTAATGAGTCAGTGAAGAATAAATGTCTATATGTCACAAATCCTCTCTCATTATTGTGTGAACCCTTGAAACATCACAGTATGTATGTGTATATACGGTATATACAGTATGTATATACACTCTGCTTCCAAAGTACCAGAACAGTGACACAAATTTTGTTATTTTAGCTGTTTACCAAAACATATTCAAGATACAGTTATTTAATCAATATGGACTTAAAGGGCAGAATCTCAGCTTTAAGGGTGTCCACATCAAAATTGGAGTTACAGTTTAGGAATCGCAACCATTTATATAAAGTGTCCTTATTTCAGGTGCTCAAAAGTAATGGAAGAAATGAACACCATTGATCAATATAATATAATTCAAGAAATTTCTGTGTCTGTCTGTCTGTCACAATCATAGGACTCGCTAAAAGATCATAGGATCGCCTATGATGTCTATATGATGTCATATAGACACCATAGTATAGAGTGATTGAAGAAAATCTGTGTGTGTGTCTGTGTGTGATCAAAGGCAGGCATCACTCACAATCATCGGACATTAAAGATTAAAGGCAGGCATCACTCACAATCATAGAACTCGCTATGACATCATCAAAGATCAAAGGCATCACTGAACAAGTTGTGATGCGCTTGCTTATACCTGCTTTCTACGGGCATGCACGGGTAGGCACTAGTAATATATTATTTAGGAAACAATATTAATTTTATTTTATTTTACAAGAGCATCTGGCCTTCACAGAAAAATTCTGGCCCCTGATCTATGTTCTGTTCAATCCACCGGACATTCATGTTCCCAGCCGGTTTATTTTCCACACTTGCTCATATATTCTAGTTCCAGGCCTTATTCTGACAGTGTTTTGTTAAATTTTTGCCAAGCATGGTCCTGGACTCACACTAACAAGCACGTTAGCCAAATTACATGTGCTAGCCCTTGAGGCTCCTCTTGACATAACTCAACATTAGTGATCCAAGCTGGTTCATTCAAGACAGTATTTTAGCTTATTTTACGATACAGCTCATCTCTTTTGCTAGCTGCAGTTAGCAAAGTCACGCATTTACTCATCCAGGGACCAGTCCGATCCTGCTGACTACTCACCATCAGTGTTGGGAGTAACGCTACAAACGTTACAAAGTAACGACTTACTGTAACGCCACTACTTTTGCAGTAACGTGCTGTGCAATGAAATTACTGTTTAAAAATTCAGTAATGCGTTACAGTTACTGAAATTTGATCAGATGCACTTGATTTATTAATATGGATAGATATTTTCAGCGCAAATAAATACAAACTGACCCTACATAGCTGACATGCCGTCAATTAGCATTGCAAAGAGCCACAAATGGAGCTTGCTCCTGCTGGGAAAAAATGAAGCTACTTTGTTTTTGGGGAAATAGATTATTTTTCTTTTGTCACAGTTAAGGACAAAAGTATATTGGTGGGTTGTAAGCTATAGTATGACTGAGACTGACTGCAATCTTCAGAAGCACCTGAGAACAACAACAAGATCCAACAAAGCTAGTGCTATGCTATGCTAACACCATGTTAGTGGATCTACGCTATCTGAACAGCCACGTCTGGATCTGAATCACAGGTATGCATCTGGACAGGTTGTGACCCAGCAAGAATTAAACTGACTGATTGCCAGATACGTCATTACAGACTGAAGATGTGATAACAGTCATTTTCCATCAGACAGCTGATCTCCAAAAGGAATTTAACGGACTGGGCCATGTCTCTGTCACAGCAGACATTTGGACTGTGGATAATGGACATTTTCTCTGGATCACTGCACATCAGATTTAATCCATAGTATAAAGGTAAAAAACGTTGACAGCTTTATGCAGTGTTGCCAACTCACTCTTTTGGAGTGATTTTCATTCTGTTTCTCTCTCTCTCACTCCACAAACCCTATTTCTCACTCCAAAATGAGGAAATTACTGGCAATTTTGTGTTGATTTTCTTCAGATATTTCCCACAATCAGAGCTCTCCAGGCAGGATAAAGCAGACTGAACATGTTCCAGAAACTCTGTCTGAAACGGTCTGTTTTCTGTCTGACATTAATACGCCCCTAATGTAATTCATTAATTAAATTATCTTGCTATGTGTGCAAGATGATTTAAGTACACATTTAAAAGTAACGTGAAAGTTACTTTTCCAACTAACTAGTTACTTTAATCATGCAGTAACTGGTAAGTAACTCAGTAACTTTTGAAAAGTAGTAACTAGTAACTGTAATTAGTTACTATTTTTTAGTAACTTGCCCAACACTGCTCAACACACACATTCCTGTCCCCAGTGACCCTTTATTCAGGCCTCAACCCTCTCATATTCCTCCAGTTTTACATTAATCACATCAGGCTGTGTCTGACAATCAGTGTGTGGCAGCTAACATTAGCCTCATCCACAGATCTCAGAAGTGATGGCGGGGGGGGGTCGTTAGCATTAGTTGTTGTGAAGAAGGTTGTTTAATCTGGGAAATGGTGCAATAGTATTTAATCCTTGAGGTATTTTGATTTTTCATTGAGATCTCTAGGAACTGTGAACATGTGGCAAAAAAAGCACCATATGTTCCCTTTAAGGTTAACTGTCAAAAATATACACACAGTGTTTTATTGTTTCCCCTCTAGAAGTCATTAATTCAGCTGTCAGAAACAGGACTCATCGTTATCAGGGAGAGAAGTCTGAATCTGCAAACACAAACAGCTTTCTCCCAGAGCTAGACGGAGCAGATTTTACACATGCAGCCTACTACGCTCCCCCCCCCCCTTCCTCCCACAGTCCGTCCACTGGTGGGCTCTGCCTACTGAGCTCAGAAGAAGCACTTCACACTCTGCCTCGTTTTTTTGGATTGCATGACTCACACAATCTTGCCACTATTTGCCCCCCCCCCCCACCGATCCTGAATTGTGAGCAGGCGTTGACTATCCGGGGGGGGGGGGGGGTGCTGAAAAGTTCACACACTTTCATCGGTGTTGCAGCGCTTGGATCCCTGCGCTTGAAAAATAAACTACATTTGGTCAAATTTGACAATGATGAACTTTTCAGCCCCGTCGGCCCTGTTGCAGCGGAGTGACCTGAAATGAAAAAGTATACCAGGAGGTCTTCGAGCTGATGGCTGCTCATGGGGAAGATGGTAAGTGCTCTGTGACCTTAAACATTTTTTACGTTATTTATCAATGAAAACGTCAGCAGGTCAACAACATAACCAGATAACAGGCCGCCTTCCTGTAATGAACCAAACTCCACCCACTTAAGGTGGTACTCAGTTGTAATGGAAAACCAACCACACCGTGGTGAGGCAAGTAGGGCTGAGTAGGTGCTAGTGGAAAAGGGGCTTAAATGTATTAGGTCATAATCTTCAAAGGACACCACAGAGTGATGCAAAATAACAGCTGATTCTGTGTGTGTGTGTGTGTGTGTGTGTGTGTGTTTGGCTCCTTCTGATTTCTCATTTTTTTGTATGTTTGTCACACTTAAAAGTTTCAGATCATCAAACAAATTTAAATATCAGACAAAGATAACACAAGTAAACACAAAATGCAGTTTTTAAATGAAGGTGTTTAATATTAAGGGGAAAAAATCCAAAACTACATGGCCGGAAATCACTTAAGAAATCACTTAAATAGGACCTGCCTGACAAAGTGAAGTAGACCAAAAGCTAGACATCCAAAGAAATTGAGGAACAAATAAGAAACAAAGTAATTGAGATCTATCAGTCTGGAAAAGGTTATAAAGCTACTTCTAAAGCTTTGGGACTCCAGCAAACTGCAGTGAGAGCCATAATCCACAAATGGCGAAAACATGGAACAATGGTGAACCTTCCCAGGAGTGGCCTGCTGACCAAAATTACCCCAAGAGCACAGCGACAACTCATCCAAGAGGTCACAAAAGACCCCACAACAACATCAAAAGAACTGCAGGTGTCATATTGACTGGATAATCAGCCTAAGTGCAAGATGCAACACTAACAGAATAACACACAAGAAACATTTGACACTTTTATTTAATTTCAAGAAACGCAAACTTGAAGAAAGCCAGTCACTCACCGGAGGAGCAGCAAACCTGCAGAGGGAGAGATGAGGCTGATTAATGGTGGAATGAAGGGGGAAGTGGATATCCAAAATAATACCACTCACGTGGGAGGAGAAGAGAGCCCGGCACAGAACCCAGCGAAGGAGATGAACCAGCAGGTTAGGACTGCTGGTGGAGGAATGAGGAGCGGAGTCTGACCAGGTGGAGAGGATGACTGCAATAGGGATGAGCAACAGGCTGGCGAGTGCTCCAACGCCCCTGAAGACGCACCACTTCGTCGGCAGCAACCTGTGCAGAAAAGTAGGAGGAGAAAGTGTGTCAGGTGAGGTTAGCCACAACACAAGTAGCCACGTATTCAGATAATTTTGCTTCACGACAGTATACCCAAACGAGCCAGCGTTGAATCACTGAAGAGTTCTTCCTTATAAACGCTGGCTCAGCAGGAACAGCAGGTGCGTCGAATGACTTGATTGGGAGCGCAGGATGAAACAGGAAGGAGGGGGCAAGCGCTCGCCAGGACACAACAGGCCCCACCCCTCAAGGAGTGCCTCCTGGCAGTCCACCAGGCTTCTCTGGGTGGGCTCAATGGTAGGTCCTGACCATACCTTTGTCATGAATTGCTGACCAGGGAACCCATGACCAGTACTCCGGACCGTAACCCTCCCAGTGGACCAGGTATTGGAACCCCTGGCCCCAGCGGCAAATATCTAGGATCTCTTGCATGGTCTGCATGACCTGGCCATCGAGGACCCGAGGAGGTGGAGGCGGCTTCGGGGGGGACAGAGAAGACTGGAGGAGAGAGGCTTGATCTTCGAGACGTGGAAGGTAGGATGTGCCAGGAGCGTTCGCGAGAGCTGGAGCCAGACAGCAGAGTTGCCCACATTGCTGGTGACGGGGAAGGGACCCATGAACCAGGGGGCGAGCTTACGAACCTCAGCCTTCAGTGGGACCTGATCCATGGACACCCAGACCTGCTGCCCAGTCCTGTAGTCCGGCGCTGGAATCCTCTTATGATCAGCATAATGCCAGTTGCGCTCGAGAGCAGAGGAGCGCCACCCGGGAAGACCTCCAGGTCCGGCGACAGCAATGAAATTGGGCCCCAACAGATGGTACAGCCACCTCTCTCTCCATCATGGATAACAGGGGGGGTGGTTGTAGCCCACAGAGGCTTCAAATGGAGAAAGCCCTGTGGCCGAAGAAACAGTAGAATTGAGTGAATACTCCACCCAGGCCAGATGGGAGCTCCATGACGAAAGGTTGTCAGCTGCCACACAACAAAGGGCAGCCTCCAGGGACTGGTTGGCACACTCCACCTGCCCATTGCTCTGCGGGTGGTAACTGGAGGTGAAGTGCCGAGGCAGTGACAGGAGGACTTCCACACCCGTGGGATGAACTGTGGACCCCAGTCAGACACAATGTCCATAGGGATGCCGTGCAGTCTGATGACGTGGTGGGAAAGCAATTCGGCAGTCTTGGAGGCAGATGGCAGCTTGGGGAGAAGGGCCAGATGAACCGCCTTGGAGAACCTGTCCACAATAGTCAAAAATAAAGGTATTGCCATGAGAGGGGGGGAGACCAGTCACAAAGTCCATGGCTATGTGGACCAAGGCCTGCGGGAGATGAGGAGGGGATGAAGGAGACCAGCGGGGGGAGGGGGGTAGCGGGCACAAGTTTGGCAAGACTTCATGTATTCCTGCACGTCCCGCCGCAGCGTGGGCCACCAGAACACTCACCTGATAATGTCTATGGTGCGCACCACACCAGGATGGCAGGTGAAATGTCTGGTGTGCCCCCACTGGATAACTTCGCTGTGGAGGGTGGCAAAATGTAAAGGCGGTTAGGGGGGTAACCCAAAGGTTCGGATTCAGAGGACTGGACCTGGTGGACTCTCTTCTCAATCTCTCAGGTGAGGGTTCCCAGGACGCATGAAGGCAGGAAAATGGGCTGGGAGTGGGAAGGGGGGTCAGCCAGGTCCTGGCTGAACTGCCTGGAGAGAGAGTCAGGCTTAATATTACAGGAGCCGGGCCTATAAGTGACAGTGAAATTGAAACGCTGGAAAAATAGGGCCCAGCAAGCCTGCCTAGAATTCAGCCGGTGTGCCGACCGCAGATACTCGAGGTTCTTGTGGTCGGTCCACACGACTACAGTATAAACAGCTCCCTCCAGCCAATGTCTCCATTCCTCCAAGGCTAATTTAATAGCCAACAGCCCTCTATCCCCGACGTCGTAATTCCTCTCGGCTGGGGTGAGCCGCCGGGAGAAATACGCACACAGGCGGAGCTTCAGGTCCGAGGCGGAGCGCTGGGACAAGATCGCACCCACCCCTGTTTCTGAAGCATCCACCTCCAGGGTAAAATGGAGCTGGGGGTCAACCTGAGCCAAGATGGGTTTGTCTGAGAACATGCCCTTTAATTTCACAAGGCATGTTCAGCTGCCTTGGCCCATAAAAATGGTACCTTAGAGGTCAACTTAGTTAAAGGCTGTGCTATCCCACTATAGTTCCGAATGAACCTGCGATAGAAATTCGCAAACCCCAAGAAACGTTGCAGCTCCTTGTGGTTGTGGGGTGTTGGCCAATCAAGCACAGCCTTCACCTTGGCCGGGTTGGCTCTCAGCTCCCCCTCCGCTACATTAAAGCCAAGGAAAGAAGTGGAATTGGTGGAAAACTCACACTTCTCTGCCTTGACATATAGTTGGTTCTCTAAGAACCGATGTAACACGGCTCTAACATGAGTCTGGTGCTCCTCCGGTGTGCGGAAAAAAAATCAGGATGTCATCTAGATAAACAAAAACAAACTGATTTAACATATCGCGAAGGATGTTGTTAATTAAATGTTGGAAAACCACTGGGGCATTAGTTACTCCAAAAGGCATAACTAGATATTCAAATTGCCCCCAGTGCGTTTTAAATGCCATTTTTCATTCGTCCCCCTCGTGTATCCTAACAAGATGGTAAGCGTTACATAGATCAAGTTTAGAGAATACGTGTGAGTGCTGCAGCTCGAAAGCGAAGTTCATCAGGGGCAGAGGGTATTTATCTTTGATGGTTATGGCAATGATCTCCCAGTAGTCAATGCATGGACGCAGGGACCTATCCTTCTTACCCACAAAGAAAAACCCAGCCCCGAGGGGAGCCGAGGATGGCCGAATGAGGCCGGTTTTCAGAGTCCTTTATGTACCTCTCCATCGCCTCTCTCTCAGGCCTGGAAATATTATAAAGCCTGCTGGACGGCAACCTCGCGCCCGGGAGGAGGTCAATGGCACAGTCATACGAGCGATGCGGAGGAAGTGCTTGTGACTTGCTAAAGACCTCACCAAGGTTGTGATAAACCTCTGGCACAAGGCCGAGGTCCGGCGGTTCGATCTGAGCAGAGGAGACGGGGAGGGACGGCGAACACTCGGTCGAACTTAAACATGTTGCCAAACAGTTCGGGCTCCAGGGGGTGATAGAATTTTGTGCCCAACTGAGAATAGGATTGTGTCTCTGGAGTCATGGGTACCCTAGAATCACCGCGTGAGAGGCACGTGGAAACACGTAACAAGTGAGCCTCTCCTGGTGGTTACCGAACAGAAGAACGGATAGCTGCACCATACAATGAGTGACGGACGCCACCGTCTGGCCAGAAAGGGTACACACGGAGCGAGGAGCCGGCAATTTAACTGTCGGGATCCCCATCTTGCACACCAATTGGGAGGAGATGAAATTACCCTCTGCCCTGGAATCAACAAGGGCAGAGACCCTCCTCTTGACCCCCGGCAACTGAACCAGGGCTGAAATAGAAAAATTACCGGGGGGGGGGATCAGATGAGTCCCGACCGTTGTCCTTGGCTGTAGGTGGCATGTATCCCACTTGTGCTTCAAAGAACCACAGTAGGCACATGCCCGATCCGTCGCTGCCCGTTCAGCCTCTGTCTGCGGAAGTCGAGCAGAGCTGAGCTCCATAGCTTCGGCGGAGGATTCGGATTCCCTACGTCAGTAGGCGCCGGGAGTGCGCAAAAGGGTGAACAGGCGAGACGAGGTGCCGCGCTCCCTAGCATGCTCACAGTACCGGTTATCTAAACTGACCGCCTGATCGATTAGGCCGTCCAAGGTGGCAGGAACGGCATGAACTGCTAGGTCATCGCAGAGCCGAGGATTCAACCCGTGGAGGAACGCGTTGCGCAGAGCAACCTCGTTCCACCCCGAATCTGCTGCCTCGACCTGGAACTCCACCGAGAAATCGGCCACTGACTTGCTGCCCTGGCAGAGTGACAACAGGCGACTCATGATATTCCCTTCACTTTCGGTTCGGTCAAAAGTGTGGGAAAACTCGGTCACAAATTGGTCAAACATTGGTGGCGCATCCCTTCAGCTATCGATTACAGACCGTGCCAACTAAGCGCCCGCGGCCCCTGAAGCAGAAGGGGTAAACTGATGATTTTAGACTGTCTCCGAAACTCCACCCCCTCCCACCTGCTCAAAATAAAGCTGAATATGACAAAGAAAATCCTTACATTTCCCCACCTCCCCCGCATACGGGGCAGGAGTGGGAATGGAAAGGATTCAGTGGATGATGGAAGAAGTCAAAGGAGCAGGTGGGGGCAGAGTCGCCGGAGCAGACATGGGGCCCAATTGATCAGAAATTGCACACAGCTGCTGCGTAATTGCCTGCAGCAGCTAAGAGTGCTCAGCCACCTGCCTCTCTGTAACGTCGAGAAAGTGGAGCACGGTGTGCTCCGTTGATGAGGCACCTGCTAGGTTGTGACCCAGGCTGGCTCGTTCTGTCGTATTGACTGGACAATCAGCCTAAGTGCAAGATGCAACACTAACAGAGTAATACACAAGAAACGTTTGACCCTTTTATTTAATTTCAAGAAACGCAAACTTGAAGAAAGCCAGTCACTCGCCAGAGGACTGCAGAGGGAGAGATGAGGCTGATTATTGGTGGAATGAAGGGGGAAGTCGATATCCAAAATAATACCACTCACGTGGGAGAAGAAGAGAGCCCGGCACAGAACCCAGCGAAGGAGATGCACTGCTTAGTTGGCAGCAATCTGTGGAGAAGTAGGAGGAGAAAGTCTAAGGTGAAGAAAGTGTGTCAGGTGAGGTTAATCACAACACAAGTAGCCACTTATTCAGATAATTCTGCTTCATGGCAGTATACCCAAACGAGCCAGTGTTGAATCACTGAAGAGCGCTTCCTTATAAATGCTGGCTCAGTAGGAACAGCAGGTGCATCGAATGACTTGATTAGGAGCGCAGGATGAAACGGGAAGGAGGGGGCGAGCACTCACCAGGACATGACAGCAGGCCTCACTTACCCAAGTTAAGGTCAGTGTTCATGACTCATGACTCATGACCATAAAAAAGAGACTGGGCAGAAATGGCCTGCATGGCAGAGTTCCAAGAAGAAAACCACTGCTGAGCAAAAAGAACATAAAGGCTCATCTCAGTTTTGCCAGAAAACATCTTGATGATCCTCAAGACATTTGGTAAAATACTTTGTGGACTGACGAGACAAAAGTTGAACTTTTTGGAAGGTGTGTGTCCCATTACATCTGGTGTAAAAGTAACACAGCATTTCAGAAAAGGAACATCATACCAACAGTAAAATATGGTGGTGGAAGTGTGATAGTCTGGGGCTGTTTTGCTGTTTCAGAACCTGGAAGACTTGCTGTGGTAAATAGAACCATGAATTCCGCTGTCTACCAAAAAATCCTGAAGGAGAATGTCCAGCCATCTGTTCGTGACCTCAAGCTGAAGTGCACTTGGGTTCTGCAGCAGGACAATAATCCAAAACACACCAGCAAGTCCACCTCTGAATGGCTTATGAAAAACAAAAGGGAGACTTTGGAGTGGCCTAGTCAAAGTCCTGACATGAAGCTGATTGAGATGGTGTGACATGACCTTAAAAAGTCGGTTCATGCTCGAAAACCCTCCGATGTGGCTGAATTACAACAATTCTGCAAAGGTAAGTGGTCAAAATTCCTCCACAGCGCTGTAAAAGACTCATTGCCAGTTATCACAAACACTTGATTGCAGTTGTTGCTGCTAAGGGTGGCCCAACCAGTTACTAGGTTTGGGGCAATCACTTTTTCACACAGGGCCATGTAGGTTTGGATTTACTTTTTTTTTTACCCTTAATAATAAACACCTTCATAAAACTGCATTTTGTGTTTACTTGTGTCATCTTCTTCTAATATTAAAATTTGTTTGATGTCTTAAACATTTAGTGTGACAAACTGTTGTTGCTTTGTAACTACCACTGGAGAGTGAACCTGCTCGTGCGAAAAAAAGAGAAATTGCCAGTCTCATAACTTAATATTGTAGTGGCTGGTGAAGCAATCAGTCACCTCACACTCTGGGAGAACAAAGCGATTGGCCATTCTCGTTCTCATTCTCATTGGCCATTCTCTGTTTTTTTTTTGGGGGGGGGGGGTTTTGTTTGGTTTTTTTTTCCTACGATCACAATAAACTAACATCGGCCGGGATCATGGGTCCCAAGAAAGCTCAGCAGACTGAGGAGGTGGACGACATTAAAAGAGCGGCTGGACCTCTTGCGGAAGAGATTTCTGCTGTTAAGCTGCAGCAAAGAAACATCCTGGACCTGGTCGAGGAGGTGAAAGCACTCGGATCCAGAACGCCGAGAAGGACAAGAGACTGGCGTATCTGGAGAGCAGAGTGTCGGAACTGGAGCAGAACACTCGGGTGAACGACGTGATCATCACGGGGCTCCACATTAAACCACGATCGTACACGCGAGCGGTGGCCGCAGACAGCGGAGGGAGGCTCGACGTGCTGGAAGACGAATCCACAGAGCAACAAGTGGCGGCCTTCCTGCAGTCCAAAGGAATCCAGCTGGACTGTAACACCACAGAGGCCTGCCACCTTCTGCCCAGGAAAAACGGCGACAAACCAGCTGTGATCATGAGGTTTGTCAACAGAAAACACAACACTGCGCTGCTAAAACAAGGTAGGAAACTGAAAGGAACAAACATTTACATAAACAAGCACCTCACAAAAGAAAACGCAGAAATAGCCGGAAAAGAGACAGTCAGCTCGCACTCCTGGGTTTTTTCCGCTGCATGCTGCGTTTACAGCCGTGAGGTTAAAGTGTCATCCATGCATTGTGTTCATGCATCCTGTCTGTACCTCTGATATGCAAATGCCCAGATTGACTGCTTGTGAATGTCTTTGATCTATTGTTTGAGTTGAGTATAAATATGCTTCACTGTGCTGTAAATCTGCCTCTCATTCTCTCACTCTGATTCTGCATCTGCTGCGAGACACACACACTGTCTCCTCTTTGAGAGCTGGAGGAACGAAGCGGCAGCCTGTCTCAGACCATGGGCTGTAGCCGAGTTCTGATGAAGGGCGGGTGATAATAAAGCTATTTAAAAATCCAACGCTGCTTTTATTTTATCATCCTCTTCACTGGTTTATCATCCTCTTCACTGTGGCTCTGAGAGAGATCCGTCGCTACCAGAAATCCACGGAGCTGCTCATCTGTAAGCTGCCCATCCAGCGCCTGGTGAGGTAGATCGCTCAGGACTTCAAGACCGACCTGCGCTTCCTGAGCTTCGCCATCATGGCTCTGCTACCTGGTGGGTCTGTTCTTTGCTAAGAGGGTCACCATCATGCCCAAAGACTTCCAGCTGGCCCGCCGCATCCGCAGAGAGAGAGCTTAGACTTTCTGCTGCACATTCACCAACCATAATGCTCCGCACTGTGTGTCTATAGATATATGTATATATTTATAGTAATATGTACATATGTTTAGTAGATGTTCTTGTTTTTTCTTGCCTTCTGATTGTTGCTCTGAGTGTTGCTATCCCTGTGCTGTTGCAATCCTGGAATTTCCCCGTTGTGGGACTAATAAAGGCTTATCTTATCTTATCTTATCAAATTAAACTGATCACCTGAAGAAGCCAAGGTCATTAACATCCGTAATATTATGGAACTGGACAAATATCAATGAATATTATGAACTGGAGTCACAGCAACAAGAGTCAATTGTAGGACACTGAAGGATTCTACTCATCTGCTACAAGACATTTAACAACATGAAACAAAAGATCAACAAACAGGAACAACAGGAACTGAAAGTTTTTGAATATACGGATCACAACCCACAGGACGTAGAATATAACATAGACCCTGATAATAATTTATTTACCTCCATCAATAATGACTGTAGTTACTACACAGATGAACAGTTTAACACAATGGTCACATCTGATTTCAATCTTTCTATGATCCACTTCAACAGCAGAAGTCTCTATGCCAACTTTAATAACATTAAAGATTATTTACATCAGTTTAAAGAGCCATTCAATATTGTGGCAATATCAGAGACGTGGCTCAGTGAAGAGAAAGGAGTGGATTTTACCATGGATGGCTATGAATTAAATTATATAAATAGAAAAGTGAAAAAAGGAGGAGGAGTTGCAATTTATGTTGACAAGAGCTTGAAATACAAGGTTGTTGAAAATCTGTCAGTAACTGTGGATGATTTATTTGAATGTATTACAATAGAAATCTGTCTGGACAATGTGAAGACTATAGTACACAATGTACAGTATGGGCTTACATCCAACAATTACCGGACCTAGCAGAATCACGTCACACAGTGCCACACTAATAGATAACATATTCACAAACATTATGGAAAATAACATCAGGAGTGGGCTTTTATTGAATGATATCAGTGACCACCTGCCGATTTTTGTTGTCTATCAATGTGATTATAGGAAGAAAAAGTATACCAAAAATATTAAATATAAAAGAATAAGAACCAAAGAATCTATGTATTTACTGACAAAGGAATTATTAATACAAGATTGGAAGATAGTTTATGATGAAAATGATATAAATAAAGCATATGATAAATTTTTACAAATATTTCAATCATTGTACAATAAAAACTGTCCTATAAAACAATACAGTGACAGACAACAAAAGAAAAATATTCCTTGGGTCACCAAGGGGTTAATAAATGCATGTAAAAAGAAGAATACATTATATAAACAATTCATTAAATGCAGAATGGTGGAAGCTGAGATCAAATATAAAAGATATAAAAACAAGCTTACTAATATAATGAGGACCTGTAAGAAAGAAAACTACAACAGAATATTAGAGGATAATAAAAATAACTTAAAAGGAATATGGCAAGTACTCAATGGGATTATTAGTAATCGACCTAAGAATGATAATTATCCAGAATATTTTATTGAAAATAGCAATTTGATAAATAATATGGAGGATGTGGTCAGTGGTTTCAATAAATTTTTTGTAAATGTTGGTCCTGAATTAGCAAAATCAATAGTGACAACAGAAACAAACTACAGTGGTTCTGGAAATGAAATAGAAGATAGAAATCCTAACACAATCTTTTTGGGTGTAGTTACTGAAAAGGAAATCATCAAGACTGTGAGTAAATTTAAGAACAAAAAAATCAACAGACTGGAATGAAATTGACATGACAATAGTGAAAAAAGTAATTGAAGGAATTGTTAAGCCACTCACCCACATCTGTAACCTGTCATTTCAAACTGGTACATTTACAAACAAAATGAAAATAGCAAAAGTAATACCTCTATACAAAACAGGAGACAGTCATTGTTTCACAAATTACAGGCCAGTCTCTTTACTCTCACAATTCTCCAAAATACTTGAAAAAATCTTCACTAAGAGACTGGATGATTTCATTGAAAAATACTAGAAAAGCACTCGGAGAGCGCAGACCTCCGCCAAGCGCCACAGTTCCCCCCCATACAGTGTTTGTGTGTACGTTTTCAGATTCCTTGACCATGAAAATATATGACTAGCAATTGGATTCACAATGATAGGATTAGTGGTTCAGTAGTCAAAGCATTGCCTCCTTGGCGGAGGTAATGAACGGAAGTGTTGGTGTTCTGTCCATCTCCTCCACTGAAAGCAGCACTCAGTGCTTCACTGACGGATGCAAATTGGGTAGACAGGTTGCCGTGGGTTTTATTGGGGTTGCGCTCCGCGGCAAAAGAGGATTTGGGAGCTTCCCCGGCAGAGAGCTCGTTTTTAGCCCAGCCCCTATGGCTGTCTGGGGAATTTCTGCCAAATAATCCAGCGTCGGACAGCTGCCCGTCTCAGCTTTTGCAGCGTAGCGCAAACTCAGGCACGCTGCCGGGCACGTGAAACACCGTGTCTGCGTGTTTTTGTGCCTAAAACTTTGAAGAACGCGGAGTTTGTGTTCGTCAGAGACGACGACCAGCACCCTCCATTGCGCCTGCGCACATGTTGGAAATGGCCGTATCTCACAATGTTAAAGAATCCTTTAAAAATTTCCTGTATCCAGATGGTGATCCGGATCATCCCCGAAATTTAATCAGTTCTTCCTTGTACCGTTTCCAACAAAGCCTGAAAGTTTCATCGAAATCCGTCCAAAACTTTTTGAGTTATCTTGCTAACCAACAGACAGACAAACAGACAGACAAACAGACAGACAAATGCTGGCAAAAACATAACCTCCTCCTGGCCTTTGGCCTGGCGGAGGTAACAACCTCCTTACAGACAGCCAGTATGGTTTTAGAGCAGACAAATCTACATCTTTTGCACTGATTGAACTTATAGAAGAAATTACTAGTTGTATAGATAAAAAAAAGGTTGCTGTAGGAGTATTTATAGATTTAAAGAAAGCTTTTGACACCATTGACCACAGAATACTACTAAGGAAACTGGAAAGGTATGGGATAAGAGGGGTAGGACTGAGTTGGGTGGAAAGTTATTTAAGTAACAGACAACAATTTGTACAAATTGGTGAGCACAAATCACCCTTCATGGACACCACTTGTGGTGTGCCCCAGGGGTCAGTTTTGGGACTCAAACTCTTTATCTTGTCTATAAATGACATATGCCAAGTATCAAAAATTCTGAAATTTATTTTGTTTGTGGATGACACAAATATCCTTTGCACTGGTGAGAATTTGCAGCAGGTTTTAGAGGTGGTCACAACTGAAATGAAAAAGTTAACGCAGTGGTTCAACAAAAATAAATTATCTCTAAATCTAAAAAAAACAAAGATTATGTTTTTTGGAAAT
The DNA here is from genome assembly GCA_020510985.1 of Pholidichthys leucotaenia. Lineage (NCBI taxonomy): Eukaryota > Metazoa > Chordata > Actinopteri > Cichliformes > Pholidichthyidae > Pholidichthys > Pholidichthys leucotaenia. The sequence continues at coordinate 1,781,844 of CM035845.1, forward strand.
GATAAAATATATCGTGAAATAATGGTAATGATAGATGATATCAGAATAGAAACAGTACAGGAAAGTAAGTTTCTGGGGGTGACGCTAGACAATAAAATCTGCTGGAAACCTCACATCAGTCACATCCGGGCCAAGTTGGCAAAATGTATAGGCATACTGGGGAAGACAAGACACATCTTGGACTATAAATCATTGGTCTTACTGTATAATTCACTGTTTCTACCTTATCTTAACTACTGTGTAGAAGTCTGGGGAAACACCTACAAGACCAACCTACAGTCAATATGCACATTACAAAAAAGAGCTATAAGGATAATAAACAATGTAGGATATAGAGACCATACCAATTCATTGTTTTTAAAGTCACATGTCATAAAGTTCATCGATTTAGTTAAATTTAAGACAGCACAAGTCATGTACAGGGCAATTAATAATCACCTCCCAACTAATATACAAAAAATATTTTAAAAAAAAAGACAATGATCATAATTTGACAGGAGACTTAAACTTTACAAAACCCAAGATACGAACAACCAAGAAAAGTCTGTGCATATCTGTCTGTGGGGTGGATTTGTGGAACAGTCTGGAGCAGGAACTGAAACTATGTACAAACAGAAATCAATTCAAAAAGAGGTACAAACATTATTTGCTGAAAGGATATATGTTAGAAGGGTAGTATTTATATGTACGATTCACTATGCTCACTCTGGCACACTATGGGACACTATGGAATCAGAATCAGAATGAACTTTATTGCCAAGCATGTTTACACATATGAGGAATTTGACTTGACATTAGGTGCGCACATAGGCGCACACTACTGACGCGGCAGCCGTACAAGGCGCCTGATACAGTGGGGGTAAAGAGGGAGAGGGGAAGGGGATGACACATTGGGCAGAGAGAAAAAAAAACATAGTTATCAGAATATCGCTCAAGTGAGCAAGATTATGATCACAAGAAAAAAAAAAACCTCAATGCACATTTAGCAGACAAGTTACAAACAGATCCACACATTAACAAAGCAGAGAGAGACCAATTGTGTGGGTGGGACAGCACTGTGTATATCTGTGTTGTTTGAGGCTGGTTTTGATGTATGGACATCAATGTATGCTAGGATGGATGGGTGTTAATGTTGATATGTACAAAATACAGTAAATTGTTTACTTGGGGTCTTAAATGTGGTAATTTGTATATAATTCACATGTGTATTTATGGAAAAGAGGAGATGGAATTAATAAGTGTTCACTTCGTCCTTCTCCCTTTCGAACACTGTATACTGTTACTTTATTGCATTTGACATTTGTTTTGTTTTTGTTATACTTTTTCGTTCGAAATAAAGTATCTATCTATCTAAACATACACAAATATGAGAAATCAGTAGTGGGGTAAACACTTTTTCACACCACTGTATATTTGGCACAAACACAACACTGCTCATCACCAAAAGAACACTGTACCTACAGTGAAGCATGGTGGTGGCAGCATTATGCTTTGGGGTTGTTTTTCTTCAGCTGGAACTGGGGCTTCATTCAAGGGGGAGGGAATTATGAAGAGTTCCAAACACTGGACAGTGCTGGCACAAAACCTTCAGTCTTCTGCTAGAAAGCTGAAGATGAATAGGAACTTCAGGATCCTCTACAGGATCAACCTATGCAAGGAAGCTGGTCCAGACAACATACCGGGTTGCGTCCTGAAGGACTGGGCAGAGGACCTCAAGAATGTCCTTGCCGACATCTTCAACATCTCCCTGACTCAAGCTTTTGTCCCCACATGTTTCAAAACTGCCACCATAATACCAGTGCCAAAGAAGCCCAGCTCATCCAGTCACAAGGAGTACCAGCCTATAGAACTGATCCCCATTATAATGAAGTGCTTTGAGTGGCTGGTCATGCAGAACATCAAGTCCATCCTCCCTCCCTCCCACGACCCATCTCAGTTTGCATACAGGTCAAACAGATCCACAGAAGATGCCATCACTGCTGCTCTACACCAAGCCCTCACCCACCTGGACTCAAAGAACTCCTACATGCAAATGTTGTTCTTGGACTTCAGTTCAGCATTCAACACAATCATCCCCCAGCACCTGAACAAAAACTCACACATTTGGAACTCAAAACCTCTTTCTGTAACTGGGTGCTGGACTTTCACACAGAGAGGCCACAGTAGGCCAGACATCACACTGAGCACAGGGGCCCCACAAGGGTGGGTGCTCAGCCCGCTGCTCTTCACCCTGCTGACCCATGACAGTGTACCAGCCTACAACACCAACCACATCATCAAGTTTGCAGATGACATGATGGTGGGGGGCCTCATCACCAACAATGAGGAGACCAACTACAGAAATGAGGTGAGCCAACTGGTCCAGCGGTGTAAAGACAATAACCTCTTTCTGAGCATGGGAAAAACCAAGGAGATTGTGGTTGACTATCAGGAGGGGGTCACACACAGCATCCCTCTCTGATCATCAATGGTGCAGCTGTGAAGAGGGTGAGCAGCACCAAGTTCCTGGGGGTGCACATCTCCGAGGAGCTCTCCTGGTCCAACAACACCACATCACTGGCCAAGAAAGTTCAAACTCACTTCCATTTCCTTCGCAAACTGAGGCGAGCACGAGTTCCCCCCCCCGCCCCCATCATGTGTTCTTTCTACCGGGGCACCATTGAGAGCATCCTCACCAGCTGCATCATGGTGTGGCATGGAAGCTGCACCACCTCCTGCTGGAATACTTTACAACACTGGCATCCACCCAATCACTCATACCCCACCACCTAATACACAAAAACACAACCACACAGTTGATCACTTCGCTCAGGCTTTCTGAGCCCAACCCCGCAGGCTCGGACAATCAGAGCACTCGTTAGGCTTGCTTCCTCTGGAACACCACCATCTGTTTTACTCTGAGGAGAGACTGAGTGCCCCAATCCTGGCACAATTCTCCCCATCAAAAAATGTTGAGGGTAAACTTGTGTGGGGGGCTAGTGTCTGAGGGGCATTTGCATACTCTGCTACAGAGCCACAAGTCGCTATGATTGTAAACTGTATAAGCAAGATGTGATTTGAGGAGGATACCATCCTCTTTGTGTCATGATTGGGGCATGGTACGGGGATCATGACCATGCTTTCAGTCTCATTATTTCCTTTTCTCTGCAGTTTACATATCAGCCCCATTTAGGAGTTGAAGATGTTGTCATCTATCTGCTGCAACAAGCTCACTTGCACCTGGATGGAGGAGGAGACACATTCTTTGATTTCTCCTGTGCATTTAACACCATCCAGCCACTGCTGCTGGGTGAGAAGCTGTGAGTGATGGAGGTCGACAGCTCTGTGATCTCTTGGATTGCTTTGCTTGCTTGCTTTGCTTGCTTGCTTTGCTTGCAGTTGTCCATCGAGTCCGATGATGACGTCCACTTCTATCGATGAGTCCTTTGATGGCTGTGTAGTCCTATCCTGGACCCACATGTCCTGTTGCAAGTAGGGCATGTAAAAGTTGTGGTAGTAGCAGCAGGGGCTGCAGGTGCATTCCTCTTCAGTCTTCTCTCCTGTTTCCTGGCTGTCCTGTCCTCCTCCATCATACGGGTCCCCACAAGGCACTGCTGTTGCCAGGTGTTCCGGTCAGCAGCAGCCTCCTCCAGAGTCTCAGGACTGATCCTGCACTTCTTTAAGGCCATCTTTAGCTAGTCCTTGTAGCGCTTCTTCTGCCCTCCAGCAGAGCGTCGACCATGGTGTAGCTGGCCATATAACACCCTACGAGGCAGCCGGTTTGGGGGCATCCTCACCACATGTCCCAGCCAGTGCTGGGTTAGCTCGTTAGGACATGCTCTGTGCTTGTCCTCCAGCAAGTTGTGGATGGTGTCCGAGTTGTCATCAAACCAGTCTTGGTGGTTCTTCCTCTTATAACAAACTAATAGTTTTTTTTTGAATGCAAAAGATGCAATAGACTTACACAATGGTCCCCTCCGGCATACAACTAGGAACATACCGGTCGCTATGGAGGGTGAGAATATGTATGGGCACATAATCATACCATGTAGGATAACTAAGTAGACGGTTATGCTGTTTCATCCCATCTAGCAACAATGCTCTGCACTGTGTGTGTTTATATATTTACATATTTATTCCATCTAGCTACAATGCTCAGCACTGTGTTTTTATATATCTACATATTATTCCATCTAGCTACATTGCTCCGCACTGTGTGTGTTTATATACTTGCATATTTATTCCACCTAGCTGCAATGCTCCGTACTGTGGGTGTTTATATATTTACATATTTATTCCATCTAGCTACAATGCTCTGCACTGTGTGTCTGTGTGTATATATATATTTTATAGTAATATGTACATATGTATATTAGCTGCTCTTGCTTGCTTGTTTTTTTTTCTTGCCTTCTGATTGTTGCTCTGAGTGTTGCTATCCCTGTGCTGTTGCAATCCTGGAATTTCCCCGTTGTGGGACTAATAAAGGCTTATCTTATCTTATCTTATCTTATCGCCAATCGTTTGGGCTGCTGCCTCACAAAGAGCCGAGCTGATGAAGTCCCACTTCTGGTCCATGGTCTTTTCAGGCAGACTCAAGAAATGCTCCACCCCCCCCAGTTTCTCAACCAGGGAGCGATGAAAGTCATTTCTTGCATCCAGATTTGTCAGACAGGAGCAATCAAGTTTCCTCCTTTTGGGCCCTTGTAGTCGCAAGGGGGGGCGACTACAAGGCCACGACTACCTTGGCCACGATCAGCCGGTGATCTGTCCAGCATTCTGCACCTCTCATGGCACGGGTGATGTGGACATCTCTGATGTCACTACGCCTCACAATGATGTAATCAATCAGGTGCCAGTGTTTAGAGCGAGGGTGCATCCATGATGTTTTGTATTTGGCCTTTTGCTGGAAGATGGTGTTGGTTATGGTCAGGTTATGCTCAGAGCAGAGAGTGAGCAATTTCACTCCATTTGCATTAGCCTGGCCAACTCTGTGTCTGCCAAGCACTCCACTCCATATCTGGTTATTCTGACCCACTCTGGCGTTAAAATCTCTAAGTAAGAAGATCTTGTCATTCTTGGGAATCCGGCGATGAGTTTCGTCCAGTGACTGGTAGAAGGAATCCTTGGCCTCACTCTCCGATGGCAGGGTTGGTGCATAGGCACTAAGAAGTGTAGCAAAGCGATTCTTAACCAGGGGGATACGGAGTGTCATCAGTCTCTCATTAATGCCAACAGGTGTTTCACTGAGTCTTGGTAGAAGGGTGTTTTTGATGGCCAGTCCTACACCAAGCAGATGTTGTTCTCCTGAGGGGTAACCCCGCCAGAAGAATGTGTAGCCCATCCCTTCCTCTGTTAAAGAGCCCTCATCTAGGAATCTGTTCTCACTCAGTGCAGCAATATCAATGTTGTAGCAACTCAGTTCAGCTGCAACCAGAGCTGTTCTCCTGTGGGGTCAATCAGAACCTCGATCCAGGAGTGTCCTTACATTCCATGTTGCCAGTTTTAGGTTGCATGTTCTCTTTTTATTGTTTCAACCGCAGAGGTGGAATGACCCAACAGGCGCGGTAACCTGTTCAGGCGAAAGATGGGTGGGCAATTTTTAGGCCACTTTTTCTAGGCCCCTCCCCAGTTGGGGTGAGCAGTGCTGTCCTAAACAGGGCTGCTCAATCACACAGGGGTCTGCCGAAAACAGCTGCCACCCCAGCTGTTAGCGACCATAGTAGCCCTGTGCTGCTGACGTGCAGGGTTATAGCTTGGAGCTCCCAGTAACATTCATACCTGCTCCCGTCGCCACACACCCTGTCGCCACCAGACTTCAACCAGATGTCCAGGAAGGTAAGGCCCACCATGGTCAGAGGTGGACACCTGCGCATTGAATTATTTAGAGTGCCATAGGGGGCGCGCTCTTCCCAATAGCACTGTCTTCACAATGATGAGGTAAACCCGGTGGCGTGGGTATGCCCATGACGACCAGTCTCTCAACATGGCTGCAGGAGGCTGCCGGGTCCTTGGTCTTTTAAGTCCCACCTTTTGCGCACCACCAGCGCATTGCTTTTCTGTCAGGGGTTGCTCCCTTAGCCTTCACCTTAATAGATTACCCACAAGGCAGTGGGGCTATTTACCTATAGTTGGGGCAGGGGTTGATGGGCGTCAGGGCGTGTCCACACAGGGTGGACCTATACATCGCGTCTCTGGGGCCCCCTGCTGCTCCAAGAGCCCCTCCAGTTTAGCCTGAGACCACAGGGTACCCAGTTGCCATGTGTGGCCACGAGGAGGCACTGCAGGTGCTTGCAGGTGCTTGGTGGTGGACAGGCTATGTACCAGCAGGAGGAGACTTACACACTCGGCTCCTCTTTTCACCCCCAATGGGGGCTAGCTGGTGGCGGTAGCTGTATGCAGAGCAGCAAGCAGAAAGCAACATGCAACATATGCCATGCAACATGCACTATCTACAAACATCTCTATGTTACTATACTACTGCACTAGGCGCTTCACATGCACCCTGTGTAACCCTGTGTCACACACAGGGGTGTTTTTTACACACACACACACACACACACACACCTGACTACCTGACAGGCAGGGCACAGTTTGTCCGGCTGGGCAGTGTCTTGTCTGATGTGGTGGTTAGTGATCCGGGAGCTCCACAGTGGACTGTGCTCTCTCCTTTTCTCTTCACCTTATACACCGCTGACTTTCAGTACAACTCTGAGTCACGCCACCTGCAGAAATTCTCTGATGACTCAGCTGTTGTTGGGTGCATAAGAGGGGGAGAGGAGGGGGAATACAGGACACTAGTAGACAGATTTGTTGACTGGGCCAAGCAGAATCACCTGAGGCTGAATGTCAGCAGGACCAGAGAGATGGTGACTGACTTCAGGAAGAAGAGGACACCTTCATAGCCATTGCACATTAGGGGGGAGGTTGTGGAGGTAGTGGAGGACTACAGATACCTTGGTGTCAGGATCAGCAGCGGACCGGACTGGAAATCTAACACAGATGTTGTGTGCAAGTTGATGAGCAGACTATTTTCTGAGGAAGTTGGGATCCTTCAACGTGTGCAACGGGATGTTGGAGCTTTTCTACCAGGCTGTGATTGTCATCTTCTTTGCTGCTGTCTGTTGGGGTAGCAGTATTAGGGCCAGAGATACCAACAGACTTGACAAGATTATCAAGAGGGCTGGCTCTGTAATTGGTCTCAGGCCGGAGACCTTTGAGACTGTGGTGGAGAGGAGAACACTGAACAAAATGTGATCCATCATGGACAACCCTGATCACCCCCTCCACCACACACTGGACAGACAGTGGAGCACTTTCTCCAGCAGGCTGCTACAGCTCCGCTGCTGAACGGTTAGGTACAGGAAATCTTTCCTGCCACATGCAATTTCACTGTACAATAACTCTCTACGATGTTGAATTCTGGTCATAACTATGCTGCCATACTGCACTTTACAATCTAACTGGTACCTCACATTTCACTCTGTGCCTTATAATCCTCTGTACAGTCAGTACTATCCATAGACTCAAAGATCATGAGCTATTTAACCTAGTAGTAGCCTATTTTGTATATGAAATGATCTAAGCATTTTTATGTACTTTACTTCCCTAGGTAACTCCTTTTCTGTTATGCTGTGTGTTTTTGTGTTAGTTGGGTTGTCCGTGTCATGCTGCTGTTAAACTGTAATTTCTCAGTTTGGGATCAATAAAGTATATCTATCTATCTTTGTGTTTCCCTTGTGTCTCTTGTCATTCCTGCGTCATGCCTTGGTTGCCCCTGCAGCTGTTAAACCGGAGTGGGAGTAGAGGGGTCACCAACTACATCTGCAAAAGGTCCGATAAGTTGGTCCTCCTCCCCAGTCGAGGTCCAGACTAAGTGTGGGAATCTTTAGGCACCTCATGATGCAATTATGACTCAGAAATCCAACTTGATTGTAAAACCATTCTCAATGCATCCTGACACATTTTTTTTTCTTTTCCAGATTTTTCCCTCCCACTGTGTGACAACTTGGCCTTTTTAAAGCAAAGTATTTGCAATGACCCGAGATAGATAGATAGATAGATAGATACATAGATACATAGATAGATCATCCTCAGGGGGAATTGTTGATAAATTGACTTGATTTCTTTGTCTCTCTCTCTCACACTACTATTATCTGCTTGCTTTACACACTACACTGCAGAGTTTGGTTTACACTCTTATCTTTTCTTATATAAATTTACTAGTTTTTCTTGTAAAATTTTTTTTCTTGCAAATTTAACTTTTTCTTGTAATTGTGGAACACACAAAGCATGACAGACACAGGGATTACCCAAGGAAAATAAAACTACTAAAAAAGCCTATCTACATCTTAGATGAATAGATGGTGGCCCGTACAGATACGTGAATCATACCCGCTGTACAATACAGGACTACCAGGTGCAGGATGAAATGTGAGGTACCAATTAGACCATAAGGTGCAGTATAGCAGCATAGTTATGACCAGAATTCATCATCAGAGTGAGTTTTTGTACAGTGAAATGGCATGTGGCAGGAAAGATTTCTTACACCTGACCGTTCAACAGCGAGGCTCTAGCAATCTCCGCTGTCTGTCCAGTGTGTGGTGGAGGGGGTGATCAGGATTGTCCATGATGGATCACAGTTTGTTCAGTGTCCTCCTCTCCACCACAGTCTCAAAAGTCTCTGGCCTGAGACCAGTTACAGAGCCAGCCCTCTCCATAATCTTGTCAAGTCTGTTGGTGTCTCTGGCCCTGATACTGCTACCCCAACAGACCGCAGCAAAGAAGATGGCGCTGGCAACAACGGTCTGGTAGAAAAGCTCCAGCATCCTGCTGCACACGTTGAAGGATTTCAGCTTCCTCAGGAAGTAGAGTCTGCTCATCCCCTTCTTGTGTGCAGCATCGGTGTTGGATCTCCAGTCCAACCCGCTGCTGATCCTGACACCCAGGAATCTGTAGTCCTCAACCACCTCCACGTCCTCCCCCCTAATCTGCAATGGCTTATAAGGCGTCCTCTTCTTCCTGAAGTCAATCACCATCTCTCTGGTCTTGCTGACATTCAGCCTCAAGTGATTTTGCTCCGTCCACTCCACAAATCTGTCTACCAGTGCCCTGTACTCCCCCTCCTCTCCTCCTCTTATACACCCAACAACAGCTGAGTCATCAGAGAATTTCTGCACGTGGCATGACTCGGAGTTACACTGAAAGTCAGTGGTGTATTAGGTGAAGAGAAAAGGAGCGAGCACAGTCCCCTGTGGAGCGTCCATATCACTAACCACCACATCAGACAAGACAGTGCCCAGCTGGACCAACTGCGGTCTGCCTGTCAGGTAGTCAGTAATCCAGGAGATCACAGAGCTGTCACCCCCCATCACCCGCAGCTTCTCACCCAGCAGCAGTGTGTGGATGGTGTTAAAGGCACTGGAAAAATCAAAGAATGTGATTCTCGCATTGTCTCCTCCACCATCCCAGGTGAAGATGGGCTCATTGCAGCAGGTAGATGACAGCGTCTTCAACTCCTAAATGGAGCTGATATGCAACCAATGCAGAAGGTCCAGCCACATCTTCACCTGCAGCCTCAGGTGGGATAAGGCCAGTCTCTCTAGGACCTTCATCACATGAGATGTGAGGGCAATTGGTCGATCATCATTCAGGTCAGATGGAGATGACTTCTTGGGAACAGGAACCAGGCAGGACGTCTTGCACAGCACCGGTACTCTCTCCAGACTCAAGCTCAGGTTATACAGGTGTTTCAGTACCGAAGCAAGCTGGTTGGCACAGGTCCTCAGGATCCTGGCAGAGATGCCATCAGAGCCAGCAGCCTTCCGCTGACGAAGTCTCCAGCTGTTTCTTAACCTGGTCTGTTGTCACAGTGATGGGGGGGGTGCTGGTGTCCCCTGAGGAGGGTTGAGGGGAGATGGAGAGAGGTGCTGCACAGGAGGTTGGGGGGAGAGGGGTGTGTCGGGGTCTGGCTGTGTTGTGGGGGTGACAGGATGGTGGGGGGGGGGGGGGGTGGCTGTGTTGTGGGGGTGACAGACGGTGTGTTGAACCTATTAACTCTTAAGTGTGAGAATTTCCGTGTCCCTAGTGGCAGAGCGCGGCACTGCGCCTGTCTTCTCACTCTGACATGATCGCCTGCCTTGGGGATTTGTACTGATTGTACTGATTTGCCAGTTTCAAAAGGTGGCAGACATCCGTTGGAGGTCTCAGTGGATGACACATAATACACCAGTGAAGAACTCCTCATTTCCTTTTCCTGTTTTAGCATTTAGCCCAGAAAGCTAATATGTCCGCGAACGTCACCGTCACTTTTTCGGCTTTGTACACCAAAAATAGCCACGGGATACAACCGAAATTTATGTGGGATAATCATAAGACTTTGTAGATGTGGTAGAGACCTTAAATTACCGACAGAACGCAAAATATGGATCATGATGTGTGAATATATATATGTGTGTGTGTGTGTGTGTGTTATGTTATTATATATGTTATATATATATAACATATATAATATTTTCTCAAATATTATATTTCCGGTTCCGGTTCCGCCGGACCAGTGGCGCCACACGAGTCGGCTGCCCGTTGCAACAGCCTTTTTTTAATCTTCCTTCTTCTTTCTATACCTTTCACTCTGTATATATATCACGGACGCACGGATCACCCCGGGGGTCTCCCGGGTCGGCGGACGGAGCCACTGTTTGCAGCGGGAGACGTTACAGCGGGGAGGAGCTGGTGCTAGCTAGCACTTGGCCGCCGCCCGGTGCTAATGGGAAACTCGACATACCGGGAGCTGTAGCAAAAACGAAGCGGGTGCCGGGCTGGAGTTTAGGCGGCGTGCAAGAAATATAAGACAGAATAATAAAGGGCGATGGCAAGAACCAAGCAGACCGCCCGTAAAATCTACTGGAGGAAGAAGCCCCCCAGGAGACAGCTAGCCACAGGGCTGCTCGGAGAGGCGCTCCGGCCACCGGCAGAGTGAAGAGGCCTCACCGTCACAGGCCCGTGGCTCTGAGAGAGATCCGTCGCTACCAGAAATCCACGGAGCTGCTCATCCGTAAGCTGCCCGTCCAGCGCCTGGTGAGGGAGATCGCTCAGGACTTCAAGACCGTCCTGCGTTTCCTAAGCTCCGCCGTCATGGCTCTGCAGGAGACCAGCGAGGCCCACCTGGTGGGTCTCTTCTTCGCCAAGAGGGTCACCATCATGCCCAAAGACTTCCAGCTGGCCCGCCGCATCCGCGGAGAGAGAGCTTAGACTTTCTGCTGCACATTCACCAACCAACCATAATGCTCCGCACTGTGTGTCTATATATATACATTTATAGTAATATGTACATATGTTTACTAGATGTTCTTGTTTTTTCTTGCCTTCTGATTGTTGCTCTGAGTGTTGCTATCCCTGTGCTGTTGCAATCCTGGAATTTCCCCATTGTGGGACTAATAAAGGCTGATCTTATCTTATCTTATCTTATATATACAGTATTATATATATATCTTTTTCTAGTAAATTTCCAAGTTTTTTCTGATAATTTTGTGACTTTTGTCTTTGCAAATTTATGATTCTTTTCTTGTAAATGTTCAACTTTTTTCTAATAAATGTGCAACTTTTTTTTCCTCATAAATACGATGTTTTTTTTCTTCTAAATTTGTGGTATTTTTTATTGTAATTGACATCTTTTTTCTCATAAAGCTTCAACTTTTGCCATAAATCTCAGACATTTTATTGTTTAATGTTTTGTCAGGGTTCATAAAAGGTTGCCAAACAGTTTGCAAACATTTTTCAAGATCCCAAACTGTTTTTCTTGTCACCAAAAAATTGAAGATGTGTAAGGTTCTTTTGACAAATGCATTTTTGCTCAAATAGTGGCAAATATTTCAAACAGTTGTAATGCATGTCTCTTAAACAAAAATGTTGCTGACCTTAAAAACTGTACGCAAACTGTTTTGCAATCTTTTACGAACCCTAACAAAACCAGAAAAGTGTGGCATTCTTGAACGTTCCTCAGCATTCGTTGCTCCATGAGATACTATCTTCATTTTTTATGACATTCATCAGAAAAGTTGGCAAATCCAAAAAACTCGTCATGCTCGTCAACATTCGCCACTCTGTGAAGATGCTATCCTAAAATTCTTTTTGGCTCACCAAGCAGTGAAGGCTAGCAACTTTTAAGCTATGGTCACAAATACCCTTGTGAATGGCTGCGAACACTGTACAAATGATTTTTGGACCATTTCATGTGGCCTTTTTAAGGCTTCTTAAGTAGGAGAATCCAGCATACCTAGACCGCTAAGGCCAGGTCAATGGTCTTGTCCAAGATTTCTACGAACCCCCCACGTAAGGCCCTCTTCATAGGGCGGCCGTACGAATGCCATAGGAACAACGTAAGAACTACGCAAGATATTGACCGCAAATATGCCTCAAGAACACCTTTAGTTGTTCTTGAGGGCCCCTTACAGTGGTCATAGGAAATGCCGTACAAATTCCCACTCATACAGAGATTCATACAGGATGCGTAAGGTGGTAGTGAGGCACTCATATGGCGGAAGTACGTCATTTGTGCGAGATTTGTGCCAACAAAATGTGCCAAAAGCCTTAAGATCTTCCAACTCATGACAGAACAACAGCTTTGCAAATCACGTTTTGTGTGCTCATCAGCTGATTGAGCAGCCTGCTGCAGAGTGGCTACTTTTGCTCATTTAGATACATAACATGTTCAGGTAGACTGTTTGTGAGCTTCTCTAACAATATCAAATCCCGCAGAGAATCAAAGTTATCAGCTTTACATGCTGTACACCATCTGTCAGAAAGAATCCCCTTTTCCCTGAGAAAATCTGCATGTGTTTGAGCTGGCACCTTCCTTGAGTTTCTGAAGTGCTGCCGGTATGCTTCAGGAACCAGCTCATACACATACAGTATAAGATGGCAGTTTTCACCTTCTCGTACACTAGGCTGTCCTCTAATGAAAGAGAAGAACAGCCTTCTTGTTCTTTACCCACCAACTTACATTGTAATAGAATGGCCCACATATCTTTTGGCCAATGTAAAGCTACTTCCATTCGTTCAAAAACACCAAAACAGGACTCTACTTCACTTTCCCTGAATGTGGGAACTAATGACATGTGCTTACCCACATCAAATACTGCAGATTTAACTACCTGAGGGCTAATGGGAGGGGCTGAGGTACTCCGTAGCTCCATCTGGCACATCTTTATACTGGTTTCAGCTTCCAGCCTCTTTAGCTTCAACTCCTTCCAGAGCTGAAACTCACACTCCTCCTTCCTCTCCTGGACTTGTAGTTTCAGACGGACTAGCCGCAGATCTACCCTTGTGTTCACTGCTGAACAAGGAGAAGACCCAGCTGGAGGTGGCTCAAAATGTGGCAAGGTTTTTTTTCCTTTTTTTTTTTTCCGGTTCCGGTTCCGCCGGACCGGCGGCGCCACACGAGTCGGCTGCCTGTTGCAACAGCCTTTTTTTTTTTTTTTTTTTTTTTTTTTTTTTATCTTCCTTCTTCTTTCTACACCTTTCACTCTGTATATATATCACGGACGCACGGATCGTCCCGGGGGTCTCCCGGGTTGGCGGACGGAGCCACGGTTTGCAGCGGGAGACGTTACAGCGGGGAGGAGCTAGTGCTAGCTAGCACTTGGCCGCCGCCCGGTGCTAATGGGAAACTCGACATACCGGGAGCTGTAGCGAAAACGAAGCGGGTGCCAGGCTGGAGTTTAGGCGGCGTGAAAGAAATATAAGACAGAATAATAAAGAGCGATGGCAAGAACCAAGCAGACCGCCCGTAAAATCTACTGGAGGAAGAAGCCCCCCAGGAGACAGCTAGCCACAGGGCTGCTCGGAGAGGCGCTCTGGCCACCGGCAGAGTGAAGAGGCCTCGCCGTCACAGGTCCGTGGCTCTGAGAGAGATCCGTCGCTACCAGAAATCCACGGAGCTGCTCATCCGTAAGCTGCCCGTCCAGCGCCTGGTGAGGGAGATTGCTCAGGACTTCAAGACCGTCCTGCGTTTCCTGAGTTTCGCCGTCATGGCTCTGCAGGAGACCAGCGAGACCCACCTGGTGGTCTCTTCTTCGCTAAGGGGGTCCCCATCATGCCCAAAGACTTCCAGCTGGCCCGCTGCATCCGCGGAGAGAGAGCTTAGACTTTCTGCTGCACATCCACCAGCCATAATGCTCTGCACTGTGTGTCTATATATATACATTTATAGTAATATGGACATATGTTTACTAGATGTAGTTTTTTCTTGCCTTCTGATTGTTGCTCTGAGTGTTGCTATCCCTGTGCTGTTGCAATCCTGGAATTTCCCCATTGTGGGACTAATAAAGGCTTATCTTATCTTATCTTAAGATGATTGGTTTAACCCCAGGCAAACCAGTCTGTACTGCATCGCCGGATGAGTAGAGTGCACGGCACCAGTGTATTCTGCTGCAACACCCTGCCCGTCCCCTGATGACACCGTTGCCCCAGCCTCGGCTAACCCAAGAGGCTCATCCAATAACACCTTTTGAGCAACCAAACCATCCAAAACAGCAGCCCATAACTCCTTTTTAATGAAAGAAGAGGAAACAGTTATGCCATAATGGTTAGCAATTTCAAACAGATCGCTCTTCCTACATTTATCAAATTAGATGAATGCGGGGTTAGCCACAAATTCATCCAAAACAAACTCAGCCATGGACGCTAAAAAAGAGGAACAAGAAACTCAAAAAAAATGTGCTGCACTTTGCAATTACAAAGCCAGATGGCTATAGGTACTGAAAAAAAACCCCAAAACATCACACTTATCAGTGGGAACCTCATTGCGTTTCTGGACCACAACAAAAACATCCAGCGCCCCCCCCCCCCCTCCACACACACGCACACACACACACACACACCTAACAATAGCATCAGGGTGTAGTTTCAACACCCTGCCTGTTGAAACTGTACCTGTCTGTCTTCCAGAGTGTGCCGGGCTCGAGGGAACTTATGGGCATTACATCACGATGACAAGTCACCCTGACATGCCAGCCCTCTTTGGAATCAGAATCAGATTTATTGCCAAGCACATTTACAAGTAAACAAGTAAACATACGAGGAATTTGACTTGACATTGGGCGCGCACGAAAGGCGCATCCCAATGACGCAGCAGCCATGACGAGGCGCCTGTCATACGGGGGGGGGGGGGGTAAAGGGGGGGGGGAGGGAAAAAACACAATAGGCAGAGAGAAAAAAGCATTGTTGATCAAAATAAAGCTCATTTTATGACCAAAATTTTGATTACAAGAAAAAAACTCTCAAATGCACAATTAGCAGACAATAGATCACACAATGACAAAGCATTACAGAGAGAGTGTGAGTGTGTGTGTGTCAATGTGTGTTGTTCATGTAATGTTGTATGCAGTGTGTGGTGTGGGTGTGACAATTGCTAGTGAACAACAGAGGGCGCCTCCAGGCAGTGGATGGATGTTGATCATGTGATCTGTAGCAGTCTAGAGTCTCTCTCTCTTGCTTGCAGAAGACACATGGAACACTGTCCTTGAGAATCCAGTCTGTTGAAACAAGAGCAATTGTTTGTCGATGTTTGGGTTAGCAGAGCCGCTCCTTCCACTTATCTTCATCGAGGAGGAATGTAAACAATCAGAAGACCAAAAAGACAAGGTCAAATCTGCACAGTGCACTCAGAGAATAGAATTTTCTCCCCTATGCAATTTTGTGCTTCATAATTCCATGTACAGGCTTAAACTTTAAAGTCATTTTCTGGGAAGCACTCAGCAGCTCCAGATGTTGTCCACCTACTGAAACATAGGTAAACATGTCCAAGAGAGTCCATTCTCTCTTCAATGCATGCCAGATGGTAAATCCATGTTAATCCCATATGCCGCTATGCGTGCTCCCCCCAACTGGAAATTGTTGGGGGAGCTACGCCGGGGTCGGCATTTTGATTAGCTCACCCGAATGTAATTGATACGCCAGGAAACTCCAGCCAAACAGAAAAATCCTGTGATCATGCCAAACTTCAGTCGAATCACGCAGGTTCCAATTCTTGGGCTCCCCCCTGGCCCGGTTCTTGTTGAAAAGTGGTGACAATAGCACATTTAAGCCACTTTCCAGATCCATAATTTCCGTTTAGATTAAGATTCAGCAGAAGAAGAGCGACTAAAAACACAACATTGCAAGCTGGAATCAAAGGGGAAAGGATTAGAAGGGAGAGGAAGAAAAAAATGCGTCTGCTCTCTCTGAAGGGCAGGAAGAAGAAAAGGATTAGCCTCTGCCCAGGATTTGCTCCAAAAATAAAAAAGCCAAAATAACAAATGAGTGCCTGATGGAAGGACTGCTAGCAGCCCAGCTGGACACTCCCCTGCCTAAACTGAGGGTGCCATACACAAAAGAGACCTACAACGGCAACTGCAATAATGCACTAAAGAAAATAAAATATTAACCCCTCTATGAAGTGGCTTCAAAACACTCTGAATTCAATTTTAATTATCGTAGAAGAGCCCCCACTTATATTACGTCCCTAAGTCCAGGGGGTTAGGGAAGGAACATAGATAGGGGAAGCCAACTTCAATAGTTCAATAATGAACGAATCTTTATTTCGGATAGATTAAAAGTACAGATTAAAAAGAAACAGAATAATATAACAAAGGGGGAAGAAAATCCAACAAGGTCAAATTAAACAATAACTCCTCTGATTATACAGTTCAACATAAGTTATCCGAAATGGGTGATGGCTGAAGCCACAGCTTATATTGCCCACCCATATTCCATCCAAGAATTCAAAAGAAAACAAAACAAGAGTGATTACAATTCAGAACAAAGCTAAGACAAAATGTGACAAAAAAACTAAGTAACAACACAACACAGACTGGATATGGCAATCCTTATGTGATTTTACATGTCATCTTGTATATATGTTTGGAGTATTTCTTCCTTTAGTTTTTGTTTAAATTGTCCAAGCGTTGTACATGATTTTAATTCAGGTCCAAAATTGTTCCATAATCTGACTCCTTGCACTGAAACACAGTGTTGCTTCTTGCTTCTGCCCTTCAGAGAGAACAGACGCCTTTTTCTTTGCTCCCTCTTTTACCCTCCTTCCCTCCCTAACTGAGAATCCCAGCTTGCTGTCTTGTCTGCGTCGCTGTCTTCTGGCTGAATCTTGAACCAAACGAAAAAAATGGATTTGGTGAGCGGCTTTAATAAAATTAACAACATTTTATATAAATTCGGGCCAGGGGGAGCCCCTATGGAGAGACCCATGGATTGGAACGCATGTGTCTGCACGATTCGACTGAGGATGTGGAAACATCTACCTGGTTTGGCTAGGATCACAGGATTTTCTGCTGATTGGCTCTGGAGTTTTTCCTGGTGTATCGAAAAATTAACTGGAAGAGCTAATTAAAAGCGGTCCCGGCATAGCTGCTTCTCAACAATTCGACTAGACGGGGGAGTGCACTAACTATCGGCAATGATAACATGGAAATTACCATCTGCATGCACTGTAGAGGGATGGACTCTACCGGACATGTTTACCCATGTTCTAGAAGGGAAACATCTGGAGTCGTCTTTGGTGCCTCCAAGGAATGGATTTAAAGCCTATGTATGGAAATTATGAACACAGGATTGCTGGAGATGTTAAATTTTATGCTCTGAGTGATCTGTGTCTATCAGACCTTGAATTCGATGCCCTGTTGTCTATTTTCCTCCTGGATTAAGACAAAACAGAAGATTGTGCTTCTCTTTCATAAACATACTGGGACTGCATCTGAACTCTCATTGACATGTGACTGGCTCAGGAATTTCCATCTGCCATGCCTCAAGGACATGCTTCCGAGTTTCAGACACTAAGACATAACATCTCGGCTGGGAGAGATTTTGCTGCCTCCAGTAACTGATAAACACCCACCTGCATTCAACATACACGAACACACTGATTCATAATACTGAATTACACCCATCCATTCACTGATTCTCTCTGACTTTTGGTCTTTTGGTTTTTTGTGGTTGATTGTTGCTCTGTGCTATTGAGAGATTTTTTTTCATTGTAATCATAATCTGCTTAAATATTTATAAGCTGTATTCTGATAACGAAGTTTTTTTTTTCTCCCCTCCCCCCTTGTGTCGTTCCCTCCCCTTCCCTCCCTTTCTTATCTATCTCTGTTTGATGAGGCGCCTATTATGGCGGCTGTGTCGTTGTGTCGCGCGCATGCGCACCAATGTCAAGTCAAGTTCCTCGTGTGTTTTTTACATGCTTGGCAATAAAGTTTATTCTGATTCTGATTCTGATTCTGGTAGTTCTCACTGAAGGTTTTTGAAATATACATGTTCCTCTGAAATGATATTGTTTCTCCCTTATTTGGAACAACTTTTGGATATTTGTGGGCAGTGATAGATTCTTCACTTTAAACATTATTACTGCAGTTTTAAAGTCAACCAGATCTTTCAACTTGAGAGCTTTTAATTTAAGAAAAAGTGGGTTTGTTGGTTCCCTGTAAGCAGCTTTGTTTATTATTCTAATAGCTCTCTTCTGAAGCATAAAGACTGGATATATGTTTGATTTATATGCATTTCTCCATACTTCAGTACAATATGTCATGTATGGGAGTATTAATGAATGATACAAGGTATATAGTGTGGGTTGATTCAGCAAATATTTCACTCTGTGTAGTATTGCAATTGATATAGATATTTTACCTTTAATATAATTGATATGTGACTTCCAACACAGTTTATTATCAATTATTACTCCAAGAAATTTAGTTTAGGATACCCTTTCAATCTCTACACCATTTCCACTGAGTTTAGCTACTGAGTTGTTGTGATGGTTGTTAAAAACTATAAATTTTGTCTTACTTAAATTGAGCGTTAATTTGTTCATTTATATACATATTGAATAACAATGGCCCCAAAACTGAACCCTGTGGGACTCCACAAGTAACCTTCAGTAACTGTGAGTTTTTGTTACCAACACATACATACTGATATCTATTCTTTAAGTAACTACATAACCAGGACAGTGATACCCCCCTAATACCACAATTTTGTAGTTTCTTTAATAATAAATTATGATCCACTGTATCAAATGCTTTTTTAAGATCCAGGAATACCCCAACTGAATACTCTTTATTTTCAATGGCAGTTGATATTTTTTCTATAAATTCCATTAGAGCAAATGCAGTTGTCCTCTTGTGTCTGAACCCATATTGCTGCTCACACAATAAATTATTCTTCAGTATGAAGTTGTCAATTCTCTCACAGAATATTTTTTCAAGTATCTTGGAAAATTGCGGCAATAGTGAAATTGTTCTATAGTTTGAGAATTCCCCTGTCACCTGTCTTGTATATCGGAATTACTTTAGCTATTTTCATTGCATTGGGAAATATACCTGTTTGGAGAGACAGGTTACAGATATACGTCAGTGGTTTCACTCAGCATTCAATAATAGTTTTGACTACGAGCATGTCAATACCATCACAGTCCGTAGATGTTTTACTTTTAAACGATTTAACAATTTCAATGACCTCTCTCTCATCTGTGTTCTTTATGAAAATGGAGTCTTTTATAGCAGTGTTTTTGCTTATTGTATCACCCATAGATGCTGTAATGGGTATTTCTCGAGCCAAATTAGGACCAATGTTAACAAAAAAGTTATTAAATTCATCTGCAGGTGAAGCTGCATTCATACTCTGAGTCGTTTTATTATTTTTTGAAAAATTGGTTGGGTAGCTTGTATTTCTGCTTTTATTTCCAAGAATATTGGAAATAATATCAATAAAAAGGTTTATTGATTAAATTAACACAAAAAATTAACACAAAAATTGCAACAGAAGAGAAAATAAAGGTCCTAAACAAAGGGCGAGCATCTTCAAAGAGGAAGAGCTGACAACAAAACAGAAAACAGATTAACCCACTGCACAGCCAAATACTAACAGCATAGCTCTGAATCCCCACCAACACCTACCGGCAGCAAACAATCACACCTCTGGCAAAAGAGACACAAAAGGGGTCCAGCAGCAGCAGCCCACTCTCAGCTCTCCTCTAGTGTTTTCCAGCCTGATTGGTAAGATGGGACACCTGTGTGATGGTCAATGTCACACACCTGCTGGACTCACATGCCTGGAGAGAGGGAAGAGCAGAATACACACCCTATACAACAGAGCCATAAAAAGGAACACTCATGTTCCAGGCTGTAACAATATCAAGTAGGCGATAGACTGCATTATCTTCTTAGCTCACTCAGAATTTAGAGGTTGCTTTAACAAGCTGTATGTTTCCAGAGTTGGTTGATTTTTACCAGGCTCTGGTTCAGCTTCGCTGTCATCCGCTAACATTGCTGCCCCGGGATGGTGCTGAGAGAGGTGTGTGTTTGTAGTATTCCCACAGTAGTTTACTTTCATCTGACAGTCCCTGCAAAATGAAAGTGTCATATCCAAGGGCGTCTGTTCTGTCTTTGTTATAAAATCCAAAAAAAGTCCAGACATTTGATTTTAACTTTGACGGTGCATTTCTCGGTTTTTTTTCCCCAGTGTTGCTGCTGCTCCCTCTGCCATCTTATTGTACACCTGGACTGAGGTTAAAAATCTCACGAGACACCTTTGCTGCAATGACTTTGCCCCATCTAGTGGACTGAAAACTCCATTGATTAACTGATAACCCAAAAGTATTTGTTTGAGTGTGCTTTTTTTTTTAAAAAAAAAGATTGATCCATGCATTTATGGATCCTTGCCAAGTATTGCTATTCATCAATGAATCAATCTTTTTTTCCCACCCATAATGAATACATGGCCACATGGGGCTTCCATAGGGAGTCTGACAGGTCAGTTTATTCTTATGATTAGACTCAAAGCTGTCCTGTGGCTCCATACTGATCTGTTTGGAGTAAAAACGCTCAGAGTAGAAGTTGCCCTAGTCTACAGAGATATGCATGCAGGGATGAGTAAGCAGGCAGCAGATTCTGCCTCTCTCTGTTTGTTTCTTTCTCTCGTGCAGACGCTGAGCTGAGCTCCAGCTGGAAGCAGAGCCCCCGGGCAGAGACATCCATCTGTCTGTTGCTCCGTGTCTGTCACTCAGCTGTGTTGTGTCTCTTCAAAGCAACCCCCCCCCCCCCCCACACACACACACACCTCACATTCACATTACTGCAACCCACAGTACTAACAACACTCCATGGAGTGACAAAGACTACTTCTGTAATTATCAGGAGCATCTCCTGACATTAATCTTACCCCCCCCCCCCCCCCAGGCTAGCTGCCTAGTAACCAGTTAGCCTGCCCTTGTAAAAACAGGTCAATAAAACCTACAGCTAAATGTTTGAGGTTGGTGGTGACTGCATCCACAGGTTTGAGTCAGGTTTGTAGGCCGCGTTGCTCTCACGTGACTTTTCAGCTCTGCCCACAAATTTTTTATGGGGTTGAGATCAGGGCTTTGTGATGGCCACACCAGAATATTGACTTTGTTGTCCTTAAGCCACTTTGTAACTAATGTGGCGGGTCATGCAACTAATGCTCAGGGTCATGAAGACCCATTTGTGCCCAAGCTTTAACTCCCTGGCTGATGTCTTGAGATGGTGTTTCGATATTTCCTCATAATGTTCTTTCCTCATGATGCCATCTATTTTGTAAAGTGCTCCAGTCCCTCCTGCCACAAAACGCCTCCACAACATGATGCTGCCACCCCCATGCTTCACAGTTGGGATGGTGTTCTCAGACTTGCAAGTTTCCCCCTTTTTCCTCCAAATGTAACAATGGTCATTATGGTCAAACAGTTCAGTCTCAGTTTCATCAGACCACAGGACATGTCTCCAAAAATGAAGGTCTTTGCCCCTGTGTGCATCTGCAAACTGCCTTCTGGCTTTTTTTATTTTGCTTTTGGAGTAATGGCTTCTTCCTTGCTGAGTGGTCTTTCAGCCTATGTCGGTCCACTCATTTTCACTGTGGATCACTGTGGATTTCACAAGGTCTTTTGCTTTTTTCTGGGGTTGATATATTTCGCACAAAAACACATTTGTGGCATAAGCCAGTGTTGCTTTACGACAGTTGCACATGCACAGAGAGGTGACTGCCACCTGTTGTGTTGTTGGCGCTAAAACAGAATAAAGCCTCCAGGTAACTGAAAGCTTTGACACCTGCGCTTCTCGCAGTACCGCATTGCAATGAAGCTTAACACAGAGCCACTTGATGTTCAAGTGAGTGCCCTGATTTAATCAATGAGACCGGAGGCAGAACAGGTGTATAAATCGTTTGCACTGGACAAAGACGATGAAAATAATGATTATGATACTGTTTTAAAGCTGTTCAACAAGCGCATTGTGCAGAAGTGGAATGCTATTTTCGAGCGTGCATGATTCCATTCACAGACACAGGAGACGGGTGAGAGCACTGAACAGTATATTAGACACCTGTATGAGCTTGCAGCTCACTGTCTTCTTTGATAAGGAGGAAGAAATCTGAGATAGACTCATCACTGGAATAAAGGATAAAGATCTCTCAGTGAAACTTCAGATGACCAGTAACCTGACATTAAAAAAGGCTGCAGATATGGCCAGACATTCTGCTGCAAAACAGCGGGGCTGGAGCAACAAGACGTGGATGAGGTAAAGTCCAAACGCTTCCAAAATAAAAGTAAAATAGGAGCAGAGAGGGTGCATAAAGAGACTGAAAAGAGGAGCTGTGGCAGATGTGGGCACATGCACAAAAAAGAAAAGTGTCCAGCAAAAGATAAAGAATGTAACAAATTCCATAAAACTGGCCATTTT
Organism: Pholidichthys leucotaenia; assembly: GCA_020510985.1. Lineage (NCBI taxonomy): Eukaryota > Metazoa > Chordata > Actinopteri > Cichliformes > Pholidichthyidae > Pholidichthys > Pholidichthys leucotaenia. Next base: position 1,804,556 of record CM035845.1, read on the forward strand.
GCTGTTAAGTGCAGAAGTAAAATTATCCAAAAAGTGACAGAGGAAGTGGACAGTTTATTTGTTGGCTCAGTAGATGATGCTTCAAATGGAAACGTGGCAACATCAGGTGACACAATCACCGACACAGAAGCACCATGACAAACAACAGGCAAACAACATTAATTATGTGTGGCACTGCAGTTAACTTCAAGATTGATTCTGGGGCAGACCCATCATAAATGAAGCCGCATACAGCCGACTGCATGTGAAGCCAAAACTCACACCGGTAACTGCTAAACGTGACAGTCCAGGTGGACAGGTGGGTCATAAAGGACAATTTCTGACCAAAGAGCAAATAAGAAAAGGACAAAAAACTAAACACTGTTACTTCAGTGATAGTTGTAACATCAGCAAGTCACAGCTTGCTGAGCAGATCAGTTGGAGCTTGTTTCGTCCTGATCCAACACATTGGAGGAGTGTATATGGAGAGCTACAGACTACAGACTGATCACAAGCCATTAGTGACACTCATCAACCACAGAGACGTGGATAAAACCCCTCACCATGCCAGCGACTACTTAGTCGTCTTATGAAATTCAGTCCCATCGCAGAATATGTCCCAGGGAAAAACTAGATACTGCTCCATGTGCTGTCTAGACATGTTCCACTACGCATCGGTATATGACGTATCACACCCATAGTTACTATATTCATTGATGCCGTACTCCCTCCCATGTAATATTGCTTAATTATAAAGATAGCAGAAGAAGCTGTTCATTAGAAAGTTTTTGTCTGTTCTTAAGTTCAGACACAGCATGATCTGTCCTAAGTGACCCCATATCTCAAAAGGGGAAGATGTGGCATAAGCCAGTGTTGCTTTACAGCAGTTGCACGTGCACAGTGAGGTGGCTGCTGCCTGTTGTGTTGTGGGCACTAACCACAGAATAAAGTCTCCAGGTAACTGAAAGCACTGCGTGCCTCTTAGTGTTTGTTAAAAATAAGTTACCCACATTACAGTCTTCATCTGTGGGACACAGAACCCGTCTCCTTCCTGAGCGATGTGACGGCTGGACATTCCCATGGTGTTTATCCTTGTGTATAACTGCAGGAACAGATGAACGTGGAACCTTCAGGCATCTGGAAATTGGCCCCAAGAATGAGCCAGACTTGTGGAGGTCCACAATCCTCTTCCTGATATGAGTGGATGTAAACTTCTGACTTTGAAGAAATTAATTTAAAAAAAAAAATATTTAAAAGTATTTATCAAATATAAACATTATTTAGCAAACAGGAAAAATTTTGGTAATCCTAACTGACCTAAAACAGGAAACCTTTAGTCTGATTCAATGTCAGATAGTAAGAAAAAAAAAGAGTGAGTCTGTTTATACAGCGTATGTAAACTTCTGGTTTCAACTGTAAATCATGAAAAATGTTCTTGTTTGTAACATAAAACCTCTCTTATAGTTATAAAGGAGTGAAATTATAATTTTGTATAAGCATTCATATATATAATTGATCACAGCTGCCGGGTAGTGGAGGCACTAGAAAACAGACGTACAAAGTTCTTGAATTTGACCTTGAAAAAAGGCATAGGAACCCTGAGTAAAAGTGAACTTGACAGCCCTGGTCCAGACCATTAGCCACACACCGTGATAACTGGGCCTGCAGCAGGAGAACAGTCCACGCTGAGAGGCAGCCCCAACCTCTGTGAATTCTGTCACATGGAACTCCCCGAGTCTAAAATGAAACCGTGGGCTGCTTAATCAACATTAAGCAGTCCAGTTATCTGAATGGCTTGTTTAAAGACCACTGTAGCACTTGCATAATTAAGCCACCAAGTAATTGATTTTCATCTCAGCCTCACTCTCTAGAGACGAGGCTGGATGATGGTTCTTTCATTAAGCACAGAAGGATAAAAATAAATGTGTGCCTGGGACGAACAGCAAAGAGTCCTGGCAAGGATCAGAGAAAAAAAGGAAGGCTCCTAATGAATTGTTCTAAATTGCAATAAATTCCCAAAACAAAAAGATGTTTTGTCTTATACAGAGCTGCTTCATCATCATCATCATCCACCACCACGGTAATGGCACCTTTTGCCTTTTATTTGGCAGCTCAAGATGGTGAATCAAAAGCATCAGGAGAGAGAGAAAGGGAAAGAGGAGGTGGGCGAGGAGGCATCTGAGGGGGAAATGAATGGTTGTGTTCGATGACAGGGGGAAGCTGGGTTTCCCCTCTCGCTCAGCGCCTCGCTTTCTCTGAACAATGTTTTTCCTGTTTTTGCCTGCCAAATACGCCAACCAACACTGTTAATAGTCAGGTTTCAACAGATTTTTTTCAGGGTCAGTTGAGAGTCAACAGCTGCTAGAGGACAGATGCCTGACTCCTAAACAAGCAGTGTGCATTATGTAGTTCTGGAGCAAGATATACACACGTGGACAAAATTGTTGGTACCCCTCTGTTCATGAAAGAAAAACCCACAATGGTCACAGAAATAACTTGAATCTGACAAAAGTGGTAATCAATAAAAATTCTATGAAAATTAACCAATGAAAATCAGACAATGCTTTTGAATTGTGGTTCAACAGAATTATTTTAAAAACAAACTCATGAAACAGGCCTGGACAAAAATGATGGTACCCTTAACTTAATATTTTGTTGCACAACCTTTTGAGGCAATCACTGCAATCAAATGATTTCTGTAACTGTCAATGAGACTTCTGCACCTCTCAGCAGGTATTCTGGCCCACTCCTCATGAGCAAACTGCTCCAGTTGTCTCAGGTTTGAAGGGTGCCTTCTCCAGACGGCATGTTTCAGCTCCTTCCACAGATGTTCAATAGGATTTAGATCAGGGCTCATAGAAGGCCACTTTAGAATAGTCCAATGTTTCGCTCTTAGCCATTCTTGGGTGTTTTTAGCTGTGTGTTTTGGGTCATTATCCTGTTGCAAGACCCATGACTTGCGACTGAGACCAAGCTGTCTGACACTGGGCAGCACATTTCTCTCTAGAATACCTTGATAGTCTTGAGATTCCATTGTACCTGCACAGATTCAAGACACCCTGTGCCAGATGCAGCAAAGCAGCCCCAGAACATAACAGAACCTCCTCCATGTTTCGCAGTAGAGACAGTGTTCTTTTCTTGGTATGCTTCATTTTTGTGTCTGTGAACATAGATCTGATGTACCTTGCCAAAAAGTTCCAGTTTTGTCTCATCTGTCCATAGGACATTCTTCCAGAAGCTTTGTGACTTGTCAACATGCAGTTAGGTAAATTCCAGTCTGGCTTTTTTATTGATTTGTTTTCAACAGTGGTGTCCTCCTTGGTTGTCTCCCATGAAGTCCACCTTGGCTCGAATAACGACGGCTGGTGTGATCTGACACTGATGTACCTTGACCTTGGAGTTCACCTTGAATGTGTTTAGAGGTTGTTCTGGGCTCTTTTGTTACCATTCTTCATCAAGTTTCCTCCTGCGGCCACGTCCAGGGAGGTTGGCTACAGTCCCGTGGATCTTAAATTTCTGAATAATATGTGCAACTGTAGTCACAGGAACATCAAGCTGCTTGGAGATGGTCTTATAGCCTTTACCTTTAACATGCTTGTCTATAATTTTCTTTCTAATCTCCTGAGACAACTCTCTCCTTTGCTTCCTCTGGTCCATGTTTAGTGTGGTACACACCATGTCACCAAACAGCACAGTGACTGCTTGTCACCCTTTAAATAGGCCGACTGGCTGATTACAAGTTTGTAGACACCTGTGATGTTAATTAGAGGACACATCTTGGTTGAACATGTCCCTATGGTCACATTATTTCCAATCTTTTCTAGGGGTACCATCATTTTTGTCCAGGCCTATTTCATGAGTTTGTTTTTTAAAATAATTCTGTTGAACCACAATTTAAAAGCATTGTCTGATTTTCATTGGTTAATTTTCATAGAATTTTTATTTATTACCAGTTTGGTCAGATTCAAGTTATTTCTGTGACCATTGTGGGTTTTTCTTTCATTAACAGAGGGGTACCAACAATTTTGTCCACGTCTGTATATATCAGATCAACATCTGCAGTGATGCAGATGTTGTACCGGTCTGTCGTGGTAAAGAGGGGCCTGAGCTCTAAGACAAAGCTATCAATTTACCGGTCAATCTACGTTACTACCCTCACCTACAGTGGTGTGAAAAAGTGTTTGCCCCCTTCCTGATTTCTTCTTTTTTTGTATGTTTGTCACACTTAAATGTTTCAGATCATCAAACAAAATTAAATATTAGACAAAGATAACATAAGTCAACACAAAATGTAGTTTTTAAATGAAGTTATTTATTATTAACGGGAAAAAAGAATCCAAACCTACATGTGCCTGTGTGAAAAAGTGATTGTCCTCATGGTAAAACATGAATTAACGGTGGTTTATCACATCTTTGGAAAGTTGAGTTCAATTTCTCTTGCCACACCCAGGCCCGATTACTGTCACACATGTTCTCAGTCAACAAATCACTTAAATAGGACCTGCCTGACAAAGTGAAGTAGACCAAAAGATCCTCAAAAGCTAGACATCATGCAGCAATCCAAAGAAATTCAGGAACAAATGAGAAAGTAATTGAGCTCAATCAGTCTGGAAAAGGTTATAAAGCCATTTCTAAAGCTTTTGGACTCCAGCGAACTACAGTGAGAGCCATTATCCACAAATGGCAAAAACATGGAACAGCGGTGAACGTTCCCAGGAGTGGCTATCTGACCAAAATTACCTCAAGAGCGCAGTGATGACTCATCCAAGAGGTCACAAAAGACCCCACAACAACATCCAAAGAACTGCAGGCCTCACTTGCCTCAGTTAAGGTCAGTGTTCATGACTCCACCATAAGAAAGAGACTGGGCAAAAATGGCCTCCATGGCAGAGCTCCAAGATGAAAACCACTGCTGAGCAAAAAGAACATAAAGGCTCATCTTAGTTTTGCCAGAAAGCATCTTGATGATCCCCGAGACTTTTGGGAAAATACTCTGGACTGACGAGACAAAAGTTGAACTTTTTGGAAGGTGTGTGTCCCATTACATCTGGTGTAAAAGTAACACAACATTTCAAAAAAGGAACATCATACCAACAGTAAAATATGGTGGTGGTAGTGTGATAGTCTGGGGCTGTTTTGCTGTTTCAGGACCTGGAAGACTTGCTGTGGTAAATGGAACCATGAATTCTACTGTCTACCAAAAAATCCTGAAGGAGAATGTCCGGCCATCTGTTCATGACCTCAAGCTGAAGCGCACTTGGGTTCTGCAGCAGGACGATGATCCAAAACACACCAGCAAGTCCACCTCTGAATGACTTAAAAAAAAAAAAAAAACGAAGACTCTGGAGTGGCCTAGTCAAAGTCCTGGCCTGAATCCAATTAAGATGCTGTGGCATGACCTTAAAAAGGTGGTTCATGCTCGAAAACCGTACAATGTGGCTGAATTACAACAATTCTGCAAAGATAAGTGGCCCAGAATTCCTCCACAGCACTGTAAAAGACTCATTGTCAGTTATCGCAAATGCTTGATTGCAGTTGTTGCTGCTAAGGGTGGCCCAACCAGTTATTACGTTTAGGGGCAATCACTTTTTCACACAGGGCCATGTAGGCTTGGATTTTTTTCCATTAATAATAAACACCTTCATTTAAAAACTGCATTGTGTGTTTACTTGTGTTATCTTTGTCTAAAATTTAAAATTTTGTTTGATGATCTGGAACATTTAAGTGTGACAAACATACAAAAAAATGACCCATTATAAGCCATCATTAAAAAATTATACAGTGGGGAAAATAAATATGGAACACGTCAACCTTTTTCTTATTAAAAATATTTCTGATGGAGCCACTGACCTAAGATTTTCACAAGGTATCAGTAACAGCCCAAGTAATCCATACGTACAAAGAAATCAAGGCAACTGTGTTCACAAAACCAGTTATATTTAATAAAATGTAATGACACAGGGAATAAGTATTGAACACGAAAAGCCTTTGTTCGTAATAACAGCTTCCAGACACCTCCTGTATGGAGAAACTAGGTGCAGGCATTGATCAGGAGTGACTTTAGCTCATTCTTCCACACAAACTGTCTTCAAATCTTGAAGGATCAGTGGGTGTCTTCTGTGAACTCTGATCTTCAATTCATTCCACAGATTTTCAATTGGATTCAGGTCAGGTGACTGACTGGGCCATTCTAGCAGCTTTATTTTCCTCCTCTGGAGCAAGTTGCAAGTTTCCTTGGCTGTGTGTTTGGGATCATTGTCTTGCTGAAATGTCCACCCTCGTTTCATCTTCAGCATCTTAATAGGTTCTTATCAAGGATGTCTCTGTACATTTGTCCATTCATCTTTCCTTCAGTTATGTGAAGTCTGTGTTATGGTGGCACTTTATTGTGAAGTGCAGTGTGGTGACTTCGATTTCCTGTCACATCACCAGACTGCCCTATATAGCGAGGTGAGCCGCCATGGCACGGCCTCTTGTGCCGGATGTCCCTGCATGCCGTGTACTACTACCCTTTATATATCAATAAAGCTGTGTTCGATGCTACCACAATCGCCACCTCATTCATCACCAGGTTACATACATAATATTTGGTGACTGAGGATTAACTCATGGAGGCGTGCATTACACCACTCTGTCCCTTCCTTGAGCTCCCGGGCGAACCACTGGTGCCATAGCCGCATTGGTTGGAGGCCTATCAAATGTACATGTTCCATTAAACTAAATGGAACACCTGAGCAAGCAAAGAGTATAATGATCAGAGATGCTACTGACATAGATAAATACAGATGAACACTGATTAAGAAAATTATGAGTCAATGATAATCCATATTCACACACACGGTAAGAATAGTTCTTTTGATACACCATGCCAAAGTACTTTAAAAAAAATAAGCAAAACAAACAAAAACTTATGACCGACTTGAGTAAGATAAGATAAGATAAGATAAGATAAGCCTTTATTAGTCCCACAATGGGGAAATTCCAGGATTGCAACAGCATAGGGACAGCAACACTCAGAGCAACAATCAGAAGGCAAGAAAAAACAACATCTAGCAAACATATGTCCATATTACTATAAATGTATATATATAGACACACAGTGCAGAGCATTATGGCTGGTGGATGTGCAGCAGAAAGTCTAAGCTCTCTCTCCGCGGATGCAGCGGGCCAGCTGGAAGTCTTTGGGCATGATGGTGACCCCCTTAGCGAAGAAGAGACCACCAGGTGGGTCTCGCTGGTCTCCTGCAGAGCCATGACGGCGAAACTCAGGAAACGCAGGACGGTCTTTAAGTCCTGAGCGATCTCCCTCACCAGGCGCTGGACGGGCAGCTTACGGATGAGCAGCTCCGTGGATTTCTGGTAGCGACGGATCTCTCTCAGAGCCACGGACCTGTGACGGCGAGGCCTCTTCACTCTGCCGGTGGCCAGAGCGCCTCTCCGAGCAGCCCTGTGGCTAGCTGTCACCAGGTTGTTGGTGAGTAGACACCAATTATCCCCAGTTGGAGGAAGTCATCTGACACAGAGTGAGGAAACTCAAACTCTGAAAATATGCCATTATGCTGAACATAAACCACAAGAGATGGATAATGATATTGATCCTGATAACCACTTTTTCAATAATATTCATAACCATTGTGAATATTACACTGAAAAGCAATTCAAAAGTCAAGTGCAATTAGATGGTAAACTGTCAATAATACACTTCAATAGCAGAAGTCTTAACAAAAACTTTCCACAGATTCAGGACTATTTAAAACAGCTAGACAGAAAATTTACAGCTATTGCAGTCTCTGAAACTTGGCTTAAAGAAGATCAGGCTCCCCTGATGCCAATAGAGGGATATCAGATGTTTCATATTAACAGATCTCAAAAAAAGGGTGGTGGTGTTGCACTGTATATTGATGACCTGTACAGGTGTAAGCTTGTAAATGGAATGTCCTCAGCACTACCAGGGATTTTGGAATGTGTTACTGTTGAGATTGACCAAGATAAAACAAAAAATCTAATTATAAGTTGTATATATAGAACACCAGAAACTTGCATTGAGACATTCAGAGATAAATTAGTCGAGCTGTACAATAATATTACTAGTAAGAAAATGGTAGCAATTTGTGGAGATTTCAATATTGATTTACTGAATCCACATCAACAAAATGTAGTTACAGAGTTCATGAACTCTATGTACAGCATGAGTCTATATCCCACAATAACACATCCCAGTAGAATCACAGTTCACACTGCTACACTTATTGACAACCTGTTTGTCAATGTTATTGATAAGAAAATAGAAAGTGGATTATTGATAAATGATATAACTGACCACTTGCCAACCTTTGCACTTATCCATGGCCACACCGGGGCCAACACAGAAAAAATTTCAAAATCGTTCAGATACAAATCACAAAATGCAATCAGTTCTTTTAAAGAGGACTTGCTGAAGCAAGACTGGACAGAAGTCTATGTATCAGATGTAAATGAAGCCTATGACACATTTATAAACATTGTAACCACTCTTTATGAAAAAAACTGCCCATTAGTAAAAAAAAAGCTTAAACATAAATTTGCTGATAAGCCATGGTTAACCAAAGGATTACAAAAGGCGTGTAAAAAGAAAAAATTATTATATAAAGCTTTCCTAAAGAAAAGGACAAAAGAAGCAGAGCAGTGGTATAAAACATACAAAAATAAGTTAACATATATAATAAGATGTAGTAAAAGAGACTATTACAGTAAAGAACTGGAGAAAAACAGAGACAATATTAAAAATACATGGACAATAATCAACAGTATCCTTGGAAATAAAAGCAGAAATACAAGCAACCCAACCAATATTCCAAAAAATAATAAAACGACTCAGAGTGTGAATATAGCTTCACCTGCAGATGAATTTAATAATTTTTTGTTAACATTGGACCTAAACTGGCCCGAGAAATACCCACTACGGTGCCTACAGGTGATACAATATGCAATAACACTGCTGTAAAAGACTCCATCTTCATAAAGAACACAGACGAAAGAGAAGTCATTGAAATTGTTAAATCATTCAAAAGTAAAACATCTACGGACTCTGATGGTATTGATATGCTACTAGTCAAAACTGTTATTGAATGCCTAGTGAAACCACTGACGTATATCTGTAACCTGTCTCTCCAAACAGGTATATTTCCCAATGCAATGAAAATAGCTAAAGTAATTCCGATATACAAGACGGGCGACAGAGGGGAATTCTCAAACTATAGACCAATTTCACTATTACCGCAATTTTCCAAGATACTTGAAAAAATATTCTATGAGAGAATTGACAACTTCATACTGAAGAATAATTTATTGTGTGAGCAGCAATAGGGGTTCAGACACAAGAGGACAACTGCATTTGCTCTAATGGAATTTACAGAAAAAATATCAACAGCCATCGAAAATAAAGAGTATTCAGTTGGAGTATTCCTGGATCTTAAAAAAGCATTTGATACAGTAGATCATAATCTATTATTAAAGAAACTACAAAATTGTGGTATTAGAGGGGTAGTACTGTCCTGGTTAAGTAGTTACTTAAAGAATAGATATCAGTATGTATGTGTTAACAACAAAAACTCACAGTTACTGAACATTACCTGTGGAGTCCCACAGGGTTCAGTTTTGGGACCATTATTATTCAATATGTATATAAATGATATATGTAAAGTTTCAGAAAAAATGGACTTAATATTGTTTGCCGATGACACTAATCTATTATGCAGTGGAAACAATTTGGAACAACTTCTGGATACACTCGGAAAGGAATTAGGAAAGCTTAAACTGTGGTTTGATTCAAACAAATTAACGCTCAATTTAAGTAAGACAAAATTTATAGTCTTTAACAACCATCACAACATCCCAGTACCTAAACTCAGTGTAAATGGTGTAGAGATTGAAAGGGTATCTGAAAATAAATTTCTTGGAGTAATAATTGATAATAAACTGTGTTGGAAGTCACATATTAATTATATTAAAGGTAAAGTATCCAAATCAATTGCAATATTACACAGAGTGAAATATTTGCTGAATCAACCCACACTATACACCTTGTATCATTCATTAATACTCCCATACATGACATATTGTAATGAAGTATGGGGAAATACATATAAAACAAACATATATCCACTCTTTATGCTTCAAAAGAGAGCTATTAGAATAATAAACAAAGCAGCTTACAGGGAACCAACAAACCCACTTTTTCTTAAACAAAAAACTCTCAAGTTGAAAGATCTGGTTGACTTTAAAACTGCAATAATAATGTTTAAAGTGAAGAATCTATCACTGCCCACAAATATCCAAAAGTTGTTCCAAATAAGGGAGAAACGATATCACTTCAGAGGAACATGTATATTTCAAAAGCCTACAGTGAGAACAACCACCAAGCAACACTGTGTTTCAGTGCAAGGAGTCAGATTATGGAACGATTTTGGACCTGTTTTAAAATCATGTACAACGCTTGGACAATTTAAACAAAAACTAAAGGAAGAAATACGCCAAACATATTTACAAGATGACATGTAAAATCACATAAGGATTGACATGTCCAGCCTGTGTTGTGTTGTAGCTTAGTTTTTTTTTTTTGTTGTTTTCTGTCACATTTTGTCTTAGATTTGTTTTTGAATAGTAATCGCTTAACTTAGCCTAGCTTAGTTTTTTTTTTCTCCGTCACATTTTGTCTTAGCTTTGTTTTGAATTGTAATCGCTCTTGTCTGTTTTCTCTTTTTCTCTTTTGAATTCTTGGATGGAATATGGGTGGGCAATATAAGCTGCGGCTTCAGCCATCACCCATTTCGGATAACTTACGTTGAATTGTATAATCAGAGGAGTCATTGTCTAATTTGACCTTGTTACATTATTCAGTTTCTTTTAACCTGTAGTAGTAGTAGTAGATTAGTTTATTTGACAGGGACAGTGCAATAAACATAGACAATTAATCAAAGACAATCAATCTGATGTGTTGCACATAGAGTGTATAGCTATTAGCTAATTTGCAACTCTTGTCCCTGGATGGGCTTTAGAAAAAAGAATCAAGATAAAAAATATACACAATAACCACATACATCAATGCAGAAAAATTATAAATACACAATTATAAATATTATAAAATATTATAAATACACAAATATAACAGCCTGACTCACATTTAACATAAATATTATAAATATTATAAATACACAAATATAACAGCCTGACTCACATTTAACACATATAACATAACTCACATTTGCCTATTTCAGGCCTTCCTCCCTCCGTCACTCACTATAAACAAACACATTTATTCCTTCCCTTCATTCACTCTCACTTTGCAGACAATTAATTCATACATGAGTACATTCTTGTTTATTTTTCAGCCAGTTTTTAACATTTTTAGTGAATGTTTTAAAGTCCGTTATTATTTTAATTTCATTTGGCATTGTGTTCCAGATGTGACTGCCCTTTATAGAGAAAGCTGTTTGTCCAAATGTGGTTCTGCGGTGGAATATTTTACAGTTATTGTTAACAGAACTCCTGGTGGCTCTGCTGCTGTCCTGTCTTTGGACAAAACCAGCAAGTGGCTCGGGTGCTGATTTATGGAAACATTTGAACGTTAATTTCAGAAGACAGAGGTCAATGAAGCTCTCAAAACTCAATAGGTTGTATTTTTTTAAAACATTACAGTGATGCCACCTAATGGGCTTTTTGTCCAAGATTTTTAGGGTTTGATTATATAATGAACCTATATGTCTTATTGTGGAAGGGGCTGCTTGAGCCCAGACTGTCAAACAGTATGATATATGAGAAAAAACCATAGAATGCATATACAGTGCAGCTGCTTCGTAAGGTATGTAATATCTAATTAATTTAAAGCAGTTCAGATTTTTTTTTACTGTTTTTGAAATTTTCTTTATATGAAGATTAAATTTGAGTTGAGGATCTAGTACAATGCCAAGGTATTTGAATTCTGTAACTAAACTGATGTCATGATCATGTATATTAACTTTAAAATGTTGCAGGTTACATTTTTTGATTGAAAAGCACATTGAGACTGTTTTCTGAAGGTTCAGCAATAGATGGTTCTTGAGGAGCCACTCTTGGACATCAACCATACTTGTAGACAGTACATCTGCAGCCTGTGCTGGAGTCTTGGCAGCTGTGTAAATAACTGCATCATCTGCATAAAGTTGGCATGTTGCAGCTGAGCAGTGTAACGGCAGGTCATTAATAAAAATGCTGAAAAGTAAAGGACCAAGAATGGACCCTTGTGGGATACCCATGCGGTTGTTTAAAAATGAGGATTTATCCTGGTGAACTTTTACACACTGTTCTCTATTCTGGAGATAAGATGCAAACCATTCTAATGTATTTGGGGAGAAGTTAAAAGATACCATTTTGGATAAAAGCAAACTGTGGTTTACAGTATCGAAAGCCTTTTTGAGATCTAGAAAAACAGCTCCTACCACATTACCCCTGTCCAAGGACTGTTTGACGTTTTCAATAAGGCAACAATTTGCTGTTTCTGTTGAGTATCCTGGTCTAAAACCAAATTGATGTGGATGAAGAAGTAGATTGTCTTGTAAGTAGTCTATCAGCTGTGTAGCTACAACTTTTTCAAGAACCTTAGATAGGACTGGTAAGATAGAGATTGGGCGGTAATTGCATATATCGTCTTTACTGCCTGATTTATGAACTGGTATGACGACAGCTTTTTTCCAGCCAGATGGAAATGTACTAGACCTAATGGAGAGATTAATGAGATGAGTCAGTGGTTTGATTAATATTTTGCTGTGCATTTTGAGAAAGGAGGTGCTCATATTGTAGATATCATTAGTTTTTGAGTTTGACAGTGTTTTAACAATACCAGCAATTAACTTCTCATTTACCTCATCGATGTGAAAAGTATCTGTTGGAAGTATGGAATTTGTGTTGTTGAGCACATTTGGCAGCACAAAAATTTTTGTTAAGTCTTCCACAGAGCCCACAAAGTGTGAATTAAATTCATTTGCCAAAGTAGCCTTGTCACTGACGGTCTTGCCATTGATTCTAAGTTCCTTTACCCCCTTCTGATCGTTTTTTTTATTAGTTAAGTTATTTAAATGCCTCCATAGGGAACTGTTGTTACCCTTTGCATGATCTATCAGTTTATTGTAATAAGATATTTTTGATTTTCGCAGCTCATGTACCACTTTATTTCTTAAACTTTTGTACACAAGGTGATCATTTTGTAGTTTGGAGGTTAGTGATGTTTTCAGTGCATAGTCTCGCCTCTTCATAAGTTTTCTTATTTCATTATTTAACCATGGTAGGCTAATCTTCTGTTGTCTACTTTTAATTTGCTTTGAAAATTTTTCTATAGACTTTGTGATTGTTGCAGTTATAAAATTACAACAATCATCTACTTCACATGTTGACATGAGCTGCTCCCAATTTTGATTCTCTAAGTAATGTTCAAACTCCTCATTTTTTGATTTGGGGATAATAAAATTTGATTTGTCAATATCGACTCCCCCAAAATACTGTAGTCGCTTTTTAGTAAGTTTCCTGACAGCAAGAACCATGTTATGATCTGAGAGACCAGTTACAAGATTATAGGTTCTGGTTATTCGTTCTGGTTTATTAGTAAATACCATGTCAATAAGTGTTCTGGATTGTTTGGTTATCCTGGTGGGTCCTTTGATGATTTGCTGGTAATTAAATTTAGTCATGAGGCTTTTCAGTTTTTGTTTGTCTTTTTTATCAGACCAGTTGATATTAAAGTCACCATGAATTATTGTTTCTCTGTTCTTCTCAAGTTGTTTAACCAGATCACTTAATTCATTATAAAAGGAAGAGTTGTGTGACGGTGGGTTGTACACTACTGCAATGTTGAAATTCATTACCGGAGAGAGACATACATTAACAGCTAAACATTCAAGTACTGTACTATCCGAAATAAATTCATTCATTCATTCATTCATTCATTCATTCATTACAGCGCTGGACCTTGGGAAGCTTGATAAGGTGAGGGCACGGGCTCTTCTCATCCATAACTTGGGTATTGAAGGCCGGAGGGTCCGACAGACGCTCCACAAGTTGGACTCATATGGGGACATCAGGCTGCTGGATAAACGTTTCTCCACCCCAGAAAGCGTGACTGTTTGGAGAATTCCCTTTTGCCAGAGACGCCAGTGCATCGGTGAGCTTATCCATCAGCATGTCATTGATTTGAAGCAGCTAGCTAGCGAGTGTTGTTTTGGACCCCTTGAAGACAAGATGGTACACAACCAACTAGCAGAGCACACATGCAACGCTGAGCTGCGTGCTAGGCTACTAATGGCGTCTAGTGACTTGCCATTAGATAGAGCCGTCGAGCTAGTTCTCCGGTTGAAGGCCTTTGATAAGCTAGTTCCAGAGCTAAATTGGTGCCAGTTACAGAAGCCACCGGAGTCGCCCACCTCAGCTAATGTCCCTGATAGCGAGGATAATTTGGACGAAAATTATTGGGAAACCAATGCTGCCAGCCGAAGGTCTGCCCCGGGAAACTCCCGTTGCAGGGGTTGTGGGTCCACAACACACCACCATAAAGAGGTAGAGTGCCTGGCAAGAGGAAAATGTAGTAGATGGGGACACTTGAATCACTACGCCAGGGTGTGCTGTTTGTCTTACCCGGGGGACCCATGGGAGAAATCACCCCACCCGCCCCCGACGGACACTGGAAGCGAATGGTACAAAGAGCTAATGGACACCATTGCTTTTAAGTCAGCCAGTTCTCGCTCAGTGTCGGTACCCATGCCAATGAGCAACACCATGCTAGCCCCAGATGCCTCCGGTATTTGGCCGCAGCTGGGTGGGGGGTCTGCAGCTACAATTGTGAACACTACAACATTTATAGAAGAGGATGGGGCCAGACCTATGAGCATGTAATTACCACATGCTCAGCAGCAGCCCATCAGGGCGAGTAAGATTCCACTTCGGGTTATGGACTTGGTTCAGGTTCGGAGTAATGAATGACCGCAGCGAAGATGGGCCAGACAATAGCCAGCAAAACATCAAGCACGTCTGCAGATAGTGGTGAAGTTGGGAGTGGCGTGCTTCTGGTTGTCTGACGGCTCAATGAGGCATGCCAACCAGTTACGGCATGTCCAGGAGGATGCTCCAGGTGGCAAGGTAGAACAGGAGTCGGTGATGGCGGTGTGGCATCTGGGCTCCATCATCCAGAAGATCAGCCATTGCTCCGGGGACCTGCTGCCTCCAGACACGTGCCTGCTGAGGGGCTGCCATGGGCCTCCCATGCCAGTTCATCTTTCCCACCCAAGTAGAGGTAGATTAGTTTATTTGACAGGGACAGTGCAATAAACATAGACAATTAATCAAAGACAATCAATCTGATGTGTTGCACATAGAGTGTATAGCTATTAGCTAATTTGCAACTCTTGTCCCTGGATGGGCTTTAGAAAAAAGAATCAAGATAAAAAATATACACAATAACCACATACATCAATGCAGAAAAATTATAAATACACAATTATAAATATTATAAATATTATAAATACACAAATATAACAGCCTGACTCACATTTAACATAAATATTATAAATATTATAAATACACAAATATAACAGCCTGACTCACATTTAACACATATAACATAACTCACATTTGCCTATTTCAGGCCTTCCTCCCTCCGTCACTCACTATAAACAAACACATTTATTCCTTCCCTTCATTCACTCTCACTTTGCAGACAATTAATTCATACATGAGTACATTCTTGTTTATTTTTCAGCCAGTTTTTAACATTTTTAGTGAATGTTTTAAAGTCCGTTATTATTTTAATTTCATTTGGCATTGTGTTCCAGATGTGACTGCCCTTTATAGAGAAAGCTGTTTGTCCAAATGTGGTTCTGCGGTGGAATATTTTACAGTTATTGTTAACAGAACTCCTGGTGGCTCTGCTGCTGTCCTGTCTTTGGACAAAACCAGCAGGTGGCTCGGGTGCTGATTTATGAAAACATTTGAACGTTAATTTCAGAAGACAGAGGTCAATGAAGCTCTCAAAACTCAATAGGTTTTATTTTTTTAAAACATTACAGTGATGCCACCTAATGGGCTTTTTGTCCAAGATTTTTAGGGTTTGATTATATAATGAACCTATATGTCTTATTGTGGAAGGGGCTGCTTGAGCCCAGACTGTCAAACAGTATGATATATGAGAAAAAACCATAGAATGCATATACAGTGCAGCTGCTTCGTAAGGTATGTAATATCTAATTAATTTAAAGCAGTTCAGATTTTTTTTTACTGTTTTTGAAATTTTCTTTATATGAAGATTAAATTTGAGTTGAGGATCTAGTACAATGCCAAGGTATTTGAATTCTGTAACTAAACTGATGTCATGATCATGTATATTAACTTTAAAATGTTGCAGGTTACATTTTTTGATTGAAAAGCACATTGAGACTGTTTTCTGAAGGTTCAGCAATAGATGGTTCTTGAGGAGCCACTCTTGGACATCAACCATACTTGTAGACAGTACATCTGCAGCCTGTGCTGGAGTCTTGGCAGCTGTGTAAATAACTGCATCATCTGCATAAAGTTGGCATGTTGCAGCTGAGCAGTGTAACGGCAGGTCATTAATAAAAATGCTGAAAAGTAAAGGACCAAGAATGGACCCTTGTGGGATACCCATGCGGTTGTTTAAAAATGAGGATTTATCCTGGTGAACTTTTACACACTGTTCTCTATTCTGGAGATAAGATGCAAACCATTCTAATGTATTTGGGGAGAAGTTAAAAGATACCATTTTGGATAAAAGCAAACTGTGGTTTACAGTATCGAAAGCCTTTTTGAGATCTAGAAAAACAGCTCCTACCACATTACCCCTGTCCAAGGACTGTTTGACGTTTTCAATAAGGCAACAATTTGCTGTTTCTGTTGAGTATCCTGGTCTAAAACCAAATTGATGTGGATGAAGAAGTAGATTGTCTTGTAAGTAGTCTATCAGCTGTGTAGCTACAACTTTTTCAAGAACCTTAGATAGGACTGGTAAGATAGAGATTGGGCGGTAATTGCATATATCGTCTTTACTGCCTGATTTATGAACTGGTATGACGACAGCTTTTTTCCAGCCAGATGGAAATGTACTAGACCTAATGGAGAGATTAATGAGATGAGTCAGTGGTTTGATTAATATTTTGCTGTGCATTTTGAGAAAGGAGGTGCTCATATTGTAGATATCATTAGTTTTTGAGTTTGACAGTGTTTTAACAATACCAGCAATTAACTTCTCATTTACCTCATCGATGTGAAAAGTATCTGTTGGAAGTATGGAATTTGTGTTGTTGAGCACATTTGGCAGCACAAAAATTTTTGTTAAGTCTTCCACAGAGCCCACAAAGTGTGAATTAAATTCATTTGCCAAAGTAGCCTTGTCACTGACGGTCTTGCCATTGATTCTAAGTTCCTTTACCCCCTTCTGATCGTTTTTTTTATTAGTTAAGTTATTTAAATGCCTCCATAGGGAACTGTTGTTACCCTTTGCATGATCTATCAGTTTATTGTAATAAGATATTTTTGATTTTCGCAGCTCATGTACCACTTTATTTCTTAAACTTTTGTACACAAGGTGATCATTTTGTAGTTTGGAGGTTAGTGATGTTTTCAGTGCATAGTCTCGCCTCTTCATAAGTTTTCTTATTTCATTATTTAACCATGGTAGGCTAATCTTCTGTTGTCTACTTTTAATTTGCTTTGAAAATTTTTCTATAGACTTTGTGATTGTTGCAGTTATAAAATTACAACAATCATCTACTTCACATGTTGACATGAGCTGCTCCCAATTTTGATTCTCTAAGTAATGTTCAAACTCCTCATTTTTTGATTTGGGGATAATAAAATTTGATTTGTCAATATCGACTCCCCCAAAATACTGTAGTCGCTTTTTAGTAAGTTTCCTGACAGCAAGAACCATGTTATGATCTGAGAGACCAGTTACAAGATTATAGGTTCTGGTTATTCGTTCTGGTTTATTAGTAAATACCATGTCAATAAGTGTTCTGGATTGTTTGGTTATCCTGGTGGGTCCTTTGATGATTTGCTGGTAATTAAATTTAGTCATGAGGCTTTTCAGTTTTTGTTTGTCTTTTTTATCAGACCAGTTGATATTAAAGTCACCATGAATTATTGTTTCTCTGTTCTTCTCAAGTTGTTTAACCAGATCACTTAATTCATTATAAAAGGAAGAGTTGTGTGATGGTGGGTTGTACACTACTGCAATGTTGAAATTCATTACCGGAGAGAGACATACATTAACAGCTAAACATTCAAGTGAAGTATTCAAATCAACCAGTTGACATTTATATTTCTCTTTGATGTAAATTAAAACACCTCCTCCCCTCCCTACCTGCCTGTCTTTTCTAAAACACTGGTAGCCCACAATATCGATCATATTAGTGTCTATGTTACTGTGTAGCCAGCTTTCTGAGAGACAAAGGTAGTCCAGATTTGAGTCCAACAGCAACACCGAAATCTCATCTCTTTTGGGGATTATGCTCCGTATGTTTAAATGTCCGCCGAGGATCCCCTTTGGTTTAGCCTTGGTGTCCCAAAGAAGAACTGTCTGGTAGCACTTTGTTTATAGTTCTGAGTGTTCTTATGTGTTTTATGTGGATATGTATTTTATTGTGTTAATTTAGGAGCACGGCAGATGTTTTTAGTTTAATAAAGGACTCTTTAATTTGCCCAGTGGCAAAATAATCCACAGTGCCATGTGGGCTGTGTAGCAGTCCACTCACCAGCCCTGTTTTAGGTTATTTTGTGTGAGTGTGTTAGGCCAGTTGAGTACATTAGTTTTCGTTATTTTAGCATGTGATTCGGGTACTAAATTTGGGTGGGTTTGGATTGTATGAGTGGTTTTGGACTTTGTAAAGCGGGGGAGGTGTCACAATCTACCCGTGCGCTTTTACGCAGTGCACGGAGGAGAAGAAGGAAGACGGATTTACGTGCAGGTTACACTACAAACACATTTATTAAAGAAAAGGAAAGCAGTTCCCAAAAGGTGCTGACATACAAAAACAGGGAACAGGGTACACTTACTGGCTTCCATGGCCGGACGTGGAGCGGGCAGACCACAGAGTACAACGGCCAATGACAATGCAATAGTCCAGCAATGCTTGGTTGGCAAAGAGCTGCTTAAGTACAAGCATTGCTGGCCAGGAAGATTGGGAGCACCTGGGCGAAGCGCGGGAAAGACAATTACCAGGAATGGAACCAGCTGGCTGTCATGAGAGAGGGGGCGTGGTCGGACCGACAAGTGTCAGACAGTGCCCACACGAGTGTAGGCCAAAGGAGGCTGCCTCACAGCTGCTGGCCAGAACACAGTGGCTACAGGTACAGAAATTAAACTAGGAAACATAGAAACTACAAGAAACTCAAAAGATAACACAATACATAAATACACAGATAACGTGAGACACAGGGAAAGGTCAGAACCGAGCCAGAAGAGCAAACCGGCTCGGCTCATGACAGGATTAATGTTATGGCAGCACTTTATTGTGAAGTGTGTTATGTATGGAAAACCTGAATGAGGCAAGATGAGGTAGCGTCGAACACAGCTTTATTGATGACTTTGAACACAGCCGTAACTAAAACCCTAACATATACGTTAGGATTGTGAGTTAGGGTAACTCTGGCTTTAATAGGGGAGGATGGCGATGGATTAAACAAATAATAATACCGGAAAGTTATACTAACCTCTGCATGTAGCTGAGGCAGAAGTTGGAAGGATGGATCCAAAGTGGTGGTTTGTGGGTAAAGGAAACCGGTCCGGTTTGTAAAATGTCTGTTGGAAACAAAGCACTCAGCCTGACCCCTTCACCACCAACACCGACTCCTGTCCAGCCTTGTCACCTGAAGCATCCTCCTGGGCACGCTGAAGCTGATTGGCATGCCTAGATCTTCAGTGTTTTGCTGGCTATTGTTTGGCCCATCTTTACTGGGGACGTTCATCACCCTGAACCCATACCAACTCCAAAACCCTCAGCAGGCCCCAGCTCAGCCTGCCGCGCTGCTGCTGAGCATGCGGTAAGTCCATGTTCATCGGTCTGGCCCCGTCCTCTTCTAAAAACATAAAAATGTCGTAGCGGTCACTGTCGTAGCTGCAGACCCCCCATCCCCTTGCGACCCAGCTCTGGAGGCATCTGGGGTTAGCATGGTGTCACTCACCAACACAAGTGCCCCACCGCCACGCTCGGTACCCCCCTCTACCATGTCCCGAGCACCGACACTGAGACTTTCCTGTGCCAAACCTGAGTGAAACTGGTCCTGCTTTACCGCTGTAGTGTCCATTAGTCCCTCATCCCACACAACATCCTCTTCGACTGCCGGAACAGGAGGGTTCCAGTAGCCACAACCCGGCCATTCGTTCCTGGCACCATCTTTAATGGCGAAATCCAGTCCGTAAAACAGATCACAGCCCATGATGTTATTGTCTCACGCTGTCACGTGGAACGTGAAGTCAACATCTTTGCAGACTTGTAATGGACCATTAACTCCAAAGTTCCAACTGGGCACAGCCTGCCACCTCCATAACCATACAACTGTGCCGGGTTACCTTTAATCCTGTAGTGGGGGAAGAACTTCCTCACTGTGGCCCAGTTCAGCAACGACCCCTCCGCCACCATGTCAAGCAACAGTGGCACTTCCATGCCGTCCAACTCCACTGAGCAATACGTGTACCCGTTTGTGCTGGGGGACACAGTATGGATGGCTGTCAGGGGTTGGTGGAGTGATTTCTTCCGTGGGCTCTCTAGTTCAGATACACAGCACACTCTGGCATAATGGTTCAAGCGTCCACATCTGCTACAACATTTTCCTCTTGCCTGGCTTTCCTTCGCCTTATTGCGGTGCATTGCAGACCCACAACCCTTGCACAGGGGTTTTCCTGGGACAGACCTTAGGCTGACAGGATTGGTTTCTGTAACGTCGTCATCCAAGTGGTCCTCGCTTCCCGAGTCTGCAACATTTGCCACAGGAGGCGGCTCCGGCGGCCTCTGTGACTGGCACCAGGTTAGCTCCGAAGCTAGCTTGTCTGCGACTTCCAACTGGAGAGCTAGTTTGACAGCTCTGGCTAATAAGTCATTGGGCGCCATAAGTAACCTAGCCCGCAATGTGGCACTGCACATGTGCTTCGCTAGCGGATCGTGCACCATTTCATCTTCCAACGGCCCAAAGTGGCACTCGCTAGCTAGCTGCCTCAAGTCGGTGACAAGCTGGTGGATAGGCTCACCTACTTGTTGATGTCACTGCCGACAACAGATCCTCCGGACAGTCACGCTATTCGGGGTGTGGAAATGGTTGGCTAGCAGCTCCACAACATCCTCAAATGAGTCTGACGTGCCAAGGGTCCACAGGATTCGCTGACCCTCAATAGGTTATGGATGAGAAGCGCACATGCCCTTAGCTTGTCAAGCTGCCTGAGGTCCAGCGCGGTGATGTAGGTCTGAAAAGCCTCAAACCATCTAGGCCAAGGCACCGGCGGTTCACCTGGGAGCTCAAGGAAGGGACGGAGTGGTGTTATGCATCCTCCATGAGTTAATCCTCAGTTGCCAAATGCTATGTATGGAAATCCTGGCAATGAATGAGGCAAGACGAGGTAGCATCAAACACAGCTTTATTCATGGCTTTGAACACAACAGTAACATGGCAGGCACCTGGTGTGAGCATCCGGTGTAAGAGGCTGTAACATGGCAGCTCACCCCGCTGTATAGGGCAGTGCGGTGAAGTGACAGGAAGTCCACATCACCACACTGCATTTCACAATAAAATGCCACAACTACACATACCACAAAGTGCAGTATGGTGATGTCGACTTCCTGTCACATCACCGCACTGCCCTATATAAGGGGCGAGCCGCCATGGCATGGCTTCTTGTGGTGGATGTACCCACAGGTGCATTCCATGTACTGCTACCCTTTATATATTAATAAAGCTGTGTCCAACACTACCACCATCTCCACCTCATTAATCACCAGGTTACATACATAACGGTCTGCCTGTGCCATGTGCTGAAAAAAACACCCCCACACCATAGATAGATAGATAGATAGATAGATAGATAGATAGATAGATAGATAGATAGATAGATAGATAGACTTTATTAATCCTCAAGGGCAAATTGATTAGCCACACACAAACTCATACACACAAACAAAACCCCCCACAAATATAAATATCCCTAAACAGCTTAAAAACAATCACTAAATTGGAATACAATAAATAATAAAATACAGTTCAGTGCACAGTTCTGGAGGCTATATGTATATTGTAAAGCCTGATAGCCCCAGGCAGACAGGACTTGCTGTGATGCTCCTTTAGACATCAGGGCTGCAATAATCTATTGCTATGGCTGCTCCGTAGGCTGTCCAGTGTGCTGTAGAGGGGGTGAGAGACATTGTCCATGATTGCTCTGATTTTATCCAGAATTCTCTCTCTAATCACCTCCTCTAATGAAGCCAGCCTGATACTCACAACTGACTCAGCCTTTTTTAAATAAGAGTTTACTCAGTCTGTTCTCTTCCTTCACCCTGATCTCTGATCCCCAACACACCACTGCAAA
Source organism: Pholidichthys leucotaenia (assembly GCA_020510985.1). NCBI lineage: Eukaryota > Metazoa > Chordata > Actinopteri > Cichliformes > Pholidichthyidae > Pholidichthys > Pholidichthys leucotaenia. Next base: position 1,827,123 of record CM035845.1, read on the forward strand.
GAAAATGGTGCTGGCCATGACCAACTGGTAAAACATGTGGCGCATTCTATTGAAGACATTAAAGGACCTGAGCCTTCTGAGGAAATAGAGTCGGCTCAAGCTTTTTTTGTAGAGTACCTCTGTGTTTGTGGACCACTCCAAGTTACAGTCTAAGTTAACACCGAGGTACTTGATAGATGTTACTTGTTCCACTTCTCCACCCCCAATGGAAATAGGCAGAGGCATCAACTTCCTACAGCTGAAATCCAAGACCATCTACTTTTTCTTATCCACATTTGGCTGTAAGCAGTTCTTCCCACACCATTTTACAAAATCACCCACCAGTGTTTGGTACTCCTCATCCCGTCCCCTCTCCACACTCCCCACTATAGCCGTGTCATCAGAATATTTTTGAAGATGACATGACTCGGAACAGTATTTAAAAGCCATGGTGTACATGGTGAAGAGGAAGGGAGAAAGCACTGTTCCCTGGGGGGCCCTGATGTTACTTATCAGATGCTCAGACACACAGCTCTGCAGCCTCACAAACTGCAGTCTGAGCGCCAGATAGCTGGTGATCCAAGTAATGAGGAGAATATCAGTGACCATGCTCTCCAACTTTTCCCTCAACAGCCCCGGCTGGATGGTATTAAAGGCAGACCAGAAGTCGAAGAACAAGATGCGGACCATGGTGCTGGGTCTGTCTAGAGAAGAGTAGGCCCTATGCAACAGGTAAATAATTGCATCGTCCACCCCCACATGGGGCTGGTATGCCAATTGCAGTGGGTCTTGGACCGAACACACAAGTCTCCTTAATCAAGCCAGCACCAACCTCTCCATGACCTTCATTATGTGGTAGGTCAGAGCTATGGGCCTGTAGTCACTCAGTGCCACAGGACGACCTTTCTTAGGCACTGGGATCAGGCATGATGTTTTCCATAGCTCTGGAACTCTCTGATGGTACAGGCTCATGTTGAAGAGGTGCTGCAGGACTCCACACAGCTGGCTCGCACAGGCCTTCAGCGCACAAGGACTTATGGCATCCAGTCCTGGAGCCTTCCCAAGGTGGAATCTCTCCAGCTCTTTCCTCACCTTGTCAGCAGTAATGCTAAAAGGTGCTGTACTGTCAAGAGGTGTGGTTCTGTCAGAAGGTGGAGTAGAATTGCCTGGTGAGTGAGAGGTAGGAGGGGTCTGGCTCAGAGCTAGCTGGCTACTGCTGACTGCTGGTGTGTGATGAAGGGGACAACAGACCAGTGATAGAGCTGCTGTTGGTGGGTGACTCAAACCTATTAAAAAACTGGTTCAGCTCATTAGCCCACTGTGTATTCCCCTCAACATCGCCCCTGTTCTTCTTATGGAAACAAGTTATTTCTCTCATCCCACTCCACATGGCCCTGATATTATTTTCCTCCAATTTCTTCTCCAACTTTCTCCTATAGATGTTTCTGTTTCCCCCAAGTTCCCGTTTCAGCTATTTCTGTACCTTCTTGAGTTCTGTTTTATCCCCTGCCTTAACCCTGTAAGGATTAATGTTGATTACATGATCTACCTCTCCTGCAGCTAGTGTTTCAGATCCGCACCTGTCATGTGATAGGTCAAAAAGTATGGAAAAAACCCCAAAATATACCCAGATGTACCAAGCATTTCACATCACTAGATGGTAGACACATATAGCTTTTTACGTTATTTTGCCCCAGTTTCTTTTGAGGATTTGTTAGTGTTGGTGGGCTCTATGAAATCCTCCTCCTGCTCTTCAGATATCTTGCCTACCTCAATGGTAAAAGAGTTAATTGGCTCAGTGGGTACATCTTTGGTTAATATCATTAACAGTTCACTTGAATCTAGTTGTGTCCCCTCATATTTTAAACATGCAGTTGTGCAGCCACTATTAAAAAAAAACTAACCTTGATCCATCTGTTTTTAAAAACTTCAGGGCAATTTCTAAGCTTCCTTTTATTTCTAAGCTTTTAGAAAAAGTTGTTGCCAAGCAGCTCACTGACTTTCTGATTGAACACAATATTTTGGACAAATTTCAGTCAGGTTTTCGTCAGAAACACTCGACAGAGACTGCTTTTCTCAGGGTGTCGAATGATATTTTAATGTCATCAGACTCTGGCAAATGCTCTGTTTTAGTGTTATTAGATCTTACTGCAGCATTTGATACTAGTGATCGTTGTATTTTGTTGCAAAGGCTTAGAGATTGGGTAGTGATTTCTGGAAAAGTTCTGGATTGGTTTTCCTCCTACCTTTCTAGTAGGAGTTTTTCCGTGGCTGTTGGCTCTTATTCATGACTCTGCTCCTTTAACCTGTGGGGTGCCTCAGGGTTCTATTCTGGGTCCACTTTTATTTGCCCCGTATATGCTGCCACTTGGTTCTATCATCAACAAATTTAGAGGTGTGTCTTATCACTGCTATGCTGATGATTTACAATTGTTTTGTTCTTTTATACCTGACCATGCTGACAGTTTAAAAATTATTCATGACTGTCTGTCGGCAATTAAGGACTGGATGTCTAGTAACTTTTTGCAACTTAATACTGACAAAACTGAAGTCCTTATTGTAGCACCTGATAATCTAATTCCTAAGATGGTTAATAGCATTGGTTCATTAAGCTCTAGTGTATAGTCTAATCTAAAAAGTCTTGGTGTCATGTTTGACCAATCGATGAGTTTTGATCAACATGTCAAATCTCTGACCCGGAGTTTATTTTTTCCACTTTAGGCATATATCCAAAATTAGTAATAAATTAAATAAATTCCAAGGTTTTTATTTGGGTTTCAAATCTTTTATTGGGTTTTAGACTTTTATTGAGTTTTTAATCTCTTTGACTTAGTTTTTAACTTTTTTAATATGACCCTTCTCTCTTATCTCTTTGTTTTTTCTCTTATCTCTTTGTCTTATGTTCTGATTGTTGGAGCCTTGATTACTTTTATCCTGTTTATAGTCAGCTTCATGTGTGCCTGTTTGTGTTCATTCATCTTCTTCCGCTTAATCCTTATCGGGTCGCAGGGGGGCTGGAGCCTATCCCAGCATCTTTGGGCGAGAGGATGGGTCCACCCTGGACAGATGTAAATATGTGTCTAAAAGGATGTCACCGGACTGCAAAACAAATCTACCTACGGGTACAAACAAAGTAACCTGAATCTGAACCTGAACTTGATCCAGCTGACCTCGAATCCAGCTGGGGCCTCACCTATGTTATGACCCGAGCGCCGGTTCTGATCGCGCTCGGGTTAAAGTTATGTCTCGCTGACGGCCTTGACAGCTGCGGGCTGTATTCTGGCCTCACCGGGCTCTTACTGTGAAGGTGCTCGGTGGGGTTTCCGCCTGTCAACGGTCGGCCAGCTGAGCGTCATTACCGTCGTTAGTTTTGCCATATAAGCCCAGCACTGGCGACGGTATGACGCAGCAGTGTCAGTCGTTATACGTCTGAGCTACGGATGACTTGGACCATTATCTACCTTGTCTGCTTGTGGTTGACCGTCACTTCTCCGGCACCAGTAAGTGAGCTATTAGCCTTACCCCTTCCGGAAAGTAGACCTTTTTGTGTCTTTGCTTCAGCAGCCTGTGTAGCTAATTATTTAATCAACCTTTGCCTGTGTATGACTGTCTCCTCCTATGGACTCGTAAGTGAGCTGTCTAGCCTTACGCCTCCAGAAGTGTGTAGACTCATGTGTCATTGCCCCTGCATCTTGTGTTGTTAACCTTTCACCGTAATAAAACTCACTGTAAACTCACTGGTGACTGTGTGCATCTCTAGCTGGCTCGCGAGGGCCAGCGCATGACAGTACACTGCTGCCAAAACAGCGTTACGGTGACGCCAACCCGAGACGCTATTCACCAGTGAGTTTGAGTTTTTGGACATTTGCTTTTTCCTGTCTGGGTGCCGTGTATGTGAAGAATGCCGTCGCGGAGGAACCGTGTGTGGAGTCCGAGCCACGAGCTGACTGATGTGCTGGAAGTGGTGGATGAGCTTCTCATCTCCGCTTCTCTGCTAGACTATGACCATGGCATACACTGGTACCTGGACGCCGCCGAGGATATACTTTGTCATCTCTCTCCCCGCTACGCTGACCACCCAGAAGTCGACGCGAGGAGGGAGGACATTGCTGAGCAACGCGAGATCTACCTGATGATAGAGGAGGAACGCGGCATGAAGCAGGAGAAGAGGCACTCCTGCTCTTTGCTCATGGATCCTGATCCTTTCCTCGATCCGTTCCAGGAGTTCGCACCGTCTGGGGGCCGGCGAAGGCGTCGGCACCGCGGCCAGGCGCATCCTCAGCAAGCTCCTGCTCTGGATCCAGTTCCGGGCCGCCGGGATGACCCCCTCAACCAGCCGGCTGCTGTGAGTGAGCTGAGTCCTGTGCCGGTGGGCTCCGTCCATGGGTCCGTTTTTACCACCCAGCGAGCGAGGGAAGGCGCGATGTCCGCTACAGCTGATACCATCCTTTCCCTGGGAGACAGGCAAGTTCAAGTTCACTTACCTATCGATCATAGTGATCTGTCTTGTCTGACTCCTGGGGGTGAAGCTCGGGGTTCGCAGCTCCCTGAGCTTCTTTCCCCAGCTGTAGCCATTGTTATTAAACCTGCTGCCTCTGTGTCTCCTCCTGCGGAGCGGTCCTCGGCGTCAGTCCCACGCCATCGAACGAGGGGGAGGCCTGCAGCTCTGGGCAATATCCCAGCCCTGCAGCCGCGCTTTGGACAGAGAAGAACGGACCGCAGTGAGGAGCCAGAGCCGACGAGAGAGCGTCCCCAGGGTTCCTCAGGGATGCAGTCCGAGTCAGCAGGTCCAGGGTCCTCTGCCACCACGCCATACGGGTTATTGGCGTGGACGCCAGCGCGTGAGGATCCAGCTGCAGAGACCATCAGGCCGGCTGTGGAACCCGACGCAGCCGAGTGGGAGCCCGACGACGAGCTGCTTCTTGAACCTGGATCGGCGAAGTCCTGGACGGCTCCAGAGCCCGAGTGCAGGCAAGTGCTCTTTCTTGTTTTCCTGTATGGTGTGTTAGAGCATTTTTGCCTGCCTCATGGGGAGGCGAGTGAGGGGCAGCCGTCCGCTGCACCCGAGCTCGTCTCGCTGGGCTCTGGCGCTGCCGGTGGAACTGATCCCGGTCCTCTCTTGTTTTCTGAGCACCTCCACAGCATTACCGGTCCGGAGCCAGTCAAGGTCACGGGACCAGGGGTTCCAGGTTCGGAGATGGAGGTCGTCGCCGGAGCAGTCCTGACCCAGTCAGGGTCCGACGTGTGGGCCGAGGTGACCCAGTCGGGGTCCAACGTGGGTGCAGCGGTGACCCAATCGGGGCCCGTCCTGACCCAGTCGGGGTCCGACGCATGGGCTGAGGTGACCCAGTCGGGGTCCAACGTGGGTGCAGCGGTGACCCAATCGGGGCCCGTCCTGACCCAGTCGGGGTCCGACGCATGGGCTGAGGTGACCCAGTCGGGGTCCAACGAGGGTGCAGCAATTACCCAATCGGGGTCCGACGAGGTTCAGTCGGGGTCCGACTTAGGTGTGGCTGTGACCCAATCGGGGTCCGACGAGGTCCAGTGGGGGTCCAGCGCAGGTGCGGCTGTGACCCAATCAGGATTCGAGGGGGCCCAAGGTTTTGGTTGTCCCCCTCTCAGGAGCCACCAGCTGGGGTCCGTGAGAGGGCTCTGTTTGACGGTCTAGCGCCCCTGTCTTGTTCTGTTCAGGTGAGCGGCTGCATGCAATCCCTCCACGGTCCTGGTGGTTGTGGGATACGGGTCGGCCACCTGAGGAACTGCTTGGAGCGTTCGGCGTCTTGGGTTGGCCACCCAATAAACTGTGTGTGTTACGGGGTGACCTGGTTCGGCCACCAGAGGACTGGTTTCTGGGGGCATGGGACTGGGGCAGGCCACCTGATTATCATGTACTGTGGGACTATCTGTGGGCCCATACGGGGCCTGGTCATGTGAAGTACGTCTTGAGATTTTTTGTTGTTTCTCATAGTCTTAGTCAAGTCTGAGCAATTTTTTAGATTGCCTCTTGTTTTCTTGTAAGCCAAAGTCATAGTCTTAGTCAGGTCTGAGCAATTTTTAGATTGCCTCTTGTTTTCTTGTAAGCCAAAGTCATAGTCTTAGTCAGGTCTGAGCAATTTTTAGATTGCCTCTTGTTTTTTTTTTCTTGTAAGCCAAAGTCTTAGTCGTAGTCAAGTCTGAGCAATTTTTGATTGCCTCTTGTTCTTGTTCTTTTGGTAAACCATAGTCATAGTCATAGCCTAAGCTAAGCAATTTTAGATTGCTCCCTGTGTGTTGGTGTGTATTTTTTTTTGTTTTGTTCGTGTTTTGAAAGCCATAGTCAGGTAAAGCAATCTATATTGCCTGTTGTGTTTTGTATTCATAGTTTGGTCAAGTCTTGTCTTTGTTTTGTTCTCCCCTCCTTTCTTGAGGGGCTATTGTATGGGGATTTTGTTTATTGTTCCCAGGTATTTTCATGTATTTTTGGTTTCGTATGTTTTTTTTTGTCTGGTCATGGTCTTGTTCAGGGGTTGGTTTCTCTCCCTCCGCACCTGTCCTCCCACCTCCCACCCTGGGGGGGCGGGGGGGCAGGGTGGTTCCTTGGGGCGTTCAGAGTCCGCCCATGGAGGGAGGGTACTGTTATGACCCGAGCACCGGTTCTGATCGCGCTCGGGTTAAAGTTATGTCTCACTGCCGGCCTTGACAGCTGCGGGCTGTATTCTGGCCTCACCGGGCTCTTATTGTGAAGGTGCTCGGTGGGGTTTCCGCCTGTCAACGGTCGGCCAGCTGAGCGTCATTACCGTCGTTAGTTTCGCCATATAAGCCCAGCACTGGCGACGGTATGACGCAGCAGTGTCAGTCGTTATACGTCTGAGCTACAGATGACTTGGACCATTATCTACCTTGTCTGCTTGTGGTTGACCGTCACTTCTCCGGCACCAGTAAGTGAGCTATTAGCCTTACCCCTTCCGGAAAGTAGACCTTTGTGTGTCTTTGCTTCAGCAGCCTGTGTAGCTAATTATTTAATCAACCTTTGCCTGTGTATGACTGTCTCCTCCTATGGACTCGTAAGTGAGCTGTCTAGCCTTACGCCTCCAGAAGTGTGTAGACTCATGTGTCATTGCCCCTGCATCTTGTGTTGTTAACCTTTCACCGTAATAAAACTCACTGAAAACTCACTGGTGACTCTGTGCGTCTCTAGCTGGCTCGCGAGGGCCAGCGCATGACAAGCTAGTCCCCTCCGCTGCTAGCCCCGCTGCTTACCACCACTGTAGTTGAGCTCCGATCTGGCCTCTGTCCAGCTGGGGCCTCAGTAACTCCTCCGCCAAGCTCCGCCGCTGTAGTTGAGCTCCAATCTGGCTCCTGTCCAGCTGGGGCCTCGGTACCTCCTCCGCTGGGCCCCGCTGCCTACCGCCGCTGTAGTTGAGCTCTGATCCGGCTCCGATCCGGCTCCTGTTCAGCTGTTCAGCTGTAGCCTCAGTTAGCTCCTCCGCCGAGCCCCAATCACAAGATTCTAAGAATCTGTGCGGGAGGCTCAGCCGTCATCTACTGGGCCGATGCCGAGTCAGTGAGACAAACTGGGGACAGAGTCGCTCCTTTGTATCGGCGTTAGCTGCGACTAGCTGTAGCATTAGCTTAGCACATCCCATGGCTCCTTCCTCATCCTCCGTCTTCCGTCCGAAAATTCTTCAGAGGCTGAACCAGAATAATGATGTGAAGAGGCCCAATCACTCAACAATCACGTCAACACCTCCAGGGTTTGAAATCCTGGAGGATTGCTCTTTTCACGTGTCTTTTCACATCTCTTACTAAATCCTCTTTACACCAACTACAGTTAGTCCAGAACTCTGCTGCTAGATTACTAACTAGATCCAGTAGATTCTGTCATATCACTCCCATTTTGGCTTCCTTGCATTGGCTTCCTGTAAATTATAGAGTTGATTTTAAAGTTCTTGCTCTTACATACAAAGCCATTCATGATGAGGCACCTTCTTATATCAGTGATTTGCTCCATCTACACCATCCCAGCAGGTCTCTCAGGTCTTCTAATCAGAATCTACTGGTAGTCCTTAGCACTAGGCTCAGAACCAAAGGCAATAGAGCCTTTGAAGCTGTTGCTCCCAGACTTTGGAACTCTTTACCTTTTGAACTTAAATCTGCAACTCCCATTGATGTTTTTAAGAAGCAACTAAAGACCCACCTTTTTAGCCTGAGTTTTTAATTAATTATGTGTTGATTGTGTTTTTATGTACTTTTGCTGTTTACATTGTTCTTTTACTGCTTTATGAGCCTATATTTTTATTTGCTTTATTTACCATGTCAAGCACTCTAACTCTGTCTGTGAAAAGTGCTCTATAAATAAACTTATTATTATTATTATTATTATTATTATTATTATTATTATTATTATTATTATAGCTTACTGTTCTTCACTGGAGGACTGAGTTCAGCCCACCAGAACCGCGTCGAATCTGATATCACTTCCAGGGCACAGAAGAAGAGACATATAAACAATTACGCAACATATATTTCAACAGGGAGGAAGTATTTGCTCCAAATTTTGCCATGATTCTAAAAGGAATTATTTACCTTTTGAAGGGAAATATTTACTTTCTGGACAGCACAAAATAAACCGGAGCAGAACACTTTTTGTCTGCCATTGACGAAGCTGCACGTGATGGAGAGGACAATCCTGTCGGTTCCGTGGCATAATCTAACCTAAATTGAGGTGGAATAAATCAGAAGATAAATGTGAGAGTTTCTGGATGTGGGAGAGAAAGATGATAGATGATAGATGATGATAGATGTGTAAATTTAACGCTAATCTCCTATCATAAACTTTGGATCATATTCTACATCTTTCTCCTTTACAGTAAGCCATTATCTGTTGCCACTTTCAAGTTACAGCCTTTGGAATTTGTGATATCTAAACTGAATATTTTCTGGAAAAAAATCTTCACCACCAGAGGGTGCATGCAGATGGTGCGGATCTGCGACAGAAATCCTCTCAGAGTTAAAAGCCCTCTTCATTTAGCAAGTTTTTCAGCTCATTTGTGATCCAAGGTTTATTATTTGGGTAACAGAGGACCTTTTTGATGGAGGTAGAATTATCCACACAGAAACCAATAGAATCAGTGATACAGTCTGTTAGGCCATCTGTATCTTCTCCATGAGCATCATAAAAAGCTTCCCAATCAGTGGCTTCCAATGCACCACAAAGTGTCTCCAAACCCTCAGGAGACATTTCCTCACTATCTTTACTGTAGCTTGTTGTTGTTTAACAAATGGCTTATGTTCAGGCAAACCATGATGCTCCTACCTCTAAACATCACTGCTGGTATGGTATTTTTGGGCTGATGTGCAGTGCCATTTCTCCTCCAAACATGCTGTATGACATCCAAAAAGTTCAATTTTGGTCTCATCTGACCAGACTATATTCTTCCATTATTTCACTGGCTTTAAATGCGTTTCAACATGCTTTTTCTTCAGCAATGGAGCCTTGCGAGGTCAGCGGGCATAGAAGCGATGTCGGTTGAGTGCAGGACTTATTGTTTTCTTTGAAACAGCAGTACCTACTAACTCTAGGTCTTTCTGGGGCTCTCCACAAGTGGTCTTTGGCTCTTGGATAACTCTTCTGATAATTCTTTTGACTTCTCTGCCAGAAATCTTGTGAAGTGCTCCTAGTTGTGGCCAAATGATGTTTTTCCCACTTCCTAATGTGTCATATCTGGGCATGATCATAGGATCATGTCCACACTATGTTTTTTCATTGTTCTCTCTGTGAGTATTTATGGTTATTATTTGCATTATAGAATAGAAGAGAAGAGAACAGAATAGAATAGGCTTTATTGCCATTGTACAGTTGAACAGCCCAACGAAATTGTGGGCGCTCCACCAGGCTACTGCACAATAAAGTAAGAGAGAAGAATTTGAAAATAAAATGGTTACAGGACACACAGTTAATCATCTGACTAAAGTAAAAATAAATATAACAAATAGCCCATAGGTACATACACCAGTATGGTAGTGGCTTCGTGGGTGGAACTATGTTCATAAAAGTGTGGAATGCAGAACACATAATACGAGTAAAATGGCCCAAGGATTATGGAAAATATGTACAGTAGTGATTTCACGGATGGGTCAATATACATGAAAGTGAGGAGAGCAACCACAGGTGAGTAATACTGATAATTAAAAGGTCCTCAGTTCTGTGCATGTGAGTGTTCAGAGGGAGGGGGTGGGGCCTCTGACTGTTGGCAGTTCGGGTGGCCCTGGGGACGAAACTGTTTGTCAGTCTGGAGATGTGGCTCCTGATTGATCTGAACCGTCGTCCAGAAGGAAGCAGGTCAAACAGGTGGTGGGCAGGATGTGAGGGGTCTCCTTTTATGGCCTTGATCCTTCTGAGACAGGAGGCTCTGGAGATGTCTTCCCGGGAGAGCAGAGGGCTGCTGATAATTTTTTTGGGTGGTGTTGACGACCCTCTGCACAGCCTTCCTATTGCCCTCTGTGTCCCCCTGGGTCCTCTGTCTTTGTCTTGTGTGTCATCCCCTGTTTGGTTCTGAGTCTCTGTGTGTATCTGTTTACCGATTGCTCCTTCTCCTGTTTTCCATACCCATAGCCACTCTCCCACATGTGTGCTCTGTTCAGCCCTTGATTGTTCGCCCAGCTGCCTCCCGTTTGCAATTATCAGTTCCCCTATTTATGTCAGTTTGTGTTTGTGTTCTGTCTGGCCTAGTCTTCGTTCACTCCCGTGATTTCCTGTGCTCCTACAGTTCTCCAGTGATTCTCTGTGAATTTATTTTGCCTAATTATCTCCTGTGTCGTTCTCAGTCCCCGTGCTGTCATGTGTTTGTTCTTTTGAGTTTTTTGTTAATAAATTATTATTTTGTGCACCATAATCCTGCCTGCACTCATGGGTCCTTCGTCCAAACCGTCATCTGCCCAGAGGGCAGATTATGTCAGTATGAGGCCAGCAACCAAGGACCCAGCAGGCAGGCCAGCAGCTGGTTGTTTCGACTCAAGACAGCGGTGGGCAGTTGGACATTCCAGTCCCTTGTCTCGAATGCTCGCACCTCCCACACATCAAAGGAGGCTCTAACTCACCTAGAGGTGGCGATGAAGGTGGTGGAGAAGTTCCCCACCCTGTAGGGCTGCCCCGAGGTGAAGATGCTGCTCATGGCCACCTGCAGCTATATCTGCCAGACTTGTCTGGAGCTGGCGCCGCACCCCCCAACCCCAGAACTCTCACCAGCCCCACAGCCACCACACAGGCGGGAGGAGAGTTTACCGCCTACGCCAGTTCCTGTGACAGCTGTTGCGCCGGCTCCCACAATGCTGGCTCCCATTGGACTTCATTTTCCTGTATCCTAAATTTTTCACATCTTTAACTGCTGCATCACTATTTTTGAAAGCCCAAGGCCCTACACAAGGGCCTGCTGGGTGCCAGCACGGTGGGCTTACATTTTGATGTAGGAAAATATCTTTATTCTCTCAGGCAGACTTTGGAACCAAGTATTGTTGACGTCTGTGAATATAGCAATATAAATGGACAATTTTTGATATACTGTTGCAAGGTTTAGTTTTCAAGTTTACAGGACTAAATGTTAGATAAAGATAATTACTGTAAAAAAAAAATAAAGCAGAACATTTAGCAATTAGCAAATACTAGTGCATACCTGTGCATGTCCGTAGAAAGCAAGTGTAAGCATGCATTTCTGCATGCCCGCCTTGATCTTTGACATGGTACCCACACATGCCCGTAGAAACCAAATGTAAGCATTTCTGCAGCATGCCTGCCTTTGATCTTTGACATGGTTACCATGGCAACAGCAACCATGGTAAAACCTGCCTTTGATCACGTTACCACTTGCTTTGACATGGTTACCAGGGCAACAGTAACCATGGCGAAACATGCCTTTAATCTCTGACATCACCACTCGTTCAGTTATGCCTGCCTTTGATCTTTGATGATGTCATAGCGAGTCCTATGAAACCTGCCTTTGATCTTTGATGTCACCACTCGTTCAGTTATGCCTGCCTTTGATCTTTGACATGGTTACCTTGGCAACACAAAGTCCTATGATCGTGACACAGCCTACCTGTGCATGCCTATAGAAAGCAGGTGTATGCAAGGGTGTAAGCAAGCACATCAGCACTCGTTCAGTGATGGCCGCCTTTGATCTTTGATGATGTCATAGCGAGTCCTATGATCATGAGTGATGCCTGCCTTTGATCTTTGATGATGTCATAGCGAGTCCTATGATTGTGAGTGATGCAGTCCAAGGACAGATAATTTTTTCCCACATAAGAAGTCGTTATACATAGGAACATCATAGGACATCATGCAGGCATCACAGGAACATCATAGGCGGTCCTATGATCTTTGGCTGTGATACACTGACAGACACACACACTGACACACTGACAGAGATTTCTTGAATTTATAGAGTGATTGATTATAATTTTATTTATTTGGCCAGTCAAGGAGCTCAGCACGATACAGGACCATAGTACTGATGAGTCGGACGGCACAACGACAGCAGAGTGGGAGAGCAGCAGCAGTCATCCCTGCAGCTGGAGGCTAGGCAGCGAGTGAGCGGGACCATGGAAGCTGGGAGCCCCGGGGAAGAACAGCGATAGCCAGGCACGGAGATGACACAGTGGAGCACCTGGAACGAGGGTACTGAGAGCAGCAACGAAATGCTCGGGTCGGAGAGTGATGCCGACGAGAGTGACGCTGAGAGCCCAGAGGGAGGGCACCAGCAGCCAGACATGGAGGCAGCACAGCGGAGGGCCTGGAACAAGGGTGCTGGGAACAGTGGCGAGGTGCCGGGGTTCGGAAATGATGCCGGCAAAAGCGATACTGTGAGCCATGGGAGTGAGCAACAGCAACCGTGTGCCACGGAGGTCAGACAGTGTCTCGTGCTGGAGCTCATGCCGTCCTGGACGAGGGTGCCAGACGTTACGGCGAGGCGCCCGAGACAGCGTAACAGCGCCAGCGAGCAGGCTTCAGGTCTCCCCAAAGTTCAGCCACGGGGGGCCAGAGTGTTCAGAACAACGATGGCAGCTGCAGCAGTGTTGAAAGCAGTCAGGAGCAGACCAACGAGCACGGAGACACGGTGTGCCGGACAGCAGCACGGCGGGTCCTGAGGAATGAGGCAGTCAGTGGTGAAGAGTGACATTTTTGCAGGAGAGGTTGGTTTTGATCCCGGAGGTGGACGGCGGCCAGGGACGTTCATGCCATGAGGCTACGTCTGGCTGCCGGTGGACATAGGTGTGACTTAAATATCATTGATGTAAATATGTAGAGATAACACTGCTGGTGTGCATGTGAGTATGTATGTACAGTAGGTTATGGGATTATTTTACTTATTTTAGAGACACGGTCCAATTTAGTTATTTTTTGTGTGTTTATTTTGAAAAAAAAGGAATAAATGCTGGTTTGAGTTATTCTGTGTGAATGTGAGAGGCCATTTTCCCACAGTTCATGATTCCTTATTCCCGAGTGCACAATTCGGGTCCTAAATTAGGGAGGGTCTTGATTGTGTGTCTTTTGCATTTTTGTAAGGGGGAGGGGTGTAGTGAGTGTGGTGTGTGTGTGTTGCCGTACTCGCCCCTGGTGTGACGTCAGGCGGGCACGGCCCTTGTGTATAAATAGTTCAGTTCTGATAATGAAGGGTGAACTTGCTGCATGACAGACGAGACGCCTGTCCCTCATTTTACAGACATAACAGTACCCATGTCCTCGCCCTGAGCTACTGCTTTATTCCCTGTTTCTAGGACATGGACCCAGCACACATCCTCACCTTGAGTTTGTATTTTTGGCTTTTCTGTACTTATTATTATTCATTATTATGTCTGCATTTGTGTTCTGTAGGATTTGTTCCATGCTCGGTTCTCAGTTTATTATTATTATTATCTTCTTTCTCACTGCAGGTTGTCTGCAGGCACTTCCAGTTATGACTGGACCCCATCCAGGGGTCTGGGCTCAATAACTCAGTCAACTTAGTCAAGTCCATTCTTATTTCAGTTCATTTTCTACGTTAAGACCTTTCTCAGAATATGAGCTGTTCCCAGTAGGCTTGCTTTCCAGATTGTTTCAAATAATAAGTCGATTCCTAAATCTGACAAGAAGTGCCTCATTGTCACTGTTTCCAGAGCTCCAGTCACTACTGGTATTACTCTTGTCTTAACTCCCCATATTCTCTTAAGCTCCCATGTTAGATCACTGTACTTTTCTATTTTCTCATCTTCCTTGGTCCATGATCTGGAGTGTATAGGGACTGATTGCAACATCAATAGTAAGGCATTATTTTTCTTTTTGTGTCTGGTCTTCTAGCTTGAATTACTTTATCTGTTTGTAATATGTATTCAACCATATTTCACTGTCCTCCATTCTACACATGTTTACTCAGTATGTCACATGCCACACTAGACACAATAAAACACTGGACTTATTCTACGCAAACACTAAGGAGGCGTACACCTCATCACCACTCCCCCCACTCGGGAGATCGGATCACAACTTGGTTCATCTTCTGCCAGCGTACAAACCCAAGTACACAGACAACCTCCGGCCATGCGCACAGTGAAGTTATGGTCTGAGGAGGCAATGGAGGCTCTAAAGGACTGTTTTGAAACCATTGCCTGGGAGCAGCTCTGCGATCCACATGGTTAGGACATCGATGGCCTCACTCACCATCACGGACTACATCAGCTTCTGTGTGGACAACACCGTTCCCACCAAGACCATACGGTGTTGCTCAAACAACAAACCCTGGATCAACCCTGAGATAAAAACACTTCTGAGAGAGAAGAAGAGGATCTTCAGGTCGGGGAACAGGGAGATGCTGAAGTCCGTACAGAGGGAGCTGAGGAGGAAGATCAGAGAAGGCAAGGACAGCTTCAGGAAGAAGACGGAGGTCAAGCTGCAACGGAGCGACATCGGCGGGGTCTGGAGAAACCTTAAAACCATCTCTGGGCTCCAGAATACCTCCCCCCAGGCCACGGGGGGCAGGGAGTGGGCCAACAATCTGAACCTGTTTTTTAATAGGCTTGACCAGTCGCCCCCCCCCCCTGACTGCACAACAACCACTGCTGCCTCTAAAGTCATCGAGACCTGCTGTCCACACCACACTCCACCAACACCCCCCCCCACCTCCCAGCACACAGCCCCCCAACCTGACCCTCACTAAGAACCAGGTGAGGACGGAGCTGAGGAAGATCAAGGCGAGGAAGGCCTCGGGACTGGATCAGCGCGAAGCTCCTCAAGTCCTGTGAAGACTAGCTGTGTGGGATTGTGGAGCACATCTTCAACCTGAGCCTGAAGCTGGGGAGGGTACCACAGCTGTGGAAAACATCTTGTGTGGTACCTGTACCAAAGACTTCCCACCCCAAAGACCTGAACAGCTACAGACCAGTGGCCCTGACGTCTCACATGATGAAAACCCTGGAGAGACTGCTACTTGCTCACCTCCGCCCCCTGGTGGGACCAGCGATGGATCCACTCCAGTTCGCCTACCAGCATGGCATTGGGGTGGAGGATGCAGTGATCTTCCTCCTTCACTGCTCTCTGTCCCACCTGGAGAAGCCCGGGAATGCGGTGAGGATCATGTTTTTTGACTTCTCCAGTGCTTTCAACACCATCCAACCAATGATCCTGAAGGACAAGCTGCTGCGCGCAGGGGTGGACCAGCACCTGTCATCATGGATCCTGGACTACCTCACTAACCGGCCACAGTTTGTGAGAACCCGAGATTGTGTGTCTGACACAATCATCAGTAGCACGGGGGCCCCCCAGGGAACAGTTTTGGCTCCCTTCCTGTTCACCCTTTATACTGCGGACTTCTCACACAACACAACACACTGCCATCTACAGAAGTTCTCTGACGACTTGGCGATTGTTGGCCTCATCTCCAACGGAGATGAAGCTGAGTACAGAGGACTTATCCAGGACTTCGTGGACTGGTGCCATCGGAACTGCCTCCAGATCAACACGAGGAAAACTAAGGAGCTGGTGGTGGACTGCTGCAGGCATGGGCAGCCCCTCACAGTACCAGTAAATATACAGGGAACAGACATTGACATGGTGATATCCTACAAGTACCTGGGTGTTCATCTGAACAATAAACTAGACTGGTCACACAATACTGACGCACTCTACAAGAAGGGACAGCGCAGGCTGTTCCTACTGAGGAGACTCAGGTCTTTTGGTGTACAAGGGGCGCTGCTGAAGACATTCTATGACATGGTGGTGGCATCAGCCATCACTTTTGGAGTGGTCTGCTGGAGCAACGGCATTACAGCAGCTGATAGGAAGAGACTGAACAAACTGATCAAGAAAGCTAGCTCTGTCCTGGGGCAGCGCCTTGACCCAGTGGAGGAGATAGGAGAGAGAAGGATGGTGGCTAAACTGTCATCTCTGCTACAGTCCGAGTCCCACCCTATGCAGGACATACTGGACGCACTGAGGAGCTCATTTAGCAGCAGACTACATCATCCTAGGTTCACAACCGAGAGGTTTCGCAGGTCCTTCCTTCCTACGGCTGTCAGACTGTATAACCTAAGCAGGGCTGCTCACAGAGATAGCAAAAAGACGTGACGACCTAATAGTATTGAATGCAAAAGACGCAACAAACTTACACAAATGGTCCCCTCCAGTATACAACTAGGACAATATCAGTCGCTATGGAGGGTGACAATATGTATGGGTACATATTCATACAATGTAGGATAACTAAGTAGACTGTTATGCTGTTTATTGCATCTAGCTACAATGCTCCTCACTTTGTATATATATTTATGTATTTATGTGTACGTATGTATATCCACTGCTCTTATTTATATTTTTCGTATCTTCTTAATTATTGCTCTGAGTGTTGCTATCCCCGTGCTGTTGCAATCCTGGAATTTCCAGATTGTGGGACTAATAAAGGCTTATCTTATCTTATCTTATCTTATCTTTATCCATCCATCCATCCATCTTCTACCGCTTTTCCGGAGGTCCGGGTCGCGGAGGCAGCAGTTCAAGCAGAGAAGCCCAGACTTCCCTCTCCCCAGCCACCTGCTCCAGCTCTTCAGAGGGGATACCAAGGCGTTCCCAGACTAGCTGGGAGACATAGTCTCTCCACCGAGTCCTGGGTCTGCCCCGGGGTCTCCTCCCAGTGGGACGTGCCTGAAACACCTCAAGTGGGAGGCGTCCAGGAGGCATCCTAATCAGATGCCCATACCACCTCAACTGACTCCTTTCAATGTGGAGGAGCAGCGGTTCTACTCTGAGCCTCTCCCGGATGACTGAGCTCCTCACCCTATCTCTGAGGGTGAGTCCAGCAATCCTACGGAGAAAGCTCATTTCAGCCGCTTGTATCCGCGATCTCGTTCTTTCGGTCATTACCCAAAGCTCGTGACCATAGGTGAGAGTAGGAACGTAGATTGACTGGTAAATCGACAGCTTTGCCTTAGAACTAAGCTCCCTCTTCACCACAACAGACCGGTACAACGTCCGCATCACTGCAGATGCTGCTCCAATCCGTCTGTCGATCTCTCGCTCCATTTTCCCCTCACTCGTGAACAAGACCCCAAGATACTTAAACTCCTCCACTTGGGGCAGGAGCCTGTCCCCAACCCGGAGAGGACAATCCACCTTTTTCCGGCTGAGGACCATGGACTCGGACTTGGAGGTGCTGATTCTCATCCCAGCCGCTTCACACTCAGCGGCAAACCGTCCCAGCAAGAGCTGTAGGTCATTGCTGGATGAAGCCAACAGGACAACATCATCTGCAAACAACAGAGATGAGATCCTGTGGTCACCAAGCATGACACCCTCCATTCCCTGGCTGCGCCTAGAAATCCTGTCCATAAAAATTATGAACAGGACCGGTGACAAAGGGCAGCCCTGGCGGAGTCCAACTCTCACTGGGAATGACTCCGACCGAGTGTTGGCAATGCGAACTAAACTCTCACAACGGTCGTACAGAGACCGAATAGCTCGTAACAACAAGCCCGATACCCCATACTCCCGAAGCACCCCCCACAAAAATCCACGAGGGACGCGGTCAAATGCCTTCTCCAAGTCCACAAAACACATGTAAACTGGTTGGGCAAACTCCCACGAACCCTCAAGAATTCTCGAGAGGGTAAAGAGCTGGTCCGATGTGCCACGGCCAGGACGAAAACCACATTGCTCCTCCTGAATCCGAGGTTCGACCAACGGCCGGACTCTCCTCTCCAGTACCTTGGCATAGACCTTCCCAGGGAGGCTGAGGAGTGTGATCCCTCTAAAGTTGGAGCACACCCTCCGGTCCCCTTTTTTGAAGAGAGGAACCACCACCCCGGTTTGCCATGCCAAAGGCACTGCCCCCGACCTCCACGCAATGTTGCAGAGGCGTGTCAACCATGACAACCCAACAACATCCAGGGCCTTGAGGTACTCGGGGCGAATCTCGTCCACCCCCGGGGCCCGGCCACCAAGGAGATTTTTAACCACCTTGGCGACCTCAGCCCCTGTGATAGGCGAGTCATCCCCCTCGTCCCCAAACCCTGCTTCCTCTGTGGAAGGCGTATCAGTGGGATTGAGGAGATCCTCGAAGTATTCCTTCCACCGCCCGACGATATCCCCAGTTGAAGTCAACAGTGTCCCATCTGCACCATACACAGTGTGGACAGGGAGCTGCTTTCCCCTCCTGAGCCGCCGAACAGTTTGCCAGAATCTCTTTGAAGCCGACCGAAAGTCTTGTTCCATGGCCTCACCGAACTCCTCCCATACCCGGGTTTTTGCTTCAGCAACCACCCGAGCTGCACTCCGCTTGGCCTGCCGGTACACCTCAGCTGCTTCGGGAGTCCCACAAGCCAACCAAGCTTGATAGGACTCCTTCTTCAGCTTAATGGCCCCCCTCACCACTGGTGTCCACCACTTGGTTCGGGGGTTGCCACCACGAGATGCACCGACCACCTTGCGGCCGCAGCTCTGGGCTGCCGCTTCAACAACAGAGGTGGAGAACATGGCCCATTCAGACTCCATGTCTCCAGACTCCCTCGGAATGTGGTTGAAGTTCTTCCGGAGGTGGGAGTTGAAGACCTCCCGGACAGGGGCCTCAGCCAGACGCTCTCAGCACACCCTCACTATACGTTTGGGTCTACCAGGTCTGAATGGCTTCCTCCCCTGCCATCGGATCCAACTCACCACCAGGTGGTGATCAGTTGACAGCTCTGCACCTCTCTTTACTCGGGTGTCCAAGACATACGGTCGCAGGTCTGATGATACGATAACAAAATCGATCATCGACCTGCGGCCTAGGGTGTCCTGGTGCCAGGTGCACATATGGACACCCTTATGCTTGAACATGGTGTTCGTTATAGACAGACTGTGGTTAGCACAGAAGTCCAATAACTGAACACCACTCGGGTTCAGATCGGGCAGGCCGTTCCTCCCAATCACCCCCCTCCAGGTTTCACTGTCGTTGCCCACGTGCGCATTGAAGTCCCCCAGTAGGACAATGGAGTCTCCAGGAGGAGCACCCTCCAGCACCCCAGTCACAGACTCCAAAAAGGGTGGGTACTCTGAAACATCATTTGGTGCATAGGCACAAATGATGGTCAGGACCCGTTTCCCAACCCGAAGGCGCAGGGAAGCAACCCTTTCGTCCACCGGGGAAAACTCCAATATAGAGGCAGCAAGGTGGGGCGATACAAGAATACCTACCCCTGCTCGTCGCCTCTCGCCCGGGGCAACTCCAGAAAAGGCCAAGCTCCAGCCCCTCTCCAGGAGACTGGTTCCGGAACCGGAGCTGTGTGTTGAGGTGAGGCCGACTATGTCTAGCCGGTATCGCTCAATCTCGTACACCAGCTCAGGCTCCTTCCCCACCAGAGAGGTGACATTCCACGTACCAAAAGCCAGTTTAGAAAGCTTGGGATCAGTCCGCCAAGGTCTCCGCTTTTGACTGCCACCTAATCCACATAGCACCGGACTTCCATGATCCCTCCTGCAGGTGGTGAACCTACTGGAGGGCGGACCCATGTAACTCCTTCGGGCTGAGCCCGGCCGGGTCCCATGGGTGGAAACCCGGCCACCAGACGCTAGCCTTCGAGCCCCTCCCCCAGGCCTGGCTCCAGGGTGGGGCCCCGGTAACCCCATACCGGGCGGGGTACACTGAATCCTTGATATACAATTTATCATGAGAGTCTGTTGGATCGTTCTTCGTCTGGCCCTTCACCCAGGACCAGTTTGTCTTGGGAGACCCTATCAGAGGCAAATTGCCCCGGACAACATAGCTCCTGGGATCACTGGGGCACGCAAACCCCCCCACCACGATAAGGTGACGATCCATGAGGGGGCTTATCTTATCTTTATAATTTATAATATTATAATCCCAAAGTAATTTTGTCTCATTTTCACTTACAGCTTCTGCCTTATGCTCATATCATTTCACTCAATGTTGTAATCCATATTTCTTGGCCAGTCCCCAGTGGACCGCTGTTGCCACTCTATCATGTCTGCGTTTGTATTCTGATTGGGCCCTTTTGCTTCACTCACTAACCAAGTGGGTTACCGTCTCATCTTTCTGTTGACACATCCTACAAAGAGGTGAGACAGGCTGTTTCTCAATTTTTGCCTTCCTGTAGTTGGTGCGAAATGCTTGATTATTATTATTATTATTATTATTATTATTATTATTATTATTATTATTGTCATGACTGTCATGGTCTTGTCTCCCATTTCTCTGTGCATGCTTCATGTGTACCCCCTGTCTGTCATTGTCTGTGTAGCCCCGCCCGTCCTGTTCTCCGTCCCTGCAGCCACTTCCCTGCTGTCTCCGTTTGCCCCTGATTGTATCCACCTGTTCTGTGTTGTGTTGATTACTCGTTGTCTATACTGTATATGTCTGCATCAGTCTTTGTCAGTTGTGGTGTCCTTGTCAGTGTTTTGCGCGTTATGGTACTTCCTGCCTTGTATTTTCCTGTCGCGCCTAACCCTGCCTTGCCGAGTCCAGTGTTATTTTATGTTTCCAGCTCATTAGCTGCGCCTATATTTTGTGTTTAAATAAACCCTGCAAACTGTCAGTCCAGTGTTTGGGTCCTGAATTCTGCCCCAGAGGGGCTCAACCTTGACATTAACAGCAGCAGTTCTCATGTCTTTACATCTTTATTAGCTTATTCTTATATATAGTGTGTTTCTTTTCATCAGGGCTCGGTAGTAAGACTCAGATTAATGAGGGGGCGAAGTTTTTGTATTTTTCTTCTGGTCTTTCTTTCACTTTTCTTCCTCAGGGCAATGAAGAACAATAGAGGTGGGGGCGGATGCATTGTTTACACACGCAACCAGCTGATTGCGCTAGGGAGGCCAGCGCTGCTGTCCGGAGCAAAGCCCCTTATCTCGTATGAGCTGAAGAGGTGATGCCGCAGGCAAAGGGCTGGAGCCAACATGACGGGGAGGCGAAGGAAATATAAGCCGGCTGTACCGATGTTCATCACGGGTAAGGTGAGGCTGCTGGGGAACAAGGCAGATGATCTCACAGCACTGGTCATGACGCAAAGGCAATATCATGAGTGTAGTTTCATGTGTTTTACAGAAATGTGAGCTGTTAGCACTTAACCGGCCCATGGTGCTAACGCAAAAACTCAACATACCGGGAGAAATCAGACGGAAACGGCGTGGATGTCAAGCTGGAGTAAGATGGCGGGCAAGGAATATAAAGTACAGACCCGTCCTCCCGTCCGTTATCATGGGGAACGTACGATTGCTACTCAATAAGACAGACGAGCTAGCGGCCATGTCCCGCTACGAGAGCGTCTTCAGAGAGATTAGCATGATGTTGTTTACTGAGACGTGGCTAACAGAACTAGCAACAGATGCTAACATCGAACTGGAGGGTTTCCACGCAATACGGCAGACCGGACACCAGACAGTGGGAAGGCAAGGGGCGGAGGAGTGATAATGTATGTCAATAACAGCTGGTGTAAACCGGGCCACATCACAGTTAAAGAGCAACACTGCAGCAAAGACATTGAATTGCTAGCTGTTAGCATACGGCCTGTTTATCTCCCGAGGGAATACTCACACATGATCTGCGTTGTTATTTATGCAAATCCGACGGCGAACACTGAGGCAGCGCATGATGCCATCCACTCAGTCACTGGCAGGCTGCTGACAGAACACCCAGATGCTCTGCTATTCATCTCCGGTGATTTTAACCCTATCACACTGTCCTCCATTCTGCCCACGTTCACCCAGTATGTCACATGCCACACTAGAGACAATAAAACACTGGAATTATTCTATGCAAATACTAAGGAGGCGTACACCTCATCACCACTCCCCCCACTCGGGAGATCGGTTCATCTCCTGCCGGTGTACAAAACCCTAGTACACAGACAACTCCCGGTTGCGCACACGGTGAAGTTATGGTCTGAGGAGGCAATGAAGGCTCTAAAGGACTGTTTTGAAACCACTGCCTGGAAGCAGCTCTGCGATCCACATGGTGAGGACATCGATGGCCTCACTCACACCATCACGGACTACATCAGCTTCTGTGTGGACAAATCCGTACCCACCAAGACCATACGGTGTTGCTCGAACAACAAACCCTGGATCAACCCTGAGATAAAAACACTTCTGAGAGAGAAGAAGAGGATCTTCAGGTCGGGGAACAGGGAGATGCTGAAGTCCGTACAGAGGGAGCTGAGGAGGAAGATCAGAGAAGGCAAGGACAGCTTCAGGAAGAAGAGAAGATAAGATAAGCCTTTATTAGTCCCACAATGGGGAAATTCCAGGATTGCAACAGCACAGGGATAGCAACACTCAGAGCAACAATCAGAAGGCAAGAAAAAAAAAAGCAAGAGCAGCTAATATACATATGTACATATTACTATAAATATATATACGTATATATATATATATATATATATATATATATATATATACACACAGACACACAGTGCGGAGCATTGTAGCTAGATGGAATAAATATATAGATATATAAATATAAACACACCCAGTGCGGAGCATTGTAGCTAGATGCAAGACAAGATGGAGGACAAGCAGCAACAGAGCGACATCAGTGGGGTCTGGAGAAACCTTAAAACCATTTCTGGCCTCCAGAATACCTCCCCCCAGCCCACAGGGGGCAGAGAGTGGGTGAACAATCTGAACCTGTTTTTTAATAGGTTTGACAAACCGCCCTCCCCTCCGCCTGCACAACAACCACTGCTGCCTCTACCGTCATCGAGACCTGCTGTCCACCCCCCCTCCACCAACACCCCCCCACCCCAGCACACAGCCCCCCAGCCCCAACCTGACCCTTACTAAGACCCAGGTGAGGGCAGAGCTGAGGAAGATCAAGGCGAGGAAGGCCTTGGGCCCGGACTGCATCAGCGTGAAGCTCCTCAAGTCCTGTGCAGACCAGCTGTGTGGGATTGTGGAGCACATCTTCAACCTGAGCCTGAAGCTGGGGAGGGTACCACAGCTGTGGAAAACATCTTGTGTGGTACCCATACCAAAGACTTCCCACCCCAGAGACCTGAACAGCTACAGACCAGTGGCCCTGACTTCTCACCTGATGAAGACCCTGGAGAGACTGCTCCTTGCTCACCTCTGCCCCCAGTGGGACCAGTGATGGATCCACTCCAGTTCGCCAACTAGATGGCATTGGAGTGGAGGATGCAGTGATCTTCCTCCTTCACCATTCCATATTCTACCTGGAGAAGCCTGGGAACACGATGAGGATCATGTTCTTTGACCTCTCCAGTGCTTTCAACACCATCCAACTGGTGATCCTGAAGGACAAGCTGCTGTGCGCAGGGGTGGACCAGCACCTGTCATCATGGATCCTGGACTACCTCACAAACCGGCCACAGTTTGTGAGAACCCAGGATTGTGTGTCCGCACGATCAACGGTAGTACGGAGGCCCCCCAGGGAACGGTTTTGGCTCCCTTCCTGTTCACCCTTTACGCTGTGGACTTCTCACACAACACAACACCCTGCCATCTACAGAAGTTCTCTGACGACTCTGTGATCATAGAGGACTTATCCAGGGCTTCGTGGACTGGTGCCATCGGAACTGCCTCTAGATCAACGCGAGGAAAACTAAGGAGCTGGTGGTGGACTGCCGCAGGCAAAGATAACCCCTCACGGCACCAGTAAATATACAGGGAACAGACATTGAGATGGTGACATCCTACAAGTACCTGGGTGTTCATCTGAACAATAAACTAGACTGGTCACACAATACCGACGCACTCTACAAGAAGGGACAGCGCAGGCTGTTCCTACTGAGGAGACTCAGGTCTTTTGGTGTACAAGGGGTGCTCTTGAAGACATTCTAAGATTCGGTGGTGGCATCAGCCATCACTTTTGGAGTGGTCTGCTGGGGCAGCGGCATCACAGCAGCCAACAGGAAGAGACTGAACAAACTGATCAAGAAAGCTAGCTCTGTCCTGGGGCAACGCCTTGACCCAGTGGAGGAGATGGGAGAGAGAAGGATGGTGGCTAAACTGTCATCTCTGCTGGAGTCCGAGTTCCACCATATGCGGGACATACTGAACGCACTGAGGAGCTCATTTAGCAGCAGACTACATCATCCTAGGTGCACAACCGAGAGGTTTCGCAGGTCCTTCCTACCTACGGCTGTCAGACTGTATAACCTAAGCAGGGCTGCTCACAGAGATAGCAAAAAAACGTGACGACCTAATAGTATTGAATGCAAAAGACGCAACAAACTTACACAAATGGTCCCCTCCAGTATACAACTAGGACAATATCAGTCGCTATGGAGGGTGACAATATGTATGGGTACATATTCATACTCTGTTGGATAACTAAGTAGACGGTTATGCTGTTTATTCCATCTAGCTACAATGCTCCTCACTGTGTATATATATGTATATATTTATGTGTACATATGTATATTCACTGCTCTTATTTTCTTATCTTCTAAATTATTGCTCTGAGTGTTGCTATCCCTGTGCTGTTGCAATCCTGGAATTTCCCCATTGTGGGACTAATAAAGGCTTATCTTATCTTATCTTATCTTATATAAATTCTGACTGTAGCATCCCAATGTGGCACCAATACTGAGATTCAGACCAGGCAATGTCTTCTAGTCTTCGACTGTTCAAAATTGATGAGCCTGTGTGAATTGTAGCTTCAGTTGCCTGTTCTTAGTTGACAGCAGTCTTCTGCTGCTGTAGCCCATCTGCTTCAGGGGTCAGTGTGTTGTCGGGGTCAGTGTGTTGTCGCGTCACAGATGCTCTTCTGTACTGTTTGACAGTCTGGGCTCAAGCAGCCCCTTCTACAATAAGACATATAGGTTCATTATATAATCAAACTCTAAAAATCTTGGACAAAAAGCCCATTAGGTGGCATCACTGTTATATTTTAAAAAAATACAACCTATTGAGTTTTGAGAGTTTCATTGACCTCTGTTTTCTGAAATTAATTTTCAAATGTTTCCATAAATCAGCACCTGAGCCACTTGCTGGTTTCATCCAAAGACAGGACAGCAGCAGAGCCACCAGGAGTTCTGTTAACAATAACTGTAAAATATTCCACCGCAGAACCACATTTGGACAAACAGCTTTCTCTATAAAGGGCAGTCACATCTGGAACACAATGCCAAATGAAATTAAAATAATGTAACGTGCTGCTCGACATGGCGACGTCCCACCGGGAGGCTCGAACTCACGCCTCCCGCTCCAGAGTCCCGCACTCTACCTGTGTTGCCAATAGGGTCAACCCACTTGGCAAGCCAAGTAGGGTGCTCATATTGAGTTCGCTACAATAATAACGGACTTTAAAACATTCACTAAAAAGGTTAAAAACTGGCTGAAAAATAAACAAGAATGTACCCATGTATGAAATGATTGTCTGCAGGGTGAGAGTGAATGAAGGGAAGGAATGAATGTGTTTGTTTATAGTGAGTGACGAAGGGAGGGAGGCCTGAAATAGGCAAATGTGAGTCAGGTTGTTATATTGTGTATTTATAATCTTTTGCATTGATGTATGTGGTTATTGTTTATTCTGTTTTCATTTTTTCTTTTCCTTATCCTTTTTTTCTTTTTACTTGTTTCTCCTTTCTAAAGCCCATCCAGGGACAAGAGTTGCAAATTAGCTAATAGCTATACACTCTTTGTGCAACACATTAGATTGATTGTCATTTGATTAATTGTCTATGTTTATTGCACTGTCCCTGTCAAATAAACAAATAATATAATATAATATCTCAGTTCTAACAAGTAATTATTTGAGTTACTGTTGCCTTTCTGTCAGCTCAGTCCAGTCTGGCCATTTTCCTCTCACCTCCGGCATCACACATTTGGGCCCAGAGAACTGCTGCTCACTGGATATTTTCTCTTTTTCAGACCATTTTCTGTAACCGCTAGAGATGGTTGTGTGTGAAAATCCCAGTAGATCAGCGGTTTGTGTGTCATGAGTCTGAGCTCTAATTTCCCCTCTGAGCTCAGACTCAGTTTATTTCTGAGTTTTGTATGTGTGTCATTATTATGTTGTCAGTTCTTTGTATATATTTTGGTTTGTTGACACTCAGAGCCCTTCCTCTTGTCCAGACACTCCCACCAACTACTCACACTGTCTCCCTGCCATCTCAAGCTGTGAGTAGTTGATTAATCAGGTCACCTGCTCACTCAGCTTCCCACACCTGCCGCTGATCTGCTGCCTGCTATTTAAGGACTGCTGGTTATTCTCACAGTGTGGCAGCATTGTCTGAAGTCCAATATCTAAGGACTACCCCTGGTGTTATTTGGACTCTCTCCTCATCTTTCATCTCCTCCAGAGCGATCTCAGCTCTGGAGTGCCATTTCTGTAAGTTGCTTTGTTTGTATTTTTGTGTTTGAGCACTGTTCTGGATTGTTTTGTTCTCCTTTGTTAATAAATGTTACACTACAGTTCAGCGCGTGAATCTGTCTCTCTCTCTGCCCCAAGGAGAGTTTATGACATTCTGAAAAGGTGACAACAGCCATGACGACACCACAGTGGTGGGACTTATTCAGAGGGATGAGGAATCAATGTACAGGGAAGAAGTTAGAGGCCTGGAGGGCTGGTGCAGGGAGAACAATCTGGTGCTCAACGTGGACAAAACGAAGGAGATGATTATCGACTTCTGGCGGTCACGGCCTGAGCACGTCCCCCTCAGCATCGGCGGCCGTTCAGTGGAGAGAGTAGAGAACATCAAGTTCCTCAGAGTGCAGATCTCGCAGGACCTGACCTGGAGCAAGAATTCCTTGGAGATCAGGAAGCGGGCCCAGCAGAGACTGCACTTCTTGAGGAAACTTAAACAGGCCTCTCTCCCCATCTGCATCCTCAGGACCTTCTACAGAGGTGTGGTGGAGAGTGTTCTGACGTACTGCATTGCTACATGGTACTCCAGCTGCAGTATGTCAGACAAAAAAGCCCTGCAGAGGATAGTCAAGGAGGCGGAGAGGGTAATTGGAGTCTCCCTCCCCTCTGTCCAAGAACCTTTTCAGAACCGTTGTAGGAGCAGGGCACCGAACATTGTCAAGGACCGTTCTCACCCTCTGCATAAACACTTTGAACTTCTGCCATCTGACAAACGATTCCGGAGCATCAGAGGCAGAACCACCAGACTGATTAACAGCTTCCTTCCACAAGCTGTCAGGATGCTGAACAGTTGATCCGGAATCTCTCATACACACTACTGCACCTACGGACATGATGTATATTAATTGTATATTATAGTTCTGGTTAGTTTTCAAGTATGTCTCAGGGATGTGTGAATGGCTGTGTTGGGGTGGGGGGTGAGGGTGTGTGTGAGTGTGTCTTAAATTATGTTCTTTTTACTTATGTGGATGCCAAGAGAAACACAATTTCATCTTGCCTGCACTACAGTTGTATGTACAGCAATAAGACAATAAAGGTTGATTTGATTTGATTTGACATGTTCAACATCACGTAAATCCCGTTTCTTCCCCATGCTGATGCTCGGGTTGAACTTCATCAGCTCGTGTTGACCAAGTGTCTACATGACTAAATGTACTGATTTGCTGCCATGTGAATGGCTAGACATACAGTATGCATTAAAATGTATTGGGCAGAATGGTGGTGCAGTGGTTAGCACTGTTGCCTCACAGCTCGAAGGTTCCAGGCTTGAATCCCCAGGCTGACAGGGGTAGGAACCTTTTTCTGTGGAGTTTGCATGTTCTCCCTGTGCTTTGTGGGTTTACTCTGGGGGCTCTGGTTTCCTCCCACAATCCAGAGACACGCATGTTAGGTTAATTAAGTACAGGTTCTTATCCTTATTAAAAAGCAGTTGAACAGGTGGACCTGCTGAGTGCCAAGTGAGTGTATAGCCCAGGTCTATTGAAAGCTGTGGCATAGCTTCTAATCTTTGAACTCATCATCATCATCATAGCAGTCGTCGGGAGCGACAATGACTGTTTCATTTAGGTCTTATCAGATTCTTCCACGCAGCTAACAATGAATATAAAAATACAGTGTGCTGTGCCTTGTGCGAATGTGCAGTGGGTGTGCTGAGTTTCTGTGGAAGGCAGTGCTGATCAGGGCAAATAAAAGTCAGAGTGGAGGAGACTAGAGATGGAGGGGGTGGTGTGATGGCCTGTGGGTAGAAGCTGTTTGTCAGTCTGGATGTAGGGGATTTCACACACCTGTAGCACGTTCCTGATGGCAGGTGACTGTGTTGTGGATGATCCTTGATAATACTGTATTGTGGGCCCTCCTGAAGACCCTGGTGGTGTAGATGTCCATGAGTGATGGAAAGGCTGCAGCAATGGATTGTGCAGTTTGTTTTTTATCGCACACTGGAGAGCCTTCCTGCCCTGAGCGGCTCAGCCACCGTGTCACGCTGTCATGCAGCTGGCGATGACACCCTCAACTGTACATCTAAGAAGCTGCTGGGGAAATTGGCTGACATCCCAAATTTCCTCAGCCTCCTTCGGAAGTGCAGTGTCTGCTGGGCTTTGGTGGCCCCTGTGAGACCAGGTGAGATCCTCACTGATGCCAGTTCTGAGGAATTTAAAAGTTCTCACCCTCTCTAATTCTGTCCCTCCAATGTGTATTGGAGTGTGCTGTCCCTCCTCCCCCCTTCCTGGGATCAACCATGCAACACTTTCTGCAAGCTTCCTGTCTATCAAGCCTATGAAGTCTTTCCTTGCATATTGTCAGATGCTAAAAATTTGTCATTGTTCTTTACATAGTAGAGGTTACCATTCCTTGTCCTAGTCCCAAAAACACAGAAGCATTTTTTATATGATAGGAGGGTTGTTTTCTCCATCACCGTCTCCCCCGCTCACACCCCCATCCCTTTCCCCCGTCCTCATTTTCAGCTCACTGTGACATGATGGCCGCTCACCGGGGGAATCCTTCTAAGTCCATCGCTTTTGGCAACTAACCACATGCCGGAGCTAAAAATAGCGCATCAAAAGTTCCAGGCATGCTAATTTGAATAATTCATTGTTGCTTAAAGACAGCTTTTAGATGGGGTTGGGGGTGTGGGGGGTGTAGACAGATAAATCCCTGCCAGGATCTGCTGACTTCATTTGCACAAAGCCCTGGAGTGTGGAGGGTAAGCCGCCGCTGATGCACAATAACGGACAAGTTTAACATTTTAGGAGATTTGGTTCACCTGCATTGTGAGCATTTTTTTATGTTGTGTGAAATAAAGATTTCCTGCCTTTCAGCTCTGTGTGAATTATGAAATCTATCAGTTGTACATCAGTAATAGACGCTAACGGTTAAGAGTTAATCAGTGACTGAAAGGGTTATTTATGGTTTAAAAATATTTAATTATGAGGGGATACTGTCACAATGGCATCCCCATGACAAGATGGTGCCTCTTCTGCACGTGGGGCATCTCTGGTTGTCATTTTTGTTGTTTTATCAATCCTATCACTAAATGAAAGTGTCTTTGCTACACTGAGATATGATCAACAGTCATTGTACCGTATTAAACTGTCTATGGAAAGCTCATTTGACTCTTGGGAGGGCTACAGACCAACTTTTCCGCCCCTGTTTGTGTGTTCTCCCTCCTCACCTGAGTACCGGCTTTTCTTCGTGAGCTGGTGTCCTGGTAAGCCTGGGAAGAAGCCCAGGAGACGGTGTTGCAGAGCTGGCTGTCAAGCTAAGTGGAGACGAGCCCTCCGGATTGAGGGTTTCTGGTCTAGTGACCATGAACACACCCGGTGTCTGCTGCGGATGCCCACCCAGGACGTGACTACAGATGCTCCTCTGCAGCTGCTGGACTGCTCTCCCATCTCACAAGCACTTATGTCCAGGACACTTGCAGACGGGATCATGGTTTTGCCATCAGGGTCTCGAGTTGTCCTGCCTGACCGGAGGCTGACCGCCTGGCGCAGCTGGAAGTCATGTGACTGTGTCAGGTGCCTGCTGTCAGTTTCACTCCGATCAGCTGTGAGTGCAGCTGAGCTGTAGCCCATCCAGATGGCGTTGTTTAACGCTCGCTCCATTTCTAACACATCCCTCACTCTTAATGAACTTTTCTTGAGAGAGGATGTGGATCTTATGTTCCTGGTGGAAAAGTGGCAGAGAGAAAATGAGTTTTTCCACCTGAAGGGGCTCTGTCTCCCTGGCTGTTCTGTTACTGGGACTCCCCGGATTGCGCAATGTGGTGGAGGACTCACTGTGGTACACCGGGACAGCCACCTGTGCAGACTGGTAAACTCTGAGCCCTGCTCCTCGTTTGAGTCTCAGATAATAAAAGTCAGGACCTTTAATGCCTTTTATTGTGTTTTAATCTACCGTCCTCCTGGTCCTGCAAGTGTCTTTCTTATGGATTTTACAGACTTTTTACCTTCTCTTATTAAACTGGAGAGAGTTTTGATTATTGATGATGCTACATGTAACACAGCTGTTGACTTTTTATCCATCACTCATTTTTATAACCTCATCCAGCAGGTTTCAGGCCCTACACACGCTGAGGGTCACACCTTGGACCTTGTTTTTTCTTTGGGCCTGAATATTGAAAATGTGTGTGTGGATGACGTCCAGGTCAGTGATCACAGCTGTGTGCTTTTTAATGTTAATTCCCATCAGTAAATGTGAGCCACACTTACTGATGGGAATTAAAGATCCTGACTCCTTCACTCAGACATTAGACAGCCACTGTATGGCTATTTTAGACAAAGTGGCACCAGTGAAATCTGTCCTTGCTTCTCCTAAAAAGTCTCATCCCTGGATAAATGACTCCATTTGATCCTTTAGGAGAAACTGTCGTAAGGTAGAACGCTTATGGAAATCCACCCAACTGGAGGTTCACAGACTCCATTTAAGGGAGCTTAAAGCCTCTTTAAATGATGTGTTGAGGGATTGAGGGATGCCAGGAATCAGTATTTTTCAAAAATAATTTTCACAAATAAGAAAAATCCTAGAGTCTTATTTGACGCAATTAACACTCTTGTCTCACCTGCTGCCTCTCTAATCCCTGTGTTCTGTAAAGCAGACAGAAACAAATTTCGTAATTTCTTTGTTGATAAGATCAGAGATATCAGGGAAAACATGTTGACATCTTCTTCTCTTAACTGGGCCAGTGTTATGCCCTCTCCTTGTACTTGGTCCACTTTTAACCCAGTGACCCTTCAGGACATCACGGCTCTGCTGCAGAAGATGAAACCCTCCTCTTCCCTGCTGATGTACTAAGCTGTTTTTAGCTGTTTTTGAGTCAGTTGGTCCTTCAGTTGCTGAACTGATAACATTTCACTTTCAGCTGGTGTGGTTCCAGCTCCTTCAAACATGCAGTGGTTGAACCAACTCTTAAGAAGCCGAGTTTGGATCCATCACAGCCAAACAATTATAGACCAATCTCTAACCTTCCTTTCATATCAAAAATTCTGAAAAAGGTAGTGGCTGAGCAGCTTATGTCATTTTTGGCAAATTGTAATATCATGGATAAACTTCAGTTGAGCTTTCGGAAAAATCCTTCTACCAAAACAGCTTTGGCTCAAGTAGGTTCATTTTGTCTTCATGTATTTATTTACCTTTTGTTCTTATTAAAGACAAAAATAGAAATGAGATGTTTTTACCTTCTTTACATGTTTCAACTGTGCACTGCAGCCTTCATCAGAAGAGTCAGCTGATTGCTGCCAGGTGTCATTTAATCAGCTGACTTTTGTAGGCGGGGCCAGCCCAGCAGACCTGTCAGATCCACTGAGCCTGTCCCACTTTCCACCGTCCAATGGTCTCTGGAGAATGTGGTCCCAGATGTGGGAAAGCATAAAGGCCCCCTCATCCCAGTTCATGGTATCTTTTCCCCGCTTCCTGATTACTACGCCTACGAAAGTCAGCTCATTAAATGATTAAATGACACCTCGCAGCAATCAGTTGACTCTTCTGACGAAGGCTGCAGTGCACAGTCGAAACATGTAAAGAAGGTAAAAACATCTCCTTTCTATTTTTGTCTTTAAAAAGAACAAAAGGTAAATAATTTTAAAAAAAGACAAAATGAACCTACTTGAGCTATTACGTGGAAGTTATGGACAAAATTGTATCAAAGCCTTCCGCTAGCTGGAGAAATTGGAGAAAACACAGGCACGCTACAGAAACCACCTGCTTTAATCTCCATTGCAGAGATGAGGACGTCACACCAGCAAGCCTCAACATAAAAAATCCAATCCTGACCAAAAATGCAGAGAAAATTATCAATAAAGCACGGAAAGACCTGATGAAAGAACGTATAATAATGACGGCAAACAAAGTGGACAGAATCAACAACCAGATCAAGGAGGAAATGGACATTTTCAAGAAACACTACCTGACCGACCAGGAAACGCAGGAGCAGACAGAAGCACAATTAAAACACGCACACAAACAAGAATTCATTATAACGAAAAACCGCCATTTAAAAAAACTAAAAAAACTCACAGAAAGGAAGAACAAGCAAAGACAAACACACACGGAAACAAACACTAAGTGGGTCAAAAACTTATCAAAAGGCACACTCACGGACACGGAGAAAACAGTGCTGAGCAGAGGACTGAACTTCGCCATCACACCAGCCAGAATACCCCATGAAGAATACATCCTCGCAACAGAACTGGCATGTGAAAAAATCCAGGACCAAGGAGAAAAAGCATCACTCCGGAACGCAGTAGCAGGAATCCTCAAAACGGCCAAATTACCATAAAGCAACATTACAGAAGGAGAAGAAAAAGCATTAAACTCACTCAAGACAGATAAAACAATCACAATCCTCCCATCAGATAAAGGCAGAACAACGGTAGTTATGGACACGGAAACATATGAAAAACAGATGGAAACCATGTTGGCAGACAGCAGCACATACGAAATCATTAAAACAAACCCCACAGAAGAAAAGAAAAAATGCTAAAAGCCCTTCTTAAACCCCTATTAGAAAGAAAAAAATCACAAAGGATGCATATGATCACCTGATTCCCACAGCCAGCATCACCCCCCAGATCTATGGAACCCCAAAAATACATAAGAAGGATATCCCACTGCGGCCAATAATAGACAGTATCGGATCAGTCACGTACAACTTATCAAAAGCCCTGGTTGAAATCATCAAACCCCTCCTTGGACTATCAGATTTCCACTGCAAAAACTCAAAAGAGCTGGCACAAGAACTCAAAAATATGAAAATAGAATCAGACGAGATCCTCATTTCACATGCTGTCATTTCATTATTCACAAAGACCCCTGTTGATGTCACACTACATATAGTGTAAGAACGCCTCAGAAATGACAGAACCCTAAAAAGACGCACCAATCTCACAGTTCACGACATACCTGAACTATTACAATGTGTTGCAAAATCCACCTATTTTCAATACAGAGGAAAAATCTACAGACAAAAAGAAGGATTTGCAATGGGAGACCCACTATCAGCCATTATGAGCAGCTTTTTCATGGAGGAGCTGGAAAACAAAGCCATCAACACAGCACCTACACAATGCAAACCCACCCTCTGGAAGAGATACGTGGACGACATTCTGGAGAAAATAAGGAAAGGACACACACAAGAACTCACTGACCATCTGAATAGCACGGACAGCACTGGGAATATAAAATTCACACACGAAGAGGAGGAAAATGGCACCATAGCCTTTCTGGACATAAAGATCCACCACAACGATGACGGCAGCATAAAAATCACAGTCTACAGGAAACCAACCCACACAGATCAATACCTACTATGGACATCGGAACACCCCACAGCACACAAACTATCAGTTGTCAGGACATTATATGAATGGGCCACCATCATCACAGACCAAGAAGACAGACAGGAGGAGGAAAACCACATAAAACATGCACTTACACGCTGCCAATATCCAGTATGGGCCATAAACAAAGGGAAACAGCAAGTCAAAAACAAAGAAAACAAACAGGAAACAAGACACAGAACAAAAGCCAAAATCAAAAACAAGGACACCATAACTATACCATACATCCAAGGGATAACGGAACCAATTCAAAGGATCATGAAAAAATACAAAATAAACACAGCAGTAAAACCACACAAAAAATTAAGACAGTTATTAGTACACCCCAAGGACAGAATAGAACAAGACAAAAAATGCAATGTAATATATGAAATATCATGCAGATCATGCAACAAAACCTACATTGGAGAAACCGAAAGATCATTCACCACAAGGAAAAAAGAACACCAGAAGGAATGTGAGAAGGAAACACAAGGACGACTCACAAGATCACAAAAAGAAAAGGCAGAACAAGAAACATTAAAATCAGCAATATCAGATCACTGCAAAAGAAATAATCACATCATGGACTGGGACAACGCAAAAATTATTGGATCTGAGAGCAACAGACACAAACGCTGGATCAAGGAGGCCATAGAGATCAGGAAGCGAGGAAAAGATAGCATGAACCGGGATGAGGGGGCCTTTATGCTTTCCCACACCTGGGACTACATTCTCCAGAGACCATCAGATGGCAGAAAGCCGGGCCGGCTCGGTGGATCTGACAGGTCTGCTGGGCTGGCTCCGCCTACAAAAGTCAGCTGATAAAATGACACCTGGCAGCAATTAGTTGACTCTTCTGACGAAGGCTGCAGTGCACAGTCGAAACATGTAAAGAAGGTAAAAACATCTCCTTTCTATTTTTGTCTTTAATAAGAACAAAAGGTAAATAAAGAAACAGCTTTGGTCAGAGTCTCCAGTGACATTATGATGGCGGCTGAAACTGGTAAATACATAGTTCTGGTTTTATTGGATCTTTCTGCTCCCTTTGATACTGTTGATCACTGTATAATGATCAACAGACTCAAAGAGCTAGTTAGCTGGTTCTGTTTTAAAATGGTTCTCATTGTACCTCACCGGAAGAACCTTTAACGTGTCCGTGAATCAGATCTTTTCTGAAACAGCACAATATTCATGTGGGGTACCACAAGGCTCAGTTTTAGGACCCATTTTATTTCTAATATACATTTTGCCACTGGGATGGATAATTAGCCAGTTCAAAAATATTTCTTATCTTTAAGCTGATGATATTCAGTTGTATTGTTCTTTTAAAGAGTCTGAGTTTCACATGCTGTCATCTTTAACTAACTGCATGTCTAACATCAAACAGTGGCTAAGTGCAAACTTTTTACAGCTTAACTCACACAAGACAGAGACATTAATCATCGCTCCTGAAAACAACATTCCACTTATTAAGCACCATGTGATGGCTCGCTTTGTCTGCTCATCATCCGCAGCTGCGCGCACACCTGCTCTCCATCACTGTCGGGGCTATTTAGACTGCGCTGCCCTTGGATCAGCGCGGAGTGTTCTGTCTCCATACTCTGATGAGACCTACACCCGCCTTCATCCTCGTCTTAGAGCCTCCTTGCCACAGCCTACTCTCGTCTGAGGATCTCGCCTCCTGTCATCCATCGTCAGGGAGGATCATCACCTCCACACCAAGTAAGCCTTCATTCTATTCATCTTTGTCAACACTCATCCCCTGTGCTCAGGCGGAGATCCGTGGCAGCGGACCACTCTCTCTCCTGGCAGCGGACCGAGCTGCACTGCACTTTCCATGAACTCACCAACCACCCTTGTTTAGTAGAAGGAGTCTCTGTCTAATTTGACCTTGTTGTTATATTATACAGTTTCTTTAACCTGTACTGTATTATCCGAAATAAATAAATAAATAAAATAAATAAATTCAAAACTCACCAACCACCTCCAGCTGCAACTGGGACAGCGGGCGCTGTCTTCCTGGCTGGAGCCTTCGAGCTGAACCTGAGCCTAAAGCCATCTCTACAAACAGTAAGCACTAGATAATTCTGTATATCCCCTCAGGGGTCCAACTCTAACTCTCCCTGTCTCTGCTTGTCCATAGGGTTGCCAGGTTGCACGGTGCTCTGCTCGCCCCCGGCTGCTACACTATCACACACACACACACTGAACACAATAAAGATAATTGTATCTACTCTTGAGTCTGAGTCTGCTCTCTGGGTCAGTAAACCATGTCAGTATGACTCCGCCAAAGCGACCCAGCAGACAGCGCGCTAGTGCGTAGAGTTAACAACCTAGAGGCTTGAGTAGATCAATTACCTTACCAGCAGTAGATCATCCTCACTCAGCTGACCCGAATTAATGACCTGTTGGATCACCTGGCAGGTCCGCAGGCTTTTCCTCCGGCTCCAAGTAGCGCCTCTGCTCCCGCTAGCTCCCAACCCAGCCAACCCATGCAGGCTCCTACACCCCGGCTAATACCAATCCTCACTCCCACCCGCTTTAGTGGTAAGCTAGGGGAGGCTAGGGGGTTCATTCTCCAGTGTGAGATGGTTTTCCAGCGGGTGCCTGGGGACTTCCCCACAGATCATAGTGAATCGGTTACATAGTCAATCTCATGGAAGGGCAAGCGTTAGCTTGGGCCCATGCAGTGATGGCTAGGGTGAATTATGCTAGCTTGACATATAACCAGTTTGTCAGCGAGTTCAATGAGGTGTTCGACCACTCCGACCGAGACAGTGTGCTTACCTCCTGGCTGTTAAACCGAAAACAGGGAACCAAGTCTGTAGCAGACTATGCCGTCGATTTCCGGCTGGTGGCCACAGAGGTGGGGTGGGAGGACGTCTGCAGCATATTCATCAGGAGCCTTAGTCCTAGCCTGCGGGATGAGCTGGCCCGCTTAGAAAAGCCAAGTAGACTAACAGAGCTAATTTCCCTAGCCATTAGCCTTCACAACAGGCTAAGGGGGCGGGCAACCGAGCGTAAAGCTTCCGGTCACTCGGGGACCCAGTTTCATCGCTCCCTGCAGTCTCTCCTATTGGCCCTACCTCCCTCTGATACCCCGGATGCCCCAGAGCCAATGGTAGTGGGACAGTCGAAGCTGCCGTTAGCTGAGAAACAGCGCCACCGCAAGCTGGCGTTGTGCCTCTACTGTGGTAGTCAGGAGTATGAAGTACCGTCATGTCCCATATGGCCAAAAGAGGGAGTCTGTGCATCGCAGTAGGGGGACTCACGGACTCACCTCAATCTAATCCCCTCTCTAGATTTCTCCTACCAATTTGCTTCATTCACAATCAGACTGAGATAGCCACACACGCCTTGATTGATTCTAGGGCTGAGCAGAGCTTCATTTTGGGGGAACTGGCAACCCGGCTGGGGCTCTCCTGTCAATCGTTGAAGACCCCACTCAGACTTATTGCCCTGTCTAAGGCCCCTCTTGGTTCAGGTTCAGGTTCAGGTTCCTTTATTTGTACCCGTAGGTAGGTTTGTTTTGCAGTCTGGTGACATCCATATTTACAAGCCACTAATTACATTCAACATAGACACAAACACAGGCACATATGAAGCTGACTATAAACATGATAAAAATACTCAAGGCTCCATCAATCAGGGTATAAAAAGACAAAGAGATGAGAGAAAAACCAGAGGTAAGAGAGAAGGGTCATATTAAAAGTTAAAAACTAGTCAAAGAGGTTAAAAACTCAAAGGTTTAAAACCCAATAAAATATTTACAACCCAAGTAACATCCTACAAAAATAAGTAAATATAAAATGGAGTTAATAAATAGGTACCTAAATTATGTGCAATATATTGTTACAGCTTGTTCAACTCTTTGACAGCAGCAGGAACAAAGCTGTTTTTGTAGCGCTGGGTTCTACTTTTTGGGACAGCAATCCTCCGTCTTGAGGGAAGAAGCTGAAAGTTGCAGTGCAAAGGGTGGGAGTCATCATTTCAAAGGAACCCCAATTATATTGGCATGTTAGCTCTATATGCTTTATTTTTATGTTAGTAACATAACTATAATATAATATTTTTGAAAATAATTCCCAGTTTTATATATTTTTAAAAAACTTTATTACGATGTAAATCGCCATTTTTGTTTACGTAGCAATGCATTCTGGGTAGTGACATAGAATGGTTGCAGCGGTTTTTTCTGTCTTATACAAGCCAAGAAGCGAAGCTCCTAACTACTGCCATTTGTCAGTGAAAATGCCACACTGCGCAGCTTTTGGATGTAATTTCCAATCAAAGGGAAATAAAGAGAGCGGGGTGAGCCTCCATAGCTTTCCTAAAGAGGGAAAGTGGAGGAAAAAGTGGGGCGGCAGCGGCTCAGCAGGTAGAGCAGGTCGTCTAATAACCCGACGGCTGGCGGTTCGCATCACGCTCTCCCCAGATATTCTGCCGTTGTGTCCCTCGGCAAGACACTTCACCCGCATTGCCTCCAGTGCCCATAACACTGGGTATGAATGTGTAAAACTGTTTAAATGCTCGGTGGTGGCCGGAGAGGCCGTTGGCGCGGATTGGCAGCCACATTTCCCTCACTCTTCCCTCAATTTACATCGTAATAAAGTTTTTTAAAAACATATAAAACTGGGAATTATTTTCAAAAAAATT
Source organism: Pholidichthys leucotaenia (assembly GCA_020510985.1). NCBI lineage: Eukaryota > Metazoa > Chordata > Actinopteri > Cichliformes > Pholidichthyidae > Pholidichthys > Pholidichthys leucotaenia. Next base: position 1,865,896 of record CM035845.1, read on the forward strand.
ATATTATAGTTATGTTACTAACATAAAAATAAAGCATATAGAGCTAACATGCCAATATAATCGGGGTTCCTTTTAAAATGGAGGTAGCCATCCTCTGTACCTGTCTGGTGTACAGGGATGTCAGGCTCAGCTGTGGCTCACCAAGCAAATGACTGGACCATCTAACTACCTGATCCAAGGATTTCCTCTGTTTCAGTTTTATCTGACCAAACCATGACACTAAAGAAAAGGATAAAACAGATTCAATAAAAGCCCGATAAAACATTGTCATTATGGTTCAGTCAGTTTGGAAGCGTGTAAGTTTTCTCAAGTAATGCAAATGTTGCTGACCCTTTTTGCACACCCTTTCACAGTTCCCCTCTTGCCATAGTATTCCAACAGACCGCCCTGGTTTCAGTCATTGTGTCTGGTAATCATCGAGAGGAGCTGAGGTTATTTGCGCTGCTGGTTTCCTCAACCCCAGTTATCCTTGGCTATCCCTGGCTCCGACTCAACAACCCATCTGTTGACTGGCGCTCTGGAAGTGTGGTTTCATGGAGCTCATTCTGCCTCAGTGCCTGCCTGCAGTCCGCTGCTTGCTTGCCGTCCATACCCCTGGGTGTCCCCGTCACCCCCTTCCTGACTTGTTCAAAGTCCCTCCGGAGTATCACGACTTGGGGGCCACCTTCAGTAAGACCCAGGCCCTATCTCTTCCCAACCACCACCCATACGACTGTGCGATCAATCTCCATGCTGGAGCCCCACTGCCATCCAGTCGACTTTACAGCCTGTCAGCACTGGAGCAGGAGGCTATGGAAACTTATATTAAGGAGACGTTAAACTCAGGCATAATCCATCCCTTGTCCTCAGCGGTGGGGGCAGGGTTTTTTTTCATGGGCAAGAAGGATGGTTCGCAGAGGCCATGTATTGACTTCCGTGAATTGAATAATATCACCTTCAAGGATAAATACACACTTCCCCTGATTAAAACGGCATTCGATTCCCTCCGGGGGGGCCTCCTGGTTCACCAAGCTGGACCTCCGCAATGCTTACCATCTGGTGCGGATCTGGGGGTGCGATGAATGGAAGATGGGATTCTGGACCCCTAGCGGGCATTTCGAGTACCTGGTAATGCCGTTTGGGCTGACCAATGCCCCTGCCATATTTCAGCGCCTCATTAACAATGTGCTGAGGAGCTTTTTGGGCTCATTTGTCTTTGTCTATCTAGATGACATCTTGATTTTTTTTCAGTCCCTGGATGAACATCGGGTACATGTGAGGCGAGTCTTGCAGTGGCTCCTGGAGAACAAGCTCTTCATTAAGGCCGAGAAAAGCGAGTTCCACACCTCCAAGACGTCATTCCTTGGATTCATCATTTCCCACAATGAAATCATCCCGGACCCTGAGAAGGTAAAAGCGGTGGTAGATTGGCCCTCCCCTTCCTCTAGGAAGCAACTGCAGCAGTTTCTAAGGTTCACCAATTTCTACCGCCACTTCATTAAGAATTATGAAGTGGCTCTTCCCCTGAGCCGTCTTACATCCTCCAAGGTGCCCTTCCGGTGGATGGAGGAGGCTGAAGCGGCCTTTGCTGAGCTCAAGTGTAAATTTTCTTCCTCTCCCATTCTGGCACAGGTGGATCCCGCCCTTCAATGCCTGGTAGAGGTGGACGCCTCGGACTCAGGGGTTGGAGCCGTGCTATCCCAGCGCTCCCCGGTTGATGGCAGGATCCGACTCTGTGCATTCTTCTTCCGTTGTCTATCCCCAGCGGAGCAAAATTATGACATCGGTGACAGGGAACTCCCGGTGGCCAAGCTTGCACTGGAGGAGTGGTACCATTGGCTGGAGGGGGCCTCCCAGCAGTTCATCGTCTGGATGGATCACAAAAATCTGGAGTACCTCAGGACGGCCAAGCGCCTGAACGTGCGCCAGGCCCACTGGTCCCTGTTTTTTGGACGCTTCAATTTCACCATCACCTACAGCCCTGGGTCCAAGAATACCAAGCCGGACGCCCTGTCCAGACAGTTTGCCTCGGATGCGGCAGAAGTGGCAGAGCATCCTATCCTTCCCCCATCGTGCATCGGGGGCGCCCTCTCGTGGGGCATCAAAGAAAAGGTCCTGAGAGCACAGGAGGCCGAGGCAGACCCGGACGGGGGGCCAGCGAGGAGGCTGTTTGTCCCATCTGCCTGCCGTTCGGGGCGAGGTGATCCATTGGGTCCACTCTCCCAGGTTCTCGTGCCACCTGGGGAGGGCTCACATGGTGGCACTCCTTCAAAGGACATTTTGGTGGCCTTCGCTCCAGAAGGACATCGGAGAGTACATCCGCGCCTGCCCCCAGTGCACCACCGGCAAGTTGTCCTCTTCTCCTCCGGCCAGTCTGCTCCATCCTCTCCCCACCCTCGGCAGGCCCTGGTCCCATGTGGCTTTGGACTTTGTTACCGGTCTCCCACCTTCTAACCACCACACCGTCATCCTCACCATCGTCGACAGGTTTTCTAAGGCTGCACACTTCATTCCCCTACAGGGGCTGCCTACAGCGAGGGAGACTGCGGACCTTCTTGTTCAGCATGTGGTGAGATTGAATGGTATTCCCCTGGACATCGTCTCCGACCGGGGACCCCAGTTTATTTCTCAGGTGTGGAGGTCATTTTGCAATGCCCTTGGGGCTACAGTGAGCCTGTCCTCTGGATACCACCTGCAGAGTAACGGACAGTGTGAGCGGGTGAACCAGGAGTTGGAGGCTGCGCTGCGGTGCGTCACCACCGCCAACCCGGTGTTATGGAGCACCCACCGCCCATGGATTGAGTATGCTCACAATACTACCGTCTCTTCAGCGATCAGCATGTCCCCGTTTGAGGCCTCGCTGGGCTACAACCCCCCGTTGTTCCTGGAGGAGGAGAAGGACGTCGCCGTCCCTTCCGTCTGAGCCCACCAGAGGTGCTGCTGCAGGCTGTGGAGAGCGACACGGACCACACTGCAGCGCACAGTGGAGCACAGCACCACGACCGCTAATCATCGCAGGACTCTGGCCCCTCCCTACCGGGTGGGTCAACAAGTATGGCTGTTAACAAAACATATTAACCTCAAGGCGGAGGTGAGGAAAATGTCTCAGCGGTTTATTGGGCCTTTCACCATAACCCGTATTATCAACCCTGTGGCTGTGCGCCCAGCTCCCCCCCCCCCCGCCCTCTCCGCATCTGTCCAACCTTTCATGTCTCGCAGGTCAAGCCTTTCTGTTCCAGCCCTCTCTGTCCCCCTCCCAGGTCTCCACCTCCGCCAGTGGTGATCCACGGCAACCTGGCGTGGAAGGTCAATGCCATCCTGGACCTCCGCCACCGGGGTCGCGGCCTGCAATACCTGGTAGACTGGGAGGGTTACAGCCTGGAATGGAGTTACTGGGTGTGCCCCTCCTTTGTCTTGGACAATCAACTCATCAGGGACTTCCATCGGACACACCCAGGTAGGCTGGATCGGCCACTGAGAGGCACCTCGTAGGGCGGGAGTACTGTGATGGCTCGCTCTGTCTGCTCGTCATCCACAGCTGCGAGCACACCTGCTCTCCATCACTGCTGGGGCTATTTAGACCGCGCTGCCCTCGGATCAGCGCGGAGTCGTCTGTCTCCATACTCTAATGAGACCTACACTCGCCTTCATCCTCATCTTAGAGCCTCCTTGCCACAGCCTACTCTTGTCTGAGGATCTCGCCTCCTGTCATCTGTCATCAGGGAGGATCATCACCTCCACACCAAGTAAGCCTTCATTCTATTCATCTTTGTCAACGCTCGTCCCCTGTGCACAAGCGGAGATCTGTGGCGGCGGACCACTCTCTCTCATGGCGGCGGACCAAGCTGCACTGCCCTTTCCACGAACTCACCAACCACCTCCAGCTGCAACCGGGACAGCGGGCGCTGTCTTCCTGGCTGGAGCCTTCGAGCTGAACCTGAGCCTAAAGCCATCTCTACAAACAGTAAGCACTGGACAATTCTGTATATCCCCTCACGGGTCCAACTCTAACTCTCCCTGTCTCTGCTTGTCCATAGGGTTGCCAGGTTGCACGGTGCTCTGCTCGCCCCCGGCCTGCTACACTATCAGACACACGCACGTACACACACACACTGAACACAATAAAGATAATTATATCTACTCTTGAGTCTGAGTCTGCTCTCTGCGTCAGTAATCCATGTCACACCACATGGGTACCCTAGGTTCCTCTGTCCAGGCGAGTCTTCGGAATCTTGGTGTTAGTTTTGACTTGGCTATGTCTCTTGAGCATCACATTAATCAATTAATTAGAAATTGTTTCTTCCATCTGAAGAATATTTCTAAGTTGAGAACCCTGGTGTCGAAGGCGGAACTTGAGATGATTATACATGCTTTCATTTCTTCTCGCTTAGACTATTGTAATAATCTTTTTACCTGTCTGAACCAAAAGCATCTTCAACACCTCCAGGTTGTTCAAAATTTGGCTGCTAGACTTTTACTAAGAAAAGGACTCACATTACACCGGTTTTGACATGTTTACCAGACCCAGGGAACAGACACAGGCTCAAGTGGATTCAATTATCTTTATTGATATCGTGTAAGTGTGTGAGTGCGTGGATGTGTTGTGAATGCGGTGATGGCTGTCAGCAGTGACGTTGTAGCTGGGGGTGAGCAGAGCGCCGTTCAGCCTGGCAACCCTATGACAAGACAGAGGCACAGATGTTAGTGCAGTCCACCAGAGAATGTGTGAAGCAATGACTGGGGCTTACTCTGCAGGTGGAAGAGGGACGCTCAGGTTGACCCGGAGGCTACTGCCAGGAAGACAGTGTCTGCTGTACACGCCGGTGATGGACAGGTGGCCCGCTGGAGCGAGGAAGGCACGTTCCGCCGCCGAGGAGAACTAATTCCGCCGCCAGAGGATTCCACCTGTGCACAGGGGAAAATAGCTGGAAAGAGTGAGTAGCAATAGCGCTTACTTGGTGTGGTGAGGCTGAATCCTTCCAAGGGATGAAGCCAGGATGAGGAGGTCCTTGACAGGAGTGAAGAGTAGGCTTGAAGATGAGAGTCGGGCTTCTGTAGTCAGGGAGACAGACGGCTCCATGCCAGACTCCAGGCAGAGCAGGTTATAAAGCCCGTGAGTGATGGGGAGCAGGTATGCACGCAGCTGTAGAAGATGATGGCCCAGAGCGAGTCATTACAGGTTTTAGCAGCACTTCACTGGCTCCCAGTTGGTTTTAGGATTCAGTTTAAAATTTTAGTCCTTGTTTTTAGAGCTGTTAATGACCAGGTCCCTAAATACATCACCGAGCTGCTTAAAGTGTACAACCCCTCACGGTCTCTGAGATCTTCGGATCAACTTTTACTGGCTGTCCATCAAACCCGTTTTAAAACTCGAGGTGATAGAGTCTTTCAGGCAGTGGCACCAAAACTGTGGAATGCTCTACCTCTGTCTTTGCGCTCAGTAGACTCTGTTGATGCCTTTAAAAAGCAGCTGAAGACACTTCTGTTTAAACAGGCGTTCTAGTTTGATTATGGTTTTTATGTTTTTAATGTCTTTATTGTTGTATTTGTGATTGTGTGTTTTATTTTATTATGAAGCACTTTGTGATTCTTTCTGTGAGAAGTGCTAGATAAATAAATTTTACTTACTTACTTACAGTATATGATCAGTATGTGAGGGTTAAAATGTGGAAGAAGTGTGATGAAATGTTTGCTTTACTTTTACAAGTGGCCACAAGCACATCATGTGACAAAATCAGGTCACCCTGTATACGCCTGTGTTTTTAAACATAGACATATGGATATTTAATATTAATGCTAATACTGGGTGATTCACATTATATAATCAAAACAGGAGTCTTTAAAATTTCATTAAATAAACAGTGAGGAATAAATTAGGACATCCCCACCTTTATTCCCACTTAAAATGGCAAAAATAAAAAAAAAAATACATTGGTCATCAACGTGAACATTTAATAATTACGTGAATATTTAATAGGGTGTCCAAATTGTGTCACCTGACTGTATGTGAATGTGAGAGCTTTGTTAAACATGATGAACTTGTTGCATTTTAAAAACAAGTTTATAACCTGTAGCAACACACCTGAGGATGAGAAAGGCTGAAGATGCAGTGAGCAGAGATGGATGATTTAATGTTTCATAGCTCTGACCCAATCACATCTAGCATTACTGTTAACAACAAAAACAAACTTCTGACTCTTCAAATGTTCATTTATTTATTTTCTAGTAAAATACTTCAAAACCATCAAACATACAGACACACCACAAATTTACACTCTGGTGTTTCTACGTCTCCCAGCTGGTCTGGGAACGTCTTGGTGTCCTCTCTGAAGAGCTGGAGCAGGTGGCCAGGGAGACAAAAGTCTGGACTTCTCTGCTTGAGCTGCTGCCTCCATGACCCAGACCTCTGGAAAAGCGGAAGAAAATGAATGGATGAATTCTTCTCACTTTGGCGTCTGACTCCAGCATGTTGTGCACAGCAGCCAGAAGAGTTTAACTCCACTTTCTCTTTCCTGGAAAAAAACGCAGGGAGGATGGAGACAAATATTAACAGACAACAATTCTAATACAGTTCTGAGACTCAACAACATGCATGGGCAATGCAACAGTAACGCTTCCTTTACCTGGTCTGAGGTGGGAGAGGCTGCTGGCAGCAACAGGTGTCAGGCAGATGGCCGTCTCTGAATACACATTTCTGGATCAGAATCATATTATAAAAGAAGAAGACGGCAACACTGGCAAGGTAGATCAGCAAGGCCAGAGGTCTGAAACCTGTGGCTCTTCTGCTCATATTCATCCATTCATCCATCCATGGATTGGGCGCATGCGCACGCAGCGACCGGGAGCTGGTGAAAAAGTCCGTCGTCTGTGTGTCTGTTTTTATGTACTTTTATGTGTTTTTACGAAATCCTCTGTGTCGTTTCTGTCCTGGAATGTTTGTGGACTGTATGGCGAAGAGCTCCCTGGTTCCAACAACATGGACTTCCTCCCCTTTTTTGCACTGCTGCTACTTTTCCTCCGGCTCTTTGTTTATGAGGTAAATGCGACCGGCATCATGGCGGGCAGAATACATTATTCCAGGGATATGTTGCCGCATTTAAACACGGTTGATGCAGCGGCTGTGATTGAGCCTAAGCCGCAACTGCCGGACTTTATTTTGAGAGACGGACACAGCGGTGAAAAGAGAGATGGGAGAGACGGGAGAAGGAAACGCGGAAAGCGTGGAGGTGTGAAATTGAGCCTGAGAAGACGGCAGTTTGGTAACATTCCTCTTCCTTCTATGATTTTTGGGAACGTACAGTCTCTGAGAAACAAGGTGGATGAAATTCAAAGGGATGTACGCTACCAGAAGGACTTGAAGAACTGCTGCGTCATGGCTTTCACCAAATCTTGGCTTACTGCGCATGACCGAGACACAGATCTGTGGATTGACGGCTTTGGAGCCCCACTGCGCTCGAATCGGCAGGAAGAGGTAACGGGGAAACATCAGGGGGGCGGCGTATGTTTATACATTAATAAGCAGTACTGCACATCTGTCACGGTCAGAGAGCGCATCTGTACACCCGAAGTGGAGCTGCTGTCTGTGTCACTACGCCCCTTTTATTTGCCTCGCGAGTTCCCCCAGCTTTTCATCACAACTGTGCACATTCACCCGAGGGCAGACGCTGACTCCGCCTCCAGCACCATCTTTGATGTGATCCAGCAGCTGCAATCAATTTCTCCAGAGGCGCCAAACTTCATTCTTGGGGATTTTAACCATGTTTCTTTAAAGAAGACACTTAAAAACTTTTATCAGTATGTCTCCTGCCCAACCAGGCGAAAAAAGACATTGGACCTGTGCTATGGATCCATAGAGAGGGACTATAAATGACTCCCCCTTCCTCCTTTAGGATCCTCAGATCACAACTGTGTACATTTGCTGCCCACATATAAAACTGCTCTCAGAAGAGGCAAGGTGGAGATGAGAGACATTGATGTGTGGACAGAGGATTCAGTGCACAGCCTCCAGGAATGCTTTGACTGTACAGACTGGGAGATGTTCACACTGGCCTGCGGGGATGATTTGGACTCTTTGGTGGACGTCACATGCTCATACATGGCTTTCTGTAAAAATATGATCGTTCCACGTAAACGTGTCAAAATATATCCCAACAACAAAGCATGGGTTACAAAATCAGTTAAATCCTGCTTACAGAGGAAATCACTTGCCTTTAAACAGGGGTCTGTTTCTGAGCTACAGGTTGCCACTAAGGAGCTGAAGGCCGAAATTTTAAGAGCAAAACAGAATTATAAATCAGAGTTGGAAAGCAAGATGGCAACAAAGAAGCTTGGTTCAGCCTGGGACAGTATGAAAACTATTGCAGGCCTTCAGAGCACAGATCGCAGTAATCGTGTGTTTTTAGATGGTTTTAGTTCAGACACAGAGCTGGCTAATGCTCTTAATTATTTTTATGGTCGTTTTGACTCCTTTGATTTTAGCACAGAAACCCAAGATTTAAAACAGAAACTCAAAGACAATCAGCACTTTAATATTGAGGTGCAGGATGTTAAAAGGGAGTTCTGCACTGTAAAAGTGAACAAAAGTCAGGGCCCTGATAATATATGTGGGCGCTTGGTAAAGTTCTGTGCACATGAACTGAGTCCTATATTTCATTACATTTTCAATAAGTCCTTACAGACACAACATGTGCCTAAGATCTGGAAAGATGCCGTGGTTGTTCCCGTTCCAAAATCCAGCTGTCCTAAAACGGTAAACGACTTTAGACCAGTTGCTTTGACTTCAATTTTAATGAAAATTTTTGAAAAACTGGTCAGATGTGAGGTCCTAAAGCAGACTGAGCATGCATTGGATCCTCTGCAGTTTGCCTATAGGCCTCACAGAGGAGTGGAGGACGCCACTGTCACTCTGTTTAACATGCTTTTTAAACATCTGGATTTTAATGGGACACACGCCAGACTTTTATTTGTGGACTTTTCCTCCGCCTTTAATACAATCCAACCTCATATCTTAGTTGAAAGGCTCCTGCAACAATTTGATTTGAGCAATAATCTGGTGGGTTGGATTCTGGATTTCTTAACCAACAGGACACAGAGAGTAAGGGTCAATGGTACATTGTCTGACCTAAAGTGCTCTTCTACTGGCTCTCCTCAGGGGTGTGTGTTGTCACCACTACTCTTCATCCTGTACACAAACATGTGTCGGAGCAGACATGACAACAGACACATTATAAAGTATGCTGATGACTCAGTTATTGTCAGTCTCCTCCAGGATGGTGAGAGTGGCCACGGCCCAGTAGTTGATGATTTTGTTCACTGGTGTGAGGATTCCTACCTGCAGCTGAATATGACAAAAACTAAAGACATGATTATTGACTTTAGGAGGAAAACTCCCAGGCACAAAGTCACCGTACTAAAAGGCCAGACCACCGAATGTGTACAATCTTACAAATATCTTGGGACGATTATTGATAGTAATTTAAACTTTGAAGAGAACTGTGAAAGGGTGTGCAAAAAGGGTCAGCAACATTTGCATTGCTTGAGAAAACTTGCACGCTTCCAAATTGACCGAACCATAATGACAATGTTTTATCGGGCTTTTATTGAATCTGTTTTATCCTTTTCTTTAGTGTCATGGTTTGGTCAGATAAAACTGAAACAGACGAAATCCTTGGATCAGGTAGTTAGATGGTCCAGTCGTTTGTTTGGTGAGTCACAGCTGAGCCTGACATCCCTGTACACCAGACAAGTACAGAGGATGGCTACCTCCATTTTAAATGATGACTCCCACCCTTTGCACTGTAACTTTCAGCTTCTTCCCTCAAGACGGAGGTTTGCTGTCCCAAAAAGTAAAACCCAGCGCTACAAAAACAGCTTTGTTCCTGCTGCTGTCAAAGAATTGAACAAGTTGTAACAATATATTGCACATAATTTAGGTACCTATTTATTAACTCCATTTTATATTTACTTATTTTTGTAGGATGTTACTTGGGTTCTAAATATTTTATTGGGTTTTAGACCTTTGAGTTTTTAACCTCTTTGACTAGTTTTTAACTTTTAATATGACCCTTCTCTCTTACCTCTGGTTTTTCTCTCATCTCTTTGTCTTTTTATACCCTGATTGATGGAGCCTTGAGTATTTTTATCATGTTTATAGTCAGCTTCATGTGTGCCTGTGTTTGTGTCTATGTTGAATGTAATTAGTGGCTTGTAAATATGAATGTCACTAGACTGCAAAACAAATCTACTTATAGGTACAAATAAAGTAACCTGAACCTGAACCTGAACCATCTTCTACCGCTTCTTCAGAGGTCTTGGTCACGGAGGCAGCAGTTCAAGCAGAGAAGCCCAGACTTCCCTCTCCCCAGCCACCTGCTCCAGCTCTTCAGAGAGGATACCAAGGCATTCTCAGGCCAGCTGGGAGACATAGTCTCTCCACCGAGTCCTGGGTCTGCCCCAGGGTTTCCTCCCAGTGGGACGTGCCAGAAACACCTCAAGTGGGAGGCGTCCAGGAGGCATCCTGATCAGATGCCCATACCACCTCAACTGGCTCCTTTCAATGTTGAGGAGCAGCAGTTCTACTCTGAGCCTCTCCCGGATGACTGAGCTCCTCACCCTATCTCTGAGGGTGAGTCCAGCAATCCTACGGCGAAAGCTCATTTCAGCCGCTTATATCTGCGATCTCATTCTTTCAGTCGTTACCCAAAGCTCATGACCATAGGTGAGAGTAGGAACGTAGATTGACTGGTAAATCGACAGCTTTTCCTTAGAACTAAGCTCCCTCTTCACCACAACAGACCGGTACAACGTCCGCATCACTGCAGATGCGGTTCCGATCTGTCTGTCAATCTCTCGCTCCGTTCTCCCCTCACTCGTGAAAAAGGCCCCAAGATCAAAGAGGGAAAAACTCTGCAATATGAGAGAAAAATAAGTATATTCTACAAGAATGCTGTTTATTTATAAGACCCTATAAATCTTATAAGATTATAAGATTTATAATTGTGAATTTATTTAAAAAATCGAAATTACAAAGAAAAATAGGCAAATTTATGTGTTGCACATTTTAGAAAGTGCATAATTATTAGGAAAAAAGCTGTGCATTACAAGAAGTCCCAGATTAATGAAAAACAGTTTTAAAAAATGCCTTAAATTTATGCGGAAAAATGTTGCAAATTTATAGTTTAAAAAAACCCCTGCAGATTAAGGAGAACAAGGATGCAAACGTGAGAAACTTAATGCACATTACAAGAAAAAAAAACTGCATATTAGAGAGAAAAACATGGAGAACTTCTGTGAAATAAGGTGTACATTTGTAACAAAACAAATTTCAGAGGAAAGAAGTTAAATTAAGAAGAGAAAGTTGCAAATTTAAGAGAAAAATATTGCAGATTTACATGACAAAGTGCTGGTATTTAGAAAAGGAGTTGCAAATTGATTTCATATTTGGGAGAAACAAATTAGAAGTTAAGTGGGTGAAAAAAGCCTCAGATTTATGAGTTAAATTGTGTATTTTTGGACTTCCGGTTATGGCGGCTACGTAGGAGAAGACGTCTCACTCTGCTCTGCTCCTAGAGATAAAAGGTCGATAAAACTCTCTTATTTGGAACAGAACCTATCCCAGCGTTTGGGCGAGGATATGCCAGTGAAGCCTAAGGCTGGGAAATCAGGTGGAGGAAAAATTGAACCGCCGAAACAGTCCAAATTAACGGACTTTCACGTCTGTGACGCAGCAGAAAAAGCTCCAGATATGGCGGAGGAAGCTAGCGGTAGTGCGGTGACTGCTGGCGACGGCACAGGTGTGGTGCTCGCTGCCATTAGCTCAATGAGAGCAGACTTTTCCGCTAAATTTGATGGGATTACAGCAGCGATAGAGGGAATGAGAAAGGAATTGGGTGATTGTGTGGAACGAGTGGCGCAGGTGGAGCTTCGAATTTCCAGTGCTGAGGATGACGTCACCAGCCTTCAATTAAAGGTGTGCACTTTGGAAAAAAAAAATAAATGTCTGGAAGATAATGTCCTGGACTTGGAGTCCCGGTCGAGACGGAACAACCTGTGGCTGGTGGGTCTACCGGAGGGAACCGAGGGTCGGGACCCATGTTCCTTTTTGGAAAAGTGGATTCCAGAAGCGCTGAACAACGCGGAGCTGCAATCATCAGTCGTTTTAGAAAGCGCCCACCAAATTGGCCCACTGAGAGATAATAAGGGACCACCGAGGACGCTGATTATGAAGTTCCTCAGCCACAGAGACAGGATGATGATCTCCAACGCGGCGCGAGCCAAAGGAGAAATTAAATACCAGAATCAACAGGTGCGGTTCTACCCAGATTTGGCCACAGGAATCCAACAATTAAGGAAACAGTTTGACCCCGTCCGTAAAGAGCTGCGCAACCTTGGGATTCGTCATGGAGCGATTTATCCTGCAAGACTTCTGGTCACATATGAGGGCAGAACACACATCTTCAAGACCCCTGAGGAGGCGCAGGAGTTCATCAAGAAGATCCAAGGAGAGACTGGTGGGAGCTAAGCATGAACAAAATATAAGGTAGAATATTTAAGCATTTGCACAGGCATCTGACTGATCTGAAGCATATAGCAAGTTTACAAAATATAGATTGTATTACATATTAAAAAAAAAAAACCTATGTTGTACAAAGTTGCTCTAAAATTTTGGAGTTAAGTTGGAAAACTACAGAAGAGAGTTAATGTTATGTCATTAAAAGCAGTAGAGTTAGGGTGATTGGGAGGATGAAGAAGGAGTGGCTTTGGCTGTTCCTCGTGGGTGTGGAGCGGTCGATGGCTATATCGGGGGACAGAATTTTTTTTTTTGATTTTGGGGGGATTACCACGAATGTGGGAAGGGGTGTGTAGTTTGTAGGATGAATGTTCAACCACTCATGTTTTTGCTTCACTGTGTGAGCATGTTTACATTGCGAGGTAATCCCAAACTCCCTATTGATCATAGACCAAAGCGTTAATCTTAATTTAACTTCATGGAACTGCAGAGGTCTACAAAATTTTAAAAAAAAACTTAAACAAGTTATGAATAAAATAAAAGACATGGGTTCAAAAAATTGTGTTTTTACAAGAAACTCATCTAATAGAGGAGGATGTAAAAAGAATTAGGAGTAGATGGCAAGGAAGTGTGTTCATCTCATCATTTTCATCCCGAGCCAGGGGAGTTATGACTCTCATACATAAATCAATCCCATTTCAAGTGAAAAATGTAATTGGAGACAAATTTGGAAGATATCTAATCATTCAAGGATCTTTGTTATTAGAAAATATAAATCTGGTGAACTTATACGGTCCCAATATAGATGATCAAAAGTTCTTTGCTAATTTATTTCTTATTTTATCATCACTTACAGGGCAACATATAATAGCAGGGGATTTTAATTGTACATTGAACCCCGGTATAGATAGATCAACAGGACGGGACTGTACACACAATGGATGCAGGATGATCATTAATCATTTTATGAAAGAATTGAGATTGCTAGATATATGGAGAGAAATGAAACCACAAGTTAAAGCCTACTCTTGTTATTCTAATACCTACAAGACATTCTCACATATTGACTATTTTTTGATCTCCACAGAATTAAAGTCCAAGATTCAAAACTGCTTCTATGATAATATTGTGATCTCTGATCATGCACCCTGCTGTCTAATATATGTAGATAAGAAATTGACAAAGGAACCAGGTAGGTGGCAATTTCAGCATAAATGGCTTCAGGATGAGGAATTTGTTAAGTGCATAGAAAAACAGATAGATGAGTTCTTTGATATCATCCATCCATCCATCTTCTACCGCTTTTCCGGAGGTCCGGGTCGTGGAGGCAGCAGTTCAAGCAGAGAAGCCCAGACTTCCCTCTCCCCAGCCACCTGCTCCAGCTCTTCAGAGGGGATACCAAGGCGTTCCCAGACCAGCTGGGAGACATAGTCTGACTCCTTTCAATGTGGAGGAGAAGCGGTTCTACCTCTCCCGGATGACTGAGCTCCTCACCCTATCTCTGAGGGTGAGTCCAGCAATCCTAAGGAGAAAGCTCATTTCAGCCGCTTGTATCCGCGATCTCGTTCTTTCGGTCATTACCCAAAGCTCGTGACCATAGGTGAGAGTAGGAACATAGATTGACTGGTAAATCGACAGCTTTGCCTTAGAACTAAGCTCCCTCTTCATCACAATAAACTGGTACAACGTCCGCATCACTGCAGATGCTGCTCCAATCCGTCTGTCGATCTCTCGCTCCATTTTCCCCTCACTCGTGAACAAGACCCAAAGATACTTAAACTCCTCCACTTGGGGCAGGAGCCTGTCCCCAACCCAGAGAGGACAATCCACCTTTTTCCGGCTGAGGACCATGGACTCGGACTTGGAGGTGCTGATTCTCATCCCAGCCGCTTCACACTCAGCGGCAAACCGTCCCTGCAAGAGCTGTAGGCCATTGCTGGATGAAGCCAAAAGGACAACATCATCTGCAAACAACAGAGATGAGATCCTGTGGTCACCAAGCATGACACCCTCCATTCCCTGGCTGCACCTAGAAATCCTGTCCATAAAAATTATGAACAGGATCGGTGACAAAGGGCAGTCCTGGCGGAGTCCGACTCTCACTGGGAGTTGCCAACACTCTCACCGAGTGTTGGCAATACGAACCAAACTCTCACAACAGTCGTACAGAGACCGAATAGCTCGTAACAACAAGCCCGATACCCATACTCCCGAAGCACCCCCCACAAAAATCCACGAGGGACGCGGTCAAATGCCTTCTCCAAGTCCACAAAACACATGTAAACTGGTTGGGCAAACTCCCACAAACCCTCGAGAATTCTCGAGAGGGTAAAGAGCTGGTCTGATGTGCCACGGCCAGGACGAAAACCATATTGCTCCTCCTGAATCCGAGGTTCGAACAACGGCCGGACTCTCCTCTCCAGTACCTTGGCATAGACCTTCCCAGGGAGGCTGAGGAGTATGATCCCTCTAAAGTTGGAGCACACCCTCCAGTCCCCTTTTTTGAAGAGAGGAACCACCACCCCGGTTTGCCATGCCAAAGGCACTGCCCCCGACCTCCACGCAATGTTGCAGAGGCGTGTCAACCATGACAACCCAACAACATCCAGGGCCTTGAGGTACTCAGGGCGAATCTCGTCCACCCCCGGGGCCCGGCCACCAAGGAGATTTTTAACCACCTTGGCGACTTCAGCCCCTGTGATAGGCGAGTCATCCCCCTCGTCCCCAAACCCTGCTTCCTCTGTGGAAGGCGTATCAGTGGGATTGAGGAGATCCTCCAAGTATTCCTTCCACCGCCCGATGATATCCCCAGTTGAAGTCAACAGTGTCCCATCCGCACCATACACAGTGTGGACGGGGAGCTGCTTTCCCCTCCTGAGCCACCGAACAGTTTGCCAGAATCTCTTTGAAGCCGACCAAAAGTCTTGTTCCATGGCCTCACCAAACTCCTCCCATACCCGGGTTTTTTCTTCAGCAACCACCCGAGCTGCACTCCGCTTGGCCTGCCGGTACACCTCAGCTGCTTCGGGAGTCCCACAAGCCAACCAAGCTTGATAGGACTCCTTCTTCAGCTTAATGGCCCCCCTCACCATTGGTGTCCACCACTTGGTTCGGGGGTTGCCACCACGAGATGCACCGACCACCTTGCGGCCGCAGCTCTGGACCGCCGCTTCAACAACAGAGGTGGAGAACATGGCCCATTAAGACTCCATGTCTCCAGACTCCCTCGGAATGTGGTTGAAGTTCTTCCGGAGGTGGCAGTTGAAGACCTCCCGGACAGGGGCCTCAGCCAGACGCTCCCAGCACACCCTCACTATACGTTTGGGTCTACCAGGTCTGAATGGCTTCCTCCCCTGCCATCGGATCCAACTCACCACCAGGTGGTGATCAGTTGACAGCTCTGCACCTCTCTTTACTCGGGTGTCCAAGACATATGGTCGCAGGTCTGATGATACGATAACAAAATCGATCATCGACCTGCGACCTAGGGTGTCCTGGTGCCAGGTGCACATTTGGACAATCTTATTCTTGAACATGGTGTTCGTTATGGACAGACTGTGGTTAGCACAGAAGTCCAATAACTGAACACCACTCAGGTTCAGATCGGGCAGGCCGTTCCTCCCAGTCACCCCCCTCCAGGTTTCATTGTCGTTGCCCACGTGTGCATTGAAGTCCCCCAGTAGGAGAATGGAGTCTCCAGGAGGAGCACCCTCCAGTACCCCAGTCACAGACTCCAAGAAGGGTGGGTACTCTGAAACATCATTTGGTGCATAGGCACAAATGATGGTCAGGACCCGTTTCCCAACCCGAAGGAGCAGGGAAGCAACCCTTTCGTCCACCGGGGAAAACTCCAATATAGAGGCAGCAAGGTGGGGCGATACAAGAATACCCACCCCTGCTCGTCGCCTCTCGCCCGGGGAAACTCCAGAAAAGGCCAAGCTCCAGCCCCTCTCCAGGAGACTGGTTCCGGAACCGGAGCTGTGTGTTGAGGTGAGGCCGACTATATCTAGCCGGTATCGCTCAACCTCGTACACCAGCTCAGGCTCCTTCCCCACCAGAGAGGTGACATTCCACGTACCAAAAGCCATTTTAGAAAGCTTGGGATCAGTCCGCCAAGGTCTCCGCCTTTGACCGCCACCTAATCCACATAGCACCGGACCCCCATGATCCCTCCTGCAGGTGGTGAACCCACTGGAGGGCGGACCCATGTAACTCCTTCGGGCTGAGCCCGGCCGGGTCCCATGGGTGGAAACCCGGCCACCAGACGCGAGCCTTCGAGCCCCTCCCCCAGGCCTGGCTCCAGGGTGGGGCCCCGGTAACCCCATACCGGGCGGGGTACACTGAATCCTTGATATACAATTTATCATGAGAGTCTGTTGGATCGTTCTTAGTCTGGCCCTTCACCCAGGACCAGTTTGTCTTGGGAGACCCTATCAGAGGCAAATTGCCCCCGGACGACATAGCTCCTGGGATCACTGGGGCACGCAAACCCCCCCCACCACGATAAGGTGACGATCCATGAGGAGGATCTTTGATATCAATACTACACAAACATCAGCATGTATAAAGTGGGAGGCTTTCAAAGCTTTAATTAGGGGGCATATTATTAGTTATACAGGTTCAAAATCTA
This sequence comes from Pholidichthys leucotaenia, assembly GCA_020510985.1. Classification (NCBI taxonomy): domain Eukaryota; kingdom Metazoa; phylum Chordata; class Actinopteri; order Cichliformes; family Pholidichthyidae; genus Pholidichthys; species Pholidichthys leucotaenia. The sequence continues at coordinate 1,883,013 of CM035845.1, forward strand.
AGAAGACTCGAGAGGAGAGAGTCCAATTGGAACATAAACTAAAAATTCTTCAAGAAAAAGTGTATGCAGGAAGTGACCCAAAGTTAGAGAACGACTTACTGATTCTGAGAGCTGAATATGACAAAAAATCAGCGACTAGAGCTGCCTCGAGTCTTCTAAGATTGAAGCAATCTTTTTATGAACAAGGTGAAAAATCAGGAAAATTACTGGCATGGCAGATTAAACAATTAGAATTTAAAACACCAATTACCAGTATTATAAGTAACGGACAAGGTTCCAAGGTTGTCATAACCAGGAGCTGCACTGGGGTTAAGCTCCCAGTGCTCATAAAATGCTCCTTATGGCGTGCATCTCGAAAAGCCTCTGACAACTAAGTCCAACTCCTAGCCTGCCCGTGTGGTTTAGTCTCTAAGCCCGGCGGAACTGCTTTTACTAATAGGAGAAGAGGCGAGGGTGGATCTCTGGCACCTTAAAACCAGAGGCTTCGGGTAGATGGTGGCTCGTCAACCTGGGAAGGTAGCCCATCAAGGGGAAGGTAAACCCTGATTTCAAACCTCCGCTGCCTTGCGGCATACCCGGTCACGGGAAAGGCTTCGGGAGTCAACCCTGAGGAAAAATCCGGAGTCGGAGCCCCTAAGGCAGTTCTATGTTGTGCTCAACATTGTTCTGGCAGCTCCTGCAACGGCGCTGGTGCCAAACTGTAGCAGCCCTGCTGTTCCTTTGGATTCATCAGTGACGTGGAGAGGGGGGACATGCTGCATGGGCAACATCTTGTCCTCCATATCTTCCTGCCCAGGCTTGAATCCTACCAACGCCCAACGATGGAAGGTAGAACACCGGATCACTGGAGAGGACACTCCAGCTTCACCTTTGGCGTAGACAAAACACGGGGAATGACAGTTACCAGTTATAAGCCACTTCTCAATTGGCGTAGAGCTCGGCTCCAGGGGTTATTCCCGACGGTGGGAGGGATCATCGGATCTCACTGGACAGCTACCGCCCGCCTCAAGCTGGGCAGCCCCCAGCCAATAAGGTGTTGTCCCGCCACAGCTTGCTTTCCTCATTGGGTGCATGGGGATGAGGAGAAGTCCGAACAGCAGGCTGAGAACCTTTGCACCAGGCAAGACAATAAAACAAAAGAGACCAACTCTAAAACTGGGAACTTGGAACGTCTGCACTATGATGACAGGACTTGCTGCTAACCTCAAGGACATCAACGACACCAGGAAGACTGCCATCATCAATAATGAGCTGAAGAGACTGGGAGTGGATATCGCCACTCTCCAGGAAACACGGTTGGCTGATGCAGGCACACTGAGAGAGAAGGACTACACGTTCTACTGGCAGGGAAAGGGCAGTGACGAACACAGGGAACACAGAGTGGGCTTCGCAGTGAAGAACACTTTGCTGAAGATGGTGGAACCGAGCAGCACTGGCTCTGCACGACTCCTCACCCTCCGCCTGAACACCACTCAAGGCCCAGTCACCCTCGTCAGTGTGTATGCCCCAACACTGACAGCCACACCAGAGGCAAAAGACGAGTTCTACGAGAATCTCGCAACAACTGTCAGGATCATCCCCAACTCTGAACAACTCATTCTCCTTGGAGACTTCAATGCCAGAGTGGGTGCTGACCACGACTCCTGGCCCTCCTGTCTTGGACCTTTTGGCATGGGCAGAATGAATGACAACGGACAGCGGCTGCTCGAGTTCTGCACATATCACGATCTGTGCATCACAAACTCGTTCTTCAAGACCAAGCCCCAACATAAGGTTTCCTGGCAACATCCGCGCTCAAAGAACTGGCACCAGCTGGACTTGATCCTGACCAGGCGCACCTCACTGAAGAACGTGCTAATCACCCGTTCGTTCCAGAGTGCAGATTGCGACACAGACCATTCGTTGGTGTGCTGCAAGGTCAAGCTGCAGCTGAAGAAATTCCATCGTGCTAGACAGCCTGGAAAGGCACGGATTGACACCAGCAAGATGGCTCAACCAGAACTTGTTGAGCAGTTTGCCTCCACCTTTGAGAAGGAACTTGGTGTACCACAAGAAGGAGAATCTGCAAAGCAGAAGTGGGAAGAGCTGCGAAACACCATCCACTGCACAGCCTTGGCTACCTTTGGGAGGAAGACCTCGAAGTCAAAGGACTGGTTTGATGCCAAGTTGACCGAGATGACCCCCGTCATTGAAGCCAAGCGCTCAGCACTTGCTGAGTACAAGAAGTACCCAAACGAGAAGAATCTCCAGATTCTCAGGGCTGCGAGAAGCAAAGTTCAGCAGACTGCTCGGAGCTGTGCCAACGAGTACTGGACTCAGCTCAGCCAAGACATTCAAACCGTTGCCATAAAAGGGAACATCCGTGGTATGTACGATGGCATCAACAAAGCACTTGGTCCGGCTCAGAGCAAGACGGCCCCCCTCAAATCCTCCACTGGGGAGATGATCACAGAAAAGGACAAGCAGATGGAGAGATGGGTGGAACACTACTCCGACCTCTACTCCAGACAGAACACTGTGACACCGTCAGCCATTGATGCCATCGACTGCCTGCCATCCATGGATGAACTTGATGCCGAGCCAACTATCGACGAACTCAGCAAGGCCATTGATAGCTTGGCTGCTGGCAAGGCACCCGGCAAAAACGGCATACCCCCTGACCTGATCAAGCACTGCAAGACCGCCCTACTGATGCCATTACATGACGTCCTCTGCCAGTGTTGGAAGGAAGGTGCCGTACCACAGGACATGAGGGACGCCAAGATCATCACCCTCTACAAAAACAAAGGGGAGAGAAGCGACTGCAACAACTACAGGGGCATCTCCCTCCTCAGCGTTGTTGGCAAAGTCTACGCACGAGTTGTTCTCGTTTGTCTACAGAAGCTTGCCGAACGTGTCTACCCCGAGTCTCAGTGTGGCTTCCGCGCTGAGCGATCGACGGTAGACATGATATTCTCCATCCGCCAACTCCAGGAGAAATGCAGAGAACAGAACATGCCCCTGTACTTCGCCTTTATCGACCTCACCAAAGCGTTCGATCTGGTCAGCAGAGAGGGCCTTTTCAAGATCCTGCCAAAGATAGGATGCCCACCAAAGTTGCAAAGCCTCATTGAATCATTTCACACCAACATGCAGGGGATAGTGCAGCACGATGGCAACGTCTCAGAGCCATTCAACATACGCAGTGGAGTGAAACAGGGCTGTGTACTTGCGCCAACCCTCTTTGGGATTTTCTTTGCTATGCTCCTGAGGCATGCCTTCAGCACAGCAACAGAGGGAATCTACCTGCACACAAGATCTGACAGCAGGCATTTCAACCTTGCCCGCCTGAAAGCCAGAACCAAAGTACGTGAGGCTCTAATCAGAGACATGCTGTTCGCAGATGACACTGCAATCGCAACCCACACACAGCAGGAGCTTCAGACCCTGATGCACCGCTTCTCCCAGGCATGCAAGGACTTTGGGCTTACCATCAGCCTGAAGAAGACTAACGTCTTGGTGCAAGGCACGGAAGCACCACCAACCATCACCATCGACGACTACGAGCTGGAGGTCGTGAATCAGTTTACGTACCTGAGGTCCACGATCAGCAGCAACCTCTCCCTTGATACAGAGATCAACAAGAGGATTGGAAAATCAGCCTTCACACTCGCTCGCCTCACCACACGAGTGTGGGAGAATCCCAAACTCTCTGTCAAGACGAAGATGGCAGTGTGCAACGCCTGCGTCATCAGCACACTGCTCTATGGGAGTGAGACGTGGACAACATACGCCCGGCAGGAAAAGAGACTGAACTCCTTCCACTTGCGCTGCATTCGCCACATCCTGGACATATCCTGGCAGGACAAAGTGCCCAACACAGAAGTTCTGTCCCGCGCCGGCCTTCCCTCCATGTTCACCCTACTCAGGCAGCGCAGGCTCCGCTGGCTAGGCCACGTTCACCGTATGGAGGATGGCAGAATCCCCAAAGACGTCCTCTACGGAGAACTGGCGACTGGCAGGAGAGACGTTGGCCGCCCACAGCTGCGCTTTAGAGACGTCTGCAAGAGAGACATGAAGGCACTGGAGATCAACACAGAGCGCTGGGAGGACCTTGCAACGGACTGCTCCAAATGGAGAGGCACCCTGACCAGACAGCTCAAGGTGGGTGAAGAGAGACTGACTGCTGCAGCAGATGAAAAAAGGACCCGCAGGAAGAACCGCCACAGACCCAGCAGCACGGAGACCACCCACAAGTGTGACCTGTGTGACGGGACTGCCATTCGCGCATTGGCCTGTTCAGCCACAGGCGGTGCTGTTCCAGCAGAGTAGACGTTTAAGATTCTCTTCCATGGTCATCATAGACCGACGGAGGCCGACAAAGTAACGGACAGGCAGTTGTAGATCCTTTAGAAATTAATAGAGCCTTTAGAGATTACTATTAAAAATTATATGATACAAAAAATGAAACTGACTTAACAAAACTAAATGGGTTTTTGGATGGACTATCTATACCGTGTATTCCAAATGAAAACAGGGAGATACTGGAGTCTAAAATTAGTCAAGAAGAAGTTGGGACTTCTAGAAGTTGGGACTAATATGAAATCAGGAAAAAGTGCAGGACTAGCTGGTCTTCCAGTTGACCTTTATAAAAAATTTAAGAATAAATTAATAAAACCTTTTTTGGAAATGGTTTTAGAAGCATTTCAAAATAGTAATTTACCATCATACATGAATAATGCCTTAATTATACTGTTGCCAAAACCAGGTAAACCCTCTAATAAATGTGAAAATATGAGACCAATAAGCCTATTAAATGCTGACCTTAAGATAATCTGTAAAATTTTAGCAAGACGAATACAAGAAATATTACCAAATATTATTAACCGAGATCAGAATGGCTTTATAAAGGGAAGACAAGGCTTCCATAATGTAAGAAGACATTTAATATTATTTATTCTAATAAAGAAGCACCGGATACAGCTCTCCTATCATTGGACGCCGAAAAGGCCTTTGATAGGGTAGAATGGCCCTTTCTTTTTGAAGTCTTACAAAGATTTGGACTTGGAAATAATTTCATAAAATGGGTTCAGATATTATACAATAATGCTACAGCAGAAATCCTAACAAATAGCAATATCTCAAAATCAATAAAAATCAATAGAGGATGTCGACAAGGCTGTCCACTTTCACCTTTACTGTTTACTATGGCAATTGAACCTTTAGCGATGGCGATACGTTTACATTCACAAATATATGGAATTAAAGTTGGACCAACAGAACATAAAATCTCCCTGTATGCCGATGACATAATTTTGTTTATGTCGAATCTTAAAAAATCAATTCCGACCTTGTTGAATTTAATAAAGAATTTTGGGGAAATATCAGGATATAAAATAAATAAAACTAAATCTTCAATATTAATGCTAAATGAGACCCAGAGAAATTACCCAGACCCTGAGGTAAATCAATTCAATGTTGTAAATCAGTTTAAATATTTAGGAATCCAAATTATGCCTAAGCTAGAATTAGTCGCCAGTGTCAACTATGAAGCGTTAATGACAGACATTAATGAGTTACTTCAGAGATGGATGTCACTACCAATGTCGATGATCGGGAGAATCAATATACTTAAAGGTAATATCTTACCTAAAATACTTTATTTATTTCAATACATTCCTTTACCACCACCTTCAGATCTATTCTCAAGAATTAAAAAAAAGTTAGTGGAATTTATATGGAACAACAGGAAGGCTAGATTACGTTTGTCCTTACTATATTTACCATTTGATCGTGGAGGTCTGAAATGTCCAAACTTTATGTTGTATTACTGGTCAGCACAACTGAGGTCTATGACATATTATTTTTCATCAAATGATCTCCCTCACTGGACTGAAATGGAATCATACAATTTACCTTTACCTCTTCCCATATCCATATACTTAGACTCGGCAAAAAAATTACAGAAACAAGTTAAAAATCCATTTGTAAAGCATATGATCAAAATATGGTGTGAAACTAAAAAATATTTAAAAGATCCACACTTATTGTCACAATTTAGCCCAATATGGGGTAATCAATATTTTAAACCAGGGAGAGCGGATGCTGTATTTAAAGTATGGAATTTAAAAGGGATTCAAAAGATTCAAGATTTATATCTGTCATGTTCAGATAACATAATGTCTTTTGAAGAGCTGAGGATCAAATTTAATCTTAATAGAACACATTTTTTTAAATATCTTCAGCTTAGGAACTTTATTCGATCAAATCAAAATAAAGCTCTCACTCGACCTATTTATTCATCCTTGGAAAAAATTTTGACGAAAGATAGTAAAAGAAAGGGTATTATTTCAGAGTTTTATAACTCATTGACACTATCCTCAAGTGAAAACTCACAGAAAAGATTGAATTATTGGAAAGAAGATCTGCAAATTGAAATTTCAGAGGAACAATGGGAATTGGCTTGTACAGAAGCTCAAACCAAATCAATAAATGTACGTCTTAAATTGATACATTTTAAATGGTTAATGCAGATGTATGTTACACCAGTGGAGTTAAATAGATATAACAAAAACATACCAGATACGTGCACAAAATGTATGGAAAGTAAAGGAACCCTATTTCATTGTGTATGGGAATGTAGAAAAATTAGAATGTTTTGGGAAGAGGTGAGGGTAACAATTGAAAAAATAATTTCAAAACAAATCATATTGAATCCTAAATTGTTTTTGTTGGGTCTGTATCCAGAAAAGCATAACTTTAATAAAAGTGAAAGAGCATTCATAGACCTCAGTTTGCTTAATGGCAAAAAATGTATTGCACTACTGTGGAAAAAGACTCATAGACCAGATGTGACTCAGTGGTTAAGACAGATGTTAACAAACCTTCCATTAGAAAGAATAACATATATACTGAAATCAAAGGAAATTGTGTTTGAGAATATATGGAGACCTTTCATTGATTATGTAAAGAATTTAAACATAACTTCTGAAGAAGAAGGTGAATGATATGTGTGGACCTTGTAAATTCCAAACTGGTGAATGTATAGTATGTATACTTATGTAATGGATTGTCTAGACTAAACAGAGGAGCATTGTTGAAGACCTGCCTTTGTTAGTGGTTGTTGGTGTTTGTAGTACAATTTTTTTTATTACTTTAGTGTTAGTGTTTGATTGTTTGTGTTATGTTTGTAAAAAAAAGGTTCAATAAAAATATTGTGGAAAAAAAAATGTGTATTTTTGCAAGAGTGCACCCAAAGTGTCGGAACATTTCGTGGTCTTCTAGTTCTCCTGGTTCTGATTGTTGGTGTCCTTATTTGTAACAGTTCTGAGTGAGTGTTCCTCACTGCTTTGCATTGAGAAAAATCCCCACTAACGGCGAGCTTATTTTCCAAAAATTATTACGCTCCACCGTGAGCCCTCCAAGTCTTGCGGTTCCTCCTGTGTGGCGTACAAGGCCAGAAGAGCTCTGACCTCCTCATTGGTCCATTTGTCACTGTTTTGTTCATATTTAAACTATGTCCATTAGCGATTACAGGAAAAAACACCACAAAGTTTCTTTTTAAACATGGCGGCACCATGAGAAGCAGTGGCAGTGGGTGTAGCTTACGAGTTCTGTCAATCAGCAAACACCTACGTCAAATGAGTTCCCATTTCACCTGAAAAGACCCTGCTTCAGAGATGGAGCTAAAATGGTTCTGGAACTGACATCTGTAGTTCCGAGTTCCTATGCTGTCCGTACACAGTAAAATCAGCCCTATGTAGTTTTATTTAATTATTTATTTATTTATTTATTTTGGATAGATTAAAAGTAAAGATTAAAAAGAAACAGAATAATATAACAAGGGGGGGAAAGAAAATCCAACAAGGTCAAATTAACAATAACTCCTCTGATTATCCAGTTCAACATCAGTTATCAGAAATAGGTGATGGCTGAAGCCGCAGCTTATATTGCCCACCCATATTCCATCCAAGAATTCAAAAGAAAAACAAAACAAGAGCAATTACTATTCAGAACAAAGCTAAGACAAAATGTGACAAAAAACTAAGCTACAACACAACACAGGCTGGATATGACAATCCTGATGTGAGTTTACATGTCATCTTGTATATATGTTTGGAGTATTTCTTCCTTTAGTTTTTGTTTAAATTGTCCAAGCGTTGTACATGATTTTAATTCAGGTCCAAAATCGTTCCATAATCTGACTCCTTGCACTGAAACACAGTGTTGCTTGGTGGTAGTTCTCACTGAAGGTTTTTGAAATATACATGTTCCTCTGAAATGATATTGTTTCTCCCTTATTTGGAACAACTTTTGGATATTTGCGGGCAGTGATAGATTCTTCACTTTAAACATTATTACTGCAGTTTTAAAGTCAACCAGATCTTTCAACCTGAGAGCTTTTAATTTAAGAAAAAGTGGGTTTGTTGGTTCCCTGTAAGCAGCTTTGTTTATTATTCTAATAGCTCTCTTCTGAAGTCAAAAGGATATAGTCCTGGAAAAGGTTCCTACAGTGCAAAAGCACCTATAGTCAGCATCCTTTAAAGAACAACTGGCCTATTGACACCATCAGTAATTTAGCTGTGACAGCTGCTGCGACCCTGACTGTGAGGCTTGAACAGGATTTTGAGAAGGTGTTCTCTCTCCTCTGTTGCAACACCACAATTCAAACATTCAGAAGTAAAAACTCATTCTTGGTGCCGTGTCCTTAGCAAGCACCAGTTGTGAATTCACATCGTTTTTCAAACATTTTTCCAATTTCCCCTGATTTTGTTAATCACATTCTTGTTGACCCACAGTAAAACTGAATATGACTACACTATATATGGTCATTTTTCCCAGCAGGGATTACAACATATATGTACATTTTGACATTTAGTGACCTCTAGTGGTTGTGTAAATAATGACATGAAGTGACATGACAGAGAGTTAAAGGGGTCATTGACTGAAAAGTGGTGTATTTGTAGGTTTTAACCGTCTGAAATGTGGTCACGTGATTATCCCCCTAAAAATCAAAACTGTCGCTTTTCTTTAAAAACACACACACACACACACACACACAGAGAGAGCCTTGATATTGTTTTTTTCTCCAAGAAACCATTTTGACTCTTCCAGGGTTCTTCTCCTACATCAAGAAATGGTAAACCCAGCCCAACACCAACCTGTCCACTTCTCTGTTATTGGCCAGCTGAGCTGTCTGTCATGTACCTGAACACGGAGCAAAAGTTATTAGCCCCTGAGCTAACAGTGCTACAAGGAACCTCACACCAAGCACAGGTTATATTGCTATTTTCTTCAGATTTCAGTCACTGTAGACATCCCTGTTTCCACTTATCCATATATAACCTTTATTTATACAAGGTAGTTCCACTGAGAGGCATCCTCTCTTTTTCAAGGACGCCCTGTTCACACTCACATATTCACACCACTGAGCAGATGGGGTTAAGGGCCTTGCTCAAGGGCACCACAGTGGAGATAATGAAGGTGGGAAAAACACTGCTGCTCCCACCCAGATCTGATCCTGCCAGTCCAAGGACTGGACCGGCGACCTTCCGTTCATCAGTCCACATCCCTAACCATTAGGCCACCACTGCCTTGTGTCATTCTGACTTATTTTGTTATATTTTCACCATGATTCCACATTGAACTGTTCGCACTAGCATGGTAGTGATTACTGTAATGGGACATAGCTTGCCTCAGTGGGGACAGACAGGCTGCCAGGGTCCAGCTGGTTTTGATCACTAGTGTCTATAAATCCTATTCACCCCCACTACAGTCGTTCACCTAACAATGCTTGACCGTATATTTCATTCTTCGATGTTATTCTAGGTTAGTTGAAAATGTATTTTCTCAAACTGGGAAACTAACAGTTTAGCCACTCATTCATATATGTTTCTGTGCTTATTGTACCTCCAGGAACCGGTCATATCCTATTGACCACTAAAACCATACACCGCTGTCAACCAGTGATGCATTGTTTCATTCATTCACAGCTCAGGGGTAATGGGTGGAATCGACTGCTGGCCTAGTAAGCTCCCCAGGTCCCCACCAGGTTGACCCTCAGATTTTTCATGGCTCGAGCAGAGAATTTCTTACAATATTCCTTACATTTTTTGGTGGACGAGAAAAGTCTTTTCAACAGTTTTACAGAAATTATCAGCTCGCGCAATTAAAGATCCCAAGGCAGACTTCAGGGGTCGACTCAGTCAGGGGCCAACTTGACTGGTGTTCAGCTCAGGATACAGTTGAAGGATCCAAGCTAAAGCCTAGGAGCTAGCCTGCTAATGTTAGCAGTAATGAAGGAGGCCAGAGTTGCAGTAAGGGATTTTCAAAAAACATCTTCACAAAGGCTGGAAAAATAAAAAAAAAACCTGCTGCAATAATTTAAATTCTTACAGAAAATTTGATCAAAATACATTGCAAACATTTAATTAAGACCTGTGTGAGCTATTAAAATGTAGAAAAAAATGCAATCAATGCATACATTGAGAAATTATCAGTAATTTCCCAGTTTGGGATCAATAAAGTGCATCTATCTATCTATCTATCGTAACTCTGAACCGTCAGTCTTGACACCAATAAAGGCTGTGAATCTTACTTAACGTCAGTCAAGTTATCAAATCATCTCCTACACCTCCCCCTCATCCATAAAATAAGTGCCTGGGCTTTAACTATAATATGTGCGTGACATAATGCCAAGCAATGCAGACTATGTTGGCGACATGCATTGTGAATGCACGCATCCTTTGGTGAGCGCAAAACCCATCTGTCCTCTGAAGGAAAGCATGCCATCATATTAAAGTGACAGTTTTTTCTTGTTAACATGTCTGTAACATCTTTTCTATGACTTAAAAGCAATATCAAGGGCAAAATTGCTCAAATGTCTCATATCTCTGTTTTTTTTGCTGTAAAGTTTTACTTAAGCTCCGCCCCCTGCAAACAGGTGAGTTGAGATGGAACGTTTTTGGTGACGTAACTATTCGTGGTGCTGGCATGTGGGTAGTGTTGAGCCAATCAGGACTCTCAGGCCTAACTGAAGTTATCTTCCAGGCTAGTTAGCATTTTTTAACAAACTATCTGACCCAAATTAAGATGGGTTTTACTATTAAACTGCTTTTAAGGACCGGTGCGGTTTCAGTCATTATCCTGGGCTACTGTGCATACAACTGGGCATGTCCTTCAACCGGGAAGTCTTTTTTATCACAGGGTTTATGCTGTTTAATGTAGTGCTAGCTACTATTAGTCTTGTGGTATGTGTGTTGGGAATAGTAATCACCGATTCTGGCATTTGAGGGGCAAGGGGAGTGAAAAGATTTTAACATGTAAACTGTACGACAATGAAAGAGGGTTTTTTGGAGAAAAGGGGAATAAGTTACCCTTTATACAATGTATTTACAGTATATCTACCGGAGTGCGTCTTTAACAATCCAACTAGTATCTAGGTTGTCACAGCTTAAAGGCAACATCTCCGTGTAGCAGCTGTTTGAACTTATAAATTTTATGTTGTTTATTTAACAGCTATCAGAAGTTCAAGTAATAATCCAGTGTCAAATAAAGAGGATTTTTGCGGCAGTGGCTCAGGAGGTAGAGCAGGTAGTCCAATAACTGGATGGTTGGCGGTATAAATGTTCGGTAGTGGTCGGAGAGGTCGTTGGTGCGAATTGGCAGTCACGTTTCTGTCAGTCTGCCCCAGGGCAGCTGTGGCTACAGTAGTAGCTTACCACTTCCATTGTCTGTCTGGAATGAATGAATAACGTATCTATTTGTAAAGCATCTTTGAGTGCCTATGATAAAAGCGCTATATAAATCTGATGCATTATTATTTGTGTACATGCGGATGAACCATAAAAGATCATGCACCCCTGGTTGTCAATTGCTGACACCCCCCCCCCCCACGACTTCTGAATCAATCCAGTGCCCCTGCTGTAGAGAAGCATCTTCCTTTTGGATGATCCATTAAAATATCTTGTTTAATGTGACTGCTGTTGTCTTGTATTATATCATAAAAAAAATACTCATCTGCTTCCATTTTCTGTTAAAATTGCCCCCAAGCAATGCCTGCTAGAAAACAAAGAATTTAACACAGAGATTAAAGCAAGTGGTGGCCAGACAATGCGCAAGCACTTTATCGTAACATCAATGAAAAGCAACAACAAAAGCGGTGTTCAGCTGCTCCAGTCAGACAAAAATACCTCCTCTTGAAGGTCCCACGGAGACTGTGATTCTAAATATAACCAGCACGCCTCTGTCTCTCTTTCATCTGTTCATCTGCTAATCAATATTTCATCTCTCTGCCTATGGTTCAGACACACCATTGACTCATGAAAGCTGCTGTTTATGTGAGTACGTTTATGGTATAGTGGCATAAGCATAAGAGATGACTGTGCAGCTGTGTTCATTCAGACACTGTGTTGAAGCATGGCATCTGTCAGCTCAGATTTTAGTCATTTTCAGGTTGATTTACGGAAGTCCAGGATTTAGAAATTTAATACATCTAAGATAAAATATTACCTCACAAATAAATTTATATACTGTATATACAGTACAAGAGCACTCTGAGGCAAGTGCAATATCCCCACCTCCATGTTCTTTGAAGATCCCAATGCTTCCTGACAGAGAGCAGTTTTCAACTTTCAGTATAATTACTGTGGCAGAACCAAATTATGATAAACCATCATCCATGAATACACAACAAAATATACAACCAACAGCTGGAGGGCAGGATCCCATGATGAACCTGTGCAGGAAGTTTGGTGACCCGAGACAGCTTTACATGTTCTATAGTAAGAGATCATAGGGACTGTCAACCTTGACCTTTGACTTTTTGACCCCAAACCTGGAGTCAGAGGTTATGATCTCACAGTGAACCTGTGTACCAGGTTTGGTGACCCTAGCCTTTGTTGTTCATGAGATATAGTTTACAAGTCATTTTGATGACTTTTGTCCTTGAAATCCCAAAACCGTAGTTACACTTCAGGGTCACAGGGTGAACCAGTGTACTAAGTTTGGTGACCCTAGCTTTACTCGTTGTACAATAATAAGGGATATGGAATGTTTACATTGACCTTTTGGTGGCCCTAGCTTTACTGGTTTAATAGAAAGAAGAAGCCAACTTTATTGTCATTCAGTCCATACAACCAATGATGTACAGTAGAACGAAATTACGTTTCTCTTATCTATACTGAGCACCAAGCTAGAAGACGGGAAGTACCATTTTAATATGGTCTTTGGTATGACCCGGCAGGGGCTTGAATCCATGACCTCCCAGTTGCAGTAATAGTAAATTTAGCATTTAGCATTTACCATAGTGCAACTAGAATGTTAACTTTGATCTCTGACACCTTGACCCCAAACCCATGGTCAGGTCAGGATGTAAGTCTTCCAAGATGTGAATTCAATACAACTACTGCATCGATGTGAAAAGTCTACATCATCAGCACATCCCATGCATCATGCATCATCACCACCACACACCCCTCTCCCCTCACCCTCCTGTGCAGCACCTGTCCCCCCCCTCCTCTGAGAACATCAGCACCAGCCCCACCCCCCACCCCTTCCCACACACATATCACTGTAACTACAGACCAGGTTAAGAAACAGCTGGAGAGACTCCATCAGCAGAACGCAGCGGGCCCTGATGGCATCTCCGCCAGGATCCTGAGGTCCTGTGTTTCAGTACAGTATCTCATGTAGTGAAACACCTGTACAACCTGAGCCTGAGTCTGGAGAGAGAGTACCGGTGCTGTGGAAGACGTCCTGCCTGGTTTCTGTCCCCAAGAAATCATCTCCATCTGACCTGAATGACTATCAACCAGTTGCCCTCACATCTCATGTGATGAAGGCCCTGGAGAGACTGATCTTAGTCCACCTAAGGCCACAAGTGAAGATGTGGCTGGACTCTCTGCAGTTTGCATATCAGCCCCATTTAGGAGTTGAAGATGCTGTCATCTACCTCCTGCAATGAGCTCACTTGCACCTGGATGGAGGAAACACTGGGAGAATCACATTCTTTGATTTCTCCAGTGCCTTTAACACCATCCAGCCACTGCTGCTGGGTGAGAAGTTGGGGGTGATAGGGGTCGACAGCTCTGTGATCTTTTAGATTACTGACTATCTGACAGGCAGACCACAGTTTGTCCGGCTGGGCAGTGTCTTGTTTGATGTGGTGGTGAGTGCTTTCTCCTTTTCTGTTCAACTAATACACCACTGACTTTCAGTACAACATTGTCATGCCACCTGCAGAAATTCTATGATGACTCGGCTGTTATTGGGTGGAGGGGGACAGAAGGGGGAGTACAGGGCACTGGTAGACATTTTTGTGGACTGGACTGAGCAGAATCACCTGAGACTGAATGTCAGCAAGACCAGAGAGATGGTGACTGACTTCAGGAAGAAGAGGACACCTTCACAGCCATTGCAGATTAGGGGGGAGGATGTGGAGGTAGTGGAGGACTTCAAATACCTGGGTGTCATGATCAGCAAAAGACTGGACTGGAAATCTAACACTGATGCTGCGTACAAGAAGGGGATGAGCAGACTCTACTTTCTGAGGAAGCTGAGATCCTTCAACATGTGCAACAGGATGCTGGAGCTTTTCTACCAGGCTGCTGTCGCCAGCGCCATCTTCTTTGCTGCTGTCTGTTAGGGTAGCAGTATCAGAGCCTAACGGTTAGGTACAGGAAATCTTTCCTGCCACATACCATTTCACTGTACAATAACTCACTCTGATATTGAATTCTGGTTATAACTGTGCTGCCATACTGCACCTTGTAGTCTAATTGGTACCTCACATTTCATTCTGCTCCCGAAAGTCCTGCATTGTACAGCGAGTACAATGTATCAATCTATATGGGTCAGCATCTGTTCATTTGTGATGTACAGTATATAGATAGATAGATAGATAGATAGATAGATAGATAGATAGATAGATAGATAGATAGATAGATAGATAGATAGATAGATCCCAAACTGGGAAATTACAGTGTAACAGCAGCATGACAGTAGACAACCAAGCAACAGAAACACACACATGACAGACAAAGGGATTACCCATGGAAAGTAAAACTAACACAACGATAAAACATATATACATCATAGCTTAATATATGATGACCCGTATAAACACATGAATCATCCCATTGCACACAGAAGCACTATCAGGAGCAGAGTGAAATGTGAGGTACCAGTTAGTCTGTAAGGTGCAGTGTGGCAGCATAGAATACAACATCATACAGAATACAACATCATAGTGAGTTATTGTACAGTGAAATTGCATGTGGCAGGAAAGATTTCCTGTACCTGGCCGTTCGACAGTGAAGCTGTAGTAGTCTACTGGAGAAAGTGCTTCGCTGTCTATCTAGTGCGTGGTGGAGGGGGTGATCAGGATTGTCCATGATGGATCACAGTTTATTTAGTGTTCTCCTCTCCACCACTGTCTCAAAGGTCTCCGGTCTGAGACCAATTACAGAGCCAGCCCTCTTGATAGTCTTGTCAAGTCTGTTGGTGTCTCTGGCCCTGATACTGCTACCCCAACAGAGAGCAGCAAAGAAGATGGCGCTGGCGACAACAGTCTGGTAGAAAAGCTCCAGCATCCTGCTGCACACGTTGAAGGATCTCAGCTTTCTCAGGAAGTAGAGTCTGCTCATCCCCTTCTTGTGTGCAGCATCGGTGTTGGATCTCCAGTCCAACCCACTGCTGATCCTGACACCAGATATTTGTAGTCCTCAACCACTCCCACATCCTCCCCCTAATCTGCAGTGGCTGAGAAGGAGCCTTCCTCTTCCTGAAGTCAATCACCATCTCTCTGGTCTTGCTGACATTCAACCTCAGGTGATTCTGCTCCATCCACTCCACAAATCTGTCTACCAGTTCCCGGTACTCCCCCTCCTCTCCTCCTCTTATACACCCCACAACAGCTGAGTCGTCAGAGAATTTCTGCAGGTGGCATGACTCAGTGTTGTACTGAAAGTCAGTGGTGTATAAGGTAAAGAAAAAAGGAGAGAGCACAGTCCCCTGTGGAGCTCCTGTATCTGACATCTGACCTTTGACCAATGAGATTCAAAATGCACTATGCACCTCATCAGAGTATATCAAACCATGGCACCAAGTTTCAAAACATTTGGAAAAAAAACTGTCAGAGGAGTTGATTTCAGTAACTGTCTACAAAGTGCAGTGAAATAAGGGGTCATAGATCAGGGGCTACAATTCCTGGAAAAATCACCCGATCAGAACCAAACTGCAATATCCGCATCAGCAGTGTATATGAAACCATGACGCCAAGTTTCAAAACAATCGGAACAAAACTGTAGGAGGAGTTGACTTCACAAAAGTGGGACAGACGGGTGGACGGACGGACTGAACCATAACACAATACCCCTTCGGTCTTCACCCAAAGGGCTCTTCAATGCCTTTGGGCTTTGACCGGCGGGGGATAAAAATGGATATATGTGACAAAAAAACTGTCCCCCTGCTAACTCAGAGGCCACTTGACCACGGGCTCTCATCTCTTGCATGGTGATGCCACAGTACCTGAAGAGTGACCCTGACATGGTTTCACTGACCACTTGACCATAAAAGAGGTCAAAGGTGACCTTTTTTAGCTGACCTTTACCCCTGGAGGTGTATGCCAAGGGAGGAATCAAACTAATATGAAAACATTAATTCATGTTTAATGCTTTATATACCCTTGAGAATGTAGGAATACTGGAGCAATAACCCTCCTTGAATGCTACACAAAAACAACCCATTACTGACATTTGAAAACATCAGCTTTTTAAGCTACGCTACCAAACTCTAGCCTTTATAAATATTACACACATTATGCAATGCTGACATTGTTGCACGTAGGTCCTTCATATCGCTGTTGTAGTATCATCAGGATTAAACACACGATACAGTGGTCTTCCTGATTTCTCATTTTTTTGTATGTTTGTCACACTTAAATGTTTCACATCATCAAACAAATTTAAATATTATACAAAGTAAATACAATACATGCAGTTTTTAAATGAAGGTGTTTATTATTATGAAAAAAAAATCCAAACCTACATGGCCCTATGTGAAAAAGTGATTGTCCCCTAAACCTAGCAACTGGTTGGGCCACCCTTAGCAACAACAACTGCAATCAAGCGTTTGCAGTAACTGGCAATGAGTCTTTTACAGTGCTGTGGAGGAATTTTGGCCAACTCGCAGAGGGCAGCACGGTGGCGCAGTGGTTAGCACTGCGGCAGCATAGCAACTCACCCTTGGCCGGGGCATCCCGGGTTTGATCCCAGCCCCCGACCAACAGTGATCTGTGTGGACTTTGCATGTTCTCCCCATGTCTGTGTAGGTTTACTGTGGGATTTCTCAGGTTTCCTCCCACATGCCAAAAAACATGCAAGTTAGGTCAATTGGCATCAACTGGGGATTCTAAATTGTCCTTAGGTATGACTGTGAGAGTGAATGGTTGTCTGTCTCTCTGTGTTGGCCCTGCGATGGACTGGCGATCTGTCCAGGATGTACCCTGCTTCTCATCCAAAAGATCCTGGGATCTGCTCCAGCCCCCCCACCCCACCCCACCCCCACAACCCGAAAAGGATTAAGTGGAAGAAGATGGAGGGATGGACGGTGTTATGTCCATAACCAAGACTCCAATAATGAGGCCAACGGTGCAGTAGAACGTGACTTTATTTGTGAACTCACAATAACTCAAAGGTGCTCCTGTCTAGGCAGAGGTCTGGTCATAAAGAGACCATTCCCCTTCCGCATTAGCTTTTACACCCTGGGTGGCGGCGGAACCGGAAAGGTGGAGCCGCCACCCATTACACACAATATAATAATGATTCAATACATCACAGATTAATCTTTGCAGAATTGTTGTAATTCAACCACATTGGAGGGTTTTTGAGCATGAACCACTTTTAACCCGTTGACATCCTTGATCGCATGAACAGATAGCGCCCCCACTGCCTATGGCGCAGTGCTGCACCTGTCATGTGATGTCATCTGACGTGGCCAAAAACTCCCCATTTGTACTAAGAATTCCACCTCACAAGATGGCAGATATGTATAACTTACTGCTCTTGCCTTAGAGGACGGTTGCCAACTGCCAATTAAATCTTTAAAGAAGAAGAAGAAGAGGACTAATGGTGGCCATAGAACCATCCAAAAACCTCACTTCTGGACACCAGAGAAGAAGACATTTTTAGACAAACAAATGATGTACTCGATCTCAAGACGGAGGAGGCATTTGCTCCCAAATATGCCATCTATGATTCTAAAAAGAGATTATTTAGCTTATGAAAGTAAATATCAACATGTTGTTATAACAGAGGGTGGGCAAAGCTGGTTGATGTTCACCTTCCATTGACCCCCAGCGCCATGTGATTGGGCAGAACAATCGCGCCAGTTCTGCGTCGTCATCACTCTATAAATTCAAGAAATCTCTGTCTGTCAGTGTGTGTGTCATGACCAAAGATCATAGGACTGCCTATGATGTTCCTATGAGGTCTGCATGATGTCCTGTGATGTTCCTATGTATAACAACTCCTTATGTGTGAAATGTCCTATGATGTTCCTATATAATTTAATTCTATTCAATTCAACTTCATTTATATAGCGCCATTTCACAACAACAGTCATCTCACAGTACTTTCAACTGTAGGGGAAACCCCCACAGTTGCAGAAAGACCCCAGCAATCAGGTGATCCCCTGTGAGCAAGCGCTTGGCGACGGTGAAGAGGAAAAACTCCCTTTTCTGCCTCCAGATCAACGCGAGGAAAACTAAGGAGCTGGTGGTGGACTGCCGCAGGCATGGGCAGCCCCTCACAGTACCAGTAAATATACAGGGAACAGACATCGAGATGGTGACATCCTATAAGTACCTGGGTATTCATCTGAACAATAAACTAGACTGGTCACACAATACTGATGCACTCTACAAGAAGGGACAGCGCAGGCTGTTCCTGCTGAGGAGACTCAGGTCTTTTGGTGTACAAGGGGCGCTGCTGAAGTCATTCTATGACACGGTGGTGGCATCAGCCATCACTTTTGGAGTGGTCTGCTGGGGCAGTGGCATTACTGCAGCCGATAGGAAGAGACTGAACAAACTGATTAAGAAAGCTAGCTCTGTCCTGGGGCAGCGCCTTGATCCGATGGAGGAGATAGGAGAGAGAAGGACGGTGGCTAAACTGTCATCTCTGCTGGAGTCCGAGTTCCACCCTATGCAGGACATACTGAATGCACTGAGGAGCTCATTTAGCAGCAGACTACATCATCCCAGGTGCACAACCGAGAGGTTTCGTAGGTCCTTCCTACCAACGGCTGTCAGACTGTACAACCTAAGCAGGGCTGCTCGCAGAGATAGCAAAAAAGACGTAACAAACTAATAGTTTTTTGAATGCAGAAGATGCAATAGACTTACACAGTGGTCCTCTCCGGCATACAACTAGGAGCATGCCGGTCGCTATGGAGGGTGAGAGTGTGTATGGGCACATAATCATACCATGCAGGATAGCTGGGTAGACGGTTATGCTGTTTCATTCCATCTAGCGGCAATGCTCTGCACTGTGTGTGTTTATATATTTGCATATTTGTTCCGTCTAGCTGCAATGCTCCGTACTGTGGGTGTTTATATATTTATATATCTACATGTTATTCCATCTAGCTACATTGCTCCGCACTGTGTGTGTTTATATACTTGCATATTTATTCCACCTAGCTGCAATGCTCCGTACTGTGGGTGTTTATATATTTACATATTTATTCCATCTAGCTACAATGCTCTGCACTGTGTGTTCATATATTCATATATTTATTCCATCCAGCTACAATGCTCTGCACTGTGTGTCTGTGTGTGTGTGTATATATATATATTTTATAGTAATACGTACATATGTTTATTAGCTGCTCTTGCTTGCTTGTTTTTTTTTTCTTGCCTTCTGATTGTTGCTCTGAGTGTTGCTATCCCTGTGCTGTTGCAATCCTGGAATTTCCCCGTTGTGGGACTAATAAAGGCTTATCTTATCTTATCTTATCTTATCTTAACAGGAAGAAACCTCCAGCAGAACCAGGCTCAGGGAGGGGCAGTCATCTGCTGCGACTGGCTGGGGGGTGAGGGGATAGAGAAGATGAAAAGAACAGACATGTAGAGAGCAAACAACACGATGGGGACTCAATCTATGGGAGAGAACAAACAGATGTTAATGACCAGCAAAAAAAAAAAAAAAAAAAAAAAAAAAATCATTGCGAGTGAAGAAAGGAGTGAGGCCCAGTGCATTATTGGAGGTCCCCTGGCTGACTAAACCTATTAGCAGTATAACTAAAGGAGGGTTCAGAAACACATGATCCCTCCCTAATTGTAGGCTATATCAAAAAGGAAGGTTTTAACCCTATTCTTAAAAACAGAGATCGAGTCTGACTCCCAAATCCAGATTGGCAGCTGGTTCCACAGGAGAGGAGCTTGATAACTGAAGGCTCTGCCTCCCATTGTACTTTTGGAGATTCTAGGTATTACAAGTAATCCTGCATTTTGGGAGCATAGTGCTATGTTAGAATAATACGGTAGTATCAGATCTTTTAAATAAAAAGGGGCCTGATTGTTTAGAGCTTTGTAAGTAAGAAGAAGGATTTTAAACTTAATTCTAAACTCTATGGGAAGCCAATGAAGGGAGGCCAGAACCGGAGAGATATGATCTCTCTTTCTAGTACCTGTTAAAACTCTTGCTGCAGCATTTTGGATCAGCTGAAGACTTTTTAAAGATGTTTTAGGACAGCCTGATAATAAAGAATTACAATAATCTAATCTACAGCTAAGAAAAGCATGGATCAATTTCTCAGCATCACTCTGAGACAAGATGCTCCTAATCTTGGCAATATTACGCAAATGATAGAAAGCAGTCTTAGAAACAAATTTAATATGTGAATTGAAAGGCAGATCTTGATCAAAAATAATTCCAAGGTTCCTCACAGAGCTATTAAGAGAAAGAGTAACCACATCCAAACTGAAAGTTTGATTTGGAAAGGTATTTCAAAGGTTTTTTGGACCAACAAGAATGACTTCAGTCTTATCTGAATTTAATAGCAGGAAATTACAAGTCATCCAAGCTTTGATTTCCTTAAGACAGGCTTCTAACTTGGCTAATTGATTACTATCATCTGGCTTCATTGACAGGTATAATTGTGTGTCATCAGCATAACAATGAAAATGCATACAGTGCTTTCTAATAATGTTGCCCAACGGAAGCATATATAAACTAAAAAGAGTAGGGCCTAGCACAGATCCCTGTGGAACTCCATGACTGAGCTTTGAGTTGAAAGAAAACTCATTATTGACATGAACAAACTGGAACCTATCAGATAAATAAGATCTAAACCACTCCAACGAAGTTCCATTAAGTCCAACATAGTGTTGTAATCTATCAAGTAGAATATTATGATCGATAGTATCAAAAGCTGCACTGAGGTCTAAAAGGACAAGTACAGAAACAAGTCCATTATCAGATGCGATGAGGAGGTCGTTAGTGACCTTCGCTAAGGCTGTTTCAGTACTATGATGGATTCTAAACCCAGATTGAAACTCTTCAAGTAAACCATTTCCCTGCAGGTGGTCAAATAATTGTGTAGCAACAACTCTTTCTAAGATTTTTGAAATGAAAGGGAGATTAGAGATTGGTCTATAGTTAGCTAAAGCTCCTGAATATAGCATTGGCTTTTTGAGTAAGGGTCTAATTATAGCAGTTTTAAAAGCCTGCGGTATATGACCTGAAGTTAATGAAGAATTGATTATATGAATAATAAAGCTACCAATAAGTGGGAAGACTTCTTTAAATAACCTGGTAGGAATAGGGTCTAAAAGACAAGTTGAAGGTTTGGATGAGGAAACTATTTTGTCTAACTCTAAAAGGTCAATTGGAGTAAACTCATCAAGACAGATATCAATTGAAGGAGTTGTAGTAGTTATTGTATTTAAGTTAACGGTGGGAAGAATCTGATTTTATCTCTGATGGATGAAATTTTATTATTGAAAAAGTTCATAAAGTCCTGACTAGTAAGCTCTAAGGGAATGCTAGGATTGACAGAGTCCTGACTCTTTGTCAACCTGGCTACAGAACTGAAAAGAAACCTGGGATTATTCTTGTTCTCTTCTATTAATGCAGAAAAATAACTTGTTCTAGCTTTTCTAAGAGATTTTTTTATAAATTAAAAGATGATTTCTCCAAGCTAAATAGATTCCATCTAAATTAGTGGAGCGCCATTTTCTTTCTAATTGACGAGTCTTCTGTTTTAAGCTACGAGTTTCTGTGTTGAACCAAGGAGTTAGAAATCTCTGATTAGACTTTTTCTTTTTTAAGGGGGCCACCAAGTCTAGAGTCTGATGCAGAGAAGCTGTAACACTATCTACCATGCTATCAATTACAGAAGGAGCAAGCTGTCTATAGCTTATTTCTGTTGTGTTGACACATGGCATAGAGGAAACAATCTGCATAAATTTGGTAACAGCATCATCTGAGAGGCATCTACTGTAGTAATATTTTTCCTTAGGAGCCAAATAGTCAGAAATAGTAAAATCAAAGGTTAACAGACAATGGTCTGACAGTACAGGGTTATGAGGAGACACTACAAGATTTTCTATTTCTATGCCATATGTCAGAACAAGGTCCAACGTATGGTGTGAGATAATGAGTAGAATTTCCTACTTTCTGAGAAAACCCCATGGAGTTTAATATTGAATTAAATGCCACATTAAGGCAGTCACTATCTACATCTACATGTATATTAAAGTCCCCTACTATAATTATTGTATCTGATTTCAGCACTAAATCAGCTAAGAATTCAGCAAATTCGGATAAAAAATTCTGAGTAGGTTGATGGAGGAAGATAAACTATGGCAAATAAAATTGGGTTTAGCCTAAAATTGCTTAAGTGCCCAATACTGAGGACCAGGCCCTCAGAGGAATTATAACATGTTTTTTGCTTTACATTAACTAGTAATTTGGAATGGTAAATTGTTGCTACTCCTCCTCCACGACCAGAACTTCTGGGATTTTGACAGTTTAAATAACCAGAGGGAGTTGATTCATTTAAACCAACATAATCCTTTTGTCCTAACCAAGTCTCTGTAAGGGATATTAAATCAATCTGATGATCAATTAACAGATCATGGACTAACAGAGACTTGGGAGTTAGAGACCTAATATTTAATAAACCACATTTAATTTTTAAATTATGAGGAGGAAGAGAGACCAAATCATTAAATTTAGAGGCTTCATGTTTAATTTGAGTTTTACCAACTTTTTGTTTAATCACTTTGGGATGCTTATACACTATAATTTTATTTACTTTGGAGGGAGCAGACAACGATTCTCTGATGGGGAGACAGGGGCTAAGTTGAGGGGTGGCGGATGAAGAAGAACTGCAGAGAGGCGTGTAAGACTGCGACTCTGCTTCCTGGTCCTAACTCTGAGTAGTCAAGGTTTTGAAAATTTGGATAAAAAAGATGCCAGATTGTTAGATAAATGAGACACACCATCCAAAGTGGGACGGATGCCATCTTGTCTCATAAGACCAGGTTTTCCCCAAAATGAGTTCCAATTGTCAATGTAGCCCACGTTGTTTTCAGGACACCACACAGACAGCCAGCGGTTGAAGGATGACAGGTGGCTAAACATGTCATCACTGGTCAGATTGGGGAGGGGCCCAGAGAATACTCCAGAGGCAGACATTGTTTTGGCGACTCGATGTCGCCTGCTTTGGCCCCAGGAATGCATTTGACTATCGCCGCTGGAGTCTCTAGGTTCACGTTTCTGACTACAGAGTCGCCAGTGATCAAATGATCAGTTTTTTCCTCAGCGGGTGTGTCGCTGAGCGGGGAAAAATGATTAGAAACGTGAACAGGTTGGTGGTTAACCGGGGCCTTGCAATTAGTCTTCCTTCTCACCATCACCCACCCAGTCTCCTCGCTGCTGAGGAGGACCGGAGGACCTATACTAGCAAGGCCTATGCTAGCCTATGCTAGGGGTCTATGCTAGCGAGCTCCGCTGCAGCTAGGGGACGTCCGTCAAGATTAACTGGCGCAGACGGTGTTTCAATGCAGCGGAGCCGGGATTCCAAATCAGACAACCTCGCCTCGAGCGCCTCAAAAAGACAACATTTATTATATTTACCGTTATCACTAAAAGAGGCAGAGGTGTAGCTAAACATCTGACAGAGAGAGCACACCAGAGGAGGAGAGGACGGAGAGCTAGTAGCCATAGCTAGTGGCTAACCCGAAGCTAACAGAAACACCGATGAAAGGTGAACAGAAGGCTAAAGAGGGTGATTAGATGACACTGAGTGCACACACAGGTGCAAGAGGCTTGATAAACAGAAATGAGAACTAACGGTAGATGGAAAAAAGTGGTTAAAATACAAATAAAAGCAAAATCCTCAGGAGAGTGAGGAGAGCAAACCACACGGACAGACAGCAATACAGGAAGTGACGATACGTTACCACAAGTGACGTTCACACCCCGAGTGTGTTGGGACCCGAGTGTGTATAACAAAGGCAGGAATCACTCACAATCATAGGACTCGCTATGACATCATCAAAGATTAAATGCAGGCATCAATCATGATCATAGGACTTGCTATGACATCAGCAAAGATCATAGGACTTGCTTTGACATCAGCAAAGATCAAATGCAGGCATCATAGGTGTAGCATCATCTCACTTGGCTCATCAATAAGCGTTCTTCTGCTTAAAGACATTGTTTCACCCAGGAAAAGGACAGTCAACTGCTCTTTTACCCCAGGCCACAATTGAACTCACATTGCTTTGTTAAAACCAGTCTAAGGAATTCACCCTAATGCATTTCCTGTTTTGACTTTTATAGCCCCCATAAACGTGGAGACATTTAACAGAACCCTGGAATACATCATATGGTCAATACAAAGATCCACAGCTCAATATTGCCCCCTTCTGGCAACTCTGGGACATGCCGAATTTAACCAGCAAACCTTTTAATCACATCCTTAAGACTCATCTCTAAACCTCTTCCTCTTTTTCAGGACACCATGGAATAAACAAATGGACTCTTGATGTTTATTCTGGACAATCAGTAATAGGTTTGAAATATATTAATCCGTGATTTTAAAATCTTAAATACTTAAATCACCCTTTATTGTCATTCAACTGTACAACCAATCATGTACAGTAGAACGAGATTGTGCTTTACCCATCTGCTGTGTTAATCACACACACCCCAAGTGCAGAATCAGAGGGCCTGCCTCCCGGGTGTGGGGCGGATGCTCTACCAACTGAGCCACCACTCAGTTGGTAGAGCTGTTTGTTTATTGGACTAAAATTCATAAAGCCCGCCCACGAAGGAAGCCTATAGGCTGGGGGCTCCTGTCAATCACGGCAAGCGAAAATTCTCCACAGATAAAAGGGATTTCAGACTCTCTTTTCACCGCAGCCTTTCAAGATTTTTCTCTCTTCGCCATCACTTTCTCGGTCTTTCACTTCCATTGTCTTAGTCTCTACACAGCAGAGAAAACCACTGGAGAACAAAGGGACTTCTCCCATGTGTTACTTTTCAACGATCACAGAGCAGATAACTCGTAACTTTGTGTTCTGTAATTATGTATTTTAATGTTTTTCTTTTCTCTTAAACGTCTGGGAATTGATTCTTTTTTTCTCTGAGCTCATTCTAATCAGGAGTTAAACTCCAATCCTAAACGTTTATTTCTATCACTTTTTCCTGTTAAACTTTCTGTAAAACCACCGTTTCTAATTTTAATGTAAGCTTTAATCATGACTTTATTTTATAATATTTTTATTGACCAATCCCACACCAGAAGCCCTTTTATTTAAAGTCCGAAACTCTTTTAATTTGAGATCAGATTAGATAATCTTAATTATTATCGAATTCCTCTGGGAAAGCCGCTTGCCAACGAAGAGGAAAGGAGACGAAGCTCCCCACAATCACGAAGGAATCAGCACGCCTCGGCTGGATTTCAACCATTGGGATCAAACATACCAATCTCATCCCTCGTCAAAGAATATTTGCTAGTCAAATATTCCGACTTCTGGAGCAATCTAAGAACTACAGGACAACGCAGAAGGATTTTCAACTTCAACCATCACGCCAGTTTTTTATTCATCTGCTGAGTTAAATGTCTGAGGTTCAATGATAATTTTGATATCTGATCAGATGCAAATCTAAAGAGCAAGCAATATAACCTTTCTTTTCATTAAAGTCCCATTTTCATTTTCTTAGAGTAATCCAGAACTTTTCCTATAATTAATTTCATTTTCCACATAAATTTGCGTTGTTTTCATAATCCGTTAACTCAAACTGATCTACATTCATTTCACAGTTTAACCCTGGTTCTGCAAATGTTGACATTGTTAATCTATCATTTACAAGTTTAATTTTATGGTTTATGAAATCACTGCAAGGTCTGTTAATCATCATTTCGTTTAATAAATATGTGAAAATGAGAGAAGTTGTTGAGAATTTATTTCATTCTGAGTCTGGTTCAAGTCCCCAGTATCGAATTCACAAAAATTTTGATACTGATTATTAATTAAATTATTGAGTGATTAAACAGGTATAAAGTGAAATTAAAGATTAAATTGCTTCTTAGAGATAGAAGCTGGTGCCCCACGAGTGTTATTAACTTTTTCGGTGTATATGAACTGAGAACTCATCTCCGGTTCCAATACATTAATATAAATTAAATAATTTTTATGCCTGATCATAATTTTTAATTCATATACTGTTACATAGGACTCGCTATGAAATCTAACTAACTAACTAACTAACCTGCGACTTCCGGTTATGGCTGCCACGTAGGACGGACGTGTCTCGCTCTGCTCTGCTCCTGGAGAAAAAAAATCGGCAAATAACTCTCTCATTTGGGACAGAACGTATCCCAGCATTTGGGCGAGGATATGTCGGCGAAGCCTAAGGCTGGAAAACCAGGAAAAGGAAAAAGCGAGCCGCCGAAACAGTCCAAATTAACGGACTTTCAGGTCTGTGACGCAGCAAACAAGGCTCCATATATGGCGGAGGAGGCTGGCGGCGGCGCGATTTCTGCGGGGAATGGCGCAGATGCGCTGATGGCTGCCATGAGTTCAATGAGAGCGGACTTTTCCTCTAGATTTGATGGGATTATGACAGCGCTGGAAAGAATAAGAAAGGAATTGGGTGACTGTGTAGAACGAACGGCGCAGATGGAGCTCCGTCTCGCTAGTGCTGAAGATGACATCACCCGTCTTCAATTAAAGGTGCGCACTTTGGAAAAAAAAAATAAATCTCTGGAAGATAATATTCTGGATTTGGAATCTCGGTCGAGACAGAATAATTTGAGGCTGGTGGGTCTTCCAGAGGAATCAGAAGGTCGGGACGTATGTTCCTTTCTGGAAAAGTGGATTCCGGAGGTGCTGGGCAGCGAGGAGTTGCAATCAGCAGTGGTTCTGGAAAAAGCACATCGTATTGGCCCACGGAGAGATAAGGGACCGCCGAGGACCTTAATTATGAAGTTTCTTAGCAACAGAGACAGGATGAAGATCTTCAACGCTGCACGTGCTAAAGGAGAGATTAAACACCAGGACCAGCAGGTGCGGTTCTACCCAGATTTGGCCACAGGAATCCAGCAATTGAGGAAGCAGTTTGATCCCGTACGTAAGGAGCTGCGCAACCTTGGGATTCGTCATGGTGTAATCTATCCTGCGAGACTGCTGACCACGTATGAGGGCAGAACCCACATCTTCAAGACCCCAGAGGAGGCGCAGGAGTTCATCAAGAAGATCAAAGAAGAAGAAGAGACTGGTGGGAGCTAAGTATGAACAAAATATAAGGTAGAATAATTAAGCATTTGCACAGGCATCTGACTGACTTGAAGTAAATAGTAAGTTTACAAAATATAGATTGTATTATATATTAAAAAAACAAAACAAACAAACAAAAAAAAAACTATGATGTACAAAGTTGTTAAAAATTTTGGAGTTAAGTTGGAAAACTACAGAGGAGAGTTAATGTTACGTCATTAAAAGCAGTAGAGTTAGGGTGATTGGGAGGATGAAGAAGGAGTGGCTTAGGCTGTTCCCCGTGGGTGTGGAACAGTCGATGGCTATATCGGGAGACAGAATTTTTCTTTTGATTTTGGGGGGTTTGCCACAAGTGTGGGAAGGGGAAATTTGTTTGTGTGTAGTTTGTAGGATGAATGTTCAACCACTCATGTTTTTGCTTCTCTGTATGAGCATGTTTACACTGCAAGGTAATCCCAAACTCTCTATTGATCATGGACCAAAGTGTTAACCTTAATTTAACTTCATGGAATTGCAGAGGTCTACAAAATTTAAAAAAACTTAAACAAGTTATGAATAAAATAAAGGACATGGGTTCAAGAATTGTGTTTTTACAAGAAACTCATCTGATAGAGGAGGATGTTAAAAGAATTAGGAGTAGATGGCAGGGAAGTGTATTCACCTCTTCATTTTCATCCCGAGCCAGGGGAGTTATGACTCTCATACATAAATCAGTTCCTTTTCAAGTGAAAAATGTAATTGGAGACAAATTTGGAAGATATGTAATCATTCAAGGTTCTTTGCTATTAGAAAATATAAATCTTGTGAACTTATATGGTCCCAATATAGATGACCAGAAGTTCTTTGCTAATTTATTTCTCATCTTATCATCACTTACAGGGCAACATATAATAGCAGGGGATTTTAATTGTACATTGAATCCAGGTGTGGATAGATCAACAGGACTGGATTGTACACACATTGGATGTAGGATGACTATTAATCATTTTATGAAAGAATTGAGATTGTTAGATATATGGAGAGAAATGAAACCACAAGTTAAAGCCTATTCTTGTTATTCCAGTACCTACAAGACATTCTCACGTATTGATTATTTTTTGATTTCCACAGAATTAAGGTCCAAGATTCAAAACTGCTTTTATGATAACATCGTGATCTCTGATCATGCACCCTGTTGTCTAATATATGTAGATAAAAAATTGACAAAGGAATCAGGTAGATGGCAATTTCAGCATAAATGGCTTCAGGATGAGGAATTTGTCAAGTATATAGAAAAACAGATAGACGAGTTCTTTGACATCAATACTACACAAACATCAGCATGTGTAAAGTGGGAGGCTTTCAAAGCTTTTATTAGGGGACATATTATTAGTTATACAGGATCAAAATCTAAGAAGACTCGAGAGGAGAGAGCTAAATTGGAACATAAAATAAAAAATCTTCAGGAAAAAGTGTATGCAGGAAGTGACCCAAGGTTGGAGAATGAATTACTGATTTTGAGAGCTGAATACGACAAAAAATCAGCGAATAGAGCTGCCTCGAGTCTTCTAAGATTGAAACAATCTTTTTATGAACAAGGTGAAAAATCAGGAAAATTATTAGCATGGCAGATTAAACAATTGGAAATTAAAACACCAATTACCAGTATTATAAGTAATGGACAGGTAGTTATAGATCCTTTAGAAATTAATAGAGCCTTTAGAGATTACTATGAAAAATTATATGATACCAAAAATGAACCTGATTTAACAAAACTAAATGGGTTTTTGAACGAACTATCTATACCGTGTATTCCAAATGAAAACAGGGAGATATTGGAGTCTAAAATTAGTCAAGAAGAAGTTGGGCTAGCCATTGATAATATGAAATCAGGAAAAAGTGCAGGACCAGATGGTCTTCCAGTTGACCTTTATAAAAAATTTAAGAATAAATTAATAAAACCTTTTTTGGAAATGGTTTTAGAAGCATTTCAAAATAATAATTTACCATCATACATAAATAATGCCTTAATTATACTGCTGCCAAAACCAGGTAAGCCCTCTAATAAATGTGAAAATATGAGACCAATAAGCCTATTAAACGCCGACCTTAAGATAATCTGTAAAATTTTAGCAAGACGAATACAAGAAATTTTACCAAATATTATTAATCGAGATCAGAATGGCTTTATAAAGGGTAGACAAGGCTTCCATAATGTAAGAAGACTATTTAATATTATTTATTTTAATAAAGAAGCACCGGATACAGCTCTCCTATCATTGGACGCCGAAAAAGCCTTTGATAGAGTTGAATGGCCCTTTCTTTTTGAAGTCCTACAAAGGTTTGGACTTGGAAATAATTTCATAAAATGGGTTCAAATAATATACAATAATGCTACAGCAGAAATCCTAACAAATAACAATATTTCAAAACCAATAAAAATCAATAGAGGATGTCGACAAGGCTGTCCACTTTCACCTTTACTGTTTACTATGGCAATTGAACCTTTAGCGATAGCGATACGTTTACATTCACAAATATATGGAATTAAAGTTGGACCAACAGAACATAAAATCTCCCTGTACGCCGATGACATAATTTTGTTTATGTCGAATCTAAAAAAATCAATTCCAACCTTGTTGAATTTAATAAAGAATTTTGGGGAAATATCAGGATATAAAATAAATAAAACTAAATCTTCAATATTAATGCTAAATGAGACCCAGAGAAATTACCCAGCCCCTGAGGTAAATCAATTCAATGTTGTAAATCAGTTTAAATATCTAGGAATCCAAATTATGCCTAAGCTAGAATCAGTCGCCAGTGTCAACTATGAAGCCTTAATGTCAGATATCAATGAGTTAACTCAGAGATGGATGTCACTACCAATGTCGATGATCAGGAGAATCAATATACTTAAAAGTAATATTTTACCTAAAATACTTTATTTATTTCAATACATTCCCTTATCACCACCTTTAGATCTATTCTCAAGAATAAAAAAAAAGTTAGTGGAATTTATATGGAACAACAGGAGGGCTAGATTACGTTTGTCTTTATTATATTTACCATTTGATCGTGGAGGTCTGAAATGTCCAAATTTTATGTTGTATTATTGGTCGGCACAACTGAGGTCTATGACATATTATTTTTCATCAAATGATCTCCCTCACTGGACTGAAATGGAATCATACAATTTACCTTTACCTCTTCCCATATTCATATACTCAGATTCGGCAAAAAAATTACAAAAACAAGTTAAAAATCCATTTGTAAAGCATATGATCAAAATATGGTGTGAAGCTAAAAACTATTTAAAAGAACCACAGTTATTGTCACAATTTAGTCCAATATGGGGTAATCAATATTTTAAACCAGGGAGAGCGGACGCTGTATTTAAAGTATGGAATTTAAAAGGGATACAAAAGATTCAGGATTTATATTTGCCATGTGCAGACAACATAATGTCTTTTGAAGAGCTGAGGATCAAATTTAATCTCAATAGAACACATTTTTTTAAATATCTTCAACTTAGAAACTTTATTCGATCAAATCAAAATAAAGCTCTCACTCGACCTATTTATTCATCCTTGGAAAAAATGATGATGAAAGATAGTAAAAGAAAGGGTATTATTTCAGAGTTTTATAACTCACTGACACTATCTTCAAGTGAAAATTCACTGAAAAGATTAAACTACTGGAAAGAAGATCTGCAAATTGAAATTTCAGAGGAACAATGGGAATTGGCTTGTACAGAAGCTCAAACCAAATCAATAAATGCACGCCTTAAATTGATACATTTCAAATGGTTAATGCGGATGTATGTTACACCGGAGGAGTTAAATAGATATAACAAAAATATACCAGATACATGCACAAAATGCATGGAAAGTAAAGGAACCCTATTTCATTGTTTATGGGAATGTAGATTAATAAGAATGTTTTGGGAAGAGGTGAGGGTAACAATTGAAAAAATAATCTCAAAACAAATCATATTGAATCCTAAACTGGTTTTGTTGGGTCTGTACCCAGAAAAGCATAATTTTAATAAAAGTGAAAGAACATTCATAGACCTCAGTTTGCTTAATGCCAAAAAATGTATTGCACTATTATGGAAAAAGACTCATAGACCAGATGTGACTCAGTGGTTAAGACAGATGTTAACAAACCTTCCATTAGAAAGAATAACATATATACTAAAATCAAAGGAAATTGTGTTTGAGAATATATGGAGACCTTTTATTGATTATGTAAAAAATTTAAACATAACTCTTGAAGAAGAAGGTGAATGATGTGTGTGGACCTTGTAAATTCCAAACTGGTGAACATAATATGTATACTTATGTATTGGATTGTCTAGACTAAACAGAGGAGCATTGTTGAAGACTTGATTTTGTTGGTGGTTGTTGGTGTTTTTAGTGCATTTTTTTTTTTTGTAGTACTTTAGTGTTAGTGTTTGATTGTTTGTATCATGTTTGTTAAAAAAAAAAAAAAAAAAAAAGGTTCAATAAAGATATTGTGGAAAAAAAACTAACTAACCTGCACTTATATAGCGCTTTTCTAGTCACAAAGACCACTCAAAGCGCTTTCATTAATACTAACCCTCTATTCTAAGGGCCTATAGGAAACAGATATCTAGGGACAATTTAGAACAGCCAATTAACCTAACATGCATGTTTTTGGCATGTGGGAGGAAACCGGAGAAATCCCGGAGTAAACCCACGCAACACGGGGAGAACATGCAAACTCCACACAGATCACTGTTGGTCGGGGGCTGGGATCGAACCCACGATCCCACGATCCCCACAATCCCCCGGCCAAGGGTAAACTGTGCTGCCGCAGTGCTAACCACTGCGCCACCGTGCAGCCCCCAAACCATCAAAGATCATAGGACTCACTATGACATCATCAAAGATCAAAGGCAATAATCACTCACGGTCATAGGACTCGCTATGACACAATCAAAGATCAAAGGCAGGCATCACTGAACAAGTGCTGACGTGCTTGCTTACACCCTTGCTTACACCTGCTTTCTACGGGCATGCACAGGTAGGCACTAACACAAGATACATTGCAGCGGAATAAAGCAGAGGGAGAACGCACAAATGACCGACAGAAGGCAAAATAACAATCAGGATGGCCAAAAATGGACGAAGCGAGAGCCACCTGGCCAGCGGTGACAAATTTCTTTGTTTACATTGTAACTGATTTTCTGGTTCATATACTTTAAAGATAAGATACCAAAATGGCCAAAACAACAAACGGTGGAAAAAAAACAAAACCATCATTTACCTTTGTGTAAATATGTCCAAAGTCCGCTTTTGGCTGAAAGTTATGAAATTCAATATGGCTGCCATGGCATTATGCAAATTAGACACATAAATTTACTCCTATCTCAAACTTTGGACCATATTCTACATCTTTCTAATTGATAGTAAGCCATTATCTCTTACCACTTTCAATTCATAGCTTTGGAAATCTCTGACATCTGAACTGAATATTTTCTTGAAAAAAAACCTTGACCACTAGGGGCTGATGGCACAACAGAGCACCATAGGCAGTCAAACAGTTAAGGTCATGCCACAGCATCTCAATCGGATTCAGGTCAGGACTTTGACTAGGCCACTCCAAAGTCTTCATTTTGTTTTTCTTAAGCCATTCAGAGGTGGACTTGCTGGTGTGTTTTGGATCATTGTCCTGCTGCAGAACCCAAGTGCGCTTCAGCTTGAGGTCACAAAAAGATGGCCGGACATTCTCCTTCAGAATTTTTTGGTAGACTGCAGAATTCATGGTTCCATTTACCACAACAAGTCTTCCAGGTCCTGAAGCAGCAAAACAGCCCCAGACCATCACACTACCACCACCATATTTTACTATTAGTATTATGATCCTTTTCTGAAATGCTGTGTTACTTTTACGCAGGATATAATGGGACACACACCTTCCAAAAAGTTCAACTTTTGTCTCATCAGTGCACAGAGTATTTTCCCAGAAGTCTTGGGGACCATCAAGATGTTATCTGGCAAAACTGAGACGAGCCTTCATGCTTTTTTTGCTCAGCAGTGTTCATCTTGGAACTCTGCCATGCAGTCCATTTTTGCCCAGTCTCTTTCTTATGGTGGAATCATGAACACTGACCTTAACTGAGGCAAGTGAGGCCTGCAGTTCTTTGGATGTTGTTGTGGGATCTTTTTTGAACTCTTGGTTGAGTCGCCGCTGCGCTCTTGGGGTAATTTTGGTCAGCCGGCCACTCCTGGGAATGTTCACCATTGTTTCATATTTTTGCCATTTGTGAATAATGGCTCTCACTGTGGTTCACTGGAGTCCCAAAGCTTTAGAAATGTCTTTATAACCTTTTCCAGACTGACAGATATCAATTACATTGTTTCACATTTGTTCCTGTATTTCTTTGGATCACAGCATGATGTGTAGCTTTTGAGGATCTTTTGGTCTACTTCTTCTTCTTCTTCTTCTTCTTCTTTTAGATTTGATTGGCGGTTGGCAACCAGCTTACAGGTGCATTACCGCCACTGATATTGATTATCATCACTCTATATCTTTGTATAAGGAGTTCTGAACAACTCCTTATGTGTGAAAAAATTGTCCGTCCTTGGACTGTTGTCAGGTTGTCAGGTGAAAAAGTGACACACCCCCCCCCCCACATTATAACATAAATTAACTGTGGTTTATCACATCTATGGAAAGCTGAGTTCAATTTCTCCAGCCACACCCAGGCCTGATGACTGCCACACCTGTTCTCAATCAACAAATCACTTAAATAGGACCTGCCTGACAAAGTGAAGTAGACTAAAAGATCCTCAAAAGCTAGACATCATGCTGTGATCCAAAGAAATTCAGGAACAAATGAGAAACAAAGTAACTGAGATCTATCAGTCTGGAAAAGGTTATAAATCTGTTTCTAAAGCTTTGGGACTACAGCAAACCACAGTGAGAGCCATTATCCAAAAATGGTGAAAACATGGAACAGTGGTGAACCTTCACAGGAGTGGCCCGCCAACCAAAATTGCCACAAGAGCGCAGCGATGACTCATCCAAGAGGTCACAAAACACCCCACAACAACATTCAAAGAACTGCAGGCCTCACTTGCTTCAGTTAAGGTCAGTGTTCATGACTCCACGAACAGCATTCGCACATAGGAGTTCTCTGAGCCTAAGTGGGTGAGGGCTGGATAGAGAGAAGCAGAGATGGCATCTTCTGTGGATCTGTTTGACCTGTATGCAAACTGATATGGGACAAAGTGCTGAAAATCAACAATAAATAAATATAAAAACATAAAAACAATAAAATACAGCTAAAAAAGTACAAAACAGCACAAACAAAACAGTAGTCATACAATAGAGACAATAAGAACAAATTAAATCAATGTCTCAAACTGGGTCAAAAGCCAGAAAATAAAAATGATTTTTAAGATGAGTTTTAGTAAAGAGGCCTGTCTGGTGGACAAAGGCAGATTGTTCCACAGTTTAGGAGCAGCAACAGAAAAAGCTCTGTCCCCTCTGAGCTTCCTCATTGATTTCGGTATCTCCAGGAGCGGCTAATCAGCTGACCTGAGAGACCGAGCAGGAGAGTAAGAATGGAGCAGCTCAGAGAGGTAAGGTAGGGCAAGGCCATTTAATGATTTAAGTACAAATAAAGGAATTTTAAAATGAACCCTAAAATGCACAGGCAGCCAGTGAAGGGAAGTTAAAATGGGTGTAATGTGGTCCTTCTCGTGTTTCAGATGTGCAGCTGCATTTTGGAACCAACTGGAGATGTGAGAGGGAAGACTGGCTGACTCCAAAATAAAGTGCATTACAGTAATCCAGCCGAGACGTGATGAAGGCATGGATTACTGTTTCAAAGTGCTGGTTTGAAAGGATTGGTTTAACCTTTGCCAGCTGCCTTAGGTGAAAAAAGCTGGACGTCACTACTACACTGATTTGAGGATCTAATTTAAAATCACTGTCCAACTTAAAACCCAGATTAGTAACGGCTGGCTTAACAAACTGTGCCAAGGAACCCAAGTCAGAAAAGAATATAGAAGGCAGAAAAATAACCATAATCCACAGAGAACAATAAAGATAACTCAAAGTGAGGGCATGGACTGAGGCTCTTGCCGTGAAGACAAGAAAATACAAATTATAAATTAGGATGAGGGCAAGGGACCCCGCCCACATCCTGACAAAAGATATATCTTTTTTTCGTAAAATTGCAACTTTTTTTGTGTAGATTTATGATTTTTCTTTCTTTTTTTTCAAAATTGCAGCTTTTTCTCATAAATTTGCTACTTTTTTCTGGTAAATTTCTAACTTTTTTCTTGTAAATATGCATTGTTCATTTCGACACTGGTTACATTTTTATTCTAAACTGTAATTTGCACCTTTTTAAAATTTATATTTGTCATGAATTGCCCCATGAGGCAGAGAGGAGAGACCAGATGTTGAACTGTAGCTTGTGGTATTTATTAACCAAACACAAAGAGTCCAAATAGTGCACAACACAGGCAAACTTACAGACAAAGGCAGATGTACACAGGAATGAATGTCAGAACAGGGATGGGGTTCTTACGTGAACAAACTTTGAGACTCCAGCAATGAATGAGAGAAATAACAGTCCCTAAATAGGGCCAGAAATAAACTGACACAAATGCTAGCAGGTGTGGATACCATGAGCGGGCAGGAGGAAACAATGATCACAGACTCGGGTCAGCTGGGAGCAATGAGAGGCGAGAAGACGGGGCTGACAGCTGACAGGGACACGGCCCACAACGGAGAAAAACCCTGGAAGTGCCACTGACAGCTGTCAACCAAGAGAGAGAGCACAACAGTATGGTATAAACAATTAAATATCAACCAGTAAGGACTGAGAAATAAATACAAACTAATACCAAATAAAAGAGTAACAAAACAATGATGACATGAACAAGGGGATGAGAAAAATAAGAAACAATATGAGATATGCAGAAACCAAAAAGCATAAAATACAACAAATATACAAATATAGAGAAAGGCCATGAGACTGAGCACGGCGGAAACCCCCAGTGCTCAGCTCATGACAGTATTAGAAATGTTTAACATATTTTTGCATCTTTATTCTTGCAAATTTGTACCAAATGTAAATTCATACAATTATACCTTATACTAATTTAATAATAATAATAATAATAATAATAATAATAATAATAAGAAGAAGAAGAAGAAGAAGAAGAAGAAGAAGAAGAAGAAGAAGAAGAAGGAGAAGAAGAAGAAATCACCTACTGCTAACAGGCAGCCCATACAGCACTACAGTATTCAACTATATTTGAAGCCAAGCAAGTCTCAAATGAAAATCATCATTATTAATCTTAATAGTCTAAAAAATTTCATTACATTCACTCATTTCCCACTGAGGACAGTGACAGCTCATATTCCCAATAAAGGACACAATCCTTTGATTCCACATTCAAATCCAGCCTCCAAATCCCACAGAAACTAAATGTGACATTAATCACATTTCGAAGCTTTGGTGCATCTGAGAGTCCATTGCGAAAACCTGAACCGGAGGAGGATCAGTGAGAGAAGACGGCCTCGATACTTCAGTTTGATTCAGAGTGGCACAAGAAGCCCCTCCAGACAGAGCCCCGGGTGTCTCTGAAGTTTGACGACAGGATTGTTAAGGAAGAGAAAGTGTGAAGAAGACCGGCTCAGTTTGTTTCCGTTATTTTTTGTGACATGTGCTGTTCCGTGTTGATTCAACATTGTCAGGTTCTGTCAGGACAAAATATTGACGAGCCGAGCATGCAGGCAGGTGGCTCGAACAGACGCTGTGAAAACCTTAGATCCAGGGGATGGTTCTTGGCACCGGAGCACCAGTCTCTCTCTTGACTTTGATGAGTTTGTAACAGCAAAATTGATAAAATAGTGAGAGATCATAGAGAATGTCTGACAAATTATGAGAGAAATACAGTATGTCAGAAAAATAAAGAGGATAGCAGTATAGAAAGATGTGCCTGATAGACTTATAATGACAAGTGTAATAGCTCCGTGGTGGATGGATGGATGAAATGTAAAATTAGGATAGTCAGCCCATGGGAGACTTAACTCTTGACTCAGGAAATAATTTAGAAGAAAAATAACATCTAAAAGACATTTACACTGACAAGTGTCCTAAAGCTCCTTTACAGTCAGAGCTCGTCACAAATTCTGGGCAGAGACAGAGACAATGGGCCACGTCCAACAACAGTTAGTATTTTAGTAACAGTACATGTTAGTCCTGCATATTTTGTTAGTATGGGCACCTTTAAAGTGGCACTGCCAAAAATAAAGTTTCTTCTGTTGTTAATATGTCTGTGGCAGCATGGTGGCACAGTGGTTAGCACTGTGGCAGCACAGTAAGAAGGTCATGGGATCGAGTCCACCCCTGACCATTGTGGGTTTGATCCCACCCCCTGACCATTGGAGACCCTTCTGCGTGGAGTTTGCATGTTCTCCCCGTGTCTGTGTGGGCTTACTCCGGGTACTCCGGTTTCCTCCCACAGACCAGAGACATGCAGGTTAGGTTAATTGGCATCAACTGGGGATTCTAAATTGCCCTAGGTATGACTGTGGGAGTGAATGGTTGTCTGTCTCTCTGTGTTAGCCCTGCAATTGACTGGCGAGCTATCCAGGATGGACCCTGCCTTTCACCCAAAGATGCTGGGATAGGCTCCAGCCCCCTGTGACCCGAAAAGGATTAAGCGGAAGAAGATGGACGGATGGATGGATAATATGTCTGTCACATGTTTTTTGTGACTTACAAAACATATCGTATCAAGAGCAAACTCACACTCAAGTCCCAAGTCTGTGTTTTTTTTGCTGTGAATGTCCAGTTATGCAACCCCCCCCCCCCCCACCCTAAAAGGGCAACTTTGGACAGAGCGTTTCTAGCTACACAAGCATTTGTGCTTAGCCTGATTGGTTATAACATTAAACAATCACAGATGTTGCACAAATGAAGTACTTCTGCTTTATGAGCACTGCACTACTGCCTTACGCATGTTGTATGAATCGCCATACAAACAGGGATTCGTAGGGTGTTTCCTACGACCGCTGTAAGGGGTCCTCAAGATCAACTTAAGATGTTCTTGAGGCATACGTACAGCCAGCATCTTGTATAGTTCTTATGTTGTTCCTATGATATTCATACAACCGCCCTACAATGAGAGTTTTTTGTGGGGCATTCACAGAAATCTTGGACAAGACCATCGACCTGGCCATGAACTGGGCGGCTCAATGGTGCAGTGGTTAGTACAGCGGCAGCACAGTAAGAGGGTTTGTGGGTTCGATCTCAACCCCTGACCATCGGTGACCCTTCTGTGTGGAGTTTGCATGTTCCCCCCATGTGTACGTGGGTTTACTCCGGGTACTCTGGTTTCCTCCCACAGGCCAAAAACATGCAGGTTGGGTTAACTGCAGACTCTAAAGTAGCCCTAGGTGTGAATGTGTGTGTGTGAATGGTGAAGGGGTTGGCACTGTACCGTGGCTGCCTCATCCATTCAAATGGATGCCCTGAATTTCCCTCTGGGGATTAATAAAGTATACAAAATAAAAATTTTAAAAAACTTATGAACAGTCTGCATATGCTGGATCCTCCTACTGCTGCCTTAAGACGGCCATACGAAGTGGTCCAAAAATCGTTCATACGGTGTTCACAGCTGTTTGTAAGGGTAATTGTGACCATAGCTTTACACAGCACAAAGACTGTTGAAAATTTTTTTGATCTTTGGGATAGTTTGGGAGATCCATGTGTGTTTTGGAATGAGTCAAAACTTTGAGGAGACCATGGTGGCTGTGGAGATTACTGACGATCAAAAATGGACCAGATCGCTGAATGGTTTCTCAGTGATCACCACCTCTGTGTAAAGGGGGTACAAGCCACATTATTACGAATGAGCCACTTTCTGGTTCATCAAATGCTCATGTCTGACAAAAAAAAAAAAATGTGCATACAGCATGCGTAAAAATGATGAATCACACCTGTGTGTAAGTGAGCACATGTTCACAAGCAGGACTGGCAATCATCGATAATTTCCACAATGGATTCAATTCTGATTTCAGCAGTCTGTGTGTAAAATAATGTACTTGTTTTTTTCTGAAAATTATTTGTATTATAGCCTAATAAGGTTTCTGTAAAGGGCTGCGAATTTATCTCTGACACTTTTTTGGTTCTTTCTTCAGACCTCCCAGCAGCTGAGATGGACCAAGTCCCACATCCTGAGAGCAGCGTCTGTCTTCTTTAGCCGGATGCAGACGCTGTGACTTTGGGCTGAGTGAGCAAAAGACAAATGAGTGAATCACAACATATTTGTGTTGTGGTACAGAAACAGTGTTTTCTGTACATGGGAAATCCTCTTCATATAATTTCTGAGAAATTATTACATTTGAGATCTACATTAGAAATTTGTTACTACAGTTAGCTGGTAGTTCAAACAAAAAGATTCATAATACTGAAAATGTGTCTTTTTCTTGTAGCTGCTCCCTTTAGGGGTCGCTACAGTGGATCATCTGCCTCTGTCTCCCCTATCCCTGCATCTTCCTCTGGAACACCAACCCTCTCCATGTCCTCCTTCACTACATCCATCAATCTTCTCTGTGGTCTTCCTCTTTTCCTCCTGCCTGGCAGCTCCATCTTCAACATCCTTTGTCCAATATCCCCACTATCCCTCCTCTTCACATGTCCAAACCATCTCAGCCTTGCCTCTCTTACTTTGTCTCCAAACTGCACAACCTGAGCTGTCCCTCTGATATACTCATTTCTAATCTTGTCCCTCCTAGTCTGCCCAATGAAAATCTTACAGGGCTAAACGTTTTCGGCACTGTGCCGGATTTCCGTGCTGTTTTTTTCTGTTTGTTTGTTTGTTTTGGCTGTGGGGAAATTTCCTATTTTTGTACACAGAAACACTTCTTGTCCAAGCGGAGTTGCCGTATATAGCTTGACTGATCTCTATAGAAAACCTGGATAGCTCACACCCCATTAGCGGGTACAGAGCCGAGTGAAGCAACCTGGCCACCATATTAGTACACCCAAAACACTTGGTACTAATATGGCGGCCAGGTGGCTTCACTTCTGGCAGCCAATGATCCATGTAGTTTTTCTATAGAAATCAGTGCGGTGCGCTCCTAATCGGACAGTGACAGCTAGAGTGAGTGACTGGGAACACGCGTTTCATCCTTCTGTAGGATGGAGAGTAAGTCTGTGAAGCCTGGAGAAGATGTCCTAAGAAACTGAAATAGACCTTTGAAATTTCTCAAAAGATATTTCTGGAGCTGGAAGATGTAAATAAAAGAATGTCCTCCAAGGTCCATGATCTCAAGGTCAACTTGCATGCCTAAAAGCCAAACAGATATTGTTGAATGGAGAGAGTTTTTTGTGACGTCCTTCTTGTGTTGTTGTTTGTGTTTGTGGTGGCGCCTTGCATGGCAGTGGCCCCTCCGATTCTAGATGTGATTAACACTGTAGAGACGTAATTTCATTCTGCTGTACATGACTGGCTGTATGGACCAAATGACAATAGAGTTGACTTCTTTTTCTTCTTCTTCTAATTGACCAAGGACTTAAAAACAAATGGCGCTGGGCATGGATTGAAGAAATGGGCAGAGACGACAAGCCTTTTGCCAGCTGGTGCAAAAAAAAATTAGAGAACCAGGACCTTGTTTCTGCACGTTGTGCTCAAAAAAGCTCATGTATGCAACTAGCAGTAAAAAAGTATTACCATGTCATGAACTAGATCTTGGCCACAGAGCAGCTGTCCGTTTTTTAAATTAAATTAAAATGTAGTTTTCTGTAGTAATCTGGCTTTGTGCATTTCCCTTGTAATGTTTTATGGTATTTGATTTACTATTATTTCTTTTGAACAAAACAATTATGGAAATAATAATGCATCGGTTGTAGCGCTTTATCATATATACTCAAAGACGCTTTACAAATAGGTACATTATTCATTCACTCCAGACAGACAGTGGTAGTGGCAGCTACTTCTGCAGCCACAGCTGCCCTGGGGCAGGCTGACAGAAACGTGGCAGCCAATCTGTGCCAACGGCCTTTCCGGCCACCACCGAACATTTTTATACATTTATACACATTCATACCCAGTGTTATGGGCACTGGAGGCAATGCGAGTGAAGTGTCTTGCCCAGGGACACAACGGCAGGATATCTGGGGAGAGGGTGATTCGAACCACCAACCATCGGGTTATTAGACGACCGGCTCTACCTCCTGAGCCACTGCCGCCCCACTGCCCCCATAATGCAATTCAAAGTATTATATACAGTTTGCTGTTGCTGTTTACAATTTGTCATTTATAAATTTCATGTTATAGACTGTAGGTCATTCTGTACATAATTTATATAACTTGATAGCAAGAACATGCTAAATGTTACATGTTTGCACCATATTAGAGTGAGATGGAGTACTATTGCCATCTACTGACCTTCCTTGGTATTACTGTTTGAAACAGTCCACCATAATCTAGTCTGAATTTATCAATTCGTATGGCAGATATGTAGTGAGCTAGTTTCAAGGAAAATCATTTTCATATATATACTGTATCTATCTATATCTACACACACACACACACACACACACACACAGACACACACGCACACACAGTGGTGTGAAAAAGTGTTTGCTCCTTTCTGATTTCTCCTTTTTTTGTATGTTTGTCACACTTAAATGTTTCAGATCATCAAACAAATTTAAATA
The DNA here is from genome assembly GCA_020510985.1 of Pholidichthys leucotaenia. Lineage (NCBI taxonomy): Eukaryota > Metazoa > Chordata > Actinopteri > Cichliformes > Pholidichthyidae > Pholidichthys > Pholidichthys leucotaenia. The sequence goes on from CM035845.1 coordinate 1,925,483, forward strand.
TGAGACAAAGATAACACAAGTAAACACAAAATGCAGTTTTTAAATGAAGGTGTTTATTATTAAGGGTAAAAAAATCCAAACCTGCATGGCCCTGTGTGAAAAAGTGATTCCCCCCCCCACTCCGTTAAAACATAAATTAACTGTGGTTTATCACACCTTTGGAAAACTGAGTTCAATTTCTCCAGCCACACCCAGGCCTGATTACTGCCACACCTGTTCTCAATCAACAGATCACTTAAATAGGACCTGCCTGATAAAGTGAAGTAGACCAAAAGATCATCAAAAGCTAGACATCAAGCTGCGATCTAAAGAAATTCAGGAACAAATGAGAAACAAAGTAATTGCCACAGTGGCTGACGACCAAAATTACCCCAAGAGTGCAGCGACGACTCCTCCAAGAGGTCACAAAAGACCCCATAACAACATCCAAAGAACTGCAGGCCTCACTTGCTTCAGTTAAGGTCAGTGTTCTTGACTCCACCATAAGAAAGAGACTGGGCAAAAATGGCCTGCATGGCAGAGTTCCAAGATGAAAACCACTGCTGAGCGAAAAGAACATAAAGGCTCATCTCAGTTTTGCCAGAAAATGTCTTGATGGTCACCAAGACTTTTGGGCAAATACTCTGTGGACTGATGAGACAAAGTGAACTTTTGGAAGGCCCCCATTACATCCAGCGTAAAAGTAACACTGTCATGAATATCCCATTTGGGGCAGAGAGATGAGGCTCAGGTGCTGAACTGCCATTAGTGTAGTTTATTAAAGTGAAGACAAAAAAACAGAGTTCCACAATGTGTTCAAAAGAGGCAAACGAGGAGGAGACTACTTACAACAATATGCGCCAGAGCAAAGCAGAGCTCTGGCAGAGACGAGGAAACAACAGTCAAAGCGGCAACAAAGTGAAATGAAAAACAGCGTTCTTAAATATGATCCAAAAGCCATAATACAACAAGTAACAGGTGTGAGTTCACCTGTGCGAGCAAAAGGAAATAATGAGCAATCAAGAGAACAGCTGAGATGTGAGGAAGGATTGGCTGAATGGTAATGACAGGTGAGATAGAGGCAGCTGGCAGCTTGACAGGTGGCAGGGCACGCCCACGTGAGGCTGACAAACCCTGACAGCTGCCAACAGAGAGAGGAAAAACAGGAAAAACTAAATAAAAACACATCCCAAATAATACATATCAAAAACTACAGAAATCAAACACAACAGGAAAATGGCAAAGAGAACCTAAATCGTCGTCGGCCTCCGTCGGTCTATGCTGACCATGGAAGAGAATCCTAAACGTCTACTCTGCTGGAACAGTACCGCCTGTGGCTGAACAGGCCGATGCGCAAATGGCAGTCCCTGTCACACAGGTCGCACTTGTGGGTGATCTCCGTGCTACTGAGTCTGTGGCGGTTCTTCCTGCGGGTCCTTTTTTCATCTGCTGCAGCAGTAAGTCTCTCTTCACCCGCCCTGAGCTGTCTGGTCAGGGTGCCTCTCCATTTGGAGTGGTCCGTTGCAAGGTCCTCCCAGCACTCTGTGTTGATCTCCAGTGCCTTCATGTCTCTCTTGCAGACGTCTCTAAAGCACAGCTGTGGGCGGCCAACGTCTCTCCTGCCAGTTGCCAGTTCTCCGTAGAGGACATCTTTGGGGATTCTGCCATCCTCCATACGGTGAACGTGGCCTAGCCAGCGGAGCCTGCGCTGCCTGAGTAGAGTGAACATGGAGGGAAGGCCAGCACGGGACAGAACTTCTGTGTTGGGCACTTTGTCCTGCCAGGATATGTCCAGGATGTGGCGAATGCAGTGCAAGTGGAAGGAGTTCAGTCTCTTTTCCTGCCGGGCGTATGTTGTCCACGTCTCACTCCCATAGAGCAATGTGCTGATGACGCAGGCGTTGTACACTGCCATCTTCGTCTTGACAGAGAGTTTGGGATTCTCCCACACTCGTGTGGTGAGGCGAGCGAGTGTGAAGGCTGATTTTCCAATCCTCTTGTTGATCTCTGTATCAAGGGAGAGGTTGCTGCTAATCGTGGACCCCAGGTACGTGAACTGATTCACGACCTCCAGCTCGTAGTCGTCGATGGTGATGGTTGGTGGTGCTTCCGTGCCTTGCGCCAAGACGTTAGTCTTCTTCAGGCTGATGGTAAGCCCAAAGTCCTTGCATGCCTGGGAGAAGCGGTGCATAAGGGTCTGAAGCTCCTGTTGTGTGTGGGTTGCGACTGCAGCGTCGTCTGCGAACAGCATGTCTCTGATTAGAGCCTCGCGTACTTTGGTTCTGGCTTTCAGGCGGGTGAGGTTGAAAAGCCTGCCATCAGATCTTGTGTGCAGGTAGATTTCCTCTGTTGCTGTGCTGAAGGCATGCCTCAGGAGCATAGCAAAGAAAATCCCAAACAGGGTTGGCGCAAGTACACAGCCCTGTTTCACTCCGCTGCGTATATTGAATGGCTCTGAGACGTTGCCGTCGTGCTGCACTATCCCCTGCATGTTGGTGTGAAACGATTCGATGAGGCTTTGCAACTTTGGTGGGCATCCTATCTTTGGCAGGATCTTGAAAAGGCCCTCTCTGCTGACCAGATCGAACGCTTTGGTGAGGTCGATGAAGGCGACGTACAGGGGCATGTTCTGTTCTCTGCATTTCTCCTGGAGTTGGCGGATGGAGAATATCATGTCTACCGTCGATCGCTCAGCGCGGAAGCCACACTGAGACTCAGGGTAGACACGTTCGGCAAGCTTCTGTAGACAATCGAGAACAACTCGTGCGTAGACTTTGCCAACAACGCTGAGGAGGGAGATGCCCCTGTAGTTGTTGCAGTCGCTTCTCTCCCCTTTGTTTTTGTAGAGGGTGATGATCTTGGCGTCCCTCATGTCCTGTACGGCACCTTCCTTCCAACACTGGCAGAGGACATCATGCAATGGCAGCAGTAGGGCAGTCTTGCAGTGCTTGATCAGGTCAGGAGGTATGCCGTCGTTGCTGGGTGCCTTGCCAGCGGCCAAGCTATCAATGGCCTTGCTGAGTTCGTCGATGGTTGGCTCGGCGTCAAGTTCGTCCATGGATGGCAGGCAGTCGATGGCATCAAGGGCTGACGGTGTCACGGTGTTCTGTCTGGAGTAGAGGTCGGAGTAGTGTTCCACCCATCTCTCCATCTGCTTGTTCTTTTCTGTGATCATCTCCCCAGTGGAGGATTTGAGGGGGGCCGTCTTGCTCTGAGCCGGACCAAGTGCTTTCTTGATGCCATCATACATACCACGGATGTTCCCTGTTATGGCAGCGGTTTGAATGTCTTAGCTGAGTTGAGTCCAGTACTCGTTGGCACAGCGTCGAGCAGTCTGCTGAACTTTGCTTCTCGCAGCCCTGAGAATCTGGAGATTCTTCTCGTTTGGGTACTTCTTGTACTCAGCAAGTGCTGAGCGCTTGGCTTCAATGACGGGGGTCATCTCGGTCAACTTGGCATCAAACCAGTCCTGTGACTTCGAGGTCTTCCTCCCAAAGGTAGCCAAGGCTGTGCAGTGGATGGTGTTTCGCAGCTCTTCCCACTTCTGCTTTGCAGATTCTCCTTCTTGTGGTACACCAAGTTCCTTCTCAAAGGTGGAGGCAAACTGCTCAACAAGTTCTGGTTGAGCCATCTTGCTGATGTCAATCCGTGCCTTTCCAGGCTGTCTAGCACGATGGAATTTCTTCAGCTGCAGCTTGACCTTGCAACACACCAATGAATGGTCTGTGTCGCAATTTGCACTCTGGAACGAACGGGTGATTAGCACGTTCTTCAGTGAGGTGCGCCTGGTCAGGATCAAGTCCTGCTGGTGCCAGTGCTTTGAGCGCGGATGTTGCCAGGAAACCTTGTGTTGGGGCTTGGTCTTGAAGAACGAGTTTGTGATGCACAGATCGTGATATGTGCAGAACTCGAGCAGCCGCTGTCCGTTGTCGTTCATTCTGCCCACGCCAAAAGGTCCAAGACAGGGGGGCCAGGAGTCATGGTCAGCACCCACTCTGGCATTGAAGTCTCCAAGGAGAATGAGTTGCTCAGAGTTGGGGATGATCCTGACAGTTGTTGCAAGATTCTCGTAGAACTCGTCTTTTGCCTCTGGTGCGGCTGTCAGTGTTGGGGCATACACACTGACGAGGGTGACTGGGCCTTTAGTGGTGTTCAGGCGGAGGGTGAGGAGTCATGCAGAGCCATTGCTGCCCGGTTCCACCATCTTCAGCAAGGTGTTCTTCACTGCGAAGCCCACTCCGTGTTCCCTGTGTTCGTCACTGCCCTTTCCCTGCCAGTAGAACGTGTAGTCCTTCTCTCTCAGTGTGCCTGCGTCAGCCAACCGTGTTTCCTGGAGAGTGGCGATATCCACTCCCAGTCTCTTCAGCTCATTATTGATGATGGCAGTCTTCCTGGTGTCGTTGATGTCCTTGAGGTTAGCAGCGAGTCCTGTCATCATAGTGCGGACGTTCCAAGTTTCCAGTTTTAGAGTTGGTCTCTTTTGTTTTATTGTCTTGCCTGGTGCAAAGGTTCTCAGCCTGCTGTTCGGACTTCTCCTCATCCCCATGCACCCAATGAGGAAAGCAAGCTGTGGCGGGACAACACCTTATTGGCTGGGGGCTGCCCAGCTTGAGGCGGGCAGTAGCTGTCCAGTGAGATCTGATGATCCCTCCCACCGTCGGGAACAATCCCTGGCGCCGCGCTCTACGCCAATTGAGTGGTGGCTTATAACCGGTAACTGTCATTCCCCGTGTTTTGTCTACACCAAAGGCGAAGCTGGAGTGACCTCTCCAGTGATCCGATGTTCTACCTTCCAGCATTGGGCGTTGGTAGGATTCAAGCCTGGGCAGGAAGATATGGAGGACAAGATGTTGCCCATGCAGCATGTCCCCCCTCTCCACGTCACTCATGAATCCAAAGGAACAGCAGGGCTGCTACAGTTTGGCACCAGCGCCATTGCAGGAGCTGCCAGAACGATGTTGAGCACAACATAGAACTGCCTTAGGGGCTCCGACTCCGGATTTTTCCTCAGGGTTGACTCCCGAAGCCTTTCCCGTGACCGGGTATGCCGCAAGGCAGCGGAGGTTTGAAATCAGGGTTTACCTTCCCCTAGATGGGCTACCTTCCCAGGTTGACGAGCCACCATCTACCCGAAGCATCTGGTTTTAAGGCGCCAGAGATCCGCCCTTGTCCCTTCTCCTATTAGTAAAAGCAGTTCCGCCGGGCTTAGAGACTAAACCACACGGGCAGGCTAGGAGTTGGACTTAGTTGTCAGAGGCTTTTCAAGACGCACGCCATAAGGAGCATTTTATGAGCACTGGGAGCTTAACCCCAGTGCCACTCCTGGCTATGACAACCTTGGAACCTAAATACAGGGAACAAATAATGATCAATACAAGGATAACTTATAAAACTAATAGTTATATATTCAAACTAATAGTTTTTTGAATGCAAAAGATGCAATAGACTTACACAATGGTCCCCTCCGGCATACAACTAGGAACATACCGGTCGCTATGGAGGGTGAGAATATGTATGGGCACATAATCATACCATGTAGGATAACTAAGTAGACGGTTATGCTGTTTCATCCCATCTAGCAACAATGCTCTGCACTGTGTGTGTTTATATATTTACATATTTATTCCATCTAGCTACATTGCTCCGCACTCTGTGTGTTTATATACTTGCATATTTATTCCACCTAGCTGCAATGCTCCGTACTGTGGGTGTTTATATATTTACATATTTATTCCATCTAGCTACAATGCTCTGCACTGTGTGTTCATATACTCATATATTTATTCCATCCAGCTACAATGCTCTGCACTGTGTGTCTGTGTGTGTGTGTGTATATATTTATTTTATAGTAATATGTACATATGTATATTAGCCGCTCTTGCTTGCTTGTTTTTTTCTTGCCTTCTGATTGTTGCTCTGAGTGTTGCTATCCCTGTGCTGTTGCAATCCTGGAATTTCCCCGTTGTGGGACTAATAAAGGCTTATCTTATCTTATCTTATCTTAACTGAAGGCGGTATGGAACTCACAAGAAATAACAATATGTTAGATAAATATGAATACACATGAAAGTCATGAAACTGAGTTTGGGGGAAATTCCAAATTCAGTACATGACAAACACAGCATTTAAAAAAAGGAACATCATACCAACAGTAAAATATGGTGGTGGTAGTGTGATGGTGTGTGGTTATTTTGCTGCTTCAGGACCTGGAAGACTTGCTGTAGTAAATGGAACCATGAATTCTGCTGTCTACCAAAAAATCCTGAAGGAGAATGTCCGGCCATCTGTTCGTGACCTGAAGCTGGAGCGCACTTGGGTTCTGCAGAAGGACAATGATCCAAAACACACCAGCAAGTCAACCTCTGAATGGCTCAAGAAAAACAAAATGAATACTTTGTAATGGCCTAGTCAAAGTTCTGACCTGAATCTAATTGAGATGCTGTGGCATGACCTTAAAAAGGCGGTTCATGCTGGAAAACCCTCCAATGTGGCTGAATTACAACAATTCTGCAAAGATGAGTGGGCCAAAATTCCTCCACAGCGCTGTAAAAGACTCTTTGCCAGTTATCACAAACACTTGATTGCAGTTGTTGCTGCTAAGGGTGGCCCAACCAGTTATTAGGTTTAGGGGGCAATCACTTTTTCACACGGCCATGTAGGTTTGGATTTTTTTTTTCCCTTAATAACAAACACCTTCATTTAAAAACTGCATTTTGTGTTTACTTGTATCTTTGTCGAATATTTAAATTTGATGATCTGAAATATTTAAGTGCGACATACAAAAAAATGAGAAATCAGAAGGGGGCAAACACATTTTCACACCACTCTGCGTGTGTGTGTGTGTGTGTGTGTGTGTGTACAGTATATACAGTATCTCACAAACGTGAGTACACCCCTCACATTTTTGTACATATTTTAATATATCTTATCATGGTACAACACTGAAGATATGACACTTTGATACAATGTAAAGTAGTCAGTGTACAGCTTGTATAACTGAATTTGCTGTTTCCTCAAAATAACTCAACACACAGCCATTAATGTCTAAACCGAAAAGTGAGTGCACCCCTAAGTGAAAATGTTCAAATTGTGCCCAATTGGCCATTTTCCCTCCCCAGAGTCATGTGACTCGTTAGTGTTACAAGGTCTCAAGTGAGAATGGGGAGCAGGTGTGAAAAAATTGGTGTTATCACTCTCACACTCTCTCATACTGGTCACTGGAAGTTCAACATGGCACCTCATGGCAAAGAACTCTCAGAACCTGAAAAAAAGAATTGTTGCTCTACATAAAGATGGCATGGACTATAAGAAGATGGCCAACATCCTGAAACTGAGCAGCAGCACGGTGGCCAAGACCATACAGCGGTTTAACAGGACAGGTTCCACTCAAAACAGGCTTCACCATGGTCAACCAAAGAAGTTGAGTGCATGTGCTCAGTGTCATATCCAGAGGTTGTCTTTTGAAAATAGACATATGAGTGCTGCCAGCATTGCTGCAGAAGTTGAAGGGGTGGGGTGGGGGGTCATCAGTGTCAGGTCAGGTATTGGTTTGCTTGCTGCCGGATAACCATGAAAACTGGTACTACCTGTCTCATGGGTCGGGCTGTTGGCGATTCAACCAGCAACCCTGCTCTTCCGAGGGCATGGAGGGTGAAACTGGGCATCTTGGCAGAACTAAAAACATCTGTCACAGGGCTGTGGTGGACCAGTCCCAGTTACATGGGGTGAGACTGGACATCCTGGCAGATAAGCAGATCTGTTGCAAGGTCTGTGGTGGACTTTTGCCAGTCGGCTCATTGTGACATGCACTACACAAAGAGCAGAGATAAACAAACCTATCATCTGGTCAGTCACTGCAACAGATACTGGAGTCAGTTTGTCTTGGCCTATCCTTGCCACTGACAATACCTCTATCTGCAAAGAATGTGCCGCTAGTCCAGCAAAAGCCTAGTGGTACTCAAATACTTTGCAAGCAGTTTCATGAAATGGTCAGTCAGAGAGCAACTCATGTCAGCTCGGACGTCGCCTGGGTTAACAAGGTCAGGAGTTCCTGGCGGCGGAAGGCGAAGGACAGAGCTGTGTGGGGGAATCTGATCAGACCTAAATGAAACAGTCATTGTTGCCCCCTACAGACTGCTATGATGATGATGACTTTGACATACTGAAGCAGAGCATGATCCACTTCCTTCGGAAACTGGGCCACAGGGCAGTATTCCAACATGATAACCACCCCAAACACACCTCCAAGACGACCACTGCCTTGCTAAAGAAACTGGGGGTAAAGGTGATGGACTGGCCAAGCATGTCTCCAGACCTAAACCCTACTGAGCATCTGTGGGGCATCCTCAAATGGAAGGTGGAGGGGGCAAGGTCTCTAATATCCACCAGCTCCATGATGTCGTCATGGAGGAGTGGAAGAGGATTCCAGTGGCAACCTGTGAAGCTCTAGTGAACTCCATGCCCAAGAGAGTTAAGGCAGTGCTGGAAAATAATGGTGGCCACACAAAATACTGACAGTTTGGGCACACTTTGGATATTTCCACTTCGGGGTGTACTCACTTTTGTGACATACTGTGTATATATATATATATATATATATATATATATATGTGTGTGTGTGTGTGTGTGTGTGTGTGTGTGTGTGTGTGTGCATGTCAACCCCTGTGACCCTGCCCCAGGAAAAAGTTCAGGCTCTTTGTTTTTGCTTTAACCCCTGATCTTAGCATCTTCACCTCTGCCACCTCCAGTGCTGCATCCTGTCTTTTTGTCAGCGCTACCGTCTCCAAACCATACATCACAGCAGGTCTCACTACCGTCTTGTAAATCTTCCCTTTCACTCAAGCTGCTCTCTTTCTGTCACAAATCACCCCTGACACTTGTCTCCACCCACTCCTCCCTGCCTGCACTCTCTTCTTCACCTCACTTGTGCATTTTCCATTGTTTTGGATGTTGACTCCAGGTATTTAAACTCATCTATTTTCACGACCTCTACTCCTAGCATTGTCACTGTTACACCTGCCTCCCTCTCATTCACACTCATGTATTCTGTCTTGCTTCTACTGACTTTCATTCTTTTTCTCTCCAGAGCATACCGACACCTCTCCATGTTCTCTTCCACCTGCTACCTACTCTCACTACAGAATGTCATCTGTAAACATCATAGTCAATGGAGACTCCTTCCTGACCTCATCTGTCAGCCTGTCCATCACAATGGTAAACAAGAAGGGGCTCAGACCCAATCCCTGATGTAATCCCACCTTCAACTTGAATCCATCTGTCACTCCTACAGCACACTTCACCACTGTCTCACTGTCCTCATACATGTCCTGTACCACCCTCACATACTTCTCTGCCACTCCTGACTTTCTCATACAGTGACACACTTCCTGTCTTGGCACCCTATCATATGCTTACTCTAGATCCACAAAGACAGTGCAATTTCTTCTGACCTTCTCCATACTTCGTCATCAGCATCCTTAGAGCAAACATTGCATCTGTAGTACTCTTTCTTGACATGAAACCGTACTGCTGCTCACTGATTATCACCGCTCCTCTTAACCTGGCTTCAACAACTGTTTCCCATATCTTCATTGTGTGGCTGATCAACTTTATGCCTTTGTAGTTACTACAGCTCTGAGCATCATCTTTGTTCTTGAAAATTGGTACCAAAACACTTCTTCTCCACTCCTCAGGCATCTTCTCACTCTCCAAGATTGTGTTCAACAATCTGGTTAAAAAGTCCACTGCCATCTCTCCTAAACATCTCCGTACAGGGAACAGACATCGAGATGGTGACATCCTATAAGTACCTGGGTGTTCATCTGAACAATAAACTAGACTGGTCACACAATACTGATGCACTCTACAAGAAGGAACAGCGCAGGCTGTTCCTACTGAGGAGACTCGGGTCTTTTGGTGTACAAGGGGCACTGCTGAAGACATTCTATGACACGGTGGTGGCATCAGCCATCACTTTTGGAGTGGTCTGCCGGGGCAGTGGCATTACTGCAGCCGATAGGAAGAGTCTGAACAAACTGATCAAGAAAGCTAGATCTGTCCTGGGGCAGCACCCTGACCCAGTGGAGGAGATGGGAGAGAGAAGGATGGTGGCTAAACTGTCATCTCTGCTGGAGTCCGAGTTCCACCCTATGCAGGACATACTGAATGCACTGAGGAGCTCATTTAGCAGCAGACTACATCATCCTAGGTGCACAACTGAGAGGTTTCGCAGGTCCTTCCTACCTATGGCTGTCAGACTGTACAACCTAAGCAGGGCTGCTCGCAGAGATAGCAAAAAAACGTGACGACCTAATAGTATTGAATGCAAAAGACGCAATAGACTTACACAATGGTCCCCTCCGGTATACAACTAGGAAAATACCGGTCGCTATGGAGGGTGAGAATATGTATGGGCACATAATCATACCATGTAGGATAACTAACTAGACGGTTGTGCTGTTTCATCCCATCTAGCTACAATGCTCCGCACTGGGTGTGTTTATATATCTACATATTTATTCCATCTAGCTACAATGCTCCGCACTGTGTGTCTATATATATATATATATATATATATATATATACAGTATATATATATATATATATATATATATATATATATATATATATATATATATACATATATATATATACAGTGGGGCAAAAGAGTATTTAGTCAGCCACCAATTGTGCAAGTTCTCCCACTTAAAAGATGAGAGAGGTCTCCAATTTTCATCATAGGTATACCTCAACTATGAGAGACAAAATGAGAAAAAAAAAATCCAGAAAATCACATTGAAGGATTTTTAATGAATTAATTGGTAAATTCCTCGGTAAAATAAGTATTTGGTCAATAATAAAAGTTCATCTCAGTACTCTGTTATATACCCTTTGTTGGCAATGACAGAGGTCAAACGTTTTCTGTAAGTTTTCACAAGGTTTTCACACACTGTTGCTGGTATTTTGGCCCATTCCTCCATGCAGATCTCCTCTAGAGCAGTGATGTTTTGGGGCTGTCGCTGGGCAACACGGACTTTTAACTCCCTCCAAAGATTTTCTATGGGGTTTAGATCTGGAGACTGGCTAGGCCACTCCAGGACCTTGAAATGCTTCTTGCGAAGCCACTCCTTCGTTGCCCAGGCGGTGTGTTTGGGATCATTGTCATGCTGAAAGACCCAGCCACGTTTCATCTTCAATGCCCTTGCTGATGGAAGGAGGTTTTCACTCAAAATCTCACGATACATGGCCCCATTCATTCTTTCCTTTACACGGATCAGTCGTCCTGGTCCCTTTGCAGAAAAACAGCCCCAAATCATGATGTTTCCACCCCCAAGCTTCACAGTTGGTATGGTGTTCTTTCTCTTCCAAACACGACAAGTTGAGTTTTTACAATAAAGTTCTATTTTGTCCCCCCCCCCCCCCCCCCCGCCGTCCTTCCGTTGATCTGGGCTCTTTGGCAGGGTTTGTTCAACCTACTCTTACTAATCTGGGCTTTAAGATGGACAATGATTTTAAATTAGATCCTCAAATCAGTGCAGTAGTGAAGTGCAGCTTTTTCATTTAACAGCACTTTGAGACAGTAATCCATGCCTTCATTACATCTCAAATGGATTACTGTAATGCACTTTATTGTGGAGTTAGCCAGTCTTCCCTCTCATGTCTCCAGGTGGTTCAAAATGCAGCTGCACGTCTTTCACCTGGAACAAGTAAGAGGGACCACATTACACCCATTTTAGCTTCCCTTCACTGGCTGCTACACTGTAGGGTTCATTTGAAAATTCTTTTATTACCTCCGCCAGGCCGAAAAGGCCAGGAGGAGGTTATGTTTTTGCCGGGGTTTGTCTGTTTGTTTGTCTGTCTGTCTGTCTGTCTGTTGGTTAGCAAGATAACTCAAAAAGTCTTGGACGGATTTCCATGAAACTTTCAGGCGTTGTTGGAAATGGTACAAGGAAGAACTGATTAAATTTTGGGGATGATCCGGATCACCGTCTGGATACAGGAATTTTTTTAAAGCATTCTTTAACACTGTGACATACGGCTATTTTCAACATGTGCGCAGGCGCAATGGAGGGCGCTGCTCATCGTGTCTGACCAACATAAACTCCGCCTTCTTCAACGTTTTAGGCACAAAAGCACGCGGAAAACACCGTGCCTGTGTTTGCGCGACGCTGCAAAAGCGGAGACGGGCAGCTGTCCGCCGCCGGATTATTTGGCAGAAATTCCCCGGGCAGCCATAGGCGCTGCGCAAAAACCAGCTGCTCGGCAGCGTGCTGTGTGCCTGTGTTTGCGCAACGCTGCAAAAGCTCAGACGGCCAGCTGTCTGCCGCTGGATTATTTGGCAGAAATTCCCCGGTCAGCCATAGTAGCTCCGCAAAAACAAGCTCTCTGCCGGGGAAGTTTCCAAATCATCTTTGGCCGCGGAGCGCAAGCCCAATAAAGATAAAGATTAGATGTACCACGAAGGTCGAGTGCAAGCAAGATGTTTGTGTCTGTGAACATTCCGTCTTTTGGCGAGTTGATACGTAACGATGTTTACAGTTTGATGACAAGGTTGCTGCCATGTAACAATCATCTTATATCACCAATTGTCAACTTGTCACTAACACTTCAGCATTTGGAAGTGGTGGCGTTCCATTTTATACTGAGTCCAGTATTGTATGTTATTGTTGTTACAAGACCGCCGACTGTCTGCTGATCTGTATATACTTTTATTTATTTATTTATTTTCTACTCCTTTTAGTTCTGCATTTAATATGAACCCTGAGTTTGAAATAAACGTTTGATTTTTTAATAAAACCCACGCCAACCCGTCTACCTAATTGCCATCCGTCAGTGAAGCCCTCAGTGCTGCTTTCAGTGATCTAAAACGCTCACATAACCCATTGGCCTGTGGGTTGTACGCAATTGTGTCATGACTTCTTTTGTTTTTTTGTTTTGAATTCTTGGATGGAACATGGGTGGCCAATATAAGCTGCGGATTCAGCCATCACATATTTCGGATAACTTATGTTGAACTGTATAATCAGAGGACCTATTGTCTAATTTGATCTTGTTGGATTTTATTACCCCCTTTGTTATATTATTCACATTCTTTTAACCTGTACTCTTAATCTATTCGAAATAAAGATTAATTCATTCGTTCATTCAATTGCAACGCCCCCAGCCTGGGAGTTTGCAGATGCAGGACATGGACACAACACCAACACTTCAGTTTATTACCTCTGCCAAGGAGGTAATGCTTTTACTACTGAACCACTAATCCTATCATTGTGAATCCAATTGCTACTCAGATGTTTTCATGGTTTCATGGCAATATAAGCTGCGGCTTCAGCCATCACCCATTTCGGATAACTCACGTGGAATTGTATAGTAGAAGGAGTCTTTGTCTAATTTGACCTTGTTGTTATATTATACAGTTTCTTTTAACCTGTAATGTACTATCCGAAATAAATAAATTCAATTCAATTCAAATGGTCAAGGAATCTGACAACGTACACACAAACACTGTATGGGGGGAACTGTGGCGCTTGGCGGAGGTCTGCGCTCTCCGAGTGCTTTTCTAGTTTGTTCTTAAATCATTAAATGGCCTTCCTCCACCTTACCTCTCTGAGCTTCTTCACTTTTACACTCCTGCTTGGTGTCTCATGTCCGCTGATCAGCTGCTCCTGGAGACACCAAGATTGAGGAGGAAGCTCAGAAGGGACAGAGCTTTTTCTGTGGAGCAGTCTCCCTTTGTCGATTAGACAGGTTCCTTCATTGTCCATTTTTAAAACTTATGTTAAAACTCACTTTTACTCCTTGGCCTTCAACCCAGCATGAGACACAGAGCTCACTTGTTTTATTGTTTTTATTATATGATTGCATTTTTAAGGCGGCGCGGTGGCGGAGTGGTTAGCACTGCGGCAGCACAGCAACTCACCCTTGACCGGGGGATCCTGGGTTCAATTCCAGTCCCCAGCCAACAATGATCTGTGTGGAGTTTGCATGTTCTTCCTGTGTCTGCGTGGGTTTACTCCAGGATTTCTCCGGTTTCCTCCCACATGCCAAAAACATGCAAGTTAGGTTAATTGGCATCAAAACTGGGGATTCTAAACTGTCCTTAGGTCTGACTGTGACAGTGAATGGTTGTCTGTCTCTCTGTGTTGGTCCTGTGATGGACTGGCGATCTGTCTAGGGTGGACCCTGCCTCTCGCCCAAAGATGCTGGGATAGGCTCCAGCCCCCCCGCAACCCGAAAAGGATTAAGCGGAAGAAAATGGATGGATGGATTGTCATTTTTACCTGTCTTGTTTTATACTTTTCATTTGTATTTCATTGTCATTTATTTCTTTTTATGTCATATGTCTTTCACATTTTATTTATCCTCTTTGTACAGCACTTTGTGTCAGCTGTAGCTGTTTTTAAAGTGCTTTAGAAATAAAGGTGGATTGGACTGGATGTTCCTCTCTCTTCTTGAAGTATTCAAAGATTCAAACATTTTTATTTGTCAGTACTTCTATATGTACAGGACACACAGGAGAACTGAAATGCTATTTCTCTCTCTCTTAGTGGAGTGTGAAATATATAAGAAAAAAAGGAATAAGGATGAAAAACAACAACAACAGTCTATGTACAGTAATGCTGCCCATAGTGCAAACAAAGATAAAACCCAGCAATCCAATATACGGAAAAAGTGGAGCCGTAATACCCATAATTGAAAGTTTAATTGTGTAGGTGCAGACAGTGACAGATTGGACTGCAGATGATCCATCCATCCATCCATCTTCTTCCGCTTAATCCTTTTCAGGTCACGGTGATCAATATTGCAATAACAGACAGCAGCAGATATGGCTTTTGTGCAAATGGTTGCAGTAAGGTACAGAAACATACAGCAACAGATGTATTACTGTTGGTGTGCCAGTCTTTCTGTGCCTACAGCTGAGGTAGTTATTGTGCAGGTAAGTGTGTTACAGTCTGGGGGTGGGGGTGGCGGGGGGAGTTCAGTGTCATGATGGCCTGATGAACAAAGCTATTTAGCAGTCTTGTGGAGCAGGCCTGGAGGCTCTGGTACCTTTTCCCCAAGGGCAAGGGGCTAAAGAGGGAGTATGAGGGGTGTGAGGTGTTGCCTACAATGTTGATGGCTCTGCGGGTGAGGTGGGTGTGGTAGATATCTGTGGGGGGGGGGGGGGCAGAGGGGCACCGACAATGTTGCTGGCCGCTTTCACTGTGTATTGTAGAATCTTCTGGCAGGAAGTGGTGCAGCTTCCATACCACACAATGATGCAGCTGGTGAGGATGCTCTCAATGGTGCTCTGGTAGAATCAGCACAAGATGGAGGGTGGGACTCATGCTCTCCTCAGTTTGCAGAGGAAATAGAGGTGAGTTTGAGCCTTCTTGGCCAGTGATGTGGTGTTGTTGGACCAGAAGTATGAGTTCACCACAGCCATTTCCATCCTTTTAGCAAAATCCACAACCATCTGTCCTTCCACGTTTCTCTTCTTAAGAGTATACCTACCCAGGACCTCCTCATCACCTCTGTTCCCTTCACCTACATGTCCATTAAAGTCTGCTCCAATCACCACTCTCTTCCCCCCGGGAACACTCTGCCACTTAATCCAGCTGACTCCAGAATTCCTCTTTCTCTTCTATCTGACATCCAACTTGTGGAGCATACACACTGACAACATTCAACATCACACCTTTGACCTCTAACTTCAAACTTATGATTCTGTCTGACTCCCTCTTTACTTCCTGAACACTCTTCACATACTCTTCCTTCAAGATTACGTCTACTCAATTTCTCTTCCTATCTACACCATGGTAGAACAGTTTAAATCCACCTCCAATGCTCCTAGCTTTGCTTCCCTTTCATCTGATTTCTTGAACACAGTATATCTATTTTTTTTGTATTTTGTACACTTTATTAATCCCAGAGG
This sequence comes from Pholidichthys leucotaenia, assembly GCA_020510985.1. Lineage (NCBI taxonomy): Eukaryota > Metazoa > Chordata > Actinopteri > Cichliformes > Pholidichthyidae > Pholidichthys > Pholidichthys leucotaenia. The sequence continues at coordinate 1,941,375 of CM035845.1, forward strand.
GAAATTACAGGGCCTCCACTGGGATGGATGAGGCAGCCACGGTGTGGTGCCAATCCCTTCACCATTCATGCACACATTCACACCTAAGGTCACTTTAGAGTCTGCACTTAAGCTAACTTGCATGTTTTTGGCCTGTGGGAGGAAACTGGAGTACCTGGGGTAAACCCACACAGACATGGGGAAAACTTGCAAACTCCACAGAGAAAGGTCACTGATGGTCAGGGAGTGGGATTGATCCCCTGACCTTCTTACTGTGCTGCCACAGTTCTAACCACTGCGCCTGCTCTCCATCATATCAGCAACTCTCTGCCTTTACCTGTCATAGTTCCTACATTTAATGTCCCTACTCTCACCTCCACATTTCTACCTTTCCTTTTCTTTCATTTTCTCTCTCTCCCTTCTAACACATCTTCCCCCTCTCCTCCTTGATCTTCAACCAACAGTAGCCCAATTTCCACCGACACCCTGTCAGTTAACAGCACCGGTGGTGGTCGTTGTTAACCAACCCGTTATGACAGTCTCATTCGTCACGATCCATGTTTGATTTGGCAGAAGTTTTATGTCTAATGCCCTTCCTGACACAACCCTCCCATTTACCCGGGCTTGGTTCCGGCACAAGGAGTACACTGGTTTGTGCCCCCCTGTGGCTGGGTTTGTTGAAGATGCATGTAAACAGGTTGAACTCCAAGTTAGTTTTTCAAAGTATTTTTTTTTAATTATGTATTATAATTAGAATGTTAATTGTGGTTTTGTTTCTCTACAATTCAGTTGTGCTATAAAACACTCGTCATAAATTAAAAAAAAGCACAACATAAATGCAACTGGAAATTTTTGGAGACTTTGGGCTTGACTCTCTTGCGTTAGTGACTCATGAACATCTCTGTTCTCCACCCACCTTTCTAACAATTCCTTCACACTGTTCATTGGCTGAAACAGCCCAAAGCCTCCCAGCGTGTGTCTGGATTTAAACTCACCCTGAGGTGACATTAGAGAGCAGCTTTGACAAGCTAATAAAAGAAAACAAAAGTACAGTTACGGTCGAGAATAGTCAAATTTGTTTCATTGTATCTTTGATTTAAGATAAGATAAGATAAGATAAGCCTTTATTAGTCCCACAATGGGGAAATTCCAGGATTGCAACAGCACAGGGATAGCAACACTCAGAGCAACAATCAGAAGGCAAGAAAAAACAAGAGCAGCGAGTATACATATGTACATATTACTATAAATTTTCACTCCTTTCTGCCGTCTGTCATGGCTGCTGCAGCGTTAACGCTTTGTATGAGACCAGACTGGAAAGCTTCTTCTTCCTGTCATCGTTTATACAGGCGCATACGACATGAGTTTTTGTACAGACTCTGTGTGTGTGTGTGTGTGTGTGTGTGTTTAGGTGTGTGTGTGTGAGTGAGTGAGAGAGAGAGAGAGAGTAATGTCAGTATCCAGGCTTTTCTCTGTGCTGATTAGAAGCCTTGTTGACAAGCATTTGCTCATCCCTCCCAAGTTTTACAAATACATGAACACATTATTGTCATGAAAAAAAGAGACACAACACGCAATTATATGGCAAGCAGCAATAAAAGAGAGAAATGGGAATATAGTCAAACTGACATCAATCCCCAAATCAAGCATGTCACCTCGCCACGACTTCTTCCCTTCAGTCACAGGCAGCTTAAAAAAAACTACATGTACGTACCTTTTAAAAAAGATTAGGACTGTGTTATCTGTGACTTTGCTATTATTTTTGCACTTGCCATCTCTGCGCTCCAGATTCTGTTCCTTTTCTTAGCCAATATCCATACCTAAGTGGGTCACACACAGAATAAGTGGGCAGGCAGGATCCAAAGCAGAGCTGTCAGAGTGAAAAGTACCATTGGTCACGGTATAAGTGTGCGCCACGCTTTTGGAAATGTAGTAATTTGAGCTGTGGGTACACATTATCTCAATCTGACATGTGCCACTGCAAAAAAAAAAAAAAAAAAGAAACCTTTACCATCACCATATATTAAAAATTCCCCATGTGTTTATGTTACAGCAATCTGAGCTAAAAGCAGATGGCTTTACAATGTTTATGTGGTTTTGTTCCATTTTCAAACTGAGTCAAATATAAATGGTAAATGGGGCTCACTTATATAGCACTTTTTCTCATTTCTAGATGACCAAAGCGCTTTACAGATCCTGCTGTCCACCCATTCACACACTGATGGCTGTAGTGACATGTGCTGTAGGAGTGATGGACAGATTCAAGGTGAGGGTGAGATTACATCAGGGATCAGCTCTGAGCCCCTTAGCATTTTAAGCAGTGATGGACAGGGTGACAGACTCTGTGGACTACAATGTTTGCAGACAACATTTTGATCTGTAGTGCGAGTAGGGAGCAGGTGGAAGAGAACATGGAGAGGTGGTGGTATGCTCTGGAGAGAAGAGGAATGAAATTCAGTAGAAACAAGACAGAATACATGAGTGTGAATGAGAGGGAGGCAGGTGCAATGGTGAAGATGGAGGGAGTAGAGGTAGTGAAGGTAGATGAGTTTAAATACCTGGAGTCAACCATCCAAAGCAATGGAAAATGTACAAGAGTTAAAGAAGAGAGTGCAGGCAGGGTGGAGTGGGTGGAGATGAGTGTTGGGGTAATTTGTGGCATAAGGATAGCAGCTAGAGTGAAAGGGAAGATTTATAAGACGGTAGTGAGACCTGCTGTGATGTATAGTTTGGAGATGGTGGCACTGACAAAAAGACAGGAGGTGGAGCTGCAGGAAGTTGAAAATACTAAGATTCTCATTGGGAGTGACTTGGAGGGACAAGATTAGAAATGAGTATATCAGAGGGACAGCTCAGGTTGAGCAGTTTGGAGACAAAGTAAGAGAGTCAAGGCTGAGATGGTGTGGACATGTGCAGAGGAGGGATAGTGGAGATATTGGACAAAGGATGTTGAAGATGGAGCTGCCAGGCAGGAGGAAGAGAGGAAGACCACAAAGAAGATTCATGGATGTAGTGAAGGAGGACATGGAGAGTGTTGGTGTTCCAGAGGAAGATGAAGGGAAAAAGTGAGATGGAGGCAGATGATCCACTGAGGAGACCCCTGACGGGAGCAGCTGGGAGAAGAACAGACTTTTTATCAATTGTTCATTCAAAAGAAAAAGCCTTATCAACATTACTCATGACTGAAGAAACTCTTTCAGTAATTCTATTTTTTTTCAATAATACTTTTTCAGTATTTTTCAAGTAGTTCTTCTGGCTTTTATTTGAGTAATTATTATAAGGCAACAATACTTTTACTTGAGTGAAATTTCTGGCCACTCTGCTCACAGGTAGGAGGTTTAAAACTCATGTAATATAGTGTCAACATATTTCATTAAGCACACACACACACACACACACACAAAACCATGAGTCACATGTCGCTGTTAACAAAGAAAGTCTGTTGAAGGGAGATTAATTATCAAGATGCTGCCTCGGCTCCATTCAGAATCAGAATCAGAATCAGAATCAGAATCAGGTTTATTGCCATTGTTCATGTAGTACACAAACTAGGAATTTGTCTCGGTACAATGCTGCAACATTAAACATGATAAGATAAGAGAAATAAACTATACATGTAATAAAGTGTAGGATAAGATTAAGTGATACTGGTCAACAGTTAAAATATATATTAGCCAGCAGCAGATACTGTGGAGAACTATATAGTGCAGTCGGTAATGCAGGAAGAAAACAGTGATGATTGACATGAGTCTGGTTGAGCTGCTGTACATGGTGCACGAGAGTCACTTCACTCATTCCCACAGCCAGCCGGCATTATTCAACATCTTCAGGGCCACCACTCTCACCCAGAAATAACGTAGGGAAAGCCACTGTTGTCATGGCAATGGAGAACATGAATGTGGCAGCTGTGACAAAACACGAGGCTGAGATCCGACAACACGGCGCAGACGGGCGCTGAGCTGAATGCTGATGTTTTGACAGCGCCACCGTATTGAACCAGCATCGAGACAGAGGCTGGTACCTGACAGTCTCTCCTCTCATTATGTCTGCCACCATTCACCTCTCATCAGATATACTAAAAACCTGAAAACATTTAGATATCCAGGTGCCGAATGCATGTCGACATGACAGCCTGCGCCAAAAAAAGTAAGACACCATAACAGACAAGAAGACGGCAGCCCATTGGCTCTGCTTATTTTGATTAATACAGTTTACAGGTCTTAAACCTACGGACGCAACTAAGATGGTTTCACACCTAAAGGTCCGCACCAACATTCATGTTTACGTTACATTGTATACATTTGGCCTGGTTAGCTTTAACACTGTTTCTTTTCAAAGTGGAATAAGAAACTTTACACAATGCGCCTCCATCCTGTTCTCATGACAGCGTTTGTGTAGTTAGCACAGACTGCTTTAACCCATAAGAACACCTACACCAAATTCCAAATTATTATGCAAATAAGATTTTAGTGTAATAAACATTCAATTTTTTGTTTTAAAATTAAACTCATGAATGGTATTGTGTTTCAGGGCTCTCTGGATCTCAATCTCAGACACCTGTCATAAATAGTTTGCCAGGTCAGCCCAATTAAAGGAAAACTACTTAAGAAAGATGTTCTACATTATTAACCTCTTGCGCTCCGTTGTACCGCGGACAGGCAAGTCTCTGCGTCCTAGAGCACACGAGGGCGCTCTCGTGCACTCTAGGACGCATGATGGAGATTGTGATGTAGGTGGTGATGGCGTCCAAGCGCACACTGAAAATAAAATCTGCAAACACAGCCGCGAACAGATTAGTTCATCTGATTGACCTCTCATTCGACTAATAAGAGCCTTGAATTGGGTTTCTGAAACCTTGAAGAACCAATGACTGAAAACCTAGCCAGAAGGACCCACCTCCCAACGCTGTGAATGCAGTGAGCTAATTGAAGCAGAGAAGTTCGCGAGCTGTTTTTTTTAAGGCTGGGTGAAGACTGACTGCTGCAGCAGATCACAAAAAAGGACCCGCAGGAAGAACCCCACAGACCCAGCAGCATGGAGACCACCCACAAATGCAACCTGTGTGACAGGGAGTGCCATTCGCGCATCGGCATGTTCGGCCACAGGCGGTGCTTATTTTGTTTTGGTTCCAGCAGAGTAGACGTTATGATTTCTTCCATGGTCATAGACCGATGGAGGCTGATGACGAAGGCTGAGTGACACACACGCCTTCGCCAGTCTTTTTTTAATTACTACTGTTATTTGTTTTGAAAAATCGTGAGCCAAAAACCGCAATCATGGAAGCAAAAACCGCAATAATGGAATTATGTTTTGATCGGGTCGCAAGACCAGAACCACGAGCGGACCAGCGTCGCGTTCGTCTGACAGTGAGGAAGAGAAGTTCGCCAGGACTCTGCTGTGAAGAGGTAAGGTGTTATAAGCTAAATTATTCTTTATCCCTGAAAATTGTAATCCAAAATGACTTTTGACTGATCAGTAAATTACAACTGTGCGGCGCACGAAGTCTGAAGTTCGTGCGCCGCGGTACAAGGGGTTGTTCGCCGCATCCAGTCCGTGAACGCCGCCCCCCCACCCCCGCTATTCTTCTGTATCGAGGGGGGGGAAGCCGCGGTGACTGCGCTGCTGTCCCACATCGCCACATGAGGCTAATCCGTTGTGTAGCGATGGCCGATGTCCATCCTCTGTAGCGAGGGGGGGGGACAACCCCCCCACACACACACACAGACACAGCCCTGAGTGTGACCTTTCATTAGAGCCCAAAATGAAGCTTCTACATTGAATCATTCAAAAGTTACAGACATTTTCCAAACTGTGCCATTTGGCACAATTTGGCGCAGTTCCAAAACACCTGGGAACAGCCTGAGAACAAAGCTGTGTAATATATTCATTTTTTGTGGTATTGTTACAAAATTTGGACCTCAGCTGGATAACACTTGGTTCTACATTTCTGTTGCATTTTCCAGCCCGGATCTGAAGCTGTGTGTTATTTGCAAGCATTTGTATCCAAAAAAACACCCAGGCGAAATTTATTTTCTTCAAGTTCTCTATGTTTAGATGACTGTAACTCAGTGGCCGGAGCACTTAGAGAGATTATGACTGTTTTGCCAAAAAATTCAAAGTGTTTTCTTTTAAATGAGTCCAACCCCATGAAGATGCTGCAAAGGGTTGAAGAACAGCTTTTGATTTAATTTGGGCACGTTAATTTTTGGCGTTTTTAGGGAAATTGACCAGAGTACAAGGGGTTAAGCATGCCACAAGTTTCAAGCAATATGGAAAAGAAAAAGGATCTCTCTGCTGCTGAAAAGTGTCAAATAGTGCAATGCCTTGGACAAGGTATGAAAACATTAGATATTTCACGAAAACTTAGGCATGATCATCGTACTGTGAAGAAATTTGTGGCTGATTCACAGCACAGATGGGTTCATGCAGATAAAGGAATAATGCGGTAGGTTTCTACCAGACAAATTCATTAAGTGAGCAGCTGCTAAAATGCCATTACGAAGTAGCAATCAGGTATTTGAAGCTGCTGGTGCCTCTGGAGTCCCACGAACCTTAAGGTATAGGATCATCCAGAGGCTTGCAGTTGTGCATAAACCTACTATTCGGCCACCCCTAACCAATTCTCACATGCAGAAATGGTTGCAGTGAGCCCAAAAACACATGAAGACTAATTTTCAAACAGTCTTGTTTACTGATGAGTGCTGTGCAACCCTGGATGGTCCAGATGGATGAAGTAGTGGATGGTTGGTGGATGGCCACCACATCCTAACAAGGCTGCGATGTCAGCAAGGAGATGGTGAAGTCATGTTTTGGGCCAGAATCATGGGGAGAGGGCTGGTAGGCCCCTTTAGGGTCCCTGAAGGTGTGAAAATGACCTCGGCAAAGTATGTAGTTTCTGACTGACCACTGTCTTCCATGGTACAGAAAGAAGAACCATGCCTTCCGTAGCAAAATTATCTTCATGCATGACAATGCACCATCTCATGTTGCAAAGAATACCTCTGTGTCAGGAGCTGGGTCAGCTTGCTTTCCCCGACTCGGTCCTGACCGCCCGATGGGTTTAGATGCCACAGTGTATGTATGGTTACTATGTATTCCAGTATGTTACCGTATCCTTAGCCACTGCTCTGGGGCCGGCAGCTGTGTGTACTGCTGACAGTCTGCCGGTCCGACCACGCCCCCTCACTTATTACCATCAGCTGTTCCCAGCCCCGTTGATCATCTTTCCCGGTCCTCGCTCAGGTGCTCCTAATTACATCATCACCAGCAGTGTGTGTACTTAAGTGCCTTTTGCCAGTCACGCATTGCTGGGTCATTGAATGGATTGCCGACTAAAGTACTAAAGTATATAGTCGTGTGTAATCTGTGTGTCATGAAGGATTAGCCACCTCCACTGCAGCCGTGGTTCTCTGCGCCCTTCGAGTGATGTTGGCTCTGGGACGCTCCGGTGAGTTAATTACTTCCCCTCATGTGTTCACTGGGAGATGCAGGCCCAGGGACGCCCAATGTAAGTGTTTTGTCTTTTTGTATGTTTTCACCTTTTCAGACTGTTGTCTTCGTGTTTAATATATGTATGTGGTGTAACTCCTGCATGTAAATCCTCGCCCTTTCACCCCTCGCCGTGCGCTCTGGAGAAGCAAATGGGATGGTTTATGACAGAATGACCCAGCCAGCTAAGAGGATTTAGCGGGTTCACCCACACATCCCTTTTCCCTTTTTTGTATCGCTTGTTGGAACTAACCTGGGTGAAGATGTCCATGGGCCAGAGTTATCTGATGAGCCTCGGCTGGGAATGCTGCTGAGCTCTCATGAACATTAACGGCCTGATATTTTCGGAGAGCGGTTACTCCACCCCGGAGGACGTCATGTAGTACGTCAAGCTGGCAGAGGCAGAGGTTCGGCAGTGCCCTCAGCTTTCTAAGCATCCCGAGGGAGCTGAGAGGATATCCCAGCTGGCAGCACTACAATGCGAGTATGGCGAAAGGAGGAGGTCCCTGAAGAAGACTGGGCTTGCGTCGAGGGGAGGGCGCTCCCGGGACGCCGTTGAGACTGCTTTCCGTCAGAACGATGCTCCCGCTCTCACCAAGCCAGTTCCAGCAGGCAGGGGACAGCGTCACTCTGCATGGAAGCGCCGGGAAAAGCCCTCTCTTTTGTCAGCAGCCACTGTCTCTCCAGCTGCTGTGAGGTCCGCTGAGGTCACCCCGGGAACGCCCACCTCCGTCGTCGTGGAGACGGCTCCTCCGCAAGCCCTCGAGAGGACCCACATCACCGCTGACACGCAGAGGGATGTTTGTCTGCTGCCTGCAGCTGTGAGCATGAATTACCGGGAGGACAGGCAAGTATTTTTTCATTCAGAACCATTCATTAACACTGAATCTTGCGTGTCTCCCAAGGGAGAGGCCCAGTTTCAGCAGTCCGCTGGGTCCTCTCCTCCAGCTGCAAATAATAATTCTTTTCTTCCCCTCTCTGTGTCTCCTCCAATTATCCCTGAGTGTCTGTCAGTCCTACGACCAAGCCGCCAGACGGAGGAGGAGTTTGGGTCTCTGGATGAGTCTGCCCAGGTGTCCACACGGAGGTGTTTTCCTGCAGCTATACCGGTGGAATACCCAGCGTTGGAGCCGCTGCAGGAGTTTAAAGAGAATGCTTTCACCATTGGGAGCCTGAGCTGGACCTCCTTGAGGCCGGGCCCGAGGTTTCATTGTCAGGATCGACGAAGTCCTGGACAGCAGTGGAGCTTGAGCTCAGACAAGTTTTCTCTCTTGTTTTTCTTGTGACAGTATTAGAGAGATCTTGTCTGGCTCTAGGTGAGGAGAGTCAGGCACAGCATGCAGCTGCGTCTGAACTCCCTTCGCCGGGCTCTGCCGCTGCGGGCGACCATAATAACCTGGTTTCTTCTCCCGCTCCTGAGTGTTCTTCTAGGGTCGCCGGAGAGGAACTATTGTTACCGGGGGTCTCCACAGAACCAGGCCCGCCGCTTGACGACGTCGTCAGTCCAGCTTCCCCGCTGCCTGAGGCCATCGTGTGGGCCCTTCGCAGGTTGTATCTCCATGGATGCGGCAGGCTGGCTTCGGACCATCATGGGGGCTGCACTCCAGGATCAGTCCGACGTGGGTGTTGAGCTCCTGCTCGGACCCATCATGGATGCCACACTCCACCATGGGTTCCACCGAGGGTGCAGCCTTGGCCCGGTCGGGGTCCACCGCGGTTGCCGCTGAGCTCCAGTTGGAGTTCACCGTGGGTGCTGCAGATCTCCAATCAGGAGTCACCACGGGTGCTGCAGAGCCTCAGCTGGAGGTCACCAAGGGTGCTGCAGAGCCTCAGCTGGAGGTCACCGCGGGTGCAGTGGAGCCGGCCCAGTCGGGGTCCACTGCAGGTGCAGCGGAGCCAGCTGAGTTGGGGTCCACTGCGGGTGCAGTGGAGCCGGCCCAGTCGGGGTCCACCGCAGGTCCAGCTGTGTCCCAAGCTGGAACCACTGAGGGTGCTGCGGATCTGCCTGAGGACGCCATGGTCTCCTTCTTCTCCCTGTCCGACACCGTGGGGGTTCCCTCCCTACGGTCTGGTCACCCACCAGTGAGCCTCCCAGTGGGCAGGCCACCTCCTGCTTCATCCCGCCGGCCCTGGTGGCTTTACAGTGCTGGCCGATCACCTGAGGGACTGAGTCCCTGGGCTAGATGGCCCGTGTTTTCTGGTAGGCTACTGGACTCTGTTCGCCGGACTGCCTGCTGGGCCTGGGACTTTGGGTGGCCTCCCAAGCCTCCACGCCTTTGGACTTGGGGGGGGGGGGAATTGTGGGTCCTGGGCAGGGAATTGTGTTCACTCCTTTCCTGTTCCCCCTACCTCCCACCCGGGTTTGTGTGGTTTGTTCCCGTTGTTCCTGTTGGGGAGGAGGGGGAGGGGGGCCCTCGGGATGGGGATCCACCCCTTAAGGGGGGGACTCTGCCAGGAGCTGAGCCGGCTTGGTTTGGAGCGTTTTCAAGCAAAGGATCTATGAGGGTGGGAGGCAGTTCACATCAAAACAGCAACTGTGAGAGGCTGTTCTGCCATCTTGCAAAGAAATTCAAGCAGAAATTCTCCAAAAACTCACAAGTTCAATGGATGTATGAATTTTGAAGGTTATATCAAAGAAGGGGTCCTGTGCTAACATGTAACTTGGCCTGTTAACCCATTTTCTGTTTATGGCGCAGCAGCGCTCCCATCAGCTCATCACCCTCTGGTGATCAAGTTTTTTTTCAAGAAAATATTCAGTTTCGATATGACAAATTCCAAAGGCTGTAACTTGAAAGTGGTAAGAGATAATGACTTACTGTCAATTAGAAAGATGTAGAATATGATCCAAAGTTTGAGACAGGAGTAAATTTACGCATCTAATTTGCATAATGCAATGACAGCCATATGAAAATACATAACTTCCGGTCAAAAGTGGACTTTGGACATATTTACACAAAGGATGGTTTTGTTTTTTGTCTTCTTTTTTTTTTTGTTATCTTATCTTCAAAGTATATATATATATATTTTTTTATTACTTATTTTGTACCTGTAGGTAGATTTGTTTTGCAGTCTGGTGACAAGCCACCAGCTGCCGGTCGCTGCGTGCGCAAGCGCCCCGTATCCCTAGCCTGCATGTTTTTGGTATGTGTGAGGAAACCGGAGAAATCCCGGAGTAAACCCACACAACACAGGGAGAACATGCAAACTCCACACAGATCACTGTTGGTCGGGGGCAGGGATCGAACCCACGATCTCACAATCCCCGCGATCCCCTGGCCGAGAGTAAACTGTGCTGCCGCAGTGCTAACCACTGCGCCACCGTGCAACCATATATGAATATGAATATTTTCTGGTATATGAACCAGAATATCAGTAGAATGTACACAAACAAATAAATACAGGAGACCTACCTGCGCCATGCGTTCTTCATATGTCCATTTCCTCATCTCCAGTCCTCATTTCGTCTTCTGCCAGTCATTTTTGCTTTCTCTCCCACATCCAGAAACTCAGATTTATCTTATGATTTATCCCACCTCAATTTCGGTTATAATAATGCTGCCAAACTGGGTGCAACCAGCCCTCTGGTCATGTGTGGCTCTGTCAATGGCAGATGGAAGTGATAAATATTTCCCTTCAGAAGCTAAATAATCTCTTTTTAAAATCAAAGTTGGCAAACTTTGGAGCAAATGCTTCCTCCGTGTTGCGATGGAGCCCTCATTGACATGTGTTTACATTATCTTCTTCTTTGGTGGCCTGGAAGTGACGTTTTGAGGTGGTTTTTTGGGTGACATCAGTCCTCCAGTCCTGCAGTCCTGGACTGCAGTCCTGGACTGATGTCCTCCTCCAGTGGAGGACATCAGTCCTCCACTCCTGACATCAGTCCTCCTGCCATCTTGTGATGTGAAATGCTTGGTACAACCGGCGTTTTTCCATTGTTTTTGGAAAAAAACAATTTTGTTTTGTTTTAAAATGTTTTGAAACTCTGTTGTGCATAATAATTTGAAACAGTGCATTTTGAGTTTTTTGTTTTTGCAAAAAAAATTGTCATCGTTGGGAGGTTTGTTCAAGCACCGAGCAGCACCACTCACTGTAAAAAATTCCATCGCCGTTTAGCTATGCCCACTTCCTTCTTCTTTTTAACTCAATAAGCTCTGACAAGTTTTGGATTCTGAACTCATCTATACAAGTTTTCGAAAATTACATAGAGTAATTACTTGTGTTAACTTTTGCCAGTTCTGCATGAATTGATTGAACTTGGGGTTTGAAGTTACAAAGATAAATGTCAAGTTGCGTTAACTTACATTTTCAAGGCAGCAGGCGAACTTGCATTTTCAAGTTAAACAGTATAAAATTTCTTACAGTGCTGAGCAGCAGCCCTGAACAGCAGGATTAAAATACTACATGTTCAGGAGATAATAGGAATTCAACTGTTCACCTGTGGCTAGTTCTGGACTTTTGGAGGTGATTTGGTTGATACTTGGCAGTGGATTGGTGACTTGGGGGAAGATTCTGGTGGATTTGGAGTTGGGCCTGTCTGCCTTAGTAACAGACTGGCAGCCATTACCATTAGGCCTCACAGGCAACCACCACCACCAGGCCCTGCAGCCATCACCAACAGGTCCTGTAGTCAAAACCACCTAACCTTGTAGTCACCACCACAGGGTCCTGCAGCCACCATCATCAGGCTTCACAGGCAGCCACCACCACCAGGCCTTACACGCAGCTTCCACCACCAGCAGGCCTAGGCTTCCACCACCAGCAGGCCCTGGCTTCTACCACAGCAGGAAGGGGACATCTCTGCAACCTGCACTCATGCACTCTTATCTGCTTCAGTAGAATGCCTGAATCTTTGGAACAGAGCTTTTTATTTTCAAACTATGGCATAAAGCTATAAAAATGCCACCAAAATCTAGAGCGGAAAACAAATCGGAGGATGACTATGTTACTCTGACTCAAGTAAATGACCTACTACAACAACATCTGTTAAGTTAATCCCTTCCACACCATGTGGTGTATAGGGCAGCACCTATCTCCGTTTCACTGACCCTAGGCCGCACAGCTACTGTGAGTAGTGAAAGCTACAGTGGGGGGTATTCAACCCTTATGCACAGCAATTAGAAGCTTTTAAAAGTTTTGTCCACGTCATTATGGAGTCTACTAACTCCAAGAATGAGTCGTTTGCAAGGGAATTGCAGGAGATTAAAACAAGCCTCCAATTTACACAAAAAGATGTGGATGACCTAAAAGCTGAAGTAGCTACACAGCGATAAAGGAAATTTGATCCAGTCAGATGTTGGTAAAGCTCGTGATAGTCTGCTGGCTGTCACGGAAAAAATGGAGCATCTTGAATCAATCCAGACGTAACAACTTGGTGATTGAAGGAATTATGGAGTCACTGGGAGAGACCTGGGCCGAAACAGAGGAAAAAATAAGGAAGGTTTTCTCTGAAAAGCTTCATCTGCAGCAGGCAATCGAGATGGAAAGAGCTCACCGCACAGGGAAGGAAGTCTGGCAGAGATAGACCGAGACCTATAGAGGTGAAGCTTCTGTGGCAGAAAGACAGAACAGCTATTCTCCAACGGGCAAACACTCTCAAAGGAACAAAAATTTATATTAATGAATATTATACAGATGCAGTGAGGAAAAAAAGGAACGAGCTAATACCTGAGATGAAAGCTGCAAGAACAAGGGGGCACATTGGATATCTACGGTATGATGAACTCATAATTCATCCACGCCAGCCTCGCAGCAGTACGCTCAAACCATCATAGACACTTAAATATCAAACAGGTATAAGAACCACTTTGTGACTGTTGACAAGTTACATGCATACAGCAGTTAATGATTTTCTACAAAGACAACCTAATCAGGAGCTTGTCACGCCGCGCCATTCATCAGCGGCGCCACCTGCTCGCGCACCTGCTCGTCATCAACGGCGAGGGATAAAAGCCGTCTCGCCCTGAGCTTCGGCCTGAAGCCGTCAGACTTCGTTCCTCACCGCTGTGAGTGATTCTCAAACTTCAGCTCAAACATTTTGGTAAGAAGCCCTTACCTCCTTTTTCTCCAGTCTGCTCCCCTGTGCACAGGTGGATTTCCCGGCGGCGGACGACGCCTCTCCATCGCCTATTCCTCGCTGCTGCACCGAGCTCTCCAGGTGGCTGTCTCCCGGGTCTCGTTCCTTGTTGTGCCAGCTATCCATTCCATCCAAGTAAGTCCTTCTCTTGCCATTATTCCTCCTGTGTTGGTGTATGCCCGTCACCCTCTCCTTGTGCTTTTCCCATAGGGTTGCCCGGCTGTACGGTCTCCTGCCTCTGTGCCTGAAGCAGACACTGCCACCAATACATTTACATCCCGCAGACACTCACTCATTCACGCCTGTTGTTAATAAACTGTTTGAACTACTCTGAGCCTGTGTGTGTGCGTCTCCTGAGCCGTGCGTTATGTCAGTACGGCTTCAGCAGAGCGGCTCGGCAGACGGCGGGCTCGCACACCGGTTTTCCACTCTCGAGGCTCGAGTGGATCATATAGCCTATCAGCAACAGGTGATTTTTAATCAGTTATTGAATTTAACTAACCGGTTGGGCCGCTTGGATCCTCAACGGCCGTTCCCCCCGGCTCGTCAGGGTGGCGCGGCTCCTGCTGCTCCAGTGGCCGTCCAGCAGGCTCCGAGTGCACCGGTTCGGCTCACACCTATTCCAACCCCCGCCCGCTTTAGCGGTAAGCTCGGCGGAGCGCGGGGGTTTATTATGCAGTGTGAGTCCGTCTTCCACCGCGTGCCCGGAGATTTTCCCTCAGATCATAGCCGAATTGGTTATATCGGGAATCTCCTGGAGGGGCGGGCATTAACGTGGGCCTACGCCGTTATGGCGAGACCCAGTTATGCCGCCCTCACATATAACCAATTCGTGAGGCGCTTCCTGGAGGTCTTTGACCATTCTCTAACCGAGACGGTCCAGATCGATCGGCTTCTCGCCCTCCGGCAGGGAAGCCAGTCGGCCGCGGACTACGCGGTCAACTTCCGGGTAGCGGCGGAGGAATTAGGCTGGGAGGAACGCTCCCTCTGCAGTCTTTTCCTCCGCAGCCTCAATGACGATCTGAGGGATGAACTGGCTGGACGGGATATTCCTGAGACGCTAGCGGAGCTGACATCCTTAGCAATTAGTTTGGATAACAGGCTGCGCGAGCGCTCCTCGGGGCGGAAGTCGTCTTCTTCTCGCCCTCGTGGAGTCTCGCCGCACCTGTTCCAAGCTCCCCCCCTGGCGGCGCCGCCAGCATCGTGCCCCGAGGAGTCGGAGCCGATGGTGACGGGCTGGACAAAGCTTTCCCCTGCGGAGAAACAACGCCGCCGTGAGTTGGACCTCTGCATGTATTGCGGAGGTGACCAACACACTGTGGAGCTCTACCCACGGAAAGCCAGTCGGCGGGGTCCGCGAATCGCTGTAGGGGGCCTCGCGGATCTCAACCGGTTAAACACTCATACCCAATTGAAGCTGCCCATCCGTTTCTGCCACAATCCCACTGGGCATCTCACTCACGCACTGGTGGATTCGGGCGCAGAAGGCAGCTTCATTTCACAAAGCCTGGCAACCCGATTGGGCATCCGCTGTCAGGCACTCAAAAGTCCCATCTCCCTGGTCAATCTCTCTCGTGCCTCCCTTGGGAGAGTTTCACACCAGACCATCCCCGTTCCAGTAATCATCTCAGGGAACCACCGGGAGGAGATGATTTTTTACGTCCTGCCCAACTCTGTGTCGCCCGTCATCCTGGGGTATCCCTGGCTACGCCTCCACAACCCTGTCCTGGACTGGAAGTCAGCTGGGGTATCGGCATGGAGCACTTTCTGCATGGGCACCTGCCTTCAGTCCGCTGCCTGCTCCCCGTCCGCTGCTCCCCCTGTGACAGACACAGCACCTCCGGACCTGTCTCTGGTGCCTCCGGAATTTCACGACCTGGGTATGGTGTTTAGCAAGACGAAAGCTATGTCTCTTCCCCCTCATCGGCCCTATGACTGTGCCATCAACCTCCGCCAGGGGGCTCCCCTACCTTCTGGTCGGCTCTACAGCCTGTCTGTGCCGGAGAAGGAGACAATGAACACCTACCTGAAGGAATCACTGAGCGCTGGGATAATTCGCCCATCATCGTCACCCGTGGGGGCAGGGTTCTTCTTCGTTGGGAAAAAGGACGGATCCCTCCGCCCCTGCATAGACTACCGAGCGCTCAACGACATCACTGAGAGGGACCGTTACACCCTGCCCCTCATGGACACTGCCTTTCACTCCCTCCAGGGGGCGACCTGGTTTACCAAGCTGGATCTACGCAGCGCTTACCACCTCGTCCGGATCTGGGAGGGAGATGAATGGAAGACAGCCTTCCGTACCCCGAACGGCCACTTTGAATACCTGGTCATGCCGTTCGGGTCAACCAACGCTCCTGCCGTCTTTCAGCGCCTCATCAACGACGTCCTCCGGGATTTCATCGGCCTCTTCGTGTTCGTCTACCTGGACGATATCCTTATCTTCTCCAGGTCCAGGGACGAGCACCAGGTCCATGTGAGGCGGGTCCTCCAAAGACTGCTGGAGAATCGGCTCTACGTGAAGGCTGAAAAGTGTGAATTCTACGCTAGGACCACATCCTTCCTGGGATTCATCATCTCTCAAGACCAGGTGCTCCCAGACCCAGAGAAGGTGAAGGCGGTGGTGGAGTGGCCTACTCCCGCATCCCGGAAGCAGGTGCAACAGTTTGTTGGCTTCGCCAATTTCTACCGCCGCTTTGTCCCCAACTTCAGCTCCATCGTCGGACCACTGACCCGCCTCACGTCCCCGAAGGTCCCTTTCCGGTGGACCGAAGAGGTCGCTGCTGCCTTTAAGGTGCTGAAGGCGGAATTCTCCTCCTCCCGGGTTCTTCGCCAGGTCGACCCCGCGCTGCAGTGCATCGTGGAGGTGGACGCCTCGGACA
Source organism: Pholidichthys leucotaenia (assembly GCA_020510985.1). Taxonomy (NCBI): domain Eukaryota; kingdom Metazoa; phylum Chordata; class Actinopteri; order Cichliformes; family Pholidichthyidae; genus Pholidichthys; species Pholidichthys leucotaenia. Next base: position 1,957,797 of record CM035845.1, read on the forward strand.
CGGGAGTGGGGGCAGTTCTATCCCAGCGGTCGCCTGACGATGGCGCCAAACAACCCTGCGCCTTCTTCTCGCGGCGCTTGTCCCCGGCGGAGAGAAACTACGATGTGGGGGACAGAGAGCTCCTGGCCATCAAACTCGCCTTACAGGAGTGGCGCCACTGGCTAGAGGGGGCGGACCTGCCGTTCGTAGTCCTGACGGACCACAAGAACTTAGAGTATTTACGATCTGCCAAGCGCCTGAACGCCCGCCAGGCGCGCTGGTCTTTGTTCTTTGCCAGGTTCCGTTTTTCCATCACCTTCAGGCCAGGCTCCAAGAACGGCCTGCCTGACGCCCTCTCTAGGCAGTTCACCCCCGTGGAGGCTGAGGAGACGCCCCACACCATCCTGCCCAGGTCGTGCATCGTGGGAGCCATCTCCTGGGACATCGAGAGCAAGATCCGGAAGGCGCAGGAGGTGGAACCTGATCCTGGCGGCGGACCGGAGGGAAGACTGTTCGTGCCATCTGCGGTCCGAGGAGAGGTCATCCATTGGCTACACACCTCCCGGCTCACCTGTCATCCCGGCACCTCCCGGATGCTCAACCTCCTCCAACGGTCCTTTTGGTGGCCAGGCCTGCGGAAGGACGCAGCCCGCTACGCCCGGGCTTGCCCAATCTGTGCCACCTGCAAGTCGGGAAATGCCCCTCCAGCGGGTCTGCTCCAGCCCCTGCCCGTCCCTGGCAGGCCCTGGTCGCACATCGCGTTGGATTTCGTCACCGGACTCCTCGTTTCCAACTCCTTTGACACCATCCTGACCATCGTGGACCGTTTCTCCAAGGCAGCGCACTTCGTCCCCCTGCGAGGTCTCCCTACTGCCCTGGAGACGGCAAATCTCCTCGTCCAACACGTGGTCAGGCTGCACGGGATTCCGGTGGACGTGGTCTCGGACCGGGGCCCCCAATTTTCCTCTGAGGTTTGGAGGTCATTCTGTAACGCCATCGGAGCCAAGGTGAGCCTCTTCTCCGGCCATCACCCCCAATCCAACGGGCAGTGTGAGCGGACCAACCAGGAGCTGGAGGCTGCGCTCCGCTGTGTGACCACATCCAAACCTACGTCCTGGAGCAACCATCTCGCCTGGGTTGAGTACGCCCACAACACCGCCGGCTCTTCTGCAACGGGGATGTCCCCCTTTAAGGCGTCCCTGGGTTACGACCCCCCGCTGTTTCCAGCGCAGGAGAGCGAGGTAACTGTCCCCTCAGTTAGGGCGCATCTCAGGCAGTTCCGCTCCATCTGGGCTGCCGCGCGTAGTGCGCTTTTACGCACAGCGGAGCGCAACAGGACCGTGGCGGACCGGCACAGAAGACCTGCCCCGGCGTACAGAGTTGGGCAACAAGTTTATGTGTCGACCCAGGACGTTACATTGAAGGGCGAGAGGAGGAAGCTGGCACAGCGGTTCATGGGTCCCTATCCCATCACCCGGATCATCAACCCGGTGGCTGTGCGCGTGGCTATTCCCCCCTCCCTCCGCATACACCCCACCTTCCACGTGTCAAAGGTGAAGCTGGCAGTCACCGACCCCCTTTGCCCCCCTCCTGCTGCGCAACCCGCGCCCCGGATGATTGATGGCCATCCGGCCTGGTCCGTCGCCTCCATCCTGGACTCTCGGCGCCGGGGTCGTGGGTTGCAGTACTTGGTGGACTGGGAGGGCTATGGGCCCGAGCATCGACAGTGGGTACCCTCGTCGTTTGTGTTGGACCCATCGCTCATCGCGGACTTCCACCGAGCGCACCCAGATAAGCCATCGCCAGGAGGCGCTGCTAGAGGGGGGAGTACTGTCACGCCGCGCCATTCATCAGCGGCGCCACCTGCTCGCGCACCTGCTCGTCATCAACGGCGAGGGATAAAAGCCGTCTCGCCCTGAGCTTCGGCCTGAAGCCGTCAGACTTCGTTCCTCACCGCTGTGAGTGATTCTCAAACTTCAGCTCAAACATTTTGGTAAGAAGCCCTTACCTCCTTTTTCTCCAGTCTGCTCCCCTGTGCACAGGTGGATTTCCCGGCGGCGGACGACGCCTCTCCATCGCCTATTCCTCGCTGCTGCACCGAGCTCTCCAGGTGGCTGTCTCCCGGGTCTCGTCCCTTGTTGTGCCAGCTATCCATTCCATCCAAGTAAGTCCTTCTCTTGCCATTATTCCTCCTGTGTTGGTGTATGCCCGTCACCCTCTCCTTGTGCTTTTCCCATAGGGTTGCCCGGCTGTACGGTCTCCTGCCTCTGTGCCTGAAGCAGACACCGCCACCAATACATTTACATCCCGCAGACACTCACTCATTCGCGCTAATAAACTGTTTGAACTACTCTGAGCCTGTGTGTGTGCGTCTCCTGAGCCGTGCGTTATGTCAGAGCTAAGTTCTCTTTAATATACTGAGTATCATCAACAGGAATTTCAAAATGACACTGACCCTGATAACAACTTTTTCTATTATATCAAAAACAGCTGTCTTTATTATACAGAGGATCAATTCAACAGCACCATAAAGGCAGACAACAAACTTTCATCAATTCACTTTAACAACAGAAGCTTATATGCCAATTTTAACAGCATTAAAGACTACCTTAGTCAGTTATCACAGCCTTTTAATATAACAGCAGTTTATGAAACTTGGTTTGAGAGAGATAATGAAGTGGACTTTGTTTTGGATGGTTATGAACTGTTAAACGTGAATAGGAAAAACAAGACGGGGGTGGTGTTGCTTTGTTTATAGACAATAGATTTCATTTCAAGATGGTGGAGTTGATGTCAGCCACAGTAGATATTACATTTGAGTGTGTTACAATTGAAATTCTCCTTAAAAAAATATGAATGTAATAATAAGTTGTGTATATATAGAACACCCGGTCCTAGTATTGAAGCATTCAACAGTTGGATGGAAGAGAAATTAACAAAAAGAATCCATAAGATATTGTTTATATGTGGTGATTTTAATATTGATCTGTTGAATCCAAATTAGCATAAATTTACTGATGATTTTATCAATACTATGTACAGCGTGAGTCTATTTCCCCAAATCAAAGAAAGTGCCATCAGGATCAGGTACAGGATGGACGGCAGGCTCTTCAACCTGCGGAGGCTCCAAGCCAAAACCAAGGTGGAAGGGGACTCAATGTGTGACTTCCTGTTCAAAGATGACTGTGCACTCAATGCTGTTACAGAGGTCCAGTTGCACCTGGGCCTCTGTAGCGGCATTGAGGTCCTGCACCAACCCGCACCGCAGAAGACCTACGTGGAACCAGCCATCACTGTCAACGGGGAGACCCTCAAGGCTGTCGACAAGTTCACGTACCTCGGCAGCACACTCTCCAGGTCTGTCAACATCAACGACGAGGTCGATTCACGCATTGCCAAGGCAAGTTCAGCATTCGGATGGCTATGTGCAACAGTGTGGAAAAGGAGAGGCATCAGGCTGACCACAAAACTGAAGGCGTACAAGGCAGTACTACTACTACTGTATGCCTGCAAGACCTGGACAGTCTACGAGCGCCATGCCAGAAAGCTAAACTGCTTCCACCTGAACTGCCTCAGAAAACTCCTGAAGATCACCCTGTAGGACAAAATCCCTGACACAGAGGTCCTCTCCCGAGCTGAGCTGCCTAGTATCCACAACCTGCTCAAGAGAGCCCAGATTAGGTGAGCTGGCCACCGTGTCCGTATGCCTGACTCACACCTACCAAAGAGACTGTTCTATGGTGAACTAGCAGAGGGCAAGCGCTCACAAGGTGGTCAGAAAAAGCGCTACAAAGAAACTCTTAAGGCCTCCCTGAAGAGCTTTGACATAAGTCCTGACACCTGGGAGACCCTAGCGCTAGAACGTCCAGACTGGCATAGCCGTACCAGCAAAGGTGCTGCCTCCATTGAGCTGAACAGGATTGCCAAGGCCCAGAGAAAACATGAGCTTTGCAAGTCCAAAGCCACCCCTATACCTTCTGCTTGGGCAAACCACCTGTGCTTGACCTGTGGCAGAGCCTTCCATGCTCACATCAGACTGATCATCAACAGCTGGACACACCGCACCCAGTCCTCTTCCCTGTGATGTCCTTGGTCATCGTCGAGAACAACGGATGAACAACAACAACAACAACATTTCCCAAAATCATTAAGCCCACCCAAATTACTTCACACTGTTTAGCCTTAATCGGTAACATATTTTCCAATAATTTAGAGAACAAAATAGTGAGTGGAGTACTGATAAGCAATATCATTGACCATCTACCAGTATTTTTAATTTATGATGACTTACAAACAATATTTCTTGAATAAGAATCAAACATACAGTACAAACAAATTAAAAATGACCAAACAATGGATAGACTGAAAAGTGATTTAGTACAAGAAGACTGAAAAATCTCTTTGGCGGCCAGGCCCCAGGGGTAGACAAGATTCACCCTGAGTACCTCAAGGTCCTGGATGTTGTTGGGCTGTCATGGTTGACACGCCTCTCCAACATTGCGCGGAGGTTGGGGGCAGGGCCTTAGGCATGGCAAACCGGGGTGGTGGTTCCTCTCTTCAAAAAAGAGGACTGGAGGGTGTGCTCCAACTTTAGATGGATCACACTCCTCACCCTCCCAGGGAAGGTCTATGCCAAGGTACTGCAGAGGAGAGGCTGGCCGTTGGTCGAACCCCAGATTCAGGAAGAGCAATGTGGTTTTCATCCTGGCCGTGGCACATAGGATCAGCTCTTTACCCTCTTGAGAATCCTCGAGGGTTTGTGGGAACCCAAGCCCAACCAGTTTATATGTGTTTTGTGGACTTGGAGAAGGCGTTCGACCATGTCCCTCATGGGTTGTTTTTTTTTTGTTGTTGTTTTTTTTTTGGGGGGGGGGGGTGCTTCAGGAGTATGGGGTATCGGGCTTGTTGTTGCAAGCTATTTGGTCTCCGTATGACCGTTGTGAGAGTTTGGTTCGTATTGCCAACACTCGATCGGATTAATTCCCAGTGAGAGTTGGACTCCGCCAGGGCTGCCCTTTGTCACCGATCCTGTTCATATTTTTTTTATGGATAATTTTTATGGTGTCATGCTTGGTGACCACAGGATCTCATCTCTGTTGTTTGCAGATGATGTTGTCCTGCTGGCTTCATCCAGCAGTGACCTACAGGTCTTACTGTGACGGTTTGCCACTGAGTGTGAAGCGGCTGGGATGAGAATCAGTACCTCCAAGTCCGAGTCCATGGTCCTCAGCCGGAAAAAGGTGGATTGTCCTGTCCGGGTTGGGGACAGGCTCCTGCCCCTAGTGGAGGAGTTTAAGTATCTTGGGGTCTTATTCACGAGTGAGGGGAGAATGGAGTGAGAGATTGGCAGATGGATCGGAGCAGCATCTGCAGTGATGCGGACGTTGTACCGGTTGATTGTGTTGAAGAGGGAGCTTAGTTCTAAGGCAAAGCTGTTGCTTTACCAGTCAATCTACATTCCTACTCTCACCTATGGTGACAAGCATTGGGTAATGACTGAAAGAATGAGATCGCAGATAAAAGCGCCTGAAATGAGCTTTCTTCGTAGGATCGCTGGACTCACCCTCAGAGACAGGGTGAGGAGCTCAGTCATCCGGGAGAGGCTCAGAGTAGAACCGCTGCTCCTCCACATTGCAGCTGAGGTGGTTTGGGCATCTGATCAGGATGCCTCCTGGAACGCCTCCCACTTGAGGTGTTTCGGGCACGTCCCTCTGGGAGGAGACCCAGGACTCGCTGGAGAGACTATGTGTCCCAGCTGGTCTGGGAACGCCTTGGTATCCTCTCTGAAGAGCTGGAGCAGGTGGCTGGGGAGAGAGAAGTCTGGGCTTCTGTGCTTGAACTGCTGCCTCCACAACCCGGACCTCCGGAAAAGTGGTAGAAGATAGATGGATGGAAAACAAACACCATTTCACAGATTACAGACCTGTTTCTCTTTTATCACAATTTTCAAAAATCTTGGAAAAACTCTTTATTGGTAGACTCAGTATGGCTTTAGAACACACCAAACTACAACAACAGCAGTGATGGATCTCATTGAGGAAGTGACAAATTCCTTCACTAATAAAAAAGTATCAATTGGGATATTTCTGGATCTTAAAAAAGCATTTGACACAGTTGACCATTATATATTATTAAACAAATAAGAGAAATATGGAATACAGGGAGTTGTGCTGGACTGGCTTAAAAGTTATTTGACAAACATTCAACAATTTGTGAAGATGAGAGAGTCTGAATCAGAATGTTTGGACATTGTATGTATGACTGTGAGAGTGAATGGTTGTCTGTCTCTCTGTGTTGGCCCTGTGATGGACTGGCGATCTGTCCAGGGTGGACCCTGCCTCTCGCCCAAAGATGCTGGGATAGGCTCCAGCCCCCCCGCGACCCGTAAAGGATTAAGCGGTAGAAGATGGAAGGATGGATGGATATATCAATGATACATGCACACTGTCAGACTCCATGAAATTTATTTTATTTGCAGATGACACAAATATTTTATCCACTGGAGAAAATGTACAGCAACTTTTGAACCATATCACTACAGAAATGATACTAATGACACTAATAAACTGTCACTAAATATAAGTAAAACAAAGTTTATATTATTTGGTAACTGCAAAATGAAGAATCAAATTCACATACAAATTAATGGTGTAACTATTAAAACAGTGAATGATGCTGGAAATCTCAAATTTTGTACATGAAGAATAAACTGGCTAAAAGCTGACATGGTGTATAGACCCAGTGACCAGACTCAGACTCAGGAATAGATACAATTAAGTTTATTAACAATAATGAGTGTGTGTATGCGTGCGTGGGTGTGTAGTCTGAAGCCGTTGGGGGAGAGCAGAACACCGTACAACCTGGCAACCCTAGAGACACACAGAAGCAGGGACAGTTAGAGGTTATCACAGATGGGAATGTGCAGTTTAGTCTGAAGCTTACTGTTTGTGGAGATGTTGAGCGGCTCAGGTTCAGCTCGGTGGCTACGGCCAGGATGACAGTGTTCTTCGTTCTCTCGTTCAGCTGGAGGGGAATGTGTGCAGGGTGAGTGGTGTGGCAGGAAGGAAGGAAGGATGTCCGCCGCCACAGAGAGGGGGAGATCCGCTGCCACGGAGCTCCACCTGTGCACAGGGGACTGAGAGAGGGATTAGAGGAATGAGTGAGGCTTACTTGAACTGGAGGAGGATTTTTCCCGACGCTGGTGGGCAGGAGGCTAGGAGCGAGGACAAGGGTAGGCTTAGACTGGAACTCAGGAACAAAGACGAAGGCAGGAGAAGGTCGTATGGAGTGTAGACAGATGACTCTGCACTGAACCCAGGACAGCGTGGTTTATATAGCCCAGGTCATGATGAGGAGCAGGTGTGCGTGCAGCTGAAGGGAATGAGCACTGGAGCAGACCATTACAGTACTCCTCCCTACGAGACGCCTCTTGGCGGTCAATCCAACCTACCTGGGTGCGCCCGATGGAAGTCCCTGATGAGGTCTTTATCCAAGATGAAGGAGGGACGCACCCAGGACCTCCATTCTGGCCCGTAGCTCTCCCAGTCCACCAGGTATTGTAGGCCGCGACCCCGGTGACGGATGTCGAGGATGGCATTGACCTTCTATGCTGGGTCACCGTCGATCAACATCGGCGGAGGTGGAGTCCTGGGAGGTGGACACAGAGGGCTGGAACAGAAGGGTTTGAGCTGAGAAACGTGGAATGTAGGACAGATGCAGAGGGAGGGGGGGAGAGCTAGGCGCACAGAAACAGGATTAATAATACAAGAGATGGCAAAAGGCCCAATGAACCGTTGGGACATCTTCTTAGACTCTGCCTTCAGGTTAATATGTCTGGTGGATAGCCATACCTGCTGACCCACCTGGTAGGAAGGGGCTGATGTCCTGCAGCGGTTGGCAACCGTGGAATTGCACTCTGCCGTGCACTGTAGCGTGGTCTGGGTCGCTTTCCACAGCCGGCGGCAGCACCTCAGGTGTGCCCGGATGGACAGGACGGCGATGTCTCCCTCCTCCTCAGGAAACAACGAGGGGTTGTACCCCAGCAAAGCCTCGAATGGAGACATGCCGACAGCCGAGGAGACCGTCGTGTTGTGGGCATATTCAATTCACGGTAGATGCGTGCTCCACGATGCCGGGTTGGCGGTGGCCACACACCGCAGTGCAGCCTCCAGCTCTTGGTTAGCCCGCTCGCATTGACCGTTGGTCTGAGGGAGGTATTCGGATGATAGGCTCACCGTAGCCCCAAGGGCGTTGCAGAAAGACCTCCGCACCTGGGAGATGAACTGGGGACCCCTGTCGAAGACAATGTCCAGGAGGATCCCGTGCAGTCTCACCACATGCTGGATGATCAGGTCCGCAGTCTCCTTTGCCATAGGCAGCCCCTCCAGGGGAAAGAAGAGAGCGGCCTTAGAAAACCTGTCGACAATGGTGAGAACAACAGTATGGTTACTAGAAGGTGGGAGGCCGGTGACAAAGTCCAACGCCACATGAGACCAGGGCCTGCCGGGAGTAGGGAGAGGGTCGAGCAGCCCGGCTGGAGAGGAAGAAGACGTCTTGCCAGCGGCACACTGGGGGCAGGCGCGGATGTAGTTCCCAACGTCCTTCTGAAGGGAAGGCCACCAAAACGTCCTTTGGAGGAGCGCCACCGTGCAGGCCCTCCCAGGGTGACACGAGAACCTGGACGCGTGGGCCCAATGGATGACTTCGCCCCGAACGGCCGGTGGGACAAACAGCCTCCCCGCTGGTCCCCCGCCCGGGTCCGCTTTGGCGTCCTGTGCCTTCAGGACCTTCTCTCTGATGCCCCACAAGAGGGCGCCCACGACACACAAAGGAGAAAGAATAGGATGTTCAGTTACTTCAGTAGCATCTGAGGCAAACTGCCTGGAGAGAGGCGTCCTGTTTGGTGTTTTTGGACCCGGGGTGGTACGTGATGGCAAAGTCAAAGCATCCAAAGAACAGGGACCAGCGGGCCTGGCGTGCATTCAGGCGCTTGGCCGTCCTGAGGTACTCCAGGTTCTTGTGGTCCATCCAAACCACGAACGGCTGAGAGGCCCCCTCCAACTAATGGCGCCACTCCTCCAGCGCGAGCTTGACTGCCAGAAGCTCTCTATCACCAATGTCGTAATTCCGCTCCATCGGGGATAGCCAACGAGAGAAAAAAGCATATGTTCGGATGCTGCCATCTGTCGGGGACCGCTGAGAAAGAACGGCTTCCACCCCCAAGTCCGAGGCGTCCACCTCCACCAGGCACTGGAGTGCAGGGTCCACCTGAGCCAGGATGGGGGAGTCAGAGAACTTCTTCTTGAGGACTGCAAAGGCCGTAGCCGCCTCCCCTGTCCACCGGAATGGAACCTTGGGAGAAGTGAGACGCGTCAGGGGGAGAGCAATAATGCTGTAATTCTGCACGAAGCGACGGTAAAAATTGGCGAACCCCAAAAACTGCTGAAGTTGTTTCCTGGAAGAGGGAGTGGGCCATTCTACCACTGCCTTTATCTTGCTGGGATCTGGAAGGATTTCGTTATGGGAGATTATGAAGCCCAGGAAGGATGTCTTGGAGGCGTTGAATTCGCACTTCTCGGCCTTGACGAATAGCTTATTTTCCAGAAGCCACTGCAAAACCCACCTCACATGCACCCGATGCTCATCCAAAGACTGTGAAAAAAATTAAGATATTGTCAAGATAGACGAACACAAAAACACCCAAGAAATCCCTCAGCACGTCATTGATCAGGCACTGGAACACAGTGGGGGCATTGGTCAGACCAAATGGCATTACCAGGTACTCAAAGTGTCCGCTGGGGTTCGAAACCCTGTCTTCCGCTCGTCGCCCTCCCGGATACGGAGGTTGATGGCGCAGTGATATGGGCGGTGAGGGCAAAGGGAAAGGGCCTGGGCCTTACTGAAGGCGGCCCCAAGGTCATGGTACTCCGGGGGAACTTTGAACAGATCGGGGCGGGGGGGGGGGGGTGATGGGAGCACCCAGGGGCATGGATGGCAAGCAAGCAGCAGATTGAAGACATGCACCAGGACAGAACGAGCTCCATGACATCATGTTCCCGGAGTGTCAGTCGATGGAGGGATTATGGAGGTGTAACCTGGAGTAGCTGAGAATCACTGGCGAAGAGGAGACCAGCAACACAAAAAACCTCAACTCCTCCCAATGATTCCCAGAGATAATGACAGACACTGGGGCGGTCTGCTGAGATACTGTGGCAAGGGGGGCTTTGGACAAAGCAATGAGTCTAAGTGGGGATCTAAGTGATTGACAGGGCAGGGCTAACCAGGTTGCCAGATCCCCTGAAATAAAGCTCTGACCTGCCCCCGAATCAATTAATGCATGTGTAACAATTTCCTTGTGATTGTGAATGAAGTGAATAGGGAGAAGGAATCTGGAGAAGAGATTAGATTGAAGTGAGTCCGTGAGTCCCCCTACTGTGATGCACGGACCCCCCCTTTTGGCCGTAGAGGGCATGACACTACCTCGTGCTCCTCGCTCCCACAGTAAAGGCACAACCCCAACTCATGGCGGCGCTGTTTCTCCACTAGTGCTAACCTGGATGGTCCCACTACCATAGGTTCTGGGGCCTCGAATGAGTCAGAGTGAGGTAGAGCCAATAGGGAAGGCTGAGGGGCGTGGCGATACTGGGCACCTGAGCGACCAGAAGTCCTGCGTTCTGCTGCCCGTTCCCTTATTCTGTTGTCAAGATTTATGGCCAGGGAAATTAACTCGGTCAGCCTACTTGGTTTTTCTAAGGAGGCTAGCTCGTCCCGCAGGCTAGGGCTAAGACTTCTGGTGAAGATGCTGCACAGTGAGGCGTCCTCCCTCCCCACCTCTGTGGCCACCACCCGGAAGTCGACGGCGTAGTCAGCCGGGAGGTAAGCACACTACCGCGGTCAGAGTGGTCAAACACTTCCTTAAACTCATAAACGAACTGATTATTAGTCAGGCTGGTATAATTCGCCCTAGCCATAACGGCATATGCCCAAGCTAACGCTCGCCCTTCCAATAAGTTAATTATGTAGCCAATTTGGCTGTGATCTGTGGGAAAGTCCCCGGGCACCCGCTGAAAAACTATCTCACATTGCATAATAAATCCCCTAGTCTCCCCTAGTTTACCACTAAAACGGGTGGGAGTGGGAATGGGGGTTGGCCGAGAAGGAGACCCCTGCCCGGGTTGGCCAGAAGGGGAGCTAGCGGGAGCTGAGGTGCTGCTTGGGGCCAAAGGAGCCGGAGGAAACGCCTGTGGGCCTGCCAGGTGATCCAACCGGTCCATTACATGGGCTAATTGGGTGAGGATAATTTGCTGTTGAAAAGCTAATTGATCTCTCCGAGTCTCCAGGTTGTTAACTTTGTGCACCAAAGCACTGTCAGCTGGGTCATGTTGGCGGAGTCGTACTGACATGGTGTATAGACCCAGTGACCAGACTCAGACTCAGGAATAGATACAATTAAGTTTATTAACAATAATGAGTGTGTGTATGCGTGCGTGGGTGTGTAGTCTGAAGCCGTTGGGGGAGAGCAGAACACCATGCAACCTGGCAACCCTAGAGACACACAGAAGCAGGGACAGTTAGAGGTTATCACAGATGGGAATGTGCAGTTTAGTCCGAAGCTTACTGTTTGTGGAGATGTTGAGCGGCTCAGGTTCAGCTCGGCGGCTACGGCCAGGAGGACAGTGTTCTTCGTTTTCGTCGCAGCAGCTGGAGGGGAATGTGTGCAGGGTGAGTGGTGCGGCAGGAAGGAAGGAAGGAGGTCCGCCGCCACAGAGAGGGAGAAATCCGCCAGGAGGATTCTTCCCGACGCTGGTGGGCAGAAGGCTAGGAGCAAGGACAAGAGTAGGCTTAGAATGGAACTGAGGAACAAAGACGAAGGCAGGAGAAGGTCGTATGGAGTGTAGACAGACGACTCTGCACTGAACCCAGGGCAGCGTGGTTTATATAGCCCAGGTCATGATGAGGAGCAGGTGTGCGTGCAGCTGAAGGGAATGAGCACTGGAGCAGACCATTACAAAAGCATTTTTATTTTATCCAAAGAAAAAAACATGTAATTAATCAAAAATCACTTTTTATTCTGTATTGTTCCTTGGTGTTACCATATTTAAGTTACTGTGTGGAGGTCTGGGGAAAGAGTTATAAAACTAGCTTACAACCATTGTTTTTACTGCAAAAAAGAGCTGTGAGGATCATACTGTACATCGGGTCAATTTTTTTGAACATACTAATACACTTTTTTTCACAGTCAAAAATATAAAAAAATTTTGAACTTGTTGAATTTAAAACCGATTTTAATGTATAATGTAAGGAACCAGGTTTTAACTAAAAATATTCTAGATTTGTTTTCTGAAAGAGAGGGTGGTCATAATTAAAAGGGCTCATTAAATTCTAAGTTGCACAGTTGTCGCACAACTAAATAAAGTGTTTCTATTTCGATATGTGGTGTAAAGCTTTGGAACCTGTTAAGTGAGTCCCTAAAACAATATCCAAACATTATTCAATGAAAAAAAAATTATAAAAACATTGTTTTCACCATATCTGAGTAAAATGAAAGATGTTAACTGCAGTATCCACCTTATTCCTTCCTGGGGGTGCCGCTGTAGGAACGATTATGGGCGGAGCTTCCGGTTTCGGCTGAGGTAGTGTTAAATCAGTCAGTAAGAGTGGAGTAGCAGGGTCATTTAAAATAGTGTTTTTAAGTTTTTCAAATTCATTTTAATGTATAGTCCACATATGTGTTTTGCACTCAAGTGGCAGCTAATTTCAGCACTTGTAGTTTTTGTAAGTTTTTGTTTGGAACAACTTCTGGATACACTCGGAAAGGAATTAGGAAAGCTCAAACTGTGGTTTGATTCAAACAAATTAACGCTCAATTTAAGTAAGACAAAATTTATAGTCTTTAACAACCATCACAAAAACTTAGTATCTAAACTCAGTGTAAATGGTGTAGAGATTGAAAGGGTATCCAAAATTAAATTTCTTGGAGTAATAATTGATAATAAACTGTGTTGGAAGTCACATATTAATTATATTAAAGGTAAAATATCCAAATCAATTGTAATATTACACAGAGTGAAATATTTGCTGAATCAACCCACACTATTTACCTTGTATCATTCATTAATACTCCCATACATGACATATTGTACTGAAGTATGGGGAAATACATATAAAACAAACATATATCCACTCTTTATGCTTCAGAAGAGAGCTATTAGAATAATAAACAAAGCAGCTTACAGGGAACCAACAAACCCACTTTTTCTTAAATTAAAAGCTCTCAAGTTGAAAGATCTGGTTGACTTTAAAATTGCAGTAATAATGTTTAAAGTGAAGAATCTATCACTGCCCGCAAATATCCAAAAGTTGTTCCAAATAAGGGAGAAACAATATCATTTCAGAGGAACATGTATATTTCAAAAACCTTCAGTGAGAACTACCACCAAGCACACTGTGTTTCAGTGCAAGGAGTCAGATTATGGAACGATTTTGGACCTGAATTAAAATCATGTACAACGCTTGGACAATTTAAACCAAAACTAGAGGAAGAAATACTCCAAACCTACACTACTGTTCAAAAGTTTGGGGTCACCCAGACAATTATTTTGTGTTTTCCATGAAAAGTCACACTTATTTACCACCATGAGTTGTAAAATGAATAGAAAATATAGTCAAGACATTGACAAGGATAGAAATAATGATTTGTATTTGAAATAATATTTTTTTCCTTCAAACTTTGCTTTCATCAAAGAATCCTCCATTTGCAGCAATTACAGCATTGCAGACCTAACATGATTGCACAAGGGTTTTCTAATCATCCATTAGCCTTCTGACGCAATGAGCAAACACATTGTACCATTAGAACACTGGAGTGATAGTTACTGGAAATGGGCCTCTATACACCTATGTAGATATTGCACCAAAAACCAGACATTTGCAGCTAGAATAGTCATTTACCACATTAGCAATGTATAGAGTGTAATTCTGATTAGTTTAAAGTTATCTTCATTGAAAAAAAGTGCTTTTCTTTCAAAAATAAGGAAATTTCTAAGTGACCCCAAACTTTTGAACGGTAGTGTATATACAAGATGACATGTAAACTCACATAAGGATTGTCATATCCAGTCTGTGTTGTGTTGTTGCTTAGTTTTTTTTTTTGTCACATTTTGTCTTAGCTTTGTTCTGAATTGTAATCGCTCTTGTTTTGTTTTTCTTTAGAATTCTTGGATGGAATATGGGTGGACAATATAAGCTGCGGCTTCAGCCATCACCCATTTCGGATAACTTATGTTGAACTGTATAATCAGAGGAGTTATTGTCTGATTTGACCTTGTTAGATTTTTTCCCCCTTTGTTATATTATTCTGTTCTTTTCTTTTAATCTTTACTTTTAATCTATCTGAAATAAAGAAAGATTCATTGTATTTTTTGAATGTCGTGGCATGGTTTTGGTACTTGTTGCTGGTGTTCGTGGTTGTGCCATAGACTGTATAAATGGAGGCTTCTCACCAGCAATGCATAGATCATGCACTGAAAACTAGCACATCAGGTTTGTTTTCACTTGTATGGATGTCAAAGAGCTGACGTTTATGTGTTATATGTCACCAGAATGAAGACTGCATGAAGTAAAATAATAAATAACAAATAGTAACAGTTTGCTAAGGCTTAACGACATCAGTTTTTTGGGGGTTTTTGCATTCATTGCACTGCCTTGGAACAATATTGACTTCAGCATGCATTAATTTTTAAATTATCACAAAATATAGAACAATAAAATTCTGAACATTTGTCAGAAAATGTCTGTACATGTTAAGTTAAATAACAAGCATTTCTGGCATGACAGCAGCATGAGCATTTTAATTTTGAGGTAAAACGAATGTGTCATGTCCGCTGCGTAATCTCGCAGCGAACATATGAATAAATACGAGCCCAACATGCAGTAATGTAGAGTGTCAGAGGGAAAAAATATACAAAATGTTCAAATAACAGTCTCATGCAGATGGGGAGACAACCGGCTGCTAGCTTAGTTGGCATAGGGGAAATGCCAAGCGCGCTCCAGACTGAGCAGGAGCAGAGAGGAAGGCATAATTAAGGAGGACTTACATACACGAAGGAGCGGAAAGGCTCTGGACTAACTACACGGTTCAGTCCAAGGGAAAACCAACAGACGCGAGCCACGATGTCCAAAGTTGACTTAAGCTGCCACACTGACTGTGCACACTGCCTCCCAATAAGTACTCAATATACTAATGAAGGCAAGTGGACACAGTCGTGTGGCAAGCAGGTGCATGAACGATTGGCAACGTGTGTGTATGTGCATGTGTGAGTGTGTATGCATGCATGAGTGTGTGAGTGTGTATGTGGTGATGAGATGCATCCAGTGAATGTCTGGTAAGAGGAGGAGGCGTGGCTGTAGGACTGTCAGAAGCAAGGCTCAATCTGCCAGCTGGAAATAATAAGAAGCAATCAAAACCTACAGCCACTGGTCATGGACGGGGTTGAACAACCCTGAACATGCCGGTGCCCCCCCCCAAAAGGGTGGAAACCAGACACCCACCATACCAAGGAATGACCCTGATGTCCCTAAACTGTCTGGTCGCATCCTCGGTGGTCCCGGCATGGGACTGAGACTCCATAGCACCCGCGGTGGATCAGAGCTGGGCCATGGCTGCATCCACGGTGGTTCCGACCTGGGACAACGTTGTACCCACGGTGGACCCTGACCAAGCCATGGCAGTCCAGCTGGACCCCTGCTGCACCCGCGGTGGGACCCGGCTGGGCCACTGCTGACTCCAACGCCATCTTGGCCATGGGCCAGCTGACCCATCTGAGCACCCAAGTGAGGAGGCGGTCGATCACAGGCACCCTGAACTGGTACTGGGTGCCCCCGACAACCACCTGAGCCGGAACCTCGGTGACCTCCGGTTATGAACCTGGATCCACGGACTCGTCCGGTGATGGAGGACTGTCTTTGGCAACTCTGGAAAAGGACTCAAATAGAGAGGAGGAAAGGTCAGAGTCACTGGCAGCAGAAGAGCCCGGCAAGGCGAGCTCAGGTGCAGCATTGGGCTGCAGCTGGCTCTCCTCACCTGAAGCTAGGCAAAAATGCTCAATTATAGAAAAAAGACAAAAGAGAGCACTTGCCTTAGCTCAAGCTCTACCGCTGTCCAGGACTCTGGTGATCCGGGCGATGTCACTGCAGGTTCGGCCTCCAAGAGGTTTCGCCTCCAAGAGGTTCCGCTCAGGTGCTAACTCTGCTGTGGTGGCCTCCACAGCAGGCATGATGGTCACTGCAGTCTCAGTGTCCCCAGTGGCCATGATCCATGCTGGTGACTCCTCCGGCATGGCAGCTGGGATCCGGTTCACCATTGCTGCGGGAGGACACCCCTCCTGGACCTCTGGCTCCTCCTGGTCCCGACTGCTCGGCTCCGGTTCCGGCGGGCAAACAGAGGAAAGTGGAGAGAGGGCTGGTGAACAGTTTCTGACAGCAGCAGGTGGGGAGAACTCAGGGGACTGCTTACCCTGAGCCTCCCTACCAGGAAGCAGGCAAGACATTTCATTATTAATGTGAGTCAAATGAAAAAAAACTTGCCTGTTCTCCTGGTTTATGATGTTGGTTGCTGCTGCTTGGACGTCATCACTCATCCGTCTGGGAAAGGTGGTGCTAGGCTCCTCTGTAGAACAGAGGAGAACAGACCAAGGAAGAAGACCTCGCAGCGGATATGGAGGGAGATTCTGCAGACGGGACTGCTTGGAACTGATAATCCACTGTGGGGGTAACTGGGCTCGGAGTAGGAGCAGGAGCAGTTAGGAAGGCTGGATCATTCTTCCGGGATTCTGGGTGACGTTGACGTCGCCGTTGCCGACCTGGTCACGGCCATCTTGGAGCAGAAGATGGAGCGGAGGAGAAGATGGCCGCCGGCGGAGAAGAGCATTTCTGCTTCGGTTTCGTCCGGAAAGCCCTTCTCTTCAGGTCAGGAAAAGCCTGCTCGAGTGCGCAGATGGAGGACAGTAATTCAGCGTACTGGGGATAATTCCAGAGGCCTGGGTGAGCTGTCAGGATATCCTGAGCCTCGTTGAGGCAGTCCCACTGTTCTCCGGGGCCATAGACGTCATTGGCGATGTACAGGAACCCCCAGATAGATGCGGCTGCCCATTCCTCCTCCACGCTGGGATGTCCCGTTGCCCGTCCACTTAAGCCAGCGTGGAAACGGCTAGATCAGGACATCACACTCCGAACAAGTGGGTGGAAAAAACACAAAAAAAATGAAAGGAACACGCTACTTACTGCTTGGGCTCTTTTGGTAGCAGCTTACTGTCATGTCTGCTGCGTAATCGCGCAGCAAACATATGAATAAATATGAGCCCAACGTGCAGTAATGTAGCGTGTCTATTGACAGAGGGAAAAAATATACAAAATGTCCAAATAACAGCTTCATGCAGATGAGGAGACAACTGGCTACTAGCTTAGTTGGCACAGGAGAAATGCAAAGCATGCTCCACACTGAGCAGGAGCGGAGAGGAAGGCATAATTAAGGAGGACTTACATACATGTAGGAGCGGAAAGGCTCTGGAGTAACTACATGGTTTAGTCCAAGGGAAAACCAACAGACGCATGTGAGGATGTCCAAAGTTGACTTAGGCTGCCACACTGACTGCGCACACTGACTCCCAATAAGTACTCAATATACTAATGAAGGCAAGTGGACACAGCCGTGTGGCAAGCAGGTGCATGAACGATTGGCAACGTGTGTGTATGTGCATGTGTGAGTGTGTGTGCATGCATGAGTGTGTGAGTGTGTATGTGGTGATGAGATGCATCCAGTGAATGTCTGGTAAGAGGAGGAGGCATGGCTGTAGGACTGTCAGAAAGCAAGGCTCAATCTGCCAGTTGGAAATAATAAGAAGTAATCAAAACCTACAGCCACAGGTCATGGATGGGGTTGAACAACCCCGAACATGACAGAATGGCTGCAGCTGTCTGTATATACCATGACAGCCAAGCATGGCGTTGTGGTGTATGTCTGCTTTAAGGTAAATTTGATTATGTCCAACATGTTTTAACAAAATGCAACTGACTTTATTGTGGTGGAGACATTGATATACCTCAGAGCTTTTATTTGTTTACAGCATTAGCATCTTAGCAGTAGTGCTAACTAATGGAGCTACTGTTTGCCAGGCCACTTTTTAAGGTCAGCTTCTCATCCTTCCATAGTCGTGGGAAGTGGTATTATTATATTACTGTTTTTGAGGTGCAAAAGCCCGTGTTCCCGCATTTTTTGATGCCGAAGTCATTGTTTTTAACAAGGAAAAGTGTCCCATTTCAGTGACAACCACATATTCTAAACTAGTACCGAAAGTTGCGCCCATAATTTACGCAAGGCCTCATGGGGCCTAGGAATAAGGTGGATTGGTGTTACAATGTATTTTTCTGTTGTTAAGTTTGTGGTATATATTTTTTCTGAAATTTTATTGTATTTAAAATTTGAGAGCTTTTGTTTCAAAATGAGTATGATTTAAGGGGTAGGATTAAATAAGTGTTGACTTCATCCTACTCTTTTTTGAGCATATAGATTGTGATGCAGCTGAATGAAGAGAGAAAATTGTAATTTATTATATTCTATTTTTGCCTTGAGTTTTACTGATTTTACATTTACATGTTTGAAATAAAAATATTGAATCAATCAATAAAATTTGAATTATGCTCTAATGGTTGACGACTTGAAAATTATACTGACTGTCATTTGCATCGACTATTTAGAAAAATCAGAGACAAATATCATTTGCATAATAATTTGGAATGCAGTGTGTATCCTTCAAGGAAAATTATGGGGGTCTAGTTTCTTATGGGTTAAGTTATGGTCACAAATAGGGTGGCTGTACGAATGCCATAGAAACAACGTAAGAACTATGCAAGATGGTGGCCATAAGTATGCCTCAAGAACACCTAAAGTTGTTCTTGAGGGCCCCTTACAGTAGTCGTAGGAAACACTGTACAAACCCCTATTCGTATGGAGATTCGTACAGTTTGCGTCAGACGGTAGTGGAGTGCTCATAAGGTACAAGTATGTCATTCGTGTGACATTTGCTGAAAAAATGTGCCAAAAGCCGAAAGATCTTCCTACCAATGACTTGAGAGTTCCTCAGTTCCACAAAAATTTGTGTAAGATGCCAGTAAGTATGCCGTAGGAAGATCTCAAGGCGCCCATATGAAGAACATAAGAACTCTAGGTCTATCATATGACAGAAAAGCACCTCATTTCTCTAGAATGCGTCAAGTTGCTCTTGCAAACAGCCGTAAGAAATTATGACCCCCTCCACAAATGTCTGTGAACTCCAGAATTCATAAGAACTGGGAGATTCTTACAAACCCATCGATCGTTTGTAAAAATCTTTGTGAGCATAGTTTTAGTTACCAAACATGCTACTCACCTTCTGAGGTGTTTTAGCAGCTCTGAGCACAAAGGTAAATATACTTAAGCTTTAAAGTGGAGAATACGCCACCACATTAGTTAGTGAACTACTTAGGTGAAGCTAGAATGTTATCCAGGTCTTCATTAAAACGAGATGCTCATCCTTCTCGTCAGTCAAGATGACCTTGAAGTGTTATTGCTCTTCTGATCTTTCATAGAATCTTCATCACAATCTCATCAAAAATATCTGGTAAGTTTCTGCATTTTTATGATTTTGTTTTGATTATTATTTATGACACCATCGGGCCATATTTGAATTAAAAACTGGGTCCCTTCATCTGTTTTCCATCTTTTCAGCTGCCATAACCAAGATACATGACCAAGATTCAGTTTGATTCGGACTGAGACCACCTATTTTTGCCAAAAACAAATGTTGGCTCTTTGGTCCAGACTGTGGCCGCTTATAGTTTTGGTCTGCATCACATTGAAAAGTCTGAAGAGTCCTGACCAAAGAAATTAGATGTAAAAGCACCCTAAAACCAGACTGTCCATGATTAAGTGGCTCATTCCAACGTGATAAAATCACCCCGAGAGTGCTTGGATCTCCTGACCATTGACCTTGACCCTAAGCACAGCTTACAGTAGATGCAGACCCACGTGAAGATCATTGCGCATGAGTTTGCTGAACATTGGAGCAATTTCCTAGGAGGAGTAACAATTTTTTATGAAATCATAAATGTCTAGATCT
This sequence comes from Pholidichthys leucotaenia, assembly GCA_020510985.1. Taxonomy (NCBI): domain Eukaryota; kingdom Metazoa; phylum Chordata; class Actinopteri; order Cichliformes; family Pholidichthyidae; genus Pholidichthys; species Pholidichthys leucotaenia. Next base: position 1,977,929 of record CM035845.1, read on the forward strand.
TTGACCTTTGACAATGGCCATGACCTCAACCTGGATGCAGACAAACTGGAGGATGATTGTTTGTGAGTTTGAGAATTTGGGCATATGCAGAGGAGGCATAACAATTTTCATGAAACTGTCAACACTGAGTGCCCCTCCGGGGCAGAATTCAGGACCCAACCGCTGGACATAAAGTTTTAAAGTTTTATTTTGAGCTGGTCAACCCCGACACAGCTCAAGGGCTCAAAAACAAGACTTGACAAGAGTCCAAATAATATTAAACTTGGCAGGAATATAAATGAGGCAAGGCAAGAACAAAATACATGACATACAAAATACATGACCCAAAATACAGGACACCAGAAAGAATAAAGGCAGACACGGGTTTAAATAAGGCAACAGGTGATCAATCAATACCGAACAGGTGAAGACGCAAATCAAGATTAACAACTGACAAATGGGGAGAACAGCGATAAAAGATATGGGAAAACAGGATGGGCAGGGCAACACATACAATTATTGACAGTAGACACACAGAGACATGAACGGAGGATAAATGGAGACAAGATCAAGACAATCATAGTGATAATAATCATAACTGAGAGTCGGGCATGGACAACACACAAGACCAAATGAAATGAACAACAGGACAACCCCACCATAACCCATGACAACCACAACGGCCCATAATAATGATAACCTAGGAAAACAATTGAAAGAAAAATTTCCATATTATTCTATAATATTGTTTTATACTTCCATGTCTGATATGACTTGTGATTCATGTATGGCCTTGAACAGCCCTGGTCTGCATGTGAGTGTGCCTGAGTTAACAATTTTAATCAGCAGCTGTACTGATACATTTTTGTTTTGGATATTGTTACACGTGGCTCTAGGGAGGCACGCAATAAGAGCTGAGGGCGAGCCAGTGAGTTGAGATGTTTATTATAAGGAAGGGTTAGGAACAAGGGATAAGGACACGGGGTAAGGAACACGGTCGTTGTAGACCCAAAGCACAGCTACTCATAAACAGGTTAAACTCACGAGTAGAACGGTACAGGAGTAAAGGGCTGGCACCGGAGAATAGGATACCAAGGCATAATACTCACAGCAGGGAACACTCACAAGGTTACTGCAAGAGGAGTAAGGGCTGACGCCGGGAATAGGGGTTAAGTCGCATAGTGCTTTAAGTCGGAGCCCCGAGTGATCGAGGCTGCTCCTTTTTATTCTCATTAGCAGCACCCCAGCTGATGAGGATTAATTGGCCCCGGCCGTCCCGTAATACTGACAGCTGGGAGCCAGCTGAGACGCTGTCTAATGAGAGGCGGAGACATGGGCTGAGCGCCGAAATGGCGTCTCCTCCCATGGTGACAGAGATGCTGCCTAAGGAGAGGCAGGGATGGGGAGACATGGGCTGAGCGCCGAGACGGCGTCTCATCCCATGGTGACAGAGCCCCCCCCCCTCAAGGTCGGGCTCCCGAATGACCAGGAACACCCCAGCTCCCCCCCCACCTAGGGTGGGTGGAAGGGGGGCAGGACCGGAGGGGGAGATGCAAAGGGAAGGACAAAAAAAACCCAAGGGACAATGTAGGGTAGCAGGGCAGAGAGAAGAAAAAACCCAAATACAATACGTTACAAAACAGGGAATAATTAACCCAGGGCACAGATGGGGAGAAAACTGAGTCAGACACTGGTAACACACTACCCAGAAATACAAACAATGTGGCCCAGGGCAAGGAAAAAACCACCAAAACGTAACAGAGCAAAAACACTGAGTACAAGTGATAAATAGCAAAAACACAATACACAACGCTAAATAGAACAGGAAGAGGTGATCACAGAGCATGGTTGATAAAGGAACCAAAACACATTACTCCATGAAACAAAAGCAGGCTAAGACCGGGACAAGAATAATAGGAATGACATGCACCGGTAAGTAAAAAGATAACAGAATACACAGCGCCAAATGCAAAGAGGGACACCTAGGAGAATAACGGTGACAGGGTAACAGGACAACAATAAGGTAAAAAGCTGAGTATGGTTAATAAGGGGAAAACACAATACACAGCGCTAAATATACGGGAGGTCCCCTAGAGGGAGAATGGTGACAGGTTCACAGGATAATGAGGTAAGATGCTGAGTATGGTTGATAAGGAGAGAACACAATCCACTGCGGCAGCACAGTTTACCCTTGGCCGGGGGATTGTGGGGATCGTGGGATCGTGGGTTCGATCCCAGCCCCCGACCAACAGTGATCTGTGTGGAGTTTGCATGTTCTCCCCGTGTTGCGTGGGTTTACTCCGGGATTTCTCCGGTTTCCTCCCACATGCCAAAAACATGCATGTTAGGTTAATTGGCTGTTCTAAATTGTCCCTAGATATTTGTTTCCTATAGGCCCTTAGAATAGAGGGTTAGTATTAATGAAAGCGCTTTGAGTGGTCTTTGTGACTAGAAAAGCGCTATATAAGTGCAGGTTAGTTAGTTAGTTAGTAATACACAGCGCTAAATATACGGGGGGTCACCTAGGGAAATACTGGTGACAGGTACATAGGATAACAATGGGATAAGATGCTGAGTACGGTTAATACGGGAAAAAACACAATACACAGCGCTAAATATACAAGGGGTCACCTAGAGGAATAACGGTGACAGGTACATAGGATAACAGTGGGATAAGATGCTGAGTACGGTTAACAAGGGAAAAACACAATACACAGCACTAAATATAAGAGGAAGAGAAAAATGTTCGGGTGGCTAAGTCCAAACCCAGATCCCGAGAAACCAGTCCGCCGGTAGCCGTGCCAGGCCACCCAGAAGCACAAAGTTCGTCAGGGAGTTGGACCAGATCGCCGAACCGGACGTCTTGCGGGTCGAGCCGTCGACCCGCATCACTCAACCACCAGGACTGTCGAGACGGACGAAGGGTCAAAGCGGGTCCCGGTGGACGAGGCACAGGGGAGAGCCGATGACGAGGGCAACGAGCGTCAGGCCGCTGGGAAACAGCCACCTCCTCACCGGACCTGGACAACGCTGGCGCAGCACCCACGTCGGACCCCGATTGGGTCTTAGGCGAACCCACGTCGGACACCGCCCCAGAACCGACCTCCAACGTTGAACCTGGACCCTCCAGCATCACGAGGAACAGCAACTCCTCGCCGGTGACCCTGGAAGAAGGCTCGGGAGAAAAAACAGAACCGGGATCAGGATCACCGGCAGCGCCAGAACCCGGCGAAACGAGCTCGGATGCAGCGGGCGGCTGCACCCGGCTCATCCCCCCGAGAGACAGGCTAAAGTGCTCAGAGAAATAGAGGGAGAAAAGAGAGGAGAGCACTCGCCTCATCTCGGGTTCCGACGCCGTCCAGGACTGCGAAGATCCAGGATCCGTCGTCCGGAGGTCGTTGCCAGGCTCCCACTTGGCTGCGTCGGGCCCCGCAGCCAGCACGATGGTCAGCGCAGCTTGAGGTTCCTCCCGCGTTGGTAACCACACCGACGGTCCACGCGGCGTGATGGCAGGAGAACCTCGTCCCGCTGGACCGAACCGCACCTTCGTGGAGACCCAGGGACGCTTGGTCATCGGCGCAGACTCCACGTAGCAGTCAGTCCTCCTCCTCCATCCACAACGTAGCTGCGGAACCGCAGGCCCTCTCCTTATCCCACCACGTTGACCCGGAGCCGGGGATCGCTCGGCGGAGAGAGACACAGAGGATGCAGGATTAAAGGCACAGGTTAGAGCAGTTGGTGGGAGTTCAGGGAGCTGCGGACCCCGAACTCAACCTCCAGGAGTGTGACAGAGCAAATCATAAAACTGATGTAAATAAGCTAAGACTTGCCTGCCTCCTGGAGGTTCGATGGCGCCTGCTGTCGTGGACACTGCTTCTTCCTCTCCCCGCCAGGCGATAACGGAGGACCCCCTGGGAAATCGTCTGGGGACTGCTCGCATTGTCTCCAGGAGAGGGCTCACCAGGCCGGGATTCCAGGCACATACAGTAGTCAAGAGACGCGTCGAGGAGGAGGGGGTGACAGCCGCAGTGAGCCAGCCCGAATGTCCTGGGATGACAGCGGGGGAATGAGGCTCAGGGAGCGAGGCTGTGAAATCTCCACACTGACGAGGCGAGAAGGTGACAGCTGCGCGGGAGGAGAGGTCCTGGCAGCAGCCCAGAACTGGGTCCGGACGGGGTTCATGCTGAGGTGACTTGGCGATGTGACGACGACTTCTCCCAGGGTACGAAGCGAGGGGGGAACCTAGGAATCGCCGCTCCTGATCAGAGACCGAGGCAAGGAAGGCGTTGAGCTTGGGAAGGCTTCGTTGCTCTGGAGTCCTCTCCACCAATCTCACTGCCGCCACCACATGCCTGCAGATGGTGAATGGATGCACAGTGGGAATCGCGTCAGCCGCTCGGTCCCAGACGTAACTGCTGTCAGCTGCGGCTCCATGGGGGGAATCCCGAGTGACGTAATGCAGAACGGGGGAAGCCCTCTGGGTGGTGCGAACTCCCGGGCTGGAATGGCAGCAGGAACGGGGTCCCGAAGCGGGGGGCAACGTCATCCACTTCGGCGTCCTGCCGGGGTTTCCATCCAACCCACGAAGCTTCTCTCGCTGTGTGACCATGGCGTCAATCCTGGCACTGACCTCGAGATGGAACAAAGAAAGAGGGTGACAGTCCAGGAGATCCTCAGCACGGCCCGGATGCCAGCGTCTCGAATTGGAGGCGTCGTGCAGGGTGAAGAGTGTCCTGTCGACAGCCCCCGAGATGGACCTCAGCTCGTCGCCCTGGCGTCGGGAGTGACTCCTGGGAAACGGCATGCTAATGGCGCTAACACCCGGACAAGGAAGGTACAGTTCCACAAACTCACGGCCGCCGGCAACTCGTCTAGCTGCGACTTACTGTTACACGTGGCTCTAGGGAGGCACGCAATAAGAGCTGAGGGCGAGCCAGTGAGTTGAGATGTTTATTATAAGGAAGGGTTAGGAACAAGGGATAAGGACACGGGGTAAGGAACACGGTCGTTGTAGACCCAAAGCACAGCTACTCATAAACAGGTTAAACTCACGAGTAGAACGGTACAGGAGTAAAGGGCTGGCACCGGAGAATAGGATACCAAGGCATAATACTCACAGCAGGGAACACTCACAAGGTTACTGCAAGAGGAGTAAGGGCTGACGCCGGGAATAGGGGTTTCAGCCTGTAGTGCTTTAAGTCGCAGCCCCGAGTGATCGAGGCTGCTCCTTTTTATTCTCGTTAGCAGCGCCCCAGCTGATGAGGATTAATTGGCCCCGGCCATCCCGTAATACTGACAGCTGGGAGCCAGCTGAGACGCTGTCTAATGAGAGGCGGAGACATGGGCTGAGCGCCGAAATGGCGTCTCCTCCCATGGTGACAGAGATGCTGCCTAAGGAGAGGCAGGGATGGGGAGACATGGGCTGAGCGCCGAGACAGCGTCTCATCCCATGGTGACAGATATCTAGCCCTGTGACTGAGGATGTACTGGCTCCTTGTTTCCTGGGAACAAAGATAAGAACTGTTACAACCTGTCTTGCCAGATGTACTCAAGGACAGCTTCTCCGTGGTCTCTGTCTTCCCATGGATAACACAGCTTTAAAAGCTAGAACAATGAATGGCTGATTCAGAGGTATGGATGGTCAGACTTGGGGCTGCCTCTGTATTTCTTCCTCATTGGCCATGAGGAATAAATCTTCTTACATTTAAATATTCTGCCTGATTTTTGACTCAGATTAATTATACTGAAAAATAATCTAACATTTTGGCGCACCGAACAGCGGATCCACATATCCCCGTGCTTCCGGCACCTCTGCCCGACTTCAGTGAGTGCACAGCTGACAAAAGACCTTCCCAGGCTGAGTACAAGACTCAGTGTTACAGCAGTGAAGGCATTTCGAACCGGGGCACTAGAACTGACTGGGTGATGGATCTAAGAATCCTACAGGCAGCTTGGATATAAGTATATTTATGTGTTGTTAAGCTTATGGGCATTGGGTTCGAGTCCCAGTGAGTTAGATACGCATATGATGTGATATGGTTTTAACCCTCTGAGTGTGTATGTTGCCAAACTGTGACATACCCCCTAGTGGTCAAGAGTGGTAAATATTTTTGTCAATAAAATAGTTCAGATTTCCAAGGCTATAACTTGAAAGTGGTAAGAGATAATGGCTTACTGTCAATTAGAAAGACGTAAAATATGATCCAAAATTTCAGATAGGAATAAATGTACACATCTAATTTGCATAATGTTGTGGCACCTCTTTAAATTCCATAACTCAGTCAAAACTGGACTTTGGACATATTTACACAAAAATGGTTCAGTCTTTTGACACCATTTTTTGCACAGAGGTGCCTCATCATCTTATCTTCAAAGTATATGAACAAGAAATCAGTACATTTAAAAAAAACTCAGAAATTTCTCACTTACTTTTGAAAAAGTCAGAATGAGAAGGCAGGCGCAGTGCCGCGCTCTGCCACTAGGGGCACGCAAATTCTCACACTGAAAGGGTTAAGCCTGAGCCGTTCGACCCTTGAAAGCCTGGTGAAATTTCTGCTTGCACTAAATCGCTGGTTTTACCCAGGATTTTTTGGCATTGGGAAATTTCGTGTCGGTGAGGTGGAGGCTCAGATGTGTTGCGCACAGGAATTAAAGCAAGATACTGTTTAAATATTACGCAGTGAACCCCTTTTAATCAAGGTAAGATTCTGCCCCAATACTGCAGTGAGCTATAAGATCAGGGAACATTCTGTTATTCTGCCAAAGTGAGCACTGGATTTGACAAAAAGGCTGTATAATATTGCACAGTGAGTCCCGAGGGGCAAGATTCTGTCCAGCAATATTGCAGGTAAAAAAGCAGTCAATGCAAGATACTATGGGGGAGATACAGTGACCGCTGACCTCGGTGTACCGGTAATTTTTTAAGTTTTGTTGTAGCACTGGTTTGGGTAAAAGTTACTGCAGCTTGTCTGTTACTTTGCGTTTGTGTCTTGTGCTTCGGGAAATCTGCTCCGGTGAGAGAGAGAGAGAGACGGAAGGAGCAGGTTGCACGAAGTTTTAAAGTTGTTTTTGTGATTTTTTTTCTGGTCATTGTGGAGTATAAAGGAGTTGGCTAAATAATTATTATCCTCTTGGGACATGATTAGAATTGTGGGCATTTGCAAATAATACTTTTGGGTGAGAAATTTAATTGTGTTCTCATAGCTGTAGACAAAAAGTTGACATGAGAACACTGGGTTGCCAGATTTGTTTTTACATGTACTTTAGGTTGCCATTTCAAGCTATATAAGTGCAGGTTAGTTAGTTAGTTAGTTAGTTTTAAGGCTATCTTCCCGTTTCTCTGTGTGAGCAGCTTCCAACAAATAACCTTGGAGAGATAACAGGACTGTGCTGCGTGTGTGTATGTGTGGGCCCTTGTGTTTGACAGTGAGTGAGTGAGAAGGGAAGAGGAGGAAAAAAATCTATATATGGGTATTTTTGCAAAGCTTAGGGGTTTTACAGTTTCCTTTTGTGGGTTTTTCATTCTAATTTTGTGGGTTTTCAATCTAACGTTGCATAACATAAATATTCACATATTTTTAAAGCCAGAATTTTCATTTACTCCATTTTTTCTTTGGAAAATGAACAACGTTGAGCTATTTTTATTCAATTTTTTTGACACATCAGTGTGATTTTTATTTACTCAGTTGCATTATCTCTCTGACTGAAGAATAACAGTGAACTTTACAGGGAAAAAGGACAACGGACTAAGGGCTTGACAGGGCTCCTCCTTCCCTCTGCTCCCCGCCCTCAGCCAAAAACCTGACTCTGGGGCCCAGCAACACAACATCGCCTCACCACTGCCCACACTCCTCCCGTCGACAACAAAGCCATGACGAATAAGCCAATAAGTTAAGTACAATTGCATGCATGTTAATCACTGCTACCAGCATGACAATGACAAATTTAACTTAAGATTATGGTATAATGCTGTCACTTAATAATGCCCAATAACTGAAGGCTTTAAATATAGCTTATATTGTATGATTCAAAGCACAGAAGAGGTTTATAACGACTATGTTTGTGCATCTGATTTACCTGAGGCTGCTGAATATCAAACAGAGGTCTTGGTGCTTCTATGTCATATTACTGTTTTTTCCAAAATACTAAATTCACTTTTAATAAATGACTATATGCTTAGTCAAATTTTAATCCTTTCACTGTCCATATAAAAACAAAAAGAAGGCAAAAGCTCTGAAGGATTACAGGATTTAGGGGAGAAAAAAAAGATTAGAGCATCAACCATTCTGGCCTTGGGTCCATGTCTGGGCTCAGCCTGTCACTTTTTTTCCTGTGTGATAACGTCCTGAACACAGACTGCTGCCCAGTTATCACTATGACCTCTCCCACAGATAACTATAAACAGTTCACAAGCTTTGCCATAAGGACAGAAGACAATTCTCCCACTTCAGCAAGAAGATTATGCCTACACTTTGCAGTTAATCACATGTGTAACCACACATTTTAATCTTTTAAGTTACAAGCAACAATTGCTAACTCTAAATGCTGCATTGACTTAAGACTTCTAATATATGACACTGTTTTATTAAACAGTGATCTAAACATTTAGTGATTCACTGAATATTTAGCAAAAACTTGTCAATAGAAAATCACATTATTCAAATAACGGAAGCTTTAGGTGTAATTTAAACTCTTTTTGTGTTATCCTCCATTCCGGTTCATGTTTTCGTTTTTTAACAGGAAAAGGAAAGCATTTACAAAATCTTTATCTTTCACCAGGATTTAGAATTGCATATTCAAAAAGGTGAAAAATAGGAATCATAAGATCACCATTAGCTTTAATTCTGACAAATCCTTGGTGACCAAATACAATATGTAACAAAATAATAAAAACAATACTTCACTTGTGTTTCTCAACATTAAACATTATAATAAACAGTGGACTAACCACTGTAAAAACTCTAAACGACAAAACTTGAATGATTATAATGGTAACACTAGCAAAAACAATTTATGGGGTGACAACATTTGCACTCCTGTTGTTTTGAATTCTGACGCACGGACGGGGGTAGCCTCAGGCTTCCCCCAATTTCTTTTTACAGGATGGGACAGAGATTTGATCTTTGTGGGAGGACGGCGGTCACTGTGTGGCAGGCTGGCTGTGGCGAGGGGGACAATACATTTGTCATCAACCTGGTCATCAGGATCATTGGCTGGGGGCACAGCATGGAGGGAAGGGGACCTCACAGAGGACAAGCATTGCCGAAGCTAAGTAGAACAAAAGACATTAACAATGACATAACGCATATCAATTTAAAATGACTTTGACTTTAAAAATGTAGTGTTTACATGACGTCACACTGCAGGACACATCTGACACATTGCAATGATGCCTCTCACTAGATAATGGTATGACAGTGTCACATTTTAGAAATGTGACAGTAATAAGGAATAGCTGTGTTGTATGACAGTGACGTGCTAAAGAGCTGGGCTGTGCTCCTGGTACTTGGCCTCGGGACTACAGTCCACATCATAATTTAAGAAGGAATATATAAAATAAGGCATCCCTTGTACAAAATGAAGCCAAATTCTAATTAAGCAATATGTCCACCTTTCCATTGACTGAAGGAGTGTGACATAACTTTTCACAAGAATACACTTACACAAATTCAACCTGTCTGTGTTCAACAGGACAGACAGATGTGACCTCAATGACTAACTCAGAATGGTTACAATGAAAGCTAAATTGCATCAAATCTATACAGACAGCTGTATTACTTGTCCTAACTGAAATTTGTAAACTAGGTCAAGGGAGGACACTCACAAAAGAAGCCATGACTATTGAGACCTCATTTTGAGGGAGCTACAGTATTCACAAACTTTCATCTAAATTAACTGTGTGTAATACATATAAATATCACAAAACATTTCCTTCTTCTAGTAAAAAAGACAATACCCATCAAGCCAGTACGCTGTAACTTTGATGCATGTGCATCTCCATGCATCGGGGGGGGGGGGGGGGACAACAATTAATTAACAAAAAATAATTAGCAAAAATCCTCAGAAAAATAGTTAATACATAAAAATTTTCAATAAATGATCAAAAATGTAGAGGAAAATATAGATGAAACCATTTGGTATTGAAATCACAACAGTCAATAGGAGAAGTTAAATTTACATCAATAGATTTTCAGGTATTTAGAAAGATTATGGCTGGAAAATATTTGCAGATTATTGTAAAAAGAAATATCATGTTTACAAGAAACAAGGTAAACTGATAAGGAAGCAGAAAACCATGCAAATTTATGAGAAAAGTTCCAAATGTCTAGGGAAGGTCCAATTTATGCTGAATTTATGCTTACTGTGGGACTCAATTTAGAATTTACTACAAAGACAATACAGATTCTTACTCAATTATGTAAGAAGAGAACAATGCTTTAGGGAGCTCAAAGCAAAATAATTTGAACTTCCCTGCATAAACTTAGTCTTTTCAAAACCTTTGCATGGCTCTCATTGAGCTAAATAATTGAGCCTCAGTTTGTGAGAACCCGGGACTGTGTGTCCGACACGATCATCAGTAGCACGGGGGCCCCCCAGGAAACGGTGCTGGCTCCCTTCCTGTTCACTCTTTATACTGCGGACTTCTCACACAACACAACACACTGCCATCTACAGAAGTTCTCTGATGACTCTGCGATCGTTGGCCTCATCTCCAATGGAGATGAAGCTGAGTACAGAGGGCTTATCCAGGACTTCATGGACTGGTGCCATCGGAACTGCCTCCAGATCAACGCAAGGAAAACTAAGGAGCTGGTGGTGGACTGCCGCAGGCATGGGCAGCCCCTCACAGCACCAGTAAATATACAGGGAACAGACATCGAGATGGTGACATCCTATAAGTACCTGGGTATTCATCTGAACAATAAACTAGACTGGTCACACAATACTGACGCACTCTACAAGAAGGGACAGCGCAGGCTGTTCCTGCTGAGGAGACTCAGGTCTTTTGGTGTACAAGGGGCGCTGCTGAAGTCATTCTATGACACGGTGGTGGCATCAGCCATCACTTTTGGAGTGGTCTGCTGGGGCAGTGGCATTACTGCAGCCGCTAGGAAGAGACTGAACAAACTGATTAAGAAAGCTAGCTCTGTCCTGGGGCAGCGCCTTGATCCGATGGAGGAGATAGGAGAGAGAAGGACGGTGGCTAAACTGTCATCTCTGCTGGAGTCCGAGTTCCACCCTATGCAGAACATACTGAACGCACTGAGGAGCTCATTTAGCAGCAGACTACATCATCCCAGGTGCACAACCGAGAGGTTTCGCAGGTCCTTCCTACCAACGGCTGTCAGACTGTACAACCTAAGCAGGGCTGCTCGCAGAGATAGCAAAAAGACGTAACAAACTAATAGTTTTTTGAATGCAAAAGATGCAATAGACTTACACAATGGTCCCCTCCGGCATACAACTAGGAAAATACCGGTCGCTACGGAGGGTGAGAATATGTATGGGCACATAATCATACCATGTAGGATAACTAAGTAGACGGTTATGCTGTTTCATCCCATCTAGCAACAATGCTCTGCACTGTGTGTGTTTATGTTTATATTTATATTTCTACATATTATTCCATCTAGCTACATTGCTCCGCACTGTGTGTGTTTATATACTTGCATATTTATTCCACCTAGCTGCAATGCTCCGTACTGTGGGTGTTTATATATTTACATATTTATTCCATCTAGCTACAATGCTCTGCACTGTGTGTCTGTGTGTGTGTGTGTATATATATATTTTATAGTAATATGTACATATGTATATTAGCTGCTCTTGCTTGCTTGTTTTTTTTCTTGCCTTCTGATTGTTGCTCTGAGTGTTGCTATCCCTGTGCTGTTGCAATCCTGGAATTTCCCCATTGTGGGACTAATAAAGGCTTATCTTATCTTATCTTATCTTATCTTATAAGAGTGAAGGTAAGGTAAGGTAAGAGTGAAGGCGCCTCTGGAGAAATTGACTGCAGCCACAGTCAATTTACCTCATATGCTCCTCAACATTCCTCCAGCGTTCGCTGAGCGATGCTGGCTCAGGAACGTGAATTGTAAGTTTTCCCTTATTTGTATTTTTGAATGCCTGCACAGTTTTTTGGACTGTCACGTTCTTTTCATTAATAAATGTCTTGAATGTGATTCAGCACCTGGGTCTGTCTCTCCTGCCTCGTAGAGACGTGCATGACACATTATGACTCACCACCTCAGAAGAAGACATGTGTCCAATCCTCAGTGGGCAAAGTCATGCTCACGGTCTTTTGAGACCAGCATGGAGTACTGATGATGGATTTTCTGGCAAAGGGTAACACAATTACTGGGACTTACTACAGTTAACTGCTACAGAAATTGGGGAAGGTCATCAAAACTGAGAGGAGTGTCATAATGACCAAAGATGTCCCCCTCCTTCAAGACAATGCCCAGGTTTACAACTCACATGTTGACAGATGGAAGCACAGTCTTGCGGCTATGAAATCATTCCTCACCCCTGTTATTCTGCTAACCTCGTACCATCTGACTTCAACTTCTTTCCAACCATGAAGTCATTTTTGAAGGGGAACTGCTTCCTTGATGATGAAACACTGATTTCTGAGGTCAAGTCATGGCTTCTGACACAACCTGCAGACTTCTACATGTGAGGTCTCCACAGCTGCATAAAGCAATGGGAGAAGTGTGTGACCCTTGGTGGTACCTACTATATGTAGAGAAAGACTGATAACTCAAAATAAACTTGGAAAGAAGTATTTTCTTATTTCAACACACCAGTACTATGTTTTCATGTTCTTTGGTTGGGCATAAGTGTTTCAGCCACAAGCACAGACTAACCTTCAATTCCGCTTTTATAATACTGATCAAGAATGTGTACAATCCTACAGATATCTTGGGACGATTATTGATAGTAATTTAAACTTTGAAGAGAACTGTGAAAGGGTGTGCAAAAAGGGTCAGCAACATTTGCATTGCTTGAGGAAACTTGCACGCTTCCAAATTGACCGAACCATAATGACAATGTTTTATCGGGCTTTTATTGAATCTGTTTTATCCTTTTCTTTAGTGTCATGGTTTGGTCAGATAAAACTGAAACAGAGGAAATCCTTGGATCAGGTAGTTAGATGGTCCAGTCGTTTGCTTGGTGAGTCACAGCTGAGCCTGACATCCCTGTACACCAGACAAGTACAGAGGATGGCCGACTCGATTTTAAATGATGACTCCCACCCTTTGCACTGCAACTTTCAGCTTCTTCCCTCCAGACGGAGGTTTGCTGTCCCAAAATGTAAAACCCAGCGCTACAAAAACAGCTTTGTTCCTGCTGCTGTCAAAGAGTTGAACAAGTTATAAAAATATATTGCACATAATTTAGGTACCTATTTATTAACTCCATTTTATATTTACTTATTTTTGTAGGATGTTACTTGGGTTGTAAATATTTTATTGGGTTTTAGACCTTTGAGTTTTTAACCCCTTTGACTAGTTTTTAAACTTTTAATTTGACCCTTCTCTCTTACCTCTGGTTTTTCTCTCATCTCTTTGTCTTTTTATACCCTGATTGATGGAGCCTTGAGTATTTTTATCATGTTTATAGTCAGCTTCATGTGTGCCTGTGTTTGTGTCTATGTTGAATGTAATCTGTGGTTTGTAAATATGGATGTCACCAGACTGCAAAACAAATCTACCTACGGGTACAAATAAAGGAACCTGAACCTGAACCTGAACCTGAACCTGAACCTGAAGAGAGCAATAAGCAGACAGTACTTCAGTCAGTAGAGGGAAGTTTTCATCTTTGTGTCCCTGACCACTTAATGAAGATACTCATGAGCCCCAGAGGAGGAATTCTAATGGTTTAGGTGATCTTTACATCTTCTGCTAACAGCTGGGTTTCCTCACATCTGTCCCACCTGGTCTTCAGAAAATGAATAGATTCCTATTTTTTTTTCTTTTGTATTTTGTATACTTTTTTCATCCAAGAGGGAAATTCAGGGCATCCACCTGGAGGATGAGGCAGCCACGGTATGGCACCATCCCTTCACCATTCACACACACATTCACACCTAGGGCTACTTTAGAGTCTCCAGTTAACCTAGCCTGTAGGTTTTTGGCCTGTGGGAGGAAACCGGAGTACCCAGGGTAAACCTATGCAGACACGGGGAGAACATGTAAATTCCATACAGAAGGGTCACTGATGGTCAGGGGGTGGGATTGAACCCACGATGGTCAGGGGTGGAATCGATCCCGTGGCCACAGCAACACAGCAAGCACAGCAATGATAATACATTTAGCAAAGTGTAAAATTGTTAGTGGTTATTAATGCCTAATGTCGTGGGAGTGAGTCTTAAAGCTCTCCAGGATAAAACATACCATTAGTCCAGTAATTAGATTTCTGTCAGAAATCTGATAGAAGTCCTCAAAGGAAAGAGACAGATAACTTTGGTGATAAAGAGACAGTGAGCACAGGAAGAAAGAGTTATTGATGCTAGAAGGAGGGCATGATGGATGGTCGAGTGGTGGAAGGAATGATAACAGAAATTATGAAGGAGCAGAAAGATGGTTATGAATGAGGCTGAAACACTCCAATCCTAACAAACCACTAAATAATACAGATAAGATGGAAAGGCTCTCGTAGTCTACATCCATTTAGCTAAACTGTACTCTATTTCAGACCGAAAAAAATGTGCTTAATGATTCATGAAGCAGCTTACATTACCACTGCACCGTCTTCTGAGAACTGGAAAGGACAGAGACAGATGAGGACCCAGCCAGCATGCCCATGTGGGTCCCACTATAGATTTTAAACTGAGCTGTCTTATGGAACCCATGTCTGCGCTTCAACCTTGGCCCCATCTGTGTTTGCCCACATGGACTTTACCTGTGGTACAGGTGAGAAGGTATATTTTTTTTTGTATTTTGTATGCTTTATTAATCCCAGAGGGAAATCCAGGGCATCCACCTGGATGGATGAGGCAGCCACAGTGCAGCGCCATTCCCTTCACCATTCACACACACATTCACACCTAGGGCTACTTTATAGTCTCCAGTTAACCTAACCTGCAGGTTTTTGGCCTGTGGGAGGAAACTGGAGTACCCGGAATAAACCCACGCAGACACGAGGAAAACATGCAAACTCCACACAGAAGGGTCACTGATGGTCGGGGGTGAGATCAAACCCACGACCCTTACTGTGCTGCCACAGTGCTAATCACTGCGCCACCGAGCTGCCTCTTCTTTTTTTTAATAATCTGGACCCTACATGTGTTTAATGTGAGTGAGCAGGTCTCAGTAACACTGACGCCACAGGTAAAATTATGAGGAAAAAGTCACCACCGTATTCAGTTCAATTCAATTTATTTATATAGCACCAAATCACAACACAGGTCGTCTCAAGCCACTTTACAGAAAAGAGTGGGTTTAGGCCACACTCTTAGTTTATAGAACCCAGCAGAGACCCCTAAGAGAAAGCACTGTGGCAACACAGGCAAGGAAAAACTTCCCTTTAACGGGCAGAAACCTCAGGCGGAACCATAGCTCATAGAGGACAGCCATCCGCCTCGACCGGCTGGGTTGAGTAGCTACATTCAAAACAAACATACAAATACAACATTCAAAGCCAAACAGTCCAGTACCAAGCCTGGCCAGGCTGCACATGCAAGTCAAGGCCTGGCAGGGACAGCATTTCTACGTAAAGGCCTTATCAAAGAGAAAAGATTTCAACTTGCTCTTGAATAAAGAGAGAGTGTCTAGCTCCCGAACTGAACTGGGAAGATGGTTCCACAGGAAGGGAGCTTGATAGTTGAAAGCTCTACCTCCCAATCTACTTCTAGATACCTTGGGGACCACTAGTAGTTTGGATTTTTGGAAGCGCAGAGCTCTGGTTGGATGATAAGGAACTAAGAGTTCTTGCAGGTAAGAAGAAGCAGACCTTCCGGTGCTGCACTTCCGGTGCTGCACTTGCAATGCCTGATATGAGCCGAGAATTTTAAGCAAAACCATCAAAATAAGGACTTCTGTTGGCTACCAACAAACGTGGGGAATACCCTTTCGACCCAGTGCTGACCTGGTGAAGGTTCTGGCAGCTCTGGCTCCGTTTCGCCCCGTTTCCGACCTCTAAAGGCTCGCCTCTGATGCTAACCCAGATGCTAACCCAGAGTAACTACAGCAGTGAGAAGGTATTCTTTACATCTGGTCATCTGTGTGAAATTGAAATAAATAATGGTGCCGTCTACCGTTACTCCCCAGAGGGCGAACTGATCCGCAGTGCGGTGGAACCAAGAGCGCGTGTGTATTAATTCACACAAGAGCGCAATTTATTGAAACTATCACGCTAACGCTAAGCTAATGCTAATGCTAAGCTAACGCTAAGCTATCGTTAATGCTAAGCTAACGTTAGCCCCGCCAATCCAATGATCAGCCCCGCTGAACGTTACTCCTGCTGGGCTACAAAGCCATCCAAGCTAACAAAGCTATCTCGATAAACCTATGCTGGTTTGCTAAATACATGTCAGTATCTTGTTAGATAACCACCTGAACTGACTTCTGGACTAAATGAACTAACGCCAGATATGGCTGGTGACAACCTTCCCCCGCATGGGCCACTTACAGCATTCCCACGTCAGCTGTCCGTCTGCGAGCTGCTGTGCTTTATGCAGAACAAGATGGATGCTGCCCCGATGGACTATCTTGTGAAACTGGTTAGCGACTTCTATGATGAGAACCAGGTTAAAGGAGCAAAGAAGTTGCTGTTCGAGCAGTGTCCAGAGGGAACATCGCGGTTTAAGAAGAGGAAGAAGAAGAAAGACAACATCATCGATATCTACCACAAGCTGAATGAGGCTGGTCAGCTGGCACCACAATACGTTGCCCTGAACCTCAAGGATTTGCCACCAGCTTCGTTGGAGTCATTTGACCTTGCCAGGCTGTCTAAGGATGTGTGCCGTGTGATGTCTCTTGGAGAGAGCTTTGCTACCGCGTTCAAAACGATATCAGCTATCCAGGACGACATGGCGGCAATAAAGTCCAAACTCGGCGACACACCCTCTCCAGCTGACGCCCGGGTCGTGGAAGATGATGATGAAGATGACAATGAGGCTTGCAGTACTCAGAGTGCTGTCAACATCCCCAGCGATAAGGAGACTGTGGTAACAACTGTCGACCACGCCCCGGTCACCACTGCAGCCCGTGATCCTTCACCTACTGCCACGTCCGAAGGGGAGAATGCGGACGAGGCCACCAACTCTACAAAGACCAGTTTTGTTGACGTTGCCAAAGCTGCCAAAGTTGCTGTAACTGCTGAAGAATGCGAGAGTGAGTTCAAGGAAGTTGAAAGTCGTCGTTCCAAGGAAAAGAGGAGGTCCTATGCTGATGCTCTTCAATCGTCTGACAACCAACTGTCTGACAAGCAGACCACGAACCAGCTACAGGCTGTCAACAAGACACGCCCCCACCCACAGTTACGCGTTGTACCAAAGTCTGGTAGGAGGTCTGGCGGACATCAGAGTCAAGGTCAAGGTCATAAGATGCACCAAGTCTTCATCAGTCGGCTTGACCCCACCACCAGACCCCATCATGTACGGTCCTACATCAAAACCCATGTTAAATTAAATGACAATATCAAGATTGAGCAACTAGAAACCAAGTATGATGGTTATGCCTCTTTTAAGATTACATGTCCTGCCAGTTGCAGCAAGAAGTTGCTTGACAAAAATGTGTGGCCATCTGGTTTATACCTCCGACAGTTTTTTGAGAGGAAATGATCAACATGTGACTGTCATCATTGTGTTTGTCATTATACGCATTCAATAGTAGGACCAACCTTAGAATATGTTCATTTAACTGCAAGAATGTAAAAACTTCATTTAATGAGATCTCCAGTTTATGTGATAACCATGACATTGTGTTGCTGCAGGAACACTGGTTATTCAAAAACGAATTGTCTATTCTAAGTAGATTACATGGTGACTTTATAGGACAAGGTGTCTCCTTTATGGATACGGAAGAACGTGTTATTTTAGGTCGCCCCTATGGCAGCGTCGGTATCCTATGGCGGAAGTCACTTGCGAACAGTTGTGTTGTGAAAACTTACGATTGCTTAAGAGTTATAGGTATTGAAGTCAACCTGGGTGACTTTCACTGTCTTATATTATGTGTATATTTCCCCTATGACAATGTTGAAAACTTGGATGAATACTTGCACTGCCTGAGTCTTGTTAAACGTATCACCGAGGACTTTCCAACTCCATATGTGTTCACAATTGGTGACTTCAACGCTAATACAGCACGTTCTAGTTGTTTTGGAAACGAACTGGTGTCTTTTTGTCAGAGTTACTCCCTACACATCTCGGACAGGATTATCCTACCAAGTGATACCTTTACTCATGTTAGCTTGGCCCACGGCTCTACATCATGGCTTGATCACTGTGTGACTACATCCTCAGGCCATGATAACGTATCCAATATCAAAGTTCTGCTTGACTATGTGAGTTCTGATCATGTACCCTTATCCATAGATATTGAGGTATCTAGTGCTGTAAATGGCCCTCGGGAAGCTCCCTCAGCCACAACGAGCAGTAGAACATACAAATGGCGTGATGCCACAGCGTCAGACCTGTCCAGATATAAGAAACTTACTCATAGGAAACTCTGTAACATCCGTGCTCCTATGGACGCCATCAGGTGCCACGACCGTAATTGTGCGGCACACAGGGACGATATTGACAGGTTCTACAGTGATATTGTTGATGCCCTAAATACTGTGTGAGTGAATGCATTCCTAGTCACAGTGTGGCCACCCAATATAACGTCACAGGCTGGAATGATGTAGTTAGCGAGGCTCACACAGCTGCCCGGGATGCTTTTTTGTGGTGGAGGAGTAATAGCAAACCACGTTCTGGTCCAATATTTGAAAACATGAAAAATTGCAGGGCTAGGTTCAAATATGCTCTACGAGCATGCAGGCGCAATGAAGAAAGTATCAAATGTGACCAGCTAGCTAATCACATGAGTGAACTGAACATGGTAGAATTCTGGAAACAAATGAAGGCTATGAGCTCCCACCGGTCTGTCAGATCAAACACTATTGATGGTGTGACTGGTGACGTTAATATTGCTGAAAAGTGGAAATGTCATTATGAAGCTATTTTCAACTCAGTCAAGAATGTTTCAATGAAGGATTCTGTTATGCATGATATGCAAACATATCGTCTGTACAACGATATGTTTGATGCCTCTGATATCTCTGCTGTTACTCCTGTTGAAGTTGATTCACTGATCAAAGTTCTTAAGAAAGGCAAATCAGCTGGCCCTGACTGTCTCACCAGTGAATGCCTCATCAACGCCGATTTCAACTTGTGTATTTTGTTGCCATTGTGTTTTAACTGTATGTTTGTTCATGGTTACATGCCAGACATGGTGATGGACTCTGTTATTATTCCTTTGGTGAAAAACAAGTGTGCCAGTCTTTCTGACATGAACAACTACAGACCTATAGCTATTGCTAATGTTATATCTAAACTGTTAGAGGGTTTATTTCTGAACAGAATTGAGGATTATCTGTGGACAAACGACAATCAGTTTGGTTTCAAATCAGCTCTTTCAACTGACAAGGCTGTTTACCTACTCCATGAATTTGTTGACTACTTCAGAAGCCACTCCACTAGTGTTTATGCTACGTTCCTAGATGCTAGCAAAGCTTTTGACAGGATTAACCACTGGGGTTTGTTCAGAAAATTGATCGATCGAGGTATCCCTATTTACATTGTTAGCATCCTGCTATACTGGTACAGAAGGCAGTCTATGGTTGTTAGATGGGGCAATGTCACCTCATCCAAATTTCATGTGACCAACGGTGTTAAACAAGGTGGTATACTGTCACCCTTGTTGTTTAATGTCTATGTTGATGATCTCAGTATACTGTTGAACAATACTAATGTGGGCGGCTCCTTTAACGGTGCACTGTTAAATCACATTTTCTACGCTGATGACCTCTGTTTGTTAAGTTTATCTACCGCAACGATGCAACATCTCCTTTCTGTATGTGAAAAATTTGGTAAAAAAAAATGACATCCTGTTCAACTGTACTAAATCTATGTGTATGGCTTTCAAACCAAAGGGCGTCAATACGTCGAATCCTGTTATGTCACTTTGTGGTAATAGCTTGAACTTTGTCGAAAAAGTCAAATACCTAGGTGTGTGGATTGAATCTGATAAGACCAATGCTGATTGTAACAGGCATCTCAGGAAACTGTACGCTCAAACCAATTTACTGTTGCGTAATTTCCATAGATGTTCTCCTGAAGTCAAATGTATGTTGTTCAAGACCTTCTGTACCTCAATGTACTGCAATGTACTGCTCGCCGTTATGGTTTAATAGCAATGTTGCTGTTAGGAACAAAATCCGCATTGCATATAATAACTCCCTAAGAAGGTTGTTAAATGTACCACGAAGGTCGAGTGCAAGCAAGCTGTTTGTGTCTGTGAACATTCCGTCTTTTGGAGAATTGATACGTAAGAATGTTTACAGTTTTTTGAGAAGACTGCTGGAATGCAACAATCATCTTATATCAGCAATTGTCAACTCGTCACTCACACTTCATTCCAGCATTTGGAAGTGGTGGCGTTCCATTTTACACTGAGCCCATTATGTTTTTTGTTGTTACAAGAGCGCTGAGTGTCTGCTGATCTGTATATACTTTATTTATTTATCTATTTGTAATATGAACCCTGAGTTTGAAATAAACGTTTGAATTGCTCTTGTTATACCAACCTGCCCTGGTCAGGATGTCAGAAATCATCTATAGATTAAAAGCAGTTAAGCTGGCACCAGGGAGATGTCTCCTGGAGCTGTCTCCGGCCTATTGATCAACTCAAGGACTGTTTTGCTTAGGTTATAAGAGCCCCGGATTTGTAATGCATGTTAGGGAGAACGTGAGAGCAGGCTCTGAGACATTCCATGCTGTGATTGTTTCCCTCCTCTGATCAGAGTGGAATAAATGGCTCAAAACTTGGAAATCGCCTATTGATTATTGATTCAGTCTTAATCAATTCAATTTTGATCTGTCAGAACCAAACTCCTGCAATGGTCATATAGGGACCAGATAGCTATAACAACATGCCCGATACCCCATACTCCCACAGCACCCCCCACAAGAGACAATGAGGGGTGTGGTTGAATGCTTTCTCCAAGTCTACAAAACACATGTGGACTTGTTGGGCAAACTCCCACAAACCCTCAAGGATTCTCGAGAGGGTAAAGAGTTAGTCCGACGTACCACAGCCAGGATGAAAACCACATTGCTCGTCCTGAATCCGAGGTTCGACCAACAGCCGGACTCTCTTCTCCAGTACCCTGGTATAGACCTTCTCAGGAAGGCTGAGGAGTGTGAGCCCCGTAAAGTTGGAACACCCCCCAGTCTCCTTTCTTAAAAAGAGGAACCACCACCCCAGTTTGCAATGCCAAAGGCACTGTCCCCATCCTCCACACAATGTTGCAGAGGTGTGTCAACCATGATAGCCCTACAACATCCCGGGCCTTGAGGTACTCAGGGCAAACCTTGTCCACCCCTGGGCCCCTCCAAAAGAGTTTTTTAACCATTTCAGAGACCTCAGACCCTGTGATGGGTGAGTTGTCCCACTCATCCTCAAACCCCGCTTCCTCTATGGAAGGCGTGTCAGTGGGATTGAGGAGATCCTTGATGTATTCCTTCCACCGCCTGACGATGTCCCCAGTTCAAGTTAGCAGCACCCCATTCGTACCATACACAGTGTGGACAGGGAGCCGTTTACCCTCCTGAGCCGCTGGACAGTTTGCCAGAATCTCTTCAAGGCCGACAAAAAGTCTTGTTCCATGGCTTCACCAAACTCCTTCCACACCCGAGTTTTTGCTTCAGCAACCACCTGAGCCGCACTCTGATTGGCCTGTCAGTACACCTCAGCTGCTTCGGGAGTCCCACAAACCAATCAAGCTTGATAGGACTCTTCTTCAGCTTGATGGCTCCCCTCACCACTGGTGTCCACCACTTGGTTCGGGGGTTGCCACCACGAGATGCACCAATGACCTTGCAGCCACAGCCCTGGGCAGGCTGCTTCAACAATGAAGGTGGAGAACATGGCCCATTGTGGGACTGATAAAGGCTTATCTTATCTTATGCCTCCAGACTCCCTCGGAATGTGGTCAAGGTTCTTTCAAAGGTGGGAGCTGAAGACCTCTCGGACAGAGGCCTCAGCCAGATGTTCCCAGCACACCCTCACAACATGTTTAGATCTACCAGGTCTGAGTGGTGTCCACCCCTGCCATTGGATCCAGCTCACCACCAGGTGGTGATCAGTTGGCAGCTCTGTACCTCACTTTACCTGTAGGCCTGTCTGAAGGGAATCAAAGCTTGGATGACTTGTAATTTCCTGGTATTTAATTCAGATAAGTCCAAAGTCCAAAACCTTAGAAACACCTTTCCAAATCAAACTCTTAGTTTGGAAATGGTTAATCTTTCTCTTAATAGTTCTGTGAGGAACTTTGGAGTTATTTTTGATCAAGGTCTGTTTTTTTTAATTCACATATTAAATTTGTTTCTGAGACTGCCTTCTATCATTTGGGTAATATTGCCAAGATTAGGAGCATCTTGTCTCAGAGTGATGCTGAGAAACTAATCCACGCTTATGTTAGCTCTAGATTAGATTATTGTCACTCTTTATTATCAGGCTGTCCTAAAACATCTTGAAAAAGTCTTCAGCTGATAAAACATCCTGCAGCAAGAGTTTTAACAGGTTCGAGAAAAAGAGATCATACAGTGGGGTAAAAAAGTATTTAGTCAGCCACCAATTGTGCAAGTTCTCCCACTTAAAAGATGAGAGAGGTCTCCAATTTTCATCATAGGTATACCTCAACTATGAGAGACAAAATGAGAAAAAAAATACAGAAAATCACATTGAAGGATTTTTAATGAATTAATTGGTAAATTCCTCGGTAAAATAAGTATTTGGTCAATAACAAAAGTTCATCTCAATACTTTGTTATATACCCTTTGTTGGCAATGACAGAGGTCAAACGTTTTCTGTAAGTTTTCACAAGGTTTTCACACACTATTGCTGGTATTGTGGCCCATTCCTCCATGCAGATCTCCTCTAGAGCAGTGATGTTTTGGGGCTGCCGCTGGGCAACACAGACTTTCAACCTCCCTCCAAAGATTTTCTATGGGGTTGAGATCTGGAGACTGGCTAGGCCACTCCAAGACCTTGAAATGCTTCTTACGAAGCCACTCCTTCGTTGCCCGGGCGGTGTGTTTGGGATCATTGTCATGCTGAAAGACCCAGCCATGTTTCATCTTCAATGCCCTTGCTGGTGGAAGGAGGTTTTCACTCAAAATCTCACGATACATGGCCCCATTCATTCTTTCCTTTACACGGATCAGTCGTCCTGGTCCCTTTGCAGAAAAACAGCCCCAAAGTATGATGTTTCCACCCCCATGCTTCACAGTAGGTATGGTGTTCTTTCTCCTCCAAACACGACAAGTTGAGTTTTTACCAAAAAGTTCTATTTTGGTTTCATCTGACCATATGACATTCTCCCAGTCCTCTTCTGGATCATCCAAATGCTCTCTAGCAAACTTCAGATGGGCCTGGACATGTACTGGCTTAAGCAGGGGGACACGTCTGGCACTGCAGGATTTGAGTCCCTGGCGGCGTAGTGTGTTTCTGATGTAGCCTTTGTTACTTTGGTCCCAGCTCTCTGCAGGCCATTCACTAGGTCCCCCCGTGTGGTTCTGGGATTTTTGCTCACCGTTCTCGTGATAATTTTGACCCCACGGGGTGAGATCTTCCGTGGAGCCCCAGATCAAGGGAGATTATCAGTGGTCTTGTATGTCTTCCATTTTCTAATAATTGCTCCCACAGTTGATTTCTTCACACCAAGCTGCTTACCTATTGCAGATTCAGTCTTCCCAGCCTGGTGCAGGTCTACAATTTTGTTTCTGGTGTCCTTTGACAGCTCTTTGGTCTTGGCCATAGTGGAGTTTGGAGTCTGACTGTTTGAGGTTGTGGACAGGTGTCTTTTATACTGATAACAAGTTCAAACAGGTGCCATTAATACAGGTAACGAGTGGAGGACAGAGGAGCCTCTTAAAGAAGAAGTTACAGGTCTGTGAGAGCCAGAAATCTTGCTTGTTTGTAGGTGACCAAATACTTATTTTACTGAGGAATTTACCAATTAATTCATTAAAAATCCTTCAATGTGATTTTCTGGATTTTTTTTTCTCATTTTGTCTCTCATAGTTGAGGTATACCTATGATGAAAATTGGAGACCTCTCTCATCTTTTAAGTGGGAGAACTTGCACAATTGGTGGCTGACTAAATACTTTTTTGCCCCACTGTATCTCTCCAGTTCTGACCTCCCTTCACTGGCTTCCCATAGAGTTTAGAATTAAGTTTAAAATCCTTCTTCTCACTTACAAAGCTCTAAATAATCAGGCCCCTATACACGTCACCAAACACTTTTATGGCGGTTCTCCTCTCAAAGCTCACTGCCCACAAATATCCAAAAGTTGTTCCAAATAAGGGAGAAACAATATCATTTCAGAGGAGCATGTATATTTCAAAAACCTTCAGTGAGAACTACCACCAAGCAACACTGTGTTTCAGTGCAAGGAGTCAGATTATGGAACGATTTTGGACCTGAATTAAAATCATGTACAACGCTTGGACAATTTAAACAAAAACTAAAGGAAGAAATACTCCAAACATATATACAAGATGACATGTAAAATCACATTAGGATTGTCATATCCAGCCTGCGTTGTGTTGTTGCTTAGTTTTTTAGTTTTTTGTCATATTTTGTCTTAGCTTGTTCTGAATTGTAATCACTCTTGTTTTGTTTTTCTTTTGAATTCTTGGATGGAATATGGGTGGACAATACAAGCTGCGGCTTCAGCCATCACCCATTTCGGATAACTTATACTGAACTGTATAATCAGAGGAGTTATTGTCTAATTTGACCTTGTTGGATTTTCTTTCCCCCTTTGTTATGTTATTCTGTTTCTTTTAACCTGTACTTTTAATCTATCCGAAATAAAGATTCATTCATTCATTCATTCATTCATTCAAAGCTCACTTCGTGTCTTCTCCAGCAGCAGTTCACTCCAGCAGCAGAGACTCCAGCAGCAGTTCACTGCTAATGACTCTGCTTCTGTGTGGAGAGGACTGAGGCAAATCACCAACTATCGGCCTCAGGCTTCTCAAGGTCAGGATGACAAAGCCCTTTGTCAAAGACTGTCCCAAAACTATGCCCGTTTTGACACCTCGTCAGCTGTGTCCAACTCCCCCCTCCCCCCAGCGCCACTGCCTCCATGGTCCCCACTTCATCAAAGGCGCCCCCCCTCCTCCCCCCCTGCCCTTGCCATCAGTGAGCAGGATGTGCACAGACAGTTCTCCAGACTGAACCCGCGCAAGGCCCCCGGTCCGGACGGCGTGTCTCCCTCCACCCTGAGACACTGTGCGGAGGAGCTGACTCCTGTCTCCACAGACATTTTTAACACCTCCCTGGAGTCATGCCACATGCCGGCCTGCCTCAAAACCTCTACCATCGTCCCTGTCCCCAAGAAGCCACGGATCACTGGACTTAACGACTACAGACCTGTAGCGCTCACCTCTGTAGTCATGAAGTCCCTTGAGCGCCTGGTCCTGCCCCGCCTCAAGACCATCACCACTCCCCTCCTGGACCCGCTGCAGTTCGCCTACAGAGCCAACAGGTCTGTGGACGACGCAGTCAACCTGGCCCTCCACTCCGTCCTGCAGCACCTGGACTCCCCGGGAACCTACGTCAGGATCCTGTTTGTGGACTTCAGCTCTGCAATCAATACCATCCGCCCCGCTCTGCTCCAGGACAAGCTGTCCCTGCTCAACATGCCTGATTCCCTCTGCAGGTGGATCACCGACTTCCTGACGGACCGGAGGCAGCATGTGTGGCTGGGAAAGACTGTCTCAGACTCTGTTAGCATCAGCACCGGATCACCCCAGGGCTGTGTACTTTCCCCCCTGCTCTTCTCCCTTTATACCAACTCCTGCACGTCCAGCCACCAGTCTGTCAAGCTGATCAAGTTTGTGGACGACACCACCCTCATCAGGCTCATCTCCAACGGCGATGAGTCCGTCTACAGGAGAGAGGTGGCCCGGCTGGCGTCCTGGTGCAGCCACAACAACCTGCAGCTGAACGCTCTGAAGACAGTGGAGATGATCGCGGACTTCAGGAAAGTCACAGCCCCTCTGCCCCCCCTTACCCTCACAGACTCTCCCATCACCACTGCCAATTCCTTCCGCTTCCTGGGCACCACCATCACCCGGGACCTCAAGTGGGAGCCGACCATCAGCTCCCTCATCAAAAAGGCCCAGCAGAGGATGTTCTTCCTGTGGCAGCTGAGGAAGCTCAAACTGCCCACCAAGATGTTGGTGCAGTTCTACACGGCCATCATCGAGTCCATCCTCACCACCTCCATCACCGTGTGGTATGCAGGAGCCACTGCCAGGGACAGACTAAGACTGCAGCGCGTTGTGTGCACTGCTGAGAAGGTGATCAGCTGCAAGCTCCCATCCCTCCAGGACCTGTACATCTCCAGGACCTGGAGGCGTGCAGGTCGGATCATAGCCGATCCTTCACACCCTGGTCACGTACTGTTTGCCCCCTTCCCCTCAGGCAGGAGACTTCGGTCCATTCAGACTAAAACCTCCCGCTACATGAACAGCTTCTTCACCTCTGCCATCAGACTGCTGAACACTAAGTGACTTATTAGACTCTCGTGCACTATGTACAGCAGCTCAACCGGACTCATGACAATTATCACTTGTTTTCTTTTTGCATTACCGACTGCACTATGTGGAACTCCACAATACCTGCTGCTCTTGTTAATATATTTAAAAATTGCATAGATTAGCCTTACTTATTCTTATTCTACCTTTTATTGCATGCATAGTTTTTTATCTTTAGTGCTACTCCATGTTTAATGTTGCAGCATTGCACTGAGACAAATTCCTAGTTTGTGTACTACATGAACAATGGCAATAAATCTCATTCTGATTCTGATTCTGATTCTAACCAATGAAAGAAGCATCTAAAGAGGAGACAAACAACACAAATGTATTGTATTTTGAGAGCTGCAGCTGATCCAGATAACCGTTAGTTAAGCTACGGTCACAGTTATCCTTATGAACGACTGTAAACACCGTACGTACGAATGATTTTTGGACCATTTTGTACAACCATTTTTCCTTCCCCTTGTCCTGTCAAGCAGCTAGATGAGCAGAACAGAAATCTGCTTCCCTTATTGTGCCAGACAGATTTACTTTGCAAAAAGGAGCTTTATACAGTGCATATATATATTTACTGTATATTATTTATAAACTCCTCTTGTGATAACTTTTAATACTTTATTTTAATTGTTTTACCCATGAAGGACCCAACGGGGGGGGGGGGGGGGAGGTTAGGTTAACTGGAGACTCTAAAGTGGCCCTAGGTGTGAATGTGTGTGTGAATGGTTAAGTGATAGCGCTGTACCGTGGCTGCTTCATCCATCCAGGTGGATGCCCTCAATCTCCCCTCTGGGGATCAATAAAGTACACAAAATAAAAAAAAAAAAGGGAAAGGAGGGGTGGGGAGGAGGAAAGAAAAGGGAGAGGAACAGACAAAGAAGACAAACAAACTAACACAACTGAAACAAACAGAAGACAGACTGTTTCTTCTACTGAAAAGGTCTCATCATGAGTCTGGTATCTGCACCTGTTAAAGGAGAGACATATGTGTGTGTGCATGCGTGTGTGTGTGTGTGTGTGTGTGAGAGAGTGTGGGCAAAATAAGTGTGTGCGTGTGAGTGGTTTGCCAGGAAACAGGGCTGTATGGCCTTCTTAAGGAGGCCTAGGAGAATCCAGCGTTCATTGACCATCTGTAAGTTTGTGGCCATGTCAATAGAGATTCCTACAAATGCCACATGAAAACTCCTCATTGTAGGGTGGCCGTACAAATGCCATAGGAACAACCAAAGAACAACGCAAGATGTTGGCCATAAGTATGCCTCAAGAGCACCTTAAGTTGTTCTTGAGGGCCCCTTACAGCGATAGGAGGAAATGCCATATGAATCCCTATTTGTACAGAGATTCATATAGCGTGCATAAAGCAGTAGTGAGGCGCTCATAAGGCAGAAGTACGTCATTTGTATGACATTTGTGCCGACAAAATGTGTTGAAAGCTGTAAGATCTTCCTACCCATGACTTGAGAGTGCAGTCAGTTGCACAAAAATTTTAGTAAGATGGCAGTAAGTACGCCGTAGGAAGAGCCCAAGGCACCTTTACGAAGAAAATAAGAACTCTTCAGCCATCGTACGACAGAAAAGCACCTCATTTCTCAAGAATGCCTCAAGTTGCTATTGCGAATTGAACGGCAGCTGTAAGAAGGCCGTAAGAAACTGTCTCCCTTCACGTATGTATGCGAACTCCAGAATTCTTAGGAACTGCGAGATTCTTACAAACCTGTCATTCGTAAGAATCTTTGTGACCATAGCTTTATTTGCACCTCAGAAAATAAAGGGTGATCCTTAAATAGTATATTAATAAACAAAAACTTATTAAACACAGTAGATCAGGGGTAACCAACTAAAACTGCAAAAGTTCCAATAAATCGGTCCTCCTCCCCAGCCGAGGTCCAAACTAGGTGTGGGAATCTTTAGGCACCTTATGATTCGATTATCTTTAACTACAATCTACAACTAAAATCCTAAAAATGTTTTACAGGAGAACACAAACTAAACTGTATTGCATTAAAAAAGATTAATATTTAAAAAACTAAATTTCACAAAAAGTCCACCTCTATATAATATTTTCAGTGCAAAGACAAAAAAAAATGGACTCAAAATATAATTCCACACTACAAAATTCCTCTGACATTTTTGGTTTTTATCTCAACAGTAAATTCAATTACAGCATGGATGGAGCTGTAACTCCATGGTTACAGGGAAAGGGGAGGTGGAACTTTTCATGTTGAGTAACATTCAAAGCTTTTACAGAATTTTTACATGATATCGGAGGCTACAAAAAGGGCCTCCGTAACCAGCGGCCTCACCCTTGCATCCCAGCATGGACTACTCTCGGAAGAATAGAGGAAGAAGTGCCCTGGTAAATGCAATTCAATTTCACAACAGCACTTCATTTTGTGGGTACAGACCTGAAATGAAGTGGGTCTGCCCGGGGTGGATGTCCTGGCTGTCGGCCTTGTGTGTGTGTGTGTGTGGGGGGGGGGGGGGTGCCTGCAGCGAACCTGATTTTGCAACCCATTGCATACTCTCTGGAGCGGTTGGAGCCACAGCGTCTCTGCAGACAGTGGCATTCGTGGGACAGCATAAAGAGGAGTCTGCAGGAGGAGAGCTCCCAAGGGCTCATGCCACAATCTGCCCGGGTGGTCACTGATGCAGCAGTTCAGTTCCGCTTTTTTTTTTCCATCAAAAATAAAACAGTCTCCCTTTTTCCCAAATTGTATCAAAAGGCTCCAGATGCTGCTCCAGTTTAGAAAGCTTGGGATCAGTCCGCCAAGTTCTCCGCCTTTGACCGCCACCTAATCCACATAGCACCGGACCCCCATGATCCCTCCTGCAGGTGGTGAGCCCACTGGAGGGCAGACCCATGTAACCCCTTCAGGCTGAGCCCGGCTGGGTCCCATGGGTGGAAACCTGGCCACCAGACGCTAGCCATCGAGCCCGTTCCCCAGACCTGGCTCCAGGGTGGGGCCCCGGTAACCCCATACCGGGCGGGGTACACCATGGAGCAGCATCTGCAGTGATGCGGACGTTGTACCGGTCTGTTGTAGTGAAGAGGGAGCTTAGTTCTAAGGCAAAGCTGACGATTTACCAGTCAATCTACGTTCCTACTCTCACCTATGGTCACGAGCTTTGGGTAATGACCGAAAGAACAAGATCGCGGATACAAGCGGTTGAAATGAGCTTTCTCCGTAGGATTCCTGGACTCACCCTCAGAGATAGGGTGAGGAGCTCAGTCATCCGGGAGAGGCTCAGAGTAGAACTGCTTCTCCTTCACATTGAAAGGAGTCAGTTGAGGTGGTATGGGCATCTGATTAGGATGCCTCCTAGATGCCTCCCACTTGAGGTGTTTCGAGCACGTCCCTCTGGGGGGAGACCCCGGGGCAGACCCAGTACTCGCTGCAGAGACTATGTCTCCCAGCTGGTCTGGGAACGCCTTGGTATCCTCTCTGAAGAGCTGGAGCAGGTGGCTGGGGAGAGGGAAGTCTGGGCTTCTGTGCTTGAACTGCTGTCTCCGCGACCCGGACCTCCAGAAAAGCGGTAGAAGATGGATGGATGGATGGATGTATCAAAAGGCTTCAGGGTCTGGATGGAGGACTCTCGGGATCCGGATCCAGACCAGAGTCCACCAGTTTACACCTTTCAGACAGACCATGTGCCTAAGATCTGGAAAGAAGCCGTGGTTGTTCCCGTTCCAAAATCCAGCTGTCCTAAAACGGTAAACCAGTTGCTTTGACTTCAATTTTAATGAAAATTTTTGAAAAACTGGTCAGATGTGAGGTCCTAAAGCAGACTGAGCATGCATTGGATCCTCTGCAGTTTGCCTATAGGCCTCACAGAGGAGTGGGGGACGCCACTGTCACTCTGTTTAACATGCTTTTTAAACATCTGGATTTTAATGGGACACACGCCAGACTTTTATTTGTGGACTTTTCCTCCGCCTTTAATACAATCCAACCTCATATCTTAGTTGAAAGGCTCCTGCAACAATTTGATTTGAGCAATAATCTGGTGGGTTGGATTCTGGATTTCTTAACCAACA
Source organism: Pholidichthys leucotaenia (assembly GCA_020510985.1). Classification (NCBI taxonomy): domain Eukaryota; kingdom Metazoa; phylum Chordata; class Actinopteri; order Cichliformes; family Pholidichthyidae; genus Pholidichthys; species Pholidichthys leucotaenia. The sequence continues at coordinate 2,008,764 of CM035845.1, forward strand.
GGACACAGAGAGTAAGGGTCAATGGTACATTGTCTGACCTAAAGTGCTCTTCTACTGGCTCTCCTCAGGGGTGTGTGTTGTCACCACTACTCTTCATCCTGTACACAAACATGTGTCGGAGCAGACATGACAACAGACACATTATAAAGTATGCTGATGACTCAGTCATTGTCAGTCTCCTCCAGGATGGTGAGAGTGGCCACGGCCCAGTAGTTGATGATTTTGTTCACTGGTGTGAGGATTCCTACCTGCAGCTGAATACAACAAAAACTAAAGACATGATTATTGACTTTAGGAGGAAAACTCCCAGGCACAAAGTCACTGTACTAAAAGGCCAGACCACTGAATGTGTACAATCCTACAAATATCTTGGGACGATTATTGATAGTAATTTAAACTTTGAAGAGAACTGTGAAAGGGTGTGCAAAAAGGGTCAGCAACATTTGCATTGCTTGAGAAAACTTGCACGCTTCCAAATTGACTGAACCATAATGACAATGTTTTATCGGGCTTTTATTGAATCTGTTTTATCCTTTTCTTTAGTGTCATGGTTTGGTCAGATAAAACTGAAACAGAGGAAATCCTTGGATCAGGTAGTTAGATGGTCCAGTCGTTTGCTTGGTGAGTCACAGCTGAGCCTGACGTCCCTGTACACCAGACTTGTACAGAGGATGGCTACCTCCATTTTAAATGATGACTCCCACCCTTTGCACTGCAACTTTCAGCTTCTTCCCTCCAGACGGAGGTTTGCTGTCCCAAAAAGTAAAACCCAGCGCTACAAAAACAGCTTTGTTCCTGCTGCTGTCAAAGAGTTGAACAAGATGTAACAATATATTGCACATAATTTAGGTACCTATTTATTAACTCCTATTTATATTTACTTATTTTTGTAGGATGTTACTTGGGTTCTAAATATTTTATTGGGTTTTAAACCTTTGAGTTTTTAACCTCTGACTAGTTTTTAACTTTTAATTTGACTCTTCTCTCTTACCTCTGGTTTTTCTCTCATCTCTTTGTCTTTTTATACCCTGATTGATGGAGCCTTGAGTATTTTTATCATGTTTATAGTCAGCTTCATGTGTGCCTGTGTTTGTGTCTATGTTGAATGTAATCTGTGGCTTGTAAATATGGATGTCACCAGACTGCAAAACAAATCTACCTACGGGTACAAATAAAGGAACTTGAACCTGAACCTGAACCTGAGAGTCCACCAGTTGGTGACCCCTGTAGTAGATACTGCAGCATTTCCTTGCATGCTGGATGTGGCATCCATCAAAAACAGACTTGTTGCATATGCGGCAAGCTAAATCTGTCCCACAACACACCATATATGGTGGAGAATAGAACATTGATTAGAATGGGAGCTATTTCCTCCGGCAACCACATCGCAGCTGTAGCGGACAGTTGTAGCAGAGGTTCTCAAAACACATAATCCATTTGCTGATACCATAAAACAACCATGATTCAATAAAAAATGAACAATCCTTTAGCAATGTGCAAAGGGTCTCTCTTCAATAGTAATCTATCAACATACAGTAGTCTAGAAAACTACTATTACAACAGTTAGCTGCTCACCTGTCCAGGGAAATAACAGCATTGACAGAATTAATGCTCTTTTTTCTAAATTTACATATCACAACAGTTTCTGAACCCATTAACATATTAGAGCAGAGCACATACACATACATATACATACAGTAGATTGGCTCCCTGCTCTAGTGTCACACTCATGAAATTCTACCTCATGTAGAAAGCAGAAGAGAGTCAGCAGATTTAGCTTTTTGAAAACCTAAAATAACATACTGAAAGGTAAATATCCTTTGTCAAATTGTAACCCTTAATATATCACAGCCTGGACCTTGAGCAATATTAGGAAGGCACTGAAACAAAATGTCTACACTAAGTATATTATCGGAACTGCGTAACTCCCAAAGTATAACTTACTGTGTATAAAAAGCTGGTTATGCCCTTCTATAAAACTCAAGAACAGACACAGTCAATAGAAAGTAAGCTTATTGGCACCAATCATCTCCCGTAGGTTAAAAAAAAATCAATGACAGGCCGGCAGTGAGCACAGCCAGTATCCTGCTCTGCCCCTCTGAGGGCAGTCTGAACTGCTGGCTGCTACCACAGAGATCCCCCAAAGGTCATTACAGCTACATTTGCACATTTAATATGCGCTGTATTTGTCCTTCCTTCCTCCTCTCTCATTGCATTCTGAAGGTTGAAGTTTTTGTTCGTCAGGTGTTTGGAAGACAGCTGTGCAGAAAGGAAACTTCGATATGTAAAACTTTCATTGGGGGAATACATCTATATCTGTTTGAGAGTCACCACACTCATTCAATACACTATAGCAGGGGTCACCAACTAAAACTGCAAAAGGTCTGATAAGTCGGTCCTCCTCCCCAGCCAAAGTCCAAGCTAGGTGTGGGATTCTCTTGATTCCGTTATGATTCAGAACTCAGTGCATCTTGATGCATTTTTTTTCTATTCAGGATTTTTCCCTCCCACTGCGTGACAACTTGGCGCTTTTAAAGCAAAGTATTTTGCAATGACCCATAAATTTTTTATTAAAACAAATAGAAGAGAAATCTGACACATGGACAAATTTATCTAAGAAATTTTTCCAACAAAAAATAGCAAAAGGGAAGATTTACAAGACAGTAGTGAGACCTGCTATGATATATGGTTTGGAGATGGTGGCGCTGACAAAAAGACAGGAGGTGGAGCTGGAGGTAGCAGAGTTGAAGATGGTAAGATTTTCATTGGGAGTGACTAGGAGGGACAAGATTAGAAATGAGTATATTAGAGAGAAAGTTCAGGTTGAGCGGTTTGGAGACAAAGTAAGAAAGGCAAGGTTGACGTGGTTGGGTCATGTGCAGAGGAGGGATAGTGGATATATTGGACAAAGGATGTTGAAGATGGAGCTGCCAGTCAGAAGGAAAAGAGGAAGACCACAGAGAAGATTCATGGATGTAGTGAAGGAGGACATGGAGAGGGTTGGTGTTACAGAGGAAGATGAAGGGATGGGGTGAGATGGAGGCAGATGATCCACTGTGGAGACCCCTGAAGGGAGAAGAAGAAGAATCTAAAAAACAAACTTTCACAAAAAGTCCACCCCTATACAATATTTTCAGTGCAGAAAAAACTGTTTCAAACAAAGACAAAAAACAGACAAAATATAATTCCAGGACACAAAATATAATTTTATATTCCTCCATCATTTTTTTATCTCAACAGTAAACTCTGTTACAGCATAGATGGAGCTATAACTCCATAATTACAAGGAGAGGGGAGGTAGAGATTTTCATTTTCAGTAACACACAGAGGTTTTTACAGAATTTTCATGTGATATCGGAGGTTACTAAAAGGGCCTCCATAACCAGCAACCTCACCTCTGCATCCCAGCATGGACTACTCTCAGCAGAGGAAAAAGTGTCCCAGTAAATGCATTCAGTTTTACAACAGCACTTCTTTTTGTGAGTATAGACCTGAAATGAAGTGGGTCCGTCTAGCGTGTGTGTGTGTGTGTGTGTGTGTGTGTGTGTGTGTGTGTGTGTGTGTGTGTGTGTACACGCGTGTAGACGGAGGACTCTCAGGGTCCAGATCCAGACCAGAGTCCGGCAGTTGGTGACCCCTGCACTACAGGTATAATCAAGGGATAGCTTAGCTTAGTCTATTAAGAATGGAAGCTGGAGCAACCCAGAAGGAGCCAGCATCCACATGTAGGCCACTTCTGCCAGTGATATGGCTCTGGTGGTCTCCTGTGGTGTGGACAAAACAGCTGTAAGCCTCACGGTGCCCACGTGTAAAACACCAAATTTGACCCAGAATCGTAAAATAAATGTGGGGCACTTTTGGCCAAGACGCAGTACTTTAAACAAATCTGGGCAATCAAATATGCACGGACACTGTTCTGGCTTGCTCATGGCCCAGATCTAGCAAAGACCGTCCTATTGCCTTCTTTCCATGCGGTATGTGGGCCAGATGAAAAGTTGGATTTGGGCCACCTCTGGGCCACACTAATTTTGCTATGTGGAAATTGTGCAAAGACTTCTGTTTTATTGTGTACAATCCCATGGTTTTTGTTGTCTATGTTATATACAGGCTGTCAGTGGAACTTGAAAGACCATCTCTGATGTCTGTCGGATTTGTAAGGCCTCATATATTAACGGATAGGATGGTGTGAAAATATGGAATAACTAGAGTGTTTCCCCTACTATTATATTGTGCCCCCCAACAGACCCCCCTGCCCCCCTAGAGTGTCAAGTTAATTTTAATTAATTTTATTTTTCTATATAGTGCCAGATCACAACAGAAGTCATTTTAATTAACTTTAGCATAATTTAACTTTAACTTCCTGTTCCTGTCAACCTGCTGTCAGATCCTGTCAATCGGCGGATTTCTGTGTTTTGGTGCTTGGTTTTTGACTACTGTTTTGGCTTGTGATAACTGAACTTGGATTACAGACTGGACATCCTTGTTTCGACCCCTGCCTGATTTAAGATGCCGATAGCAGCATTTACGGACTGGGAAAACGAGAGCTGAGCGGCCCGCCACTCAGCTAGCTAAACAGCTGTTCATTAGCTGTTTAGTCAACATACATTGTCCAGGATCATGGGTCCCAAGAAAGCTCAGCAGACTGAGGAGGAGGACAATATTAAAAGGTCGCTCGACTTCTTGGCGGAAGAGATTTCTGCTGTTAAGCTGCAGCAACAAAACATCCTGGGCCTGCTGGAGGAGGTGAAAGCGCTGCGGATCCAGAACGCCGAGAAGGACAAGAGGCTGGCGTATCTGGAGAGCAGCGTGTCGGACCTGGAACAGTACACCCAGGTGAACAACGTGATCATCACTGGGCTCCACATTAAACCACGATCATATGCTCGGGTGGTGGCCGCGGATGGCAGAGGGGGGCTCAGTGAGCTGGAAGCCGAATCCACGGAGCAACAAGTGGCGGCCTTCCTGCAGTCCAAAGGAATCCAGCTGGACTGTAACACCATAGAGTCCTGCCACCCTCTGCCCGGGAAAAACAGCGACAAACCGGCTGTAATCATGAGGTTTGTGAACAGAAAACACAAGACTGCGCTGCTAAAACAAGGTAGGAAACTGAAAGGAACGAACATTTACATAAACGAGCACCTCACAAAAGAAAACGCAGAAATAGCCAGAAAAGCAAGATACCTGAGAAAGCAGAAAAAGATTCAAAACACCTGGACATCAAACTGTAAAATATACATCAAATTAAATGGATCACCTGCAGAAGCCAAGGTCATTAACATCCGTAACATTATGAAACTGGACAAATATCAATGAATATTATGAACTGGAGTCACAGCAACAAGAGACAATTGTAGGACACTGAAGGATTCTACTCATCTGCTACAAGACATTTAACAACATGAAACAAAAGATCAACAAACAGGAACAACAGGAACTGAAAGTTTTTGAATATACAGATCACAACCCACAGGACATAGAATATGACATAGACCCTGATAATAATTTATTTAGCTCCATCAATAATGACTGTAGTTACTACACGGATGAACAGTTTAACACAATGGGCACATCTGATTTCAATATTTCTATGATCCACTTCAACAGCAGAAGTCTCTATGCCAACTTTAATAACATTAAAGATTACTTACATCAGTTTAAATTAAAATTAAATTAAATTAAATCACCCTTATTGTCATTCAACTGTACAACCAATCATGTACAGTAGAACGAGACTGTGTTTTACCTATCTACTGTGTTAATCACACACACCCCAAGTGCAGAATCAGAGGGCCGCTGCCATGCAAGGCGCCGCCACAAATTTCCCTCCTCTATTCCATTATTGCTGAGCACCAAGCTGGACGGCAGGAAGTTCCACTTTTATATGGTCTTCAGCATGACCTGGCTGGGATTTGAACCCCTGCCTCCCGAGTGTGGGGCGGGTGCTCTACCAACTGAGCCACCACTCCGGTAAAGAGCCAATCTTTACTCCAGTTTAAAGAGCCATTCAATATTGTGGCAATATCAGAGACGTGGCTCAGTGAAGAGAAAGGAGTGGATTTTACCATGGATGGCTATGAATTAAATTATATAAATAGAAAAGTGAAAAAAGGAGGAGGAGTTGCAATTTATGTTGACAAGAGCTTGAAATACAAGGTTGATGAAAATCTGTCAGTAACTGTGGATGATTTATTTGAATGTATTACAATAGAAATCTGTCTGGACAATGTGAAGAATATAGTAGTGAGCTGCGTATATAGAACACCTGGATCAAACATTGACTTATTTAAGGACTGGATGGAAAAAATGTCTGCAAAACTAACTCATAAAGTTATGTTCATCTGTGGGGATTTCAATATAGATCTGATGAACTCAAAACAACATAGTTTGACAGAAGAATTTATCAACACAATGTACAGTATGGGCTTACATCCAACAATTACTGGACCTAGCAGAATCACGTCACACAGTGCCACACTAATAGATAACATATTCACAAAGATTATGGAAAATAATATCAGGAGTGGGCTTTTATTGAATGACATCAGTGACCACCTGCCGATTTTTGTTGTCTATCAATGTGATTATAGGAAGAAAAAGTATACCAAAAATATTAAATATAAAAGAATAAGAACCGAAGAATCTATGTATTTACTGGCAAAGGAATTATTAATACAAGACTGGAAGACAGTTTATGATGAAAATTATATAAATAAAGCACATTATGAATAAAGCATATTATTAGCATGGAAAATTCTTGGAGTTAAAGAGTATTTACCCATGCAGATCTTACACGACCAGGCAGCCTGTAGACAAGCTCAAAAAATAATCAGTGACATGAGCCATGTACTAAACAATGAATATGTGCAGCTGCCCTCAGGGAGGAGATACAGAGTCCCCACGTGCAGCTTCAATAGATACAAGAACTCATTTATCCCAACGTCAGTAAAACTTTTAAACTCAGATAAATAGGTCAGGGACACTGATAACTCCTGTTCTTAATGACTGCTGTTATATATTTATGCATGTATGTACTTGTATTATTTATTGGGTTTTATTTCATTTTTTATGTACTACATCCATTGTGTATGTGTGGATTGTGTGGTTGCAGCACGGGTGTCAAGCCCAAGACAAATTTCCCCTGGAGGGACAATAAAGTTTATCTTATCTTATCTTATCATATGATAAATTTTTACAAATATTTCAATCATTGTACAATAAAAACTGTCCTATAAAACAATACAGTGAAAGACAACAAAACAAAAATATTCCTTGGGTCACCAAGGGGTTAATAAATGCATGTAAAAAGAAGAATACATTATATAAACAATTCATTAAGTACAGAAAGGTGGAGGATGAGATCAAATATAAAAGATAAAAAACAAGCTTACTAATATAATGAGGACTTGTAAGAAGGAATATTACAACAGAATATTAGAGGATAATAAAAATAACTTAAGAGGAATATGGCAATTACTCAATGGGATTATTAGTAACCGATCAAAGAATGCTAATTATCCAGAATATTTTATTGAAAATGGCAATTTGATAAATAATATGGAGGATGTGGTCAGTGGTTTCAATAAATTTTTTGAAAACATTGGTCCTGAATCAGCAAAATCAATAGTGACACCAGAAACAAACAACAGTGGTTCTGTAAATGAAATAGAAGATAGAAATCCAAACACAATCTTTTTGGGTACAGTTACTGAAAAGGAAATTATCGAGACTGTGAGTAAATTTAAGAACAAAAAATCAACGGACTGGAATGAAATTGACATGACAATAGTGAAAAAAGTAATTGAAGGAATTGTTAAGCCACTCACCCACATCTGTAACCTGTCATTTCAAACTGGTACATTTACAGACAAAATGAAAATAGCAAAAGTAATACCTCAATACAAAACAGGAGACAGTCATTGTTTCACAAATTACAGGTCAGTCTCTTTACTCTCACAATTCTCCAAAATACTTGAAAAAATCTTCACGAAGATAATGGATAATTTCATTGAAAAACACAACCTCCTTACAGACAGCCAGTATGGTTTTAGAGCGGACAAATCTGCTTCCTTGGCACTGATCAAACTCATAGAAGAAATTACTAGTTGTATAGATAAAAAAAAAAGTTTGCTGTAGGAGTATTTATAGATTTAAAGAAAGCTTTTGACACCATTGACCACAAAATTCTACTGAGGAAATTGGAAAGGTATGGGATAAGAGGGGTCGGACTGAGTTGGGTGGAAAGTTAGAGAGACAAAATGAGGGGGAAAAAAATCCAGAAAATCACATTGAAGGATTTTTAATGAATTAATTGGTAAATTCCTCGGTAAAATAAGTATTTAGTCACCTACAAACAAGCAAGATTTCTGGCTCTCACAGACCTGTAACTTCTTCTTTAAGAGGCTCCTCTGTCCTCCACTCATTACCTGTATTAATGGCACCTGTTTGAACTCGTTATCAGTATAAAGACAGCTGTCCACAACCTCAAACAGTCAGACTCCAAACTCCACTATGGCCAAGACCAAAGAGCTGTCAAAGGACACCAGAAACAAAATTGTAGACCTGCACCAGGCTGGGAAGACTGAATCTGCAATAGGTAAGCAGCTTGGTGTGAAGAAATCAACTGTGGGAGCAATTATTAGAAAATGGAAGACATACAAGACCACTGATAATCTCCCTTGATCTGAGGCTCCACGCAAGAGCTCACCCCGTGGGGTCAAAATTATCACGAGAACGGTGAGCATACATCCCAGAACCACACGGGGGGACCTAGTGAATGACCTGCAGAGAGCTGGGACCAAAGTAACAAAGGCTACCATCAGTAACACACTACGCCGCTAGAGACTCAAATCCTGCAGTGCCAGACGTGTCCCCCTGCTTAAGCCAGTACATGTCCAGGCCCGTCTGAAGTTTGCTAGAGAGCATTTGGATGATCCAGAAGAGGATTGGGAGAATGTCATATGGTCAGACGAAACCAAAATAGAACTTTATTGTAAAAACTCAACTTGTCGTGTTTGGAGGAGAAAGAACACCATACCTACTGTGAAGCATGGGGTTGGAAACATCATGCTTTGGGGCTGTTTTTCTGCAAAGGGACCAGGACGACTGATCCGTGTAAAGGAAAGAATGAATGGGGCCATGTATCGTGAGATTTTGAGTGAAAACCTCCTTCCATCAGCAAGGGCATTGAAGATGAAACGTGGCTGGGTCTTTCAGCATGACAAAACACACCGCCCGGGCAACGAAGGAGTGGCTTCGTAAGAAGCATTTCAAGGTCCTGGAGTGGCCTAGCCAGTCTCCAGATCTCAACCCCATAGAAAATCTTTGGAGGGAGTTGAAAGTCCATGTTGCCCAGCGACAGCCCCAAAACATCACTGCTGTAGAGGAGATCTGCATGGAGGAATGGGCCAAAATACCAGCAACAGTGTGTGAAAACCTTGTGAAGACTTACAGAAAACGTTTGATCTCTGTCATTGCCAACAAAGGGTATATAACAAAGTATTGAGATGAACTTTTGTTATTGACCAAATACTTATTTTACTGAGGAATTTACCAATTAATTCATTAAAAATCCTTCAATGTGATTTTCTGGAATTTTTTTTTCTCATTTTGTCTCTCATAGTTGAGGTATACCTATGATGAAAATTGGATACCTCTCTCATCTTTTAAGCGGGAGAACTTGCACAATTGGTGGCTGACTAAATACTTTTTTGCCCCACTGTATATATAAATGACATATGCCAAGTGTCAAAATTTCTGAAATTTATTTTGTTTGTGGATGACACAAATATCCTTTGCACTGGTGAGAATTTGCAGCGGGTTTTAGAAGTGGTCACAACTGAAATGAAAAAGTTAACGCAGTGGTTCAACAAAAATAAATTATCTCTAAATCTGAAAAAACAAAGATTATGTTGTTTGGAAATTATAAAATAAATCATGAAATAATGGTAACGATAGATGATACCAGAATAGAAACAGTACAGGAAAATAAGTTTCTGGGGGTGACGCTAGACAGTAAAATCTGCTGGAAACCTCACATCAGTCACATCCGGGCCAAGTTGGCAAAATGTATAGGCATACTGGGGAAGACAAGACACATCTTGGACTATAAATCATTGGTCTTACTGTACAATTCACTGTTTTTACCATATCTTAACTACTGTGTAGAAGTCTGGGGAAACACCTACAAACCAACCTCTACAGTCAATATGCACATTACAAAAAAGAGCTATAAGGATAATAAATAATGTAGGATATAGAGACCATACCAACTCGTTGTTTTTAAAGTCTTATGCCATAAAGTTCATGGATTTAGTTAAATATAAGACAGCACAAGTCATGTACAGGGCAATTAATAATCAACTCCCAACTAATATACAAAAAATATTTTTAAAAAAAGAGACAATGATTATAATTTGAGAAGAGACTTAAACTTTACAAAACCTAAGGTACGAACAACTAAGAAAATTATGTGCATATCTGTCTGTGGGGTGGATTTGTGGAACAATCTGGAGCTGGAACTAAAACTATGTACAAAGAGAAATCAATTCAAAAATAGGTATAAACATTATTTGCTAAAAGGATATATGTTAGAGGGGTAGTATTAATATGTACGATGCATTAAGCTCACTCTGGGACACGATGGTGCTCTGTGTTGTTTGGGGCTGGATATAGATGTATGGACCGTATGTATGTAGAGATGGATGGGTGTCAGTGTTGATATGTATAAAATATAGTTAATTGTCTACTTGGGGTCTTAATTGAGGTACCAGGTACTATATATTTCACATGGGTTGTATTTAGGGAAAAGAGGAGTTGGAGTAAATAAGTGTTAGCTTCTTCCTTTTCCCTTTCGAGCACTGTATACTGTCACTTTTATTGCACTTGTCATTTGTTGTTTTTTTTTTGTTGCTTTTTTGTTCAAAATAAAGTATCTATCTATCGATCTATCTATCTAAGATGCATTCACTATAGAACAAGTCTTTACCTTGTCCTTTTATTAAACAAACAAAATATCCTTATGTCATTTACAGTATCTTATTTACACAACAGCAGCTCATTTCTGTCTCTTCTCCTCTGTGCGTACGTAACATGCGCTCGCACAATAGAGCTGCAACGATCAATGTCATCAACAACGTCGATCATAAAAATTTGTCGACAGATTTTTATTGTTGATGAATTGTTTAATTTTAAAGTTTATATGCATGCTGTGGAAATGTCCAGTTTAACTGTTCCAGCGAAGGAGAGGAGTGCATCATGGCGACACAGAAGAGAGAAAATCACGGAGAAGAAGAGGCCAAAACTTCCCAAAGTATGGGAGCATTTTGGGAGCATTCTGGACTGTGTAAAATCAGAATCTAGATTATTATGTGAATCTACCCCCCCCCCCAACACCCCTAGCGAGTGGGTTTTGTCTTTTCAGCTGGGGTTGGTTAAAATGGGGGGAATGCACTGGAATGCATTTGTGTCAGGTCAGGCATTGGCTTGCTTGCTACCGGATAACCATGAAAACCGGTACTACCTGTCTCATGGGTTGGGCTGTCAGCGACTCAACCGGCATCCCTGCCCTTCCGAGGGCGTGGAGGGTGAAACAGGGCATCCTGGCAGAACTAAAAACAACATCTGTCACAGGTCTGTGGTGGACCACTCCCAGTTACACAGGGTGAGACTGGACATCCTGGCAGATAAACACATCTGTCACAAGGTCTGTGGTGGACTGTGCCAGTCGGTGCATTGTGACATGCACTACACAAAGAGCAGAGATAAACAAACCTATCATCTGGTCAGTCACTGCAACAGATACTGGAGTCAGTTTGTCTTGGCATGTCCTTGCCACTGATAATACCTGTATCTGCGAAGAATGTGCTGCTAGTCCAGCAAAAGCTAGCAGTACTCAAATACTTTGCAAGCAGTTTCATGAAATGGTCAATCAGAAAGCAACTCATATCAGCTCGGACGTCGCCCGGGCTTACAAGGTCCACGCTGATCTGTTCACACTCCGACAGGCAGTGAAAAGTAAGCTAGGAGCAAGAAGACAAAAGAAGAGGAAAACAGCAACCTTGTGTGTAGCAGAATGGGATGTACGCACTCTGTTGGACAGAACAACATCACAGCACCCAGAAAGACAGGCCATGCTTGTGGCCCTGGAAATGAACAGGTACAATGTAGACATAGCTGCACTTAGTGAAACAAGATTGCCTGGATATGACAGCTTGGAAGACCATGGGTACATCTTCTTTTGGAGTGGGAGATCAACTCAAGAAAGGAGAGAAGAAGGAGTGGGCTTTGCAGTTAGAAAGGAGATAGCAGCAATGCTTGATGAGGAACCGGTGTCAATCAACAACAGGATAATGACTATGAGACTCCCACTACAGTGGAAGATGTATGCCACACTCATCAGTGTATATGCCCCAACAATGACCAACACAGAGGAGGTGAAGGAAGAGTTCTACAGTGATTTACGTGAGACTATCAGACGTGTACCGACTGATGACAGGCTGATACTCATTGGCGATTTTAATGCCAGAGTTGGTTCAGACACTGAGAAATGGAAAGGAGTGCTAGGCAGTCATGGAGTAGGCAAGTGCAATGCTAATGGAGAACTTCTACTTGCACTATGTTCAGAGTACAATCTTGTGATAACCAACACTCTATTTAAGCACAAGGACACACACAAGAAGACATAGATGCACCCAAGATCCAAGCACTGGCACTTATTAGACTATGTCATAGTCAGGCAGAGAGACATAAGGGATGTATTGGACACCAGAGCAATGAGAGGCGCGGATTGTAGTACTGATCATGTTATGCTGAGATCTAGATTAAGGATTTGCAGACAAAAACAGCACTGCAGGACGGGTGCGAAGCCACCACGGAAGCTAAACACTAGCGCACTGAAAGGCCAAAAGAAGCAGGAAGAACTTACACAGGAAATGGATGAAAACTTGAAAGACTGGGACAGCAACAACTCAGAGAATGAAGGATAGGGTGTATCAGACTGCGAGTGATGTATTAGGCTACCCTGAGAGGAAACATCAAGATTGGTTTGATGAGCATGATGAACACATGAAGAAACTACTAGAAGCGAGGAATACAGCTAGGCAGGAAAACCTACAGTGTAACACAAGGTCGACGAAGATGAAATCTGTATCTCTGTATCTCCTCCACAGAGTCCCCACGTGCAGCTTCAATAGATACAAGAACTCATTTATCCCGACGTCAGTAAAACTTTTAAACTCAGATAAAAAGGTCAGGGACACTTATAACTCCTGTTCTTAATGACTGCTGTTATATATTTATGTATGTATGTACTTGTATTGTTTATTGGGTTTTATTTCATTTATTATGTACTACATCCATTGTGTATGTGTGGATTGTGTGGTTGCAGCACGGGTGACAAGCCCAAGACAAATTTCCCCTTGAAGGACAATAAAGTTTATCTTATCTTATCTTATCTTAAATACTCAAGAGGCTCAGAGTGAGCTACAGAAGTACCCCAGAGAGATGAAGTCCAACTGGTGGGATGAAAAAGCGGAGAAACTTCAAACTGCAGCAGACAGGAAGGACATGAAAACATTCTTCACAGGTTTGAGAGAAATCTATGGCCCTAAACCAAGAGGATTGATCCAACTAAAGGCTCTGGATGGTGAAACGGTTTTGCAGGAGAAAGACAAGATCTTGGACAGATTTGCAGACCACTTTGACCAACTACTAAACAACCCTGGAGATCTCACTGAAGAGGCTAAAAAAGCTCTAGTGCAGTGACAAGCTGTATCAAGTCTGGATGAACCACCAAATTTTGATGAACTAATGGCAGCTATCAGGACAACACAGGATGGTAAAGCTCCAGGAAGGGATGGAATTCCAGCAGAAGTGTGGAAATTTGGTGGTGTTCAGCTGACCAACTGCCTGCACAAGCTCATCCAAGAGATATGGGATGCCCAGAAAGTACCTCAAGACTGGAAGGATGCAAGTATTGTACCTTTGTTCAAGAAAGGTGACAGGAAAGATTGTGGAAATTACCGAGGTATATCACTGCTAGCCACTGTTGGTAAGATTCTCTCATGTGTACTACTTAACAGACTCAGTGAACACATCTCAAAGCTTGGATGACTTGTAATTTCCTGCTATTAAATTCAGATAAGACTGAAGTCATTCTTGTTGGTCCAAAAAACCTTAGAAATTCCTTTCCAAATCAAACTTTCAGTTTGGATGCAGTTACTCTTTCTCTTAATAGCTCTGTGAGGAACCTTGGAGTTATTTTTGATCAGGATTTGTCCTTCAATTCACATATTAAATTTGTTTCTAAGACTGCCTTCTATCATTTGCGTAATATTGCCAAGATTAGGAGCATCTTGTCTCAGAGTGATGCTGAGAAGCTGATCCACGCTTTTGTTAGCTTGAGATTAGATTATTGTAATTCTTTATTATCAGGCTGTCCTAAAACATCTTTAAAAAGTCTTCAGCTGATCCAAAATGCTGCAGCAAGAGTTTTAACAGGTACTAGAAAGAGAGATCATATCTCTCCGGTTCTGGCCTCCCTTCATTGGCTTCCCATAGAGTTTAGAATTAAGTTTAAAATCCTTCTTCTTACTTACAAAGCTCTAAACAATCAGGCTCCTTTTTATTTAAAAGATCTGATACTACCGTATTATCCTAACAGAGCACTACGCTCCCAAAATGCAGGATTACTTGTAATACCTAGAATCTCCAAAAGTACAATGGGAGGCAGAGCCTTCAGTTATCAAGCTCCTCTCCTGTGGAATCAGCTGCCAATCTGGATTCGGGAGTCAGACTCGATCTCTGTTTTTAAGAATAGGGCTAAAACCTACCTTTTTGATCTAGCCTACAATTAGGGAGGGATCATGTGTTTCTGAACCCTCCCTTAGTTATGCTGCTAATAGGTTTAGTCAGCCGGGGGACCTCCAGTAATGCACTGGGCCTCACTCCTTTCCTCACTCTCTATGAAATATTTTTTTTTTTGCTGGTCATTAACATTTGTTTGTTCTCTCCCATAGATTGAGTCCCCATCGTGCTGTTTGCTCTCTACATGTCTGTTCTTTTCTTCTTCTCTATCCCCTCACCCCCCAGCCAGTCGCAGCAGATGACTGCCCCTCCCTGAGCCTGGTTCTGCTGGAGGTTTCTTCCTGTTAAAAGGGAGTTTTTCCTCTCCACCGTCGCCAAGTGCTTGCTCACAGGGGATCGCCTGATTGCTGGGGTCTTTCTGCAACTGTGGGGGTCCCCCCTACAGTTGATAGTGCTATGAGATGACTGTTGTTGTGAAATGGTGCTATATAAATAAAGTTGAATTGAATTGAATTGAATCTCGCAGAATATACTACCGGAAACCCAGTGCGGCTTTAGAAGTGGAAGAAGCACAATGGACATGATTTTCTGCTTGAAACAGGTTCAAGAAAAGTGTATCGAACAGAACATGCCGCTTTATGTAGTCTTCATAGACTTCAGTAAAGCCTTCGATACTGTTTCGCGAGAAGGACTTTGGCAGGTACTCAAGAAATATGGTTGTACAGAGAAGTTTGTCAGCCTGATCGAGGCACTCCATACAGATATGCAAGCAAATGTGGCTATGAGTGGTTCAGTATCTAAAGACTTTTCAGTAAGCAACGGGGTGAAACAAGGTTGTGTGCTGGCACCAACGCTCTTCTCGCTATATCTGGTAGCCATGCTTGAGGTGGCCTTCAAAGACACTTCAGAAGGAGTATACATTCAAACAAGCAAAGAAGCAGACTTGTTCAATGTGGCACAGTTTAAAGCCAAGAGTAAGACATCGATAAAGGTAGTAAGAGAAATGCTCTTTGCAGACGGCAGTGCTCTAGGTGCACACAGTGTGGAAGATATGCAATCTTTAGTGGAGAAATTTGCAAGAGCAGCTAGCCAATTCAGCCTCCAAATCAACATCAAGAAGACAGAGTGCCATTATCAACCACCAAAGTTCCAGTTATCAACATCACTACCAGAAGAGATCAGCATTGGTACAGAGCCACTAGTCAAGTGCAAGACTTTCAAGTACCTAGGGAGTGCTGTTTCAGAGAATGCTAGGCTGGAGGATGAACTATCTCTCAGAATGGGAAGAGCGAGCAGGATGAACTATCTCTCAGAATGGGAAGAGCGAGCGCTGTGTTTGGAAACTTGACTGTGGAACAATCGACGTGTCTATCCATGTGAAATGCAAAGTGTACAGAGCGACAGTACTGGTTACTCTATTGTATGGTGCTGAAAGTTGGACTGTCTACAGAGTGCAGGTGAAGAAACTCCATGCGTACATGATGAGACACCTCCGAGCCATAATGAACATCTCATGGAAAGACAAGATTACCAACAAAAAAGTGTTGAAACGAGCTGGTCTACCATCAATGGAGGACATGCTAATACAGATGAGCCTGAGATGGCTTGGACATGTTGAGAGAATGAACCACCAGCATCTCCCTCGGCAGTTACTCTACTCACAGTTATGCGAGGGCAAACGCGATCAGGGTAGACCAAGGCTCAGATTTAAAGACACTGTAAAAAGAAACTTGAAGAAGTTGGACATTGACAGGAGTTCCTGGCAGCGGAAGGCTAAAGACAAAGCTGTGTGGAGGAATCTGATCAGACCTAAATGAAACAGTCATTGTCGCCCACGACAGACTGCTATGATGATGATGATGATGATGTTCTTTTTCTTCTCCTGAGCCTTCTCCCAGGGTCACCGGTGTGGAGCCTATCCCAGTCGCTGTGCTGGAGGTCCTGGGTTCGGGGTTGGAGGTCGTTATTGGGGCTGCGCCGACCCAATCGGGGTCGATCGCAGTTGCTATTCCAGCCCAATCGGGGTCCGTCGTGGGTGCTGCGCTGATCCGGTCGGGGTCCCATGGGGGTGCAGTGCTGGTTTGGTCCAAGGTCGGTGAGGGAGCTGCAGATCCTGTGCCACCTGACACTGGACTGGCTCATCATCATCATCCTCATAATCATCATCCCAGTTCATCTCCACCGGAGGCCGTTGGGGCTCCTAATACTCGGCCCGGCTCTCCCTCGTTTTCCCACTCTCCAGGGAGGCCGTCTTCAATTTCTCCCCTACGGTTCTGGTGGCTGAGTGATACGGGTCAGCCGCCTGATGACCTGTTTCGCCGGTTTGGCGTTCTGTGTCGGCCACCCGACAAACTTTCATATCCGTTCAGCAACCTGGCTCGGCCACCAGAAGAAATGTGTTTCCTGGCATGGGACTGGGGTAGGCCACCCGAACTGTTCCTTTTCCCCCTGCCAGCGATAAGGATGCTAGACGCAGGGCGGCCCCGCGAACTTTCGGCCTTCATGCCGTGGGGTTTAAACTGCCTTCATCCCTGAGTTGCATTTCTGTCCTCCTGTAACCTTTTGGGATGTGCGAGGGCCTTACGTATGAATTCTATATGTTTGAAATGGTATATGTCACCGCTTCCTAGCGGGTGTTTTTGTTCTTCTGTTTAAATGTGCATTCGTTGCCTGTACAGTTTGTGTGTATGGAGTTAAACTGCAGGGTTTCAACATACAGTATGTAGTGGGGTTTTTTTCCTCTCCCCCCTTTCCTTGGTTAGGGGATGATGTGTTTTTCCTTTGTAACTATGTATCTTGGTCATTGACCCGAGTTTCTGTTCATGGCCGATGGGCTTAGTGTCCCTTGTTTTGGGTGTATTATCCCGCCTGTGGGTATTTTATGGGGTATTTTTGTGGTTTTTTTCTCCCACGGTGTAATTGCCCCATTTGTTCCCTGTATCCATCTTGTTTTGGTTTTTTTTCTTTTCTTCTCCTCTCTTGCTGGCTCTCACCCTCCAGGCCTGTGCCCCCATCCGCCCACCCTGGGGGGGAGGCTGGGGTGTCATAGGGTGCGTATAGTTCGCCCTCGGGGGGGGAGGTACTGTTATGGTTCGAGCGCTGATCTCGTCCGCGCTCGAGCCATGCACCATTCCTGGCCATCTGGCGGCTGTGTGCCCCTTTTGCTCTCCGAGCTTTTATTGTGACAGCGCTCGGAGGGGCTTCCGGCTGTCAAAGCTGTCAGCTGTGTCACATTTCGCCTCATCAGCGGCCCCCTACTTAACCCTAGAGCACTATCGCCGGGTGATTTTCACCCGAGCAAATGTATTTACATGATTTTCAATATGCTGCATTTTTCTGAGTGTCAAGGGTCCCTGGGTAGCTTCACCATTGTTTTTGACATCTTTGAAGGTGTGGGTGTTTCCCCACCCCAAAGCCCAATTTTTCCTACAGCCATGCTTTTGGGTGATTTTCACCCGGCAATAGTGAAAGAGGGTAAAGTACGTTTTGGGTGGATTTCACCCAGTGATAGTGTTAGTGTATAAAATCAGAACACTTTCGCTATAAAAAGTAACACCATCACTTTCGCCGGGTAATTTTTACCCAATATTATATATCCAACAAAAAGTACTTGTCATAAAAAATAGATCAAAATATGACAACACATGATAAATTAGAGTGGTTTTCTTTTATTTTCAACTGTGGCATGTGTAACAAAATAAAAAAAAAATGTCATAGGAGGACATGCTTTACTGAAAAATTAGGAATTCATGAACAAAAAATTTCTAAAAAAAAAAAATAATGATCCTGGAAACTTGGTCTTTGGTCCACCCATTCCTGGGACATTTGAGACTGCTTGTAAGGAATAGGTCAGTAAAAGTGGTCCTGGAATTTGCATGCTATCCTTATTTAGTGCGGTGGTTATGAATAAATATCACAAAGTGGTGATTTCAAAGGGAAATCATATGGTGAAAACAATATTTTAGTCAACTGGTCATTTTTACCCACTCAAAAAATACCATTTTTTGTTCCTCTCTCCTGCAGCTGTTGGCGTGTCCAGGAGTCTGTGCCTTCACCAGGGAAGTCTCACATGTCCCAGGAATGGGTGGACCAAAGACCAAGTTTCCAGTATCATTATTATTTTTTTTTTTAGGAATTTTTTGTTCATGAATTCCTAATTTTTCAGTAATTTTGGAGTATTTTATGGGGGTCCTCCTATGACATTTTTTTTCATTTTGTTACACATGCCACAGTTGAAAATAAAAGAAAACCACTCTAATTTATCATGTGTTGTCATATTTTGATCTATTTTTTATGACAAGTACTTTTTGTTGGATATATTATATCGGGTAAAAATTACCCGGCGAAAGTGATGGTGTTACATTTTATAGTGAAAGTGTTCTGGGGTTAAGAGGGCAGTTGGGAGCGAAATGTGCGGCAGTCTCGTCAAGAACCTGTTCACGGTCAGACGTTATTGGAGCATCCCTTTGTTCATTCGTCGACCATTCCTCTTCTGTGACTGTAAGTGTGTTATCTTATGTTCCCGTTATTCCCTGTCTTCAATGGTTATTGTCACAGCGTGTTTTAGCCCCCCGTGGCTGGTTATTCTGTCCCTTTTCCTGTTCCTTTAATAAACTGTGCAAACTCACCGATGACTTGTGGCGTCTTATGATGGCTCGCAAGGGCCATCCATGACAATTACTCTGTTTAATGTCCTCATCCAAACCATTCCACAAAATCACCCCTCTGTCATGAACGGCCCTCCGGGGCAGAAGGACAGGCCCAGGCGCTGAACTGCCGTTAGTGTAATTTATTGAAAAAACAACAAACATAAGGTAAAACACTGTGCTCAAAAAAACAAAGTATACCGAGGGAGAATAACTTACAATGGTTGTGCGCCAGAGCGAGGCAGGGCTTCTGGCGGAGGTGAGGATAAGTCCAAACAATAACGCGGCAAACTGAACAGAAAATGGAGCCCTTAAATAGGGATAAACCCCATTAACAGAACTGACAACAGATGTGGGTGCCTGAACGAGCAGGAGAAGGTGAGGATACATAATTGGAATCAGGAAGTTAAAACTGGCAGCTGACAGGGCACACCCACACGAAGCTTTACGTCCCTGACAGCTGTCAACGATGGGAGGTTGATACTAGGAAGAATAAAATAACATATTCAAGTGTAAATATAAATAAATATAGAAATAAAAAAATAAAGCACTGCATAAACAAGAAAATGGCAAACAGAACATTAATACATAGACCCAAAAAATGCAACAGGAAAATATAATTACAGAGGAAAGGCCACAAAGCTGAGTCTGGCAAAAAGTCCAGAACTCAGCTCGTGATAGAGCCCCCCTCTCAAGGGGTTGGGCCCCAGACACCCCAGGGCAACACCAAAAGAAAAAAAAAGAGCCCCCCCCCCCCAAAAGGGCACAACAATAACCCACCCAAGGTGGGTGGTGGGGAGAACAGGCTAGGAGGGAACGAAACAAAAACCCCGCTCAGGACCCACACCAGTCAATAACAATGGATTAGGCCCCCTGGGCCAAGAAGCTGGAGAGTTCAGGGGGGCGACCAAAGTCCCAGGCCTGGCGGATGGCGAGCTGGAATGAGTCATGTGGCCTGCCGGAGAACACTGGCCACCTGACCAAACGGTCCAGTCCGTCAGCCGGTCGACCAGGATTTTTCAGCCACCCGAACAGCGAGGGTGGCCCAGGGGATGGCTGCCCAGCAGGAGGAGCCGGAGGAACCAGGACGGCATCTGGTGCTGGAGGGGGAACCACAATGGTGTCTGGCAGCGGAGGGGGAACCACGACGGCGTCTCTCAGTGGAGAAGGAGCCACAACGGCATCTGGCAGTGGAGGAGGAACCACGACGGCATCTAGCAATGAGGGAGAGGGGACCACGACGGTGTTTGGTGGCAGTGGTGGACCCACGACGGCCTTGGTCTGGCCAGCAGCACCCTTGGTGGTCCCAGACTGGGACATAATAGCACCTGCGGTGGCTCTGGGCTAGAGCATTGCAGCACCAGTGCTGGCTCTGGGCTAGAGCGTAGCAGCACCCGCGGTGGTTCCGGGCCGGAGCGTAGCAGCACCCGCGGTGGTTCCGGGCCGGAGCATAGCAGCACCCGCGGTGGCTCCGGGCTGGAGCATTGCAGCACCCGCGGTGGGCCGGGGCTAGTAAAATGCTGCACCCTCGGTGGACCTGGATTTGGCCAATGCTGCACCCACGGTGGAACCAGGGCTGGGGCGTACTGTCCGAGGCAGACTCATACTGGAGCGCAGCACCCATGTTGGCTTTAGGCTAGGGCGCCACACCCACGACAGTCCCTGACTGGGACAAAGCACCCACGGCAATCCGGGCTGTGGAGAAGGAATGCAGACGACAGCCTCAGGCAGAGGAGGAGCAGCACCCACGGAGGTCCCGGGCTGGGACAGAGCACCCACAACAACCTCCACTGTGGGGGAAGCTGGACCCTTGGCGACCTCTGGCAGCGAACCTGGACTCACGGAGACCTCTGGCACCTCTGGAACATTCCCGGTGATCCTGGAAGAAAGCTCAGACGAAACACACAGAGCAGGATCAGGTTCACCGGCAGTGGCAGAGCCCGACGAGGCAGGCCCAGGTGCAGCAGGTGGCTGCTCCCGGCTCTCCTCACCAAGAGTCAGGCAAGATCTCTTCAAAACTGACACAAGAAAAACAAAAGAGAGCACTTGCCTGAGCTCGAGCTCCACCGCCGTCCAGGACTCCGTCAATCCAGACAACATCTCGGGCCCGGTCCTTTGGAGGTCCAGCTCCATCTCTATCTCTGCCGCAGTGGTCTTCGCAGCAGGGATGATGGTGGATGCAGTCTTGGAGCCCCCAGGCAAAGTGACCCACGCTGGTGGCTCATCCGGCATGGCAGCTGGGGGTCGGCTCACTGTTGCCACTGGAACTTGGTTCTCCAGGGCCACAGACTCCTCCCACGTCTGGCGGCTCAATCCCAGGGTCAGCTGACACTCAAGCCCCTTTTCCACTAATACCAGTTCGGTACGGTCTGGTACAGTACGCTTTGTAGGCTTTTCCATTAGGGACTGTAACGGTAACGGTCCCAATTTTTCGGACCTGCTGAATTGGGGTTTGAAGCGTAGCATACCAATACAAAAATGTAACGTAAAAACAATGCAGGCTACTGATTGGTCCGGGTGTAACGTCATGAGAGGGGCATTTGAGGCCAACCTTACAGAATCGCAAGCCGCCATTTGTCCATAAGCCAGCCAGCAAGCGATATAATATAAACAACAATGATAGAATGGCTTCACAGAAATCAACACTGTGGTCCAGCAAAGTTTTCTGTGCATTTTGATTGATAAGAGAATCCAGAGGGAAGTAGACGGCGCCACCCGAACTGAATGTACGGCTGCAGGAGCACCCAACTTCAGCAGTTGAAGCCGTGATATTAGGATGTGATATGATGTGATATTATGCATATTTTACATTATTTATCCCAGCAGTGGAAAGTTCACTTTGGACAGACAACCACGTTGTTGCTCGTGTTCAAATGATGAGCTAGCTGTACTGTACCATACTGTACAGGGCCAAAGTGACACTAGCGGAAAGGGGCCAAAGGAGACACGGAGAGGGCAGGTGAGGATTTATCAATTGCAGCAGGTGGGGAGAGCCCAGGGGACTGCACACCCCGAGTCTCCCTACCGGGAATCAGGCAAGGCATGTCATCATAAATTGAAGAGAAAATAAAATGACACTTGCCTGTTTTCCCATGTTTGGTGTTGCCTGCTGCAGTGGGTGGACAGTCATCCCTCTCCGTGGCTATGGTGTATATGGGTCCCTTTGTGGATTGTGGAGGAGCCGCCCCTGTAGTCACGGAAGCGGACGTAACATGGGAACCATTTGAGGACCTCTCGGCAGCAGGAGAGGACACCGAAGTAGGGCGAGGAACAGTAACTGCAGGCCCAGGAGAAGCTGATGATTCAGCCGGAGAAGGGGGGGGGGTGCACTGCTGAGGAGGGCTCCTGCTTCGGTGTTGAAGAATTGGCTGTCAGAGAAGGAAGAGGATTCCTCCAGTGGTCCAGAGCAGGATGACGGCACCGCCGTGGAGCTGGCGGCACACATGCTGGAGGTAGGGCTGGTGAGCCGGGAGAGGAGGCGGACATCTGTGGGGGAGAACGCCTCCGCGACGGCTTCGTTTCAGCGGGAGGCGACCCCATTACCCCATTACCAGCCCAGGGAACGACCGCTGGAATGTGGAGACCACGGATAGCAGTTCTGTGTGCTGAGGATATTTCCACAAACCGGGATGCGCCTCCACGATGCCCACAGCTCCGTTCACACTTTCCCAGGCCCTTTTGGGTCCCCGGGCGGAGAGAGCTTCATCCACAAAGCTTTGGATGAAGTCTGCTGCCCACATTTCCTCCAGGCTCGGGGACCCCGCTGCCAATCTCCCTCTATTTGCATGAGGTCGGTGAGCCGGTGACATGATGAGCTCCAGTGAATGGGTGAGTGAAAAACAAAAAGCAGAAAAAAGCAAACAACACTAACGACAGCAGCTGGGTCTTAAGCTGGACACGTTATTCTGTCATGTGTAATTTATTGAAAAAACAACAAACATAAGGTAAAACACAGTGCTCACAAAAACAAAGTATACCGAGTGAGAATAACTTACAATGGTTGTGCGCCAGAGCAAGGCAAGGCTTCTGGCGGAGGCGAGGATAAGTCCAAACAATACAATACCTGCTGAGAGGTGCAGAAGTCTCATTGACAGTTACAGAAATGGTTTGATTGCAGTGATTGCCTCAAAAGGTTGTGCAACAAAATATTAAGTTAAGGGTACCATCATTTTTGTCCAGGCCTGTTTCATGAGTTTGTTTTTTAAAATAATTCTGTTGAACCACAATTCAAAAGCATTGTCTGATTTTCATTGGTTAATTTTCATAGAATTTTTATTTATTACCACTTTTGTCAGATTCAAGTTATTTCTGTGACCATTGTGGGTTTTTCTTTCATTAACAGAGGGGTACCAACAATTTTGTCCACGTGTTTATATAATGTATTTACTTGAACCCGTCTGTGCTCTGAATCAGCCACAAATTTCTTCACAGTATGATGCACGCACTTAAATTTTTGTGAAACATCTGTTTTCATACCTTGTCCAAGGCATTGTACTATTTGACACTTTTCAGCAGCAGAGAGATCCTTTTTCTTTCCCATATCGCTTGAAACTTGTGGCATGCTTAATAATGTGGAACACCCTTCTTAAGTAGTTTTCCTTTAATTGGGCTCCCCTCGCAAACTAATTACGACAGGTGTGTGAGATTGATATCAGTGATCCAAAGAGCCCTGAGACAAAATACCATCCATGAGTTTAATTGAAAAACAAGAAAACGAATGTTTATGACACCAAAATCCTATTTTCATAATAATTTGGAATGTAGTGTAGGAACCATTAGGATCCTAGCTCTAATTTAAAAGATAATAGTTAAATTAGAGCTGAAGTTCAATGTCCAAGGTTAAAAACAGCAAGCATAAAATGTGTGAAAGTAACACTATAAATGAAAAAAGTCTGAGATCTACGACTCATCAACAAGCTTTCACGCTAAAGCCAGCTCTGAACATAAAACCTTGGGCTTGCATCCTGGGTGGGGACTGAATCATCAGTTGTAGCTCCTCTCCGTTCAGAGGCTTGACTGAGTAATTATTTTCCTAAGGCAGTGGTTCCAAACTTTTTTTCGTCTCACAGCCTGGAAAGAAGCTATTTTTTTCCCTGACTGGTGGGTGGGGGGTGAGTTTAAAAATGAACTGAAAATATCAACAAAACAAAGAGTTAAAAAAAAAAATCACCCAAGAACTATTCCACACCGCTCGTTGTGTCGGTCCCAACCCGGAGCCATGCATGGCATCTGGTTAACCCCCAGGGAATCTCAATATGACTCAAATTCTTTTGAAAGCAAAGGTTGCTTGTAGGTTTGAAGTTCAAGATTCACATTAATTAGTGATGACAGGTGTGTGTCAAGATGCACAAATAGACACAACAGGGAGGAAGTCAGGTGCGGAAAGAGAGAGAATAGTCAGTAATTTTTCCAAACAAAATACAGACTTTGATAATACAGAGGAACAGAATGTTAATTTTTTTCTGCCTGGTACCGAGTGGCCTGCGGATCAGTGGTTGGGGACCACTGTCTGAAGCTATAGTTTTACTTGAAAACAATTCCTGGATGCTCACCACAACAGAGCAAATACAAGTTTTGCAATATAATTTCTCCATATCACGAAGCACAATATATATTTACTGCACAGGCTGTTCTTTAAAATTTGATCATACTTTTGTCTTTTTATACAGCGTATAAATATCTGCATAGCAAAATAAAATGGAAGCTCACCTTAGAGAAAGTTCTTCAAAACAACATGTAACTGATGAAAGTACATTTTTTGCCTCCCTTAACAAAGCTCACATTATCAGTAATCAAGTTTACCCACATTACCCACATCACGATTAATCTTTTGGAATGTTGGGTTAATAGCAACTAATAACGAGCTAATCATGTGTTTTCCATACAGATGCAGTGTACCTTAAGTTGTTAATTTTTAAAGTTTGTCATACTGCTATGAACATGGGAGTGGACAAATATGCTTGCTTGTCTTAACCTGCAGGTTTATAAAAGCTCTCAACATATCCAAAATGGCAAAAACTAACGTCACTGCAACACAACTCAGCATCCAACCAGCCAGCAGCCACAAAAGGACCTTGTTCTTTCTCCCATAGCAAACATCCACAATTTTTAAGCAGATCAACACAAAACCATGGACCTTGTCTGTCACAACAGTCACAATTTCCCCTTCAGCAGAAAAAATTGCAAACATAAACAACTATCTCGCCCGTGATGACACCCCCCGCCCCACCCCCCGTGCTGCAGAAACAGCAGGGGAGTGAAAGGACATTACAAACACAGCTTGAGAATTTTTTTTTTTTTTTTGGACTGGTACTCAACAACAGTTGGACCCAAAGCTATGAGGATGAAAACAGCCGAATTTCTGTCCGTGTCAGCTGCTGGAGGTCAGCTACAACTCAGCAAATAACTACTAGCCTATTTGTGCCAGCTTCCACAGAAGAAGAACAACCCAACATGCAGGTGAAGTTTTGGAGGAGGCTGTAACAATTCTCCAGGTGAGAGCTCCGACAGATAACGGTGTAAACTTAAACATGACAGTGCTTTGGGGATTTCTTTGGCTGTAATCCAGTTTGTTTGACTTCGCAATGTCTGCATGGCGTGCACAGTGTCTGTGGCCAGAGCGTATGGGGAGCCGCTACGCCAAAAAGTATTGTTTGCACTTTCTGCTGTTAACTGCCATTAATCATGATCACAAAATTTGTCGCCGTTAATGGGGGCAAAGCGTTAACGGGCGATTAACACGATAATGCCAACACCACTAGTTGAAACATTTCCACACATAGTTAATTCTTGGCGGTCTAATAACAAGCAGAAGTAGAATTTGTTGTTCATTTTCCTTTTTTAATGTGTCTACATAAAAAAGCCCCTCGCTCTTATTTTGAAGGTTTACAGGACTTAATGGTAGCTCTTATTTAGACTTGAATAGTGCAGAGTCAGACTGCACAGCAAACATGGCTGCACGGTGGCGCAGTGGTTTAGCACTGTGGCAGCACAGTTTTACCCTCGGCCGGGGGATCGCGGGGATCATGAGATCGTGGGTTCGATCCCAGCCCCCGACCAACAGTGAGCTGTGTGGAGTTTGCATGTTCTCCCCGTGTTGCGCGGGTTTACTCCGGGATTTCTCCGGTTTCCTCCTGCACACCAAAAACATGTAGGTTTAGGGCGCTCGCGCACGCAGCGACCAGCAGCCGGTGGCTTGTCACCAGCCTGCAAACCAAATCTACCTACGGGTACAAATAAGTAACAAAAAAAAAAAAAAAACATACTACAGTAGTTGGTAATCTTTTGCTTCATCTGGCTCCTCCGTTTCATGTGCTTAGAGACGGAGCTGCTTTGATTCTGCTGGTCAGGCCGTTTCTCTCTGCCCCCAGAATTTGCCACAGTTTCTCAGGTGTAACATGAGTGAGACATTCTCTGTAAGCAGCAGGTTCAGGTGGTGGGGTGGTGGACACTTTGGACAGTCCGAACGTGGACTCATAAGTCACTGTCATAAACTATTTATAACATGAAAGTAAGGCTGGGGAATATACCAAATATAATCGTTTTATCAGTACACTTGGCTACCTCCAATACATAAAATTGATGTATCGTGCATATTCGAGTATTTGTCATGTCAATATGAGCAGTGACTTCATGCTCTTCCCAGCTGCCACTGCTGAGCAGTGCTGAGCACTCAGCGTGGCTGCCCCACCCATGAGTGTAGTGCATGAGCAGTGCATGCACTACACTGCAGCAAGCAGAGACAAAAAGGAAGATTACAGAATAAAAGTAAGCCCACCTTAAGCATAGGAAATGGGGGAGCCAGGAGAAGACAAGCATTTCCAGTCTGCACTCTGGAAAAATAAAGAAATGACGGAATACACACATAAAAAAACAAAAATAAGCAACAAATTATACTTCTGTCACTTATTAGACCGCCAAGTATTAACTATGTGTGGGAAACTGAAACATTTCTGCCCATGTGGACACACTTGATTACTTGATAATGTCAGTTCTGTTAAGCAAAGGAAAAAAGACACTTTGCTCAGTTACATCTTATTCTGAAGAATTTGATTTTGCATACCCAACATGATATTGCAATGCCCAACACACCACAATTTCCCCAGAGGCTCCAAATTTTATCCTTGGGGATTTTAACCATGTTTCTTTAAAGAAGACACTTAAAAACTTTTATCATTATGTCTCCTGCCCAACCAGGCGAAAATAGACATTGGACCTGTGCTATGGATCCATAGAGAGGGACTATAAATCGCTTCCCCTTCCTCCTTTAGGATCCTCAGATCACAACTGTGTACATTTGCTGCCCACATATAAAACTGCTCTCAGAAGAGACAAGGCGAAGACCAGAGACATAAACGTGTGGACAGAGGATTCAGTGCACTGCCTCCAGGAATGCTTTAACTGTACAGACTGGGAGATGTTCACACTGTCCTGCGGAGATGATTTGGACTCTTTAGTAGACGTCACATGCTCATACATGGCTTTCTGCAGAGACATGATCGTTCCACGTAAACGAGTCAAAATATATCCCAACAACAAGCCATGGGTTACAAAATCAGTTAAATCCTGCTTACAGAGGAAAGCACTTGCCTTTAAACAGGGGTCTGTTTCTTAGCTACAGGTTGCCACAAAAGAGCTGAAGTCCGAAATTTTAAGAGCAAAACAGAATTATAAATCAGAGTTGGAAAGCAAGATGGCAACAAAGAAACTTGGTTCAGCCTGGGCCAGTATGAAAACTATTGCAGGCCTTCAGAGCACAGATCGCAGTAATCGCGTGTTTTTAGATGGTTTTAATTCAGACACAGAGCTGGCTAATGCTCTTAATTGTTTTTATGGTCGTTTTGACTCCTTTGATTTCAGCACAGAAACCCAAGGTTTGAAACAGAAACTCAAAGACAATCAGCATTTTAATATTGAGGTGCAGGATGTTAAAAGGGAGTTCTGTGCTGTAAAAATGAACAAAAGTCAGGGCCCTGATAATATATGTGGGCGCTCGGTAAAGTCCTGTGCACATGAATTGAGTCCTGTATTTCACTACATTTTCAATAAGTCCTTACAGACACAACATGTGCCTAAGATCTGGAAAGATGCCGTGGTTGTTCCCGTTCCAAAATCCAGCTGTCCTAAAATGGTAAATGATTTTAGACCAGTTGCTTTGACTTCAATTTTAATGAAAATTTTTGAAAAACTGGTCAGATGTGAGGTCCTAAGGCAGACTGAACATGCATTGGATCCTCTGCAGTTTGCCTATAGGCCTCACAGAGGAGTGGAGGACGCCACTGTCACTCTGTTTAACATGCTTTTTAAACATCTGGATTTTAATGGGACACATGCCAGGCTTTTATTTGTGGACTTTTCCTCCACCTTTAATACAATCCAACCTCATATCTTAGCTGAAAGGCTCCTGCAACAATTTGATTTGAGCAATAATCTGGTGGGTTGGATTCTGGATTTTTTTAACCAACAGGACACAGAGAGTAAGGGTCAATGGTACATTGTCTGACCTAAAGTGCTCTTCTACTGGCTCTCCTCAGGGGTGTGTGTTGTCACCACTACTCTTCATCCTGTATACAAACATGTGTCGGAGCAGACATGACAGCAGACACATTATAAAGTATGCTGATGACTCAGTTATTGTCAGTCTCCTCCAGGATGGTGAGAGTGGCCACGGCCCAGTAGTTGATGATTTTGTTCACTGGTGTGAGGATTCCTACCTGCAGCTGAATATGGCAAAAACTAAAGACATGATTATTGACTTTAGGAGGAAAACTCCCAGGCACAAAGTCACCGTACTAAAAGGTCAGACCACTGAATGTGTACAATCCTACAAATATCTTGGGATGATTATTGATAGTAATTTAAACTTTGAAGAGAACTGTGAAAGGGTGTGCAAAAAGGGTCAGCAACATTTGCATTGCTTGAGGAAACTTGCACGCTTCCAAATTGACCGAACCATAATGACAATGTTTTATCGGGCTTTTATTGAATCTGTTTTATCCTTTTCTTTAGTGTCATGGTTTGGTCAGATAAAACTGAAACAGAGGAAATCCTTGGATCAGGTAGTTAGATGGTCCAGTCGTTTGCTTGGTGAGTCACAGCTGAGCCTGACATCCCTGTACACCAGACAGGTACAGAGGATGGCTACCTCCATTTTAAATGATGACTCCCACCCTTTGCACTGCAACTTTCAGCTTCTTCCCTCCAGACGGAGGTTTGCTGTCCCAAAAAGTAAAACCCAGCGCTACAAAAACAGCTTTGTTCCTGCTGCTGTCAAAGAGTTGAACAAGCTGTAAAAATATATTGCACATAATTTAGTTACCCATTTATTAATTTTATTTTATATTTACTTATTTTTGTAGGTTTTTTATTTGGGTTCTAAATCTTTTATTGGGTTTTAGACTTTTGAGTTTTTAACCTCTTTGACTAGTCTTTAACTTTTTAATTTGACCCTTCTCTCTTATCTCTTTGTTTTTTTCTCTTATCTCTTTGTCTCATGTCCTGATTGATGGAGCCTTGAGTATTTTTATCATGTTTATAGTCAGCTTCATGTGTGCCTGTGTTTGTGTCTATATTGAATGTAGTTGTGGTTTGTAAATATGGATGTCACCTGACTGCAGAACAAATCTACCTACGGGTACAAATAAAGTAATCTGAACCTGAACCTGAATCTGAACAAGTATTAGGGCATCATTGTATTGTACCCCAAGTACTGGGATAATATATAGTGGCCCAATTAGTTGTAGTCATACTGTGGCTCAAGTATCATGATGATATATTGTGGGGCCTCTAGCGATCCCCATGACTATCAAACAGTGGTTAAAGAGCTGCATGAATCTGACACTTGACCAATGACAAAAAATGACCTGCAGCTGGAACACAGGCCTAATACTGCCATTGTGGAATTAAATGCAAAACAGAAAGGCCAGAGGGGTTCAAACACACGATGAGTCTAGAAACAGGACTGGGGTGAGGAAAGCAGTGCTATTGTGTAGCTGCACCTGGTACTTGGCACAGGTACACAGTGGCTCAGATGGGGTTCAAATCCGAGCCCAGTGGCGCTTTTCTTTTCTGTCCCAGTGACAGGAACTCCTGGTACTCTGTCCTCTCTAAGTCCAAACTTATCCTCTGTCCCTGCCTCAGAATAGAAAATCAAAGAGAACTGATCTCTGAGATCCGTCTTTGGTTTCAAGGTGAAGAAATACTTGAGCCTAAAAGTAAAGGTGAAATAGTGGAGGTACAAGTCAGAATCCCTCTTCAAAATGTAACAACTTTGAAGATTTTTAAACAGAAATTTGCAAATTGTTTGTATTTGTGACTTCATTTTAATAAATTTGTGAATTTTTCCATATTCATGAATATGACTTTTTTTTATCATAAACATGTAGCTTTTTCTTGTAGAATAGTAAAATTTTTATTCTTTACTTTTCTCATAAATCTGTGACTTTACTTTTCTTGAAAATGATGTACTCATTTGTGGCTAATGTGGTGCACCTGAGCCCATTTCTAGACATTTTAGGTAAAAATGAACGTGGACCCCCCCCGTCCCCAACTTTTTCCCAGTAGGAATTTGACCATCCAGGTTAACAAGAAAAAAACTTGGGGCAGCAGTGGCTTAGATACATAGATAGATAGATAGATAGATAGATAGATAGATACTTTATTTCGAACAAAAAAAGTATAACAAAAACAAACAAATGACAAATGCAATAAAGTGACAGTATACACTGTTCGAAAGGGAGAAGGAAGAAGTGAACACTTATTAATTCCATCTCCTCTTTTCCATAAATACACCCATGTGAATTATATACAAATTACCACCTTTAAGACCCCAAGTAAACAATTTACTGTATTTTTTACAAATCAACATTAACACCCATCCATTCTAACATACAATGATGTCCATACATCAAAACCAGCCTCAAACAACACAGATATACACAGTGCTGTCCCACCCACCATTCCATAGTGTCCCATAATGTCCCAGAGTGAACATAATGAATCGTACATATAAATACTACCCTTCTAACATATATCCTTTCAGCAAATAATATTTATACCTCTTTTTGAATTGATTTCTGTTTGTACATAGTTTCAGTTCCGGCTCCAGACTGTTCCACAAATCCACCCCACAGACAGATATGCACAGACTTTTCTTGGTTGTTCGTATCTTTGTCACGGCTGGCCCTCACGAGCCAGCATAAGACGCCACAGTCCAGCAAGTTGCAATTCAGTTCTTTATTTGTGTTGTACAGGGCTTGGGTGTACAAAACAGCTAGCCACGTAGGCTTCGTTACACAACAATAACATGAACACACAAAAGGATATGGCGGCTGAGACGAGGGACTCTCGCTCGCCGCAAAGGCAAGGAATATTAATGTGAAGCAAGGAGAGGGTAACGGCTGAGACGGGGAGCTCTCGCCTGCCGCAATAGCAAGGAAGGTAAGCTAGGGAGAAGTACCATTCCTATGATAACAAGTTAACTTACATGCAGCGGGACATGTCGGGGAACCAAAGGCGCATGCGGATAAGGAAACAGGGGAAAGTCATAAGACTCTTGACGAGACAGCCGCAGAGTCCAATTCACTCGCACTGACATTTAAAGCCAGCTGCTCATGATTGGCAATGCGGCGCAGCTGCTCAGGCTCTGACAGCTGAGAGCCCCCGAGCGTCTGGCCAATCAGAGCCCGGGAAACCCGAGTGACGACACCTGCTGTCAAAAACCTGACAGGGATGAGGAATAACCCGAGCGCGGACAAAGGCGCTCGGGATATGACAGAACCCCTCCCCCTACGCGAACTCCTGGTCGCGAGTAGCATCCAGACCCCCCCCCACCCCACCCCAGGGAGGGTGGAGGGGGAAGCAGGTGGAGGGGGAGCAGGGTCAAACTCACAAGTGACAACAAAGGGTAGGGGCAGAAAAACAACCAGGAGACAAATACATCGGGGAAGGAAGGGAAAAAGGGTAAAAACCGTACATAAACGGGGACACTAAGAAGAACAATAGTAAGAAAAGAAAAACCAATGCTAAATGGGCATCTCCCACCTATAACATAAGACGAGGACAATCAGCCCATGTAATCTCACACATATCAATACTAAGAAAGAACACCATAATGAGGGTAATTCGAACACCAGTCAAAGGACAAAACATACAAGGCAGAGTCAAGGAAATAAAAGGACAAATAATACCTTCATCTCCAAAGTAAATGTGTACAGAAACCTTCAAATCCAAAAGACCACAGATACCAAAAAAAACCAAGACTTGAGTAAGGGAGTAACAACAGAAATAGCTATCACCCTATAAGAGGAATACAACACACATAATAGCGTTCTGCCAAAAGGAAAGAAAAATTCTACTCAGAGGAGTCTCTAATCGGGAGTGCAATGAACAAATCCCACAAACAACACATGAAAAATAACGGCGGGAGAATAAATATCCATTAATGGAAAATAGTCACTATATACATGAAGTTCAATCCCCTGTGGGGTATTTCACTCTGAGGGGAGAAAAAAAAAAACATGGTCACAGGCCAGTGGAGGGGCAAGAGAAGGAAAGAAAATGCACTAGAGAATAAAGTTATATAGTTCCGCTCAGGAGGTCTCCCAGCACCCAGCATCCAGGCCGCCAGCAGAAGCAGCGGAATGTGCCCTAACGGCCCATCCAAACCCCGGGCCGAAGAAAACCATGTCTCCGGCGGCCGGACCAGGGCGCCGAATGAATCATCCTGCTTGTCAGGAGGCCGGACCCGGATGCCAAAAGGAAAAAGCCAGTCACCGAGTGGTCGGGCAGTATCAGCCTGCCAACAGAATGGCTGGGGGAAAGTCGGCGAACCGGGCCAACTGGAATTAACTCCCGCAGTCTCAAATGCGGGGAAGGAGAGGCCATCGCGAGGATAGGGAATGGCCTGGAAAGCGTTCAGCGGTGGGTCAGCTGCACAATCTCCGGGACCCACCTGGGTCAGGACAACCCGGGTCAGAACCACCATGGCGCCGAGCTCCGATTGAGCGAGAGCAGCACCCGCGTCGGACCCCGATTGAGCCGGAACCTCCATGACTTCGAGCTCCGATTGAGCGAGAGCAGCACCCGCGTCGGACCCCGATTGGGCCGGAACTTCCATGACGTCGAGCTCCGCTCGAGCGAGAGCAGCACCCGCGTCGGACCCCGATTGGGCCGGAACCTCCATGACGTCGAGCTCCGATCGAGCGAGAGCAGTACCCACGTCGGACCCCGATTGGGCCGGAACCTCCATGACTTCGAGCTCCGATTGAGCAAGAGCAGCACCCGCGTCGGACCCCGATTGGGCCGGAACCTCCATGACGTCGAGCTCCAATTGAACCGGCGGAGCACTCCCGGTGGACCCCAACTGGATCGGCGGAGCACCCCTGGTGGACCCCGATTGGGCCAGTAAGGCACCTCCGGGCGCAGCATCTGAGGCTAACACCGTGCAGAGAACCGGAACCTCCAAGGTGACACCCAGAGCAGGTTCGTCTCCAGTGACCCTGGGGAGAGGCTCAGAGGGACAAAAGGAACCGGGATCAGAATCACCGGCAGCGGCAGAGCCCGGCCAGACAGGCTCGAGCGCAGCAGACGGCTGCACCCGGCTCGCCCCACCGAGAGACAGGCAATAATGCTCCAGAAAATAGATGAGAGATAGAAAATAGAGCACTCGCCTGATCTCGGGTTCTACCGCCATCCAGGACTTCGATGCTCCGGGTTCAAACGGGAGGAGGTCGTCGTCCGGTTCCCACTCCGTCGTGACGTCATCCGCCCCTGGAAGAGAGGCTCTTGCAGCTCGAGGACCCCCCGACGTCATCGTCCACACTGGCGGTTCATGTGGCGTGGAGGTGGGGGGCTCTCGGCCCGCTGGACCGGACTGTTCATCTGTGGAGTCCCAGGGACGCTCCGTCGTCGGCACAGGCTCCAACCAGTCGTCCGATCTCCTCTGCCCAGAAAAAGGCTGCGGGGCTGGGGTCTTCTGCCCAAGGGCCGCAGGCTCACTCCTCGTCTGGTGACGCTCCTCAGGAGTCGAAGCGTGCTCAGCGGGAGGAGACACAGAGGCAGCGGGTTTAACTAACATATCAGCAGGGAGTAGAGGCTTGGGGGGCTGCAAACCCCGAGCCTCACCCCCAGGAGTCAGACAGAACAAATCACTATTAGATGGAAAAAAGTGAACTTGTACTTGCCTGCCTCCCGAAGGGGCGGTGGAACCTGCTGTAGGGAACGTCATTCCATCCTCCTCCCGCCGGGTGGTGGCCGGAGACTCTCTTGAAGGAGGAGAGGGGGCCACTCGGGATGGTGTAGCCGCGAAGTCCACTGGAGCAAAACTGCACGGGGCTGCACGGTGGCGCAGTGGTTTAGCACTGTGGCAGCACAGTTTTACCCTCGGTCGGGGGATCGTGGGGATCATGAGATCGTGGGTTCGATCCCAGCCCCCGACCAACAGTGAGCTCTGTGGAGTTTGCCTGTTCTCCCCGTGTTGCGCGGGTTTACTCTGGGATTTCTCCGGTTTCCTCCCGCACACCAAAAACATGTAGGTTTAGGGCGCTCGCGCACGCAGCAACCAGCAGCCGTGGCTTGTCACCAGACTGCAAACCAAGTCTACCTACGGGTACAAATAAGTAACCAAAAAAAACAAAAAAAATAACTTCTCAGACTCCCAGCCGCTGGAGAAGGCATCGAGGCGGAGGAGGCAACAGCCGAGTCAGGCCGGGCGTGACGCGCTGACAGCTCAGCGGGGGAAGCAGGCCCGGAGGGAAAGGCTGCAGGGATCTCCTCCTGGTGAGACGCTGGAGAGACAGCAGTGGGATGAATGGGGTCAGTCCAGTGAACCGGAGCGGGTTCCGGAAGGGAGTCGCGCTGAGAACGTCTCTGGCCATGGCGCCGACGTCTACGACGGGCCCCGGGTGGTGCGAACTCCAGGACTGGATCGAGGAAAGTATCCGGATTCCAGAGCGGGCAGCGGGAGCTCCGATTACTCCGCCATCGGTCTCGTTCCTCCTCGATCTCCTGGAATGCCTCGCGATGGGCGGCGATCTCTTGTCTCCTTGCTTGGACGTCCAAGTGGTTGGTGTAGCGGGGAGACAATTGGTCGAGCGTCCTCTCAGCGCAGTCCAGGTAATAGTGCACTTCGGAAGGGTCGTCAAGGCAGGCGGAAGCGCTAATGAAGTCATCCACTTCCTCCAGCGCCTCAGGCAGCTGGAGCCTGAGGTCACCCCACCTTGCGGCTTCCTCCTCTTCGTACATCTGAATAATCTGGCGTTGGGCAGCAATGTCGAGCCTCCTCGCGGTGACCGTTGTAGCGGGAAGGCAGACGGTCAAGCACCTCCTCAGCCCGATCTAAATACCAGTGTTCATCGGGCTGATAACAGAGGAGAGGAGGGGCGAGGGAGGTGTCAGGATGCCCATCGAGGTCGGAGGCGATGATGAGGATTTCATGTACCTCCTCCTGCGCCTTGGTCAGCTGGCCGTGGGAACCCCGAGAGCGACTCCGCTGAGATGGCATGTTTCCAACGCCACGTACCCGGACAGGAAGGGGCAAAGTTCCCAGAACGCAACTTACTGAGAACGGCGTCTCCTTCCTGCGGCTGTCTACTGTCACGGCTGGCCCTCACGAGCCAGCATAAGACGCCACAGTCCAGCAAGTTGCAATTCAGTTCTTTATTTGTGTTGTACAGGGCTTGGGTGTACAAAACAGCTAGCCACGTAGGCTTCGTTACACAACAATAACATGAACACACAAAAGGATATGGCGGCTGAGACGAGGGACTCTCGTTCGCCGCAAAGGCAAGGAATATTAATGTGAAGCAAGGAGAGGGTAACGGCTGAGACGGGGAGCTCTCGTCTGCCGCAATAGCAAGGGAGAAGTACCATTCCTATGATAACAAGTTAACTTACATGCAGCGGGACATGTCGGGGAACCCAAGGCGCATGTGGATAAGGAAACAGGGGAAAGTCATAAGACTCTTGACGAGACAGCCGCAGAGTCTAATTCACTCGCACTGACATTTAAAGCCAGCTGCTCATGATTGGCAATGTGGCGCAGCTGCTCAGGCTCTGACAGCTGAGAGCCCCCGAGTGTCTGGCCAATCAGAGCCCGGGAAACCCGAGTGACGACACCTGCTGTCAAAAACCTGACAGGGATGAGGAATAACCCGAGCGCGGACAAAGGTGCTCGGGATATGACAATCTTGGGTTTTGTAAAGTTTAAGTCTCCTCTCAAATTATGATCATTGTCTCTTTTTAAAATATTTTTTGTATATTAGTTGGGAGTTGATTATTAATTGCCCTGTACATTACTTGTGCTGTCTTAAATTTAACTAAATCGATGAACTTTATGATATGTGACTTTAAAAACAACAAATTGGTATGGTCTCTATATCCTACATTGTTTATTATCCTTATAGCTCTTTTTTGTAATGTGCATATTGACTGTAGGTTGGTCTTGTAGGTGTTTCCCCAGACTTCTACACAATAGTTAAGGTAAAAACAGTGAATTGTACAATAAGACCAATTATTTATAGTCCAAAATGTGTCTTGTCTTCCCCAGTATGCCTATACATTTTGCCAACTTGGCCCGGATGTGACTGATGTGAGATTTCCAGCAGATTTTACTGTCTAGCGTCACCCCCAGAAACTTATTTTCCTGTACTGTTTCTATTCTGGTATCATCTATCGTTACCATTATTTCATGATTTATTTTATAATTTCCAAACAACATAATCTTTGTTTTTTTAGATTTAGAGATAATTTATTTTTGTTGAACCACTGCGTTAACTTTTTCATTTCAGTTGTGACCACCTCTAAAACCTGCTGCAAATTCTCACCAGTGCAAAGGATATTTGTGTCATCCACAAACAAAATAAATTTCAGAATTTTTGATACTTGGCATATGTCATTTATATACAAAATAAAGAGTTTGGGTCCCAAAACTGACCCCTGGGGCACACCATAAGTGATGTCCATGAAGGGTGATTTGTGCTCACCAATTTGTACAAATTGTTGTCTGTTACTTAAATAACTTTCCACCCAACTCAGTCCGACCCCTCTTATCCCATACCTTTCCAGTTTCCTTAGTAGTATTCTGTGATCAATGGTGTCAAAAGCTTTCTTTAAATCTATAAATACTCCTACAGCAAACTTTTTTATCTATACAACTAGTAATTTCTTCTATAAGTTCAATCAGTGCCAAATATGTAGATTTATCTGCTCTAAAACCATACTGGCTGTCTGTAAGGAGGTTGTGTTTTTCAATGAAATCATCCAGTCTCTTAGTGAAGATTTTTTCAAGTATTTTGGAGAATTGTGAGAGTAAAGAGACTGGCCTGTAATTTGTGAAGCGATGACTGTCTCCTGTTTTGTATAGAGGTATTACTTTTGCTATTTTCATTTTGTCTGGAAATGTACCAGTTTCAAATGACAGGTTACAGATGTGGGTGAGTGGCTTAGGAGGTAAAGCGGGTCGTCCAATAACTGGAGGGTTAGCGGTTCGAATCCTTCTCTCCCCAGCCATCCTGCCCTTGTGTCCCTGGGAAAGACACTTTACCCACCTTGCCTCCAGTGTCCATGACCGCTGTAATTTCGCAGTTTGGGATCAATAAAGTGCATCTATCTATGACACTGGGTATGAAAGTGTGTTGTTTGGTAGTGGTCAGAGAGGCCGTTGGCATGGATTGGCAGCCATGTTTCCCTCAGTCTGCCCCAGGGTGGCTGTGGCTATAGTAACTTCAGTTACATGGTCACAATAAACAGATTAATGGCAATAATCAGTTTTCTCATGTTTACACTGAATAAACGAATTATTGGAGGGTAAACCACTTGAGTTAATGACCCCAGTTACATGACTTTTATTGCCTTATTCTGTTTACATGGCCACTTGACTAATCAGATAACTGCAGCAATCCAATCATAACCGATTTATTAGTGTACATGTAAACATGATCAGTAGTAGCTTGCCACTACCATTGTCTGTGGAGTGAATGAATAACGTATCCATTGCAAAGCGTCTTTGAGCGCCCATGAAAAAGCGCTATATAAATCCAGTGTCATTATTATTTTTGGCGGACAGTCACTTTAACAGCTTTATCCTATCGAGTTGCGGGGTGGGGGGGTGTTGAGCCTATCCTAGCTTCTTTGGGGCAGAGACAGGTTACACCCGAGACACAGGTTCCTCAATGTTTGGACCAAGGACCAGATGCAGACCCAACTACAAACCAGTCTGAACCCAAATGAGCACATTAAGGGGATAAGGGGATAAGAACCTGTATTTATACAGCAAGACCACTCAAAAAGCTTAACTAGTTGGTATGCTAACCCTCTGTTCTGAGGGCCTATCAGAGACACATACCTACTGCCACTGCCGCTCAGTGTATGGGTGCGCTCATCGCTCATATGTGAGAAATATGTGCTTTACCTGGTTACCTGCAGTGGCAAAGAGAGCTTGACCTAACTAATGTAACTAACATCTGAATGTGAACATGTAAAAACACAATTCAAGCATTATCAGGGACAGGGGTATGTGGTGTAGGCTCAATGGTGCCTATCTCTGTTTTTCAATAACCAAAGGTCACACAGCTACTCTAAGTTGTGAGTTCTACTGTCAGGGGTCAGTCCTTCTAGTACAATGTGTGTTAGTGTTTCCTTTCCCCATTCTATTATGCTGAGCACAAAGCTAGAAGGTGGAAAATACCATTTTTATTACCCCCCAGCCTCTAAAGGCTGAGGGGGTATTGTCGTCACCTTGCCAGGTGAATGGGCATTGGCTGCAGCAGTATCAACGATTACCTTTTGAACTAGACAAAGAAATGATGTATGCTTTTCAAATGGATACTATAGTTGTGTCTATGAAAAATCTCAGACAAATTTGGGTGACCTTTGACCTTTAGGCCCAGGTCAGTTTTCCCATAATCTTGTGAAGGTGATAACTAGAGAAAGAAGTAATGTAGCCATTTCAAATCAATATCATTGTACTGAAGACAAATCTTGGATGGCTTAGACTGTGACCTCTAATTGGATATGGGGTTAAAAAAAAAAGTCAACGGTCAATGCTAACATTCCCTTTGCACTATTACTATAGAACGATTAAAACTAGGGTCACCAAATTTGGTACACAGGTTCAACCTGAGAACCTGACCTCTGACTATGGGTTTGGGGTCAAAAGGTAAAAGATCATGGGTAGCTTTCCCTATACCCTATTACTATAGAATGAGTGAAGCTTGGGTCACCAAACTTTATACATAGCTTCACCCTGTCACCCTGACCTCTGACTATGGTTTTGAGATTGCAAGGTCAAAGATCAAGGTCAAACTGGATTATAAACTACATCTCAACAACAAAAAAAGCTAGGGTCACCAAAGTTGGTACAAGGGTTCAGCCTGAGACCCTGCCCTATGACTATGGGTTTAGGGTCAGAAGTTTAAGGTTAGCATCCCCTTATGTCCTATTACCATAGAACGAGTAAAGCTAGGGTCACCAAACTTTACACAGGTTCACCCTGTAACACAGAATTATCTCTGTGTTTTGGGATTGCAAGGTCAAACATCAAAGGTCAAAACATCATATATACTACATCTCAACAGAGGCTGAGGGGTATCACGGGCAGCGACCAGTATTTTTTTTTTATGTGATTGTTGGTATGACCCGGCTGGGGCTTGAGCCCGCAACCTCCCGGCTGTAGCATGTATGCTCTACCACTTGTCCACCACTCCAGTCTCCTTCAAATAAGTGAATTTATTGATATCCCCCCCCCACAGGTGATTTAACATGCAGTTATGTCATGTTTATCTATAATCTGGAAAGTTTAAGTTTAATGTTTATTTGAAAGGGACATTGCATACTAATGAACATTAATACAAATGTAAGTATGCCACATTTAGCAATACTGCTAATTTGTATCTGTAGTCCCCCGGCGGGTCACAAGAACACACAAACAAACAATCATAATTAATCATAATTTTCAAAAGACAGAAGATTGTATTTCTTGTAAATGTGACAACAGTGATATGAGGGGTCTTTCTTATCAAAGATTTTTATGGCTTTTTTGTATAAAGATTCAGTGGTTTTGATTATGGTTACACCAGTGAGTGACCAGTTGGTAAAACAGTAATTGATGTGTGAGAAGATCACTGCATGCAGAAACATTTTAGCCGCATTAACTGTCAGCGATGGTCTAATTTGTTTACAATTTCTTAGATTGAATTTGATTATGTTTGAGATTTTTTGATGTTTTTTAAAGGTCAATGAGAAGTCTAAAATCATGTTGAGGTAATTAAAATAGTTGCAACTCCTCCCCTTTTAAGAAAATGTTTGAGTTTGTAATATGTGATTGTTGTTTGGTGAACATCATGCAAACAGCTTTTTAGTGTTTAGTATGAGACGTGACTTGTTCAGCCAGTTATAGATTTGGGTCATCGGTGTTGTAAGAATACAGGCGGCTTCTTGTGTGTTTTTTGCAGGTGTGAATATTACCGTGTCATCTGCATAATTTGTATATGAATGTTTCTGCATGCATTTGGTAGATCATTTATGTATAGGGAGAATAATATTGGTCCAAGTATGGAGCCTTGTGGGACACCCATTTGACATTTCAAATATGGCAGTTTGACACTGTTGACCATTACACATTGCTGTCTGTCAGTTAAATAGGATTTCATCCATTTGATAGCACGTTCTAAAAAGTTGAACTGAGTAAGTTTGGTTAAAAGAAAGCTGTGGTCAACAGTGTCAAATGCCTTCTTCAGATCTAAAAACACAGCACCTACACAATTGCACTTATCTATTAAAGATTTAGTTTTCTCTAAAAACAAGCTTATTGCAGACTCTGGTTGTCATGAATTCCTCGTGTGCTTTTCCACAGCGCATGGAGGGAGGGAAAAGGACGAGGATTTATGTGCTGGGTTACACCATACACACGTTTATTAAGTTCAACACTGACAACAGTTAGAGTGTCTACAAATCACACTGGCTAGGGGGTCCTTAAGTACATGCATTGCTGGTTTCACAAATTGGGTACACCTGGGCGAGGAGCGGGAAGATGGCATACGGGAGTGGGAAAAGCTGGCAGCAATAGAGAGGGGGCGTGGTCCGGTCGGCGTGGTCGTGGTCCGACCGGCGTGGTCGGACCACGACCTCTTAGGCATGCAGCCCAGACAGCAGTGGCTATTGGTACAGCAGAGTACACAGAAATACATCAAATCAAAATCAAATCAAATCAACCTTTATTGTCATATTGCTGTACATACAACTGTAGTGCAGGCAAGATGTGTCATGGTGGCCGTGGAGCCATCATCAGTCCCGGCTGCGTGCGCACCTGTCACTAATTCCCTGCGGACTATAAGGGCCAGACCCGCCAGCAACTCAGCACGGAGCCGTCTGTCATCATCACGGAGGCACGTCCCGCGTTCGCAGTCACAGTCTGACTCTACGCCTGACCAAGCTCGTCACGCCTTGCCACTTAAGCATTCAACACTCTTACCTTGCCAAGCTATTCTCCCCTGTGCACAGGTGGATCCTCCAGGCAGCGGATTATCTCTCCCCGGCGGCAGCTCAGCTCTTCCCCGGCACCGGAGTCTCTCCTCCGCTTCACGATGCCGAGCAGCACGCTCCCCTCCTGGCAGTCACTCACAGAGCGAGCAGAGGCTCAGCATCGCCACCTGCAAGTAAGCAGCAGTCTTTGTCACATCTCCCGCTGTGGTGCAGTACTAATTCCTCTGCCTCTGTCTCTCTAAGGTTGCCAGGCAGCAGCGAGACCTGCTCAGCTCCAGCACAAGCCCTGCACATCACACAACCACACTCACACACATTCACACGCTTCACTTGGGTGAATAAAAGGTTAATTGTGCAACTCGAGTCTGTCTTCTGTCCCCTGGGTCCAATCATCATGTCAGTACAGCTCCGTCGAGGTGACCCAGCGGACAGCGCGCTAGCACGCCGTCTTAACACCCTAGACGCTCGAGTTGAGCAGCTAGCTTATCAGCAGAATGTCATCCTCACCCAATTGACTCAAATTAACAACCGGTTGGATCGCCTGGAAGGACAGCAGGCGTTTCCACCGGCCTCCGGGGTTCTACCGGGCCCCGCTAGCTCCCCACCTAGCCAGGTTAGCCAGATTCCTCCAACCCGCCTCACACCGGTGCCTATGCCCGCTCGCTTCTGTGGGAAGCTCCGGGAGGCTCGGGGTTTCCTTTTACAATGTGAGACAGTTTTCCATCGGGTCCCGGGGGATTTTCCCACTGACCTTAGTAAAATCGGCAACATAGCTAACCTGCTGGGGGATAGGGCGTTAGCTTGGGCCTATGCAGTTATGGCCAAGCCCAGCTACGTCAATTTGACTTACCAGCAATTCCTAGCCGAATTCTCCGAAGTGTTTGACCATACCGATCGGGACTCTGTGCTCACTACCCGGCTTTTAAACCTCCGACAGGCAGCAGGCCCGCTGCCGATTACGCTGTCGACTTCAGGGTAGTGGCTGCGGAGGTCGGGTGGGAGGACGCTTCGCTATGTAGTATATTTATCCATAGCCTAAGTCCTGGGCTAAGGGATGAGCTAGCCACCCGGGACAAGCCAGATCGGCTAAGTGAGCTAATTTCCCTGACCATCAGTTTGGATAACAGGCTGAAGGAGCATGCCGTCGAGCGAAGAGCCTCTAGCCGCTCGGGCATGCAACATTTTCGTTCCTCTCGGCCATCCCAGCTGGCCCTGCCCTCCCCGGAGAAACTTCCGGAGCAGGATGATATGGTAATCAGGCGCTCTGGGATTTCGGCCGCCGAAAGACAGCGCCGTAGAGAGCTGGGGTTGTGTTTTTATTGTGGAAGTACTTCTCACAAGTTGGCTGAATGTACGAATCGGGTAAAAAAGAGGAGGTCCGTGGGTCACAGTAGGGGGACTCACGGACGCGTCCCAGTCAAAGCCCCTCACCAGCTGCCTCATTCCCATTCGGCTTATCTTGAAACACATTGAACATTCCACTCATGCACTGATTGATTCGGGGGCTGAGCAGAGTTTCATTTCAGGAGACCTGGCAACCCGGTTGGGCCTTCCGTGCCAAACTCTTCAGCCTCCTGTCAAACTGATCACCCTGTCAAAGGCCCCTTTAACAGCTGTCTCTCAGCAGACTGCCCCGGTGTCGGTGATTGTCTCAGGAAACCACCAGGAGGATCTTCGATTTCTGGTGCTGCCCTCCTCCACCTCTCCAGTCATCTTGGGCTACCCCTGGTTGCGGTTGCACAACCCTTCTTTTGATTGGCAGACTGGGAGCATCATTTCATGGAGCCCTTTTTGTCTCAGCGCATGCCTGCAGTCGGCAGCATGTGCCCCGTCGGTGTCTGTGACCCCATTGGTATCGCCCCCCCCCCCGGACCTTTCCAGAGTACCGGAGGTATATCACGATCTGGGGGCTGTCTTCAGCAAATCGCGGGTGCTGTCCCTTCCCCCCCACCGCCCCTATGACTGCGCCATTAATCTCCGGGCTGGTGCCCCGCTTCCGTCGAGCCATTTATACAGCCTGTCTGCTCCGGAACGGGAGGCGATGGACACCTATATTAAAGAATCGCTCAGCTCTGGGATCATCCGCCTGTCTTCATCAGCGGTGGGGGCGGGATTTTTCTTCGTTGGCAAAAAGGATGGCTCCCTGCGCCCATGCACTGACTTCAGGGGTCTTAATGACATCATGGTAAAAGACAAGTACACGCTGCCCCTTATGAACTCGGCCT
Organism: Pholidichthys leucotaenia; assembly: GCA_020510985.1. Lineage (NCBI taxonomy): Eukaryota > Metazoa > Chordata > Actinopteri > Cichliformes > Pholidichthyidae > Pholidichthys > Pholidichthys leucotaenia. Next base: position 2,052,916 of record CM035845.1, read on the forward strand.
TCGACTCTCTCCAGGGGGCCTCTTGGTTCACCAAGCTGGATCTCCGCAACGCGTACCACCTCGTACGGATCAAGGAGGGCAACGAGTGGAAGATGGGCTTCTGGACCCCAAGCGGCCATTTTGAGTATCTGGTGATGCCGTTTGGGTTGACCAATGCTCCGGCCGTCTTCCAACGTTTAATCAACGACGTCCTCCGGGACTTTCTGGGCGCCTTCGTATTCGTGTATCTCGATGACATCCTCATCTTCTCCCGGTCTTTGGAAGAACATCAGGTACACGTGAGGCGGGTCCTCCAGCGACTCCTGGAGAATCAGCTGTTCGTCAAGGCCGAGAAGTGCGAGTTTCAAGCCAGGAAGACATCTTTTTTGGGGTTTGTGATCTCGCACAATCAGGTTCTCCCCGACCCAGCCAAAGTCAAGGCGTTGGTGGATTGGCCCATCCCCTTGTCCAGGAAGCAACTGCAGGGTTTTTGGGGGTTTGCTAACTTTTATCGCCACTTTGTGCCTAAGTTTGGGATAATAGCTCGCCCGCTGACCAACCTCACGTCATCATCATCAACCCCCTGCCTAGACTTAAAGCCCGTCAGTGTCCGAACTCCCTGCCACATCTGCTTGGTGTTCCTAGTGTCACAGAGGTGTCCCTGGATTTTCTCCGCATAGGCGTGCTTCGCCATCTTAATTCCCTTTGAGAGCGCAGACCTGGCTGAGCGGAGGACGATCCTGTCCTTCGCTCTGAAGGCTGCATCTCTGGCTGTAAGCAGCGAGCACACCTCTGCGGTCAACCAGGGCTTATGGTTTCCTCACACAGTGATGGTCTTCACTGTAGTGACATCCTCTGTGCACCTCGCGATGTAGCTGGTGACCGTTTCAGCATACTCCTCCACATCTGTCTTGTCTTCCTGGGAGGATGCTATTTTGAAGACCTCCCAGTCTGTGTGCAGAAAACAGTCTTTCAGTGCAGAGGTTGCACTCTCTGGCCTAATCCTGATTTGTTTCACTACTGGCCTGCTGTGCTTCAGTAGAGGTTTGTAGGCAGGCACCAGCATCACGGATATGTGGTCAGAAAGGCCGAGGTGGGGGCGGGGCATTGCCTTATATGCATCTGTGTTTGTTTACACTAAGTCCAACATATTCTCTCCTCTGGTCTTAAAGTCTACACATTGTTTAAACTTGGGGAGCACAGTCTTTAAGCTGGTGAGGCTAAAATCCCCCGCAACCACCACAAAACTGTCCGGGTGTGAAGATTGGATTTCGCTAATAGCATCGTGCAGTTCCCCGAGTGCCTTCTTAGCATTAGCATTAGCATTAGCGCTCGGCGCTATGTAAACAGCGGCTACAAATACGTTGCTGAATTCCCTCGGCAGATAATATGGCCGACAATTTACAATAAGGAACTCTGCCAACGGAGAGCAGTGTTTAGATACTAACGTGGCGTTAATGCACCAGTTCTTGTTAACATAGATGCATAGCCCACCCCCACAGCTCTTAGCGGAGCTCTCTGTTTCTCTGTCTGCTCGGAACACCGACGTACCTTCTAGTTGAATGGCCTCGTCAGGGATGTTGTCATGGAGCCATGTCTCCGTGAATACAAGCACACAGCAGTCCCTCCACTCTCTCCGGGTTTCTCTCAGCAGACGCAGCTCGTCCAGCTTGTTGTAGAGGGAGCGGACATTAGAGAGAAGGAGCAACGGTACTGCTGGTCTGGAGGGGTTAGCCTTTAGCCTAGCATGAATCCCGGCCCTTTTTCCACGCTTTTGCTTGCGTTCCCTCCGCTTACGCTTCCTCCTCTCCCGGGTAGCCTCTAGCAGGGACTCTGCCAGAATTCCATGCTGGCGTAGAATATCCAAGTCACAACCGAGCGCCGCGATTCTTGCAGCGTGCAGTACCTTGATGTTTAATAAGGTCTCACGGTTATAAGTTTTACAGAATGTACGTCTGGGATGATCAAAACACTCACACCCGCTGATGCCAAGAGGGGCCGCTGCGTCTAGGCGCGCCACCATCATAAACGGACAATATATTGTCGGATAATATATAACAACATATTAACATACATACAACGTGGCACATACCCACAAAGAGGCCAGGACCAAGCCGGGGGGAACCAAGCTGGCTCGGTTCCTGACACTGGTGAGTGGTGGGCACAGAACCCAAACTGTGTGTGATGTAGCAGGGTGTTCCCATAATTCAGATGTTCACATAACAGTGTGGCCACCCATTTTTCAATTATTTTTGAGATGACAGGTAAGATGCTGATTGGTCTGTAGTCATTTATATCAGTTTTAATCCCTGTTTTGAAAATTGTTCTGACCACTCCTACCTTCCAGGCAGTTGGGATGTGACGACGGAGTGTCGCCACTGTATGGTCGGTGTATTGAATGTTATATTATGTGTAAAGGATTTATATTTGCAAATGTCAATTTGTATTTGATGGTGAAAATGCACATATAATTACCTCCGCCAGGTCGAAGGCCAGGAGGAGGTTATGTTTTTGCCAGCGTTTGTCTGTCTGTTTGTCTGTTTGTTTGTTTGTCTGTCTGTTGGTTAGCAAGATAACTCAAAAAGTTTTGGACGGATTTCGATGAAACTTTCAGGCCTTGTTGGAAATGGTACAAGGAAGAACTGATTAAATTTTGGGGATGATCCGGATCACCGTCTGGATACAGGAATTTTTTAAAAGATTCTTTAACATTGTGAGATACGGCCATTTTCAACATGTGTGCAGGGGCAATAGAGGGCGCTGGTCGTCGTCTCTGATGAACACAAACTCCAAATCCTCTTTTTTCCGCGGAGCGCAAACCCAATAAAACCCACGGCAACCATTATCGCACCTTCTTTTGTCCTGTGGCTCCGGAACAGAGAGGAATCCCGGCGCCAGTAATGCTGCGCCTGATATGTGTGAGTCTAATGCTAAAACTGACTGCATCAGGGATTTTCGACCTCAAGTCGCACTTTGCTACACAGGGCCACAAAAACTGTGTAGCCAAATTCGATCGATGGATGAACATTTTCAGCCAGTGAGAGAACCAACGCCTTCCAAATCCAATGCATCACTAGCAGAAGTGATGTTTTGTCATTTTGTGGCAGAGCACAATCTACCCCCATTGGTGGCAGATCATTTCAGTGATTTGGTGCCAACATTGTTTCCTGATAGCAAGAGCACTCAATTTTTTTGTGCTACTTGGCTTATTATTTTCACATTACCAAAAAGTTATGGCTCAAGATTGTGTCCATATAAGTGTACATTTGAATAAATATGTTTGAAATAGTTCATGTTGCAGTTGCTGTTTGCTTAGTTTTTGTTTGTTTGTTTGTTTGTTTTTGCTTCAGTTTTCTTTCATCTGCCGATAAATACAGTTTTTAAGTACTCAGTACAGGTGTGAAAGCCCCCCCCCAATAAGGGAGGCATGAGGTCAGTACAGGTGTGAAAGCCCCCCCAATAAGGGAGGCATGAGGTATGCCTTGACAGGTTGCAGCCTGGCACTTTGCAGATGGACGAGATGGACACAACAGCAACACTTCAGTTTATTACCTCCGCCAAGGAGGTAATGCTTTTACTACTGAACCACTAATCCTATCATTGTGAATCCAATTGCTAGTCATATGTTTTCATGGTCAAGGAATCTGAAAACGTACACACAAACACTGTATAGTTCCAAGGTTGTCATAGCCAGGCGCGGTACTGGGGTTAAGCTCCCAGTGCTCATAAAATGCTCCTTACGGCGTGCGTCTCGAAAAGCCTCTGACAACTAAGTCCAACTCCTAGCCTGCCCGTGTGGTTTAGTCTCTAAGCCCGGCGGAACTGCTTTTACTAATAGGAGAAGGGGCGAGGGCGGATCTCTGGCGCCTTAAAACCAGATGCTTCGGGTAGATGGTGGCTCATCAACCTGGGAAGGTAGCCCATCTAGGGGAAGGTGAACCCTGATTTCAAACCTCCGCTGCCTTGCGGCACACTCTGTCACGGGAAAGGCTTCAGGAGTCAACCCTGAGGAAAAATCCGGAGTCAGAGCCCCTAAGGCAGTTCTCTGTTGTGCTCAACATTGTTCTGGCAGCTCCTGCAATGGCGCTGGTGCCAAACTATAGCAGCCCTGCTGTTCCTTTGGATTCATCAGTGACGTGGAGAGGGGGGACATGCTGCATGGGTAACATCTTGTTCTCCATATCTTCCTGCCCAGGCTTGAATCCTACCAACGCCCAACGCTGGAAGGTAGAACACCGGTGCGCATCGGCCTGTTCAGCCACCGGCGGTGCTGTTCCAGCAGAGTAGACGTTTAGGATTCTCTTCCATGGTCATCATAGACCGACGGAGGCCGACGAGTCGACGAACACTGTATGGGGGGGAACTGTGGCGCTTGGCGGAGGTCTTCGCTCTCCGAGTGCTTTTCTAGTTGTACAATGTGTCCTGACTGAAGTGAATCCTTTTGTGAGATAATTATTGATTAATTATGATTGGGTGAGGCAATTAATTGATCTTAAAACCACGTACCTTTGCCAGCATGCTTCCTGGAGGTATCTGGGCAAAAGACTCCTCAGGGGGTTGAGGGTCTTTTAAAGGATACCAGCAGGAAGAAAATATATGATGGTTGAGTAGAGGGGAGTTTAATATGTAAATAGGGGTTTAAGGTATTTACTGTATCATTTATGGTGTATTTATTGGTCTTATTTATTCTGTAAATATTGTGAGGAATCTTCTTCGGGCCTTCAGAGAGAGCAGTCGCATTTTCTCTCCCTCCTGCCCACTCCTCTCCCCTCTTCACTATCCCAGCTTGCTGTGTCCTGTCTCTGTCTGTGTCGCTCTTATTCTGGCTGAATCTTATTCCAAATGGAAAATTATGGATTTGGTGGGCTTTATATGCGATTGACACCACTTCAAAAGAAGATCGGGCTAGGGGGAGCCCAGGACTCATGGACAATTGGGAATTCATGTGTCTGTGTGATTCGACTGAGATGCGGAAGACATCTCTATTTGTTTGGCTTGATCACAGGATTTCTATTTTGGCTCTGGAGTTCCTGATGTATCAGAAATTAAAGAAGTTGGGAGAGCTGATCAAAGCGGACCCGGCAATGCTCCTTCAACAACAAATTCAGCCAGTCGGGGAGTGCACTGATAGCGGCAATGGTGAACTGAATGATGGCTGATTCAGAAGATGGTATACATCTGGAGTCGCTGGTGCTCTCCAGGGAATGATTTTAAAGCCTGTATATGGAAATTATGAAGCACAGAATCACAAGAGAGATGGAAATTCTATGCTCTGAGTGAACTGTGCCTTGACCTTGATTCGGCGCCCTCTCCTCCTGGATGAAGACAAAACAGAAGAAGAGTTTGGCTTCTCTTAACCCAAACAATTAACATCAATTGCTGTTGTTCAGCAGACTGGACTCTTCAAGGACAGCGCTATCATGTGTCTAATACAGAACTTTGCCATCTGGCATGCACGAAGAGAGAGAGACTCTGGACATGCTTATCTGTGTTTTGAAAACATGATTATAACAACTATCCGTTGCCAGGAGGCGCCCCCCTCTGTTGTACATCAACAAATGATACATTCAACACTGCACTCACACTGATTATATATGCTGATTACACACACACTGGTCTCTCATCGCTCTTTGTCAATGTGTGTATTGTTTGCCTGCTAAATGTGCATTGAGGTTTTTTTTCTTGTAATCATAATCTCGCTCACTGAGCGCTATTCTGATAACTATGTTTTTTTCTCTCGCCTACTGTGTCATTCCCTACCCCTTCCCTCTTTACCCCCACTGTATGACTGGTGCCTCAAGGCTGCCGCGGCGCTGGGATGCGCTTATAGAGCGCACCCAATGTCAAGTCAAATTTCAATTCTTCTGTATGTCTTGCACGTACGGTAGTATTGACAATAAACCTTAATTGATTGATTGATTGATTGATTGATTGAATTAGTTATATATTTATGACTTTTTAGATATTATTGGGTATGTGGAAAAACATGAAAATATTTATTGTCTTACTTGGGGTTTTGGTATGCGCCAATTAGCCAAATTATCCCACTGAGTATCTAACAGGTGTTTGTCATTTGGTATGTGCAGTGTGGGGTGTCGGATGTGCATGGAAATTATTGCCTATGAAGATTATTGGAATAAAGGAAAAACTGCTGATTGCAACTGTTTGGAAGCCTCCGCTCTTTCTCTGGTGCCTCCGTCCACTCGGGCATTTGTGACATGGGACAACAGCATGTTTGATTGACAGATTGATTAAACGAGTAATTGGACAAATGAGGGATTCTTAATTTTCTTTTTAAAAAAAATTGGTGTCAAGACCGTGTTCATCTGTTGCTTTTGAGCTATTCAATGAGCTGATGATATTTGCAATTTCATTTTCAATTATTTCTAATATATCAGAAACTGGTTGTGAGGGTTTAATAGGACTAGAAATATGATCAGGTGAAATAAATGAATTGGATATTTCTAGCACAGAGTTTATGAAAAAGTTGTTAAACTGTAGCAGTGATCCTGGGATTCTGTACCAATTTGTTATTAATATTAAGTTCCATGTCTCCGTCATCTTTTTGTTCTGTTTATTTGTAAGTTTGTTAATATTACTCCAATTTTTTTTTTTTTTTGCAATCTCCTTTTGCATTTTCAATAATGGTTATAAAAAAGTTTGCCTTTGCCTTCCTCACAGTTTGTGTTCCCTTATTTCCAGCAGACGTAAATTTTTGTCTGTCTGTTGTTAAACCTGTTTTTAGTGGTATTTTGAGAAGTTGATCTCTGGTCTTCATTAGTTGTAGACATTCGGAGTTGAGCCATGGTAAATTGATTCTTCTTCTGTTGTTTCCTTTTTTTGAAAATGCCACGATAACCTCTTTGATTTTTGTTATAAAAAATTCAATGCTGTGATTTATGTCATTTGAGGAGATGATTTCCTGCCATTCGATTTCATTTATTGCCATCATTATATTTCGTTGTTGGTTTTTTGGGATTATATAATCTACTGTTAACTGATGATCTCTTAAATGGATTTGAAAGCTGTATCTGTGGAAGTTTTCTTGTTGCTAATATTATATTGTTGTCAGACAGTCCTGTTAAAAGGTTATAAGTCCGGGAGATTCTTTCAGGTCTATTTGTAAAGTAAATCAATTTTGGTTTTTGACTGGCTTGTGACTCTGGTTGGTTTATCTATTAACTGAGTTAGGTTATAGTGATCTGTAATGATTTTTAGATTTTTTTTGTCATCCCCATTTATATTAAAATCACCCAATAAGATTAATTCATTTTTAGGATTGCACTGATTAAGAAGCACTTTGAATTGGTCATAAAAATCTGTTTTAGAAGAGGGTTTGTGGTATAAACAAATAACAGAGAAGGTCATATTGGCTGACAACTTAATGTTAACTCCTACACATTGTAGATTCATATCTTTTGACCATTTGATCTGATTACATTTTAAGGTACGATCAAACATTTACATATTGTTTTCTTAATAAATAATTTAATATTTAATTGGTTGTGCTGATATTTTCACGTTTTCACAGGCTGTGTGACTACAACTATGGTGACACAAGGCACGGTGGGAGGACAGGAAAATAACTGGATGTTTAACCTCCTCCATAATCACCTCTATTTAAAGGGCTTAACAGAGGGGCACATAAAATGTGACCTTTCCCAAAGCTCTACTGGTTCTATTGTTCCATTCTCAACATGACAGCTTTATCAGTGCATTGTGACAGGGACCCTAAATGGACACGTATGCACACTAGGACAGCCAAGGAAGGGAAGTAAATGGGTTAAATGGTCAGAGGAAGCCATATGATCAAACACAGTATCAGGATAATCATAAGGACAGACAGTGTAAGAGACTGATTATCATCAGCCATGTCATTCAGAAACAATCATCTCCCAAACAGCAGAGATAAAAATGGAAAGCGTGCTGCTTGAGTGCTATCAGGCCATTCTGGGTCTTTTGGTCCTCTTTCCTCACATCAGATAGATGTTCTTATTTGAGCCTGCAGCATACTCTCTGTCCTCTTGTTCTACTTTTACTATAACCTTTAAGACCAACTCCCAGAATACACACAATCAAACTTACATTATCGTGCCGGCTAAAGGACATTATGCCCTCAGGGAACTAAACTTCATGACTTACATACAGTACAGTGTAGCAGTGTTTGAACCTGTTCTGTTCAGTGTTAAACCAGGAGGCAACACAACTCATCAGTGATTATGACTGAAAGCTTCAGCACTGGCAGAAGGGGCGGGAATCTCCAGAGGTTCCACAATATGATAGCATCATGATACTTTGACCATGCTGAGATCTCCCATTCCCCATCTCTGTCTTTTCCAGCTAGATCTCTGAGTCACTCTTTTGTTGTGCTGACCTGACTAGTGAGCACTTAGTACCATCTAGTGATGAGAAAAGTCAAATGGTTTTTATTAGAGGTGGGATTTTCCAGAGGTCCTACGATACAATATTATCCCGATACTTGGGCCCTGATACAATATTGTAATTATCTTGAGGTGTGTTGAGTATTGCAATATCATATTGCAATTTACCATCCCATTGTTTGACTTGTCCAGCCCCTAACCAGATTTCATGGGTCAGTCCTTTGCTGTGGAGACCAAACCAGACAGTGAGCTCATAGTACCATCTAGTGGACTGAAAAATCAGTTGGTACTATTCTGGTAGGAAAAAACCTGAGTTTGATGTCATTGATGCAACATATTGCAATGCTACAATGCATCAAATTTCACCTGAACTTAGCTTTTAATACTATGCTTTGCATTTACAACATTCATTACAAATTTTTATAAAGTATTACAACACTGGTGCAACATTCCCATTACATGCTACTGAGCAGTACAGTCTGTGTGCCCCAGTGACATGGTAAGTATACAAACAGTGTTCGTCAGTGGCAGACTTTCTGAACATTAATTAATTTGATATTTTAATTTATTTGGGGATGTTCTAATAATTGGAGAAATCACATTTTCAATAGTATTCCATTATTCTATTTGTTTAACCTGAAAATAAATAATGACAAAAAGAAAACAGCAGACTTAGACTTAGACTTAACTTTATTAATCCCTTTGGGATGACTCCCTCTGGGAAATTTAAAATTTCCAGCAGCACATAAAAGGAGCATATAGATCAGAAAAGCAAAAAAGAAAAAAATAAACGCTTAACATAATATACACAGTATAAATATAAGGCTAAATATGGCTTGCACTATGAATACCCTACTGCCCTCTGTACTCTATGCCCCCCCCCCCCCCCCAAAGTGAGGAGTTACAGAGTGTGATGGCATGGTGGACAAAAGAGTTCTTGAGCCTGTTGGTCCGACACTTGGGAAGGAGCAGTCTTTCACTAAACAGGCTCCTCTGGTCACTGATGACGGTGTGCAGAGGGTGGCTGACGTTGCCCATTATATCCAACAGTTTATCCAGAGTCCTCATCTCTGCCACCGTCACCAGGGTATCCAGCTTCGCGCCGACCACAGAGCCGGCCCGCCTGATCAGTTTATCCAGTCTGGATGCATCCTTCTTGCATATACTGCCCCCCAGCACACCACGGAGTAAAAGAGGACGCTGGCAACCACCGACTGGTAAAACATCCGCAGAAGTTTACTGCAGATGTTGAAGGACCACAATCTCCTTAGGAAGTACATCCTGCTTTGTGTCTTCCCATGCAAGTGGCTAATGTATGTTGTCCAATCCAATTTATTGTCCAACCACAACCCAAGATATTTGTGTGAATCCACAACCTCCACCTCAGCTCCCTCTAACAGGACTGGTTGAGGTCTTGGTCTAGACCTCCCGAAATCAATAACCAGCTCCTTCGTCTTAGAGGTGTTGAGCTGTAGGTGGTTAGTTAGACTGGTCCTTCTGAAAAGACTCAGGTCTTTTGGAGTGCAGGGGACACTTGTGAAAGGAGTGGTCTGCTGGGGCAGCAGTGTCACAGCTGAAGAGACTGAACAGGCTGATCAACAGAACAGAATAGAATAGAATAGAATAGAATTGGCTTTATTGTCATTATACAGTTGTAAAATACAACAAAATTGTGGGTGCTCCACTTGGCTTCTGTACAGTATGAGAATATAAAAACAGATATAAAGCAGACATTTGAATAAAAGCATACATGAAGTAGAATGAATAAGAAGTATAAAAAAATACACACATTGGTAGTGCCTCAAACAGATGAATCAATGTACTGAAAAGTGCAAAGTGCAAAAATATGTGAGAGGTTTTTTTATGATAATTAAAAGGTTCTCAGTTCTATGTACGTGAGAGTTGTGGGGGGAGGGGGTTGGACCTCTGACTGGCTGCAGTTCGGATGGCCAAGGAGAAGAAACTGTGGCAGTCTGGAGATGTGGAACCTGGTTGATCTGAACCGTGGTCCAGAGGAAGCAGGTCAAACAGCGGGTGGGCGGGATGTGAGGGATCTCCTGTGATGGCCTTGGTCTTCCTGAGACAGGAGGATGTGGAGATGTCCTCCAGGGAGGGCAGAGGGCCGGCGATGATTTTTTTGGGCGGTGCTGATGACCCTCTGCACAGCCTTCCTGTTCTCAGCTGTGGAGCCAGCATACCACACACCCAGACAGTAAGTGAGCATGCTCTCCCCTGAGCAGTGGCAGAAGGCCAGCAGCAGCTTCTGGTCAGGGTTGTTCTTTCTCAGGACATGGAGGTAAGTGCAGCCACTGATAGGCTTTCCTCATCAAGGCCCTGGTGTTATCAGTCCAGGAGAGGTAAGAGGTGATGTGGGCGCCAAGACACCTAAAGGTGGTGACAGTTTCCACGTGGTCTCCATTTATGAGGAGGGGGGGGGGGGGGTGGTCCTGTCTTTCCTTCCTGAAGTCCATAATGAGTCCTTTGGTTTTGTGGACATTCAGTTTCAGGTTGTTTGCTGAGCACCGCATCAACAGATTCTCTAACTCAACCCTGTATGCCTTTTCATCAATAATGAGCTCAACCAAGGTGGTGTCATCTGCGTACTTCACAATGACGGTGGTTGGGTGGGTTGGAATACAGTCAAAGGTGTACAGGGAGGACAGTAGAGGCCTTAGCACACAGCCCTGGGGGTAGCTAGTGCTGAGTGACAGTGTGGAGGAGTGGTGGGGGCCAAGTCTGACTGTTTGTGGGGGGTTTGTGAGAAAGGTTTTGTTTTGTTTTTTTTATCCAGGATCAAGAGGGGAGGGAAATCTGGAGGTGGTATAGTTTGTTGATCAGGATGTCTGGGATGATGGTGTTGAATGCTGAGCTGTAGTCCACAAAGAGCATCCTCACATAGCTCTTTGGGTTCTTCAAGTGGCTCAGCGCTCTGTGAAGTGTGAAGCCAATGACATCTTCTGTGGACCGGTTCACCCTGTAAGATGAACTGCTGGGGGTCGAAGGAGGGGGGAAGACAATTCCTGATGTGCTGGGACACCAGTCGCTCAAAACACTTCATGACTACAGACACAAGTGCTATGGGTCTGTAGTCAGGCAGGCTGTCTATTGCAGTCTTTCTGGGGATGGCGATGATGGTGGAGGCCTTGAGGCATGTGGGGACAGTGGCATGTGTCAGAGAGAGGTTGACCAGCTTGATGAGGATCCCTGCCGACTGGTCTGCACATGCTTTGACCACCGCTCCTGGGATGCCGTCGGGTCCAAAAGTTCTGCGGGGGTTCACTGCTCTCAGTTTTCTCCTCATCTCATGCTCCTGAAGCGAGAGAGGGGACAAGCTGGAAGAGGAGGGGAGCAGCGTGTGCAGTGATGTGGTGTCAAACCAGGCAAAAAACCTGTTAAGCTCCTCTGCCAGTGTAACGTTGCTGTCCAATGTTGGGAGGCTCTGGCCTCTGTAGTTGGTGAGGGCCTAAATGCCTTGCCACATCTGTCAGGGGTTGTTGTTCGTAAGGAAGCCCTCCACCTTCCTCCTGTAGGCCTCCTTGGCCTGTTTGATGTCCATCCTCAGGTTGGCTCTGGCAGTGCTGTACAGAGAGCTGTCCCTCTGCCTGAAGGCTGAGTTGTGAATTCTGATCAGAGCCTGGACTTCACTGGCCATCCAGGGTTTACGGTTTAGAATGATAGCCTTTAAAAAGGTCTGTGAATATCAGATTTCACACAAAGAACTCATGATGGCTAGAAGCAAAAAGCTCTCTCTAGACCTTCGCAACCTTATTGCTGCAAAACATAATGATGGCATTGGGTACAGGCAGATTTATAAGCTGCTGAATGTTCCACTGAGCACTGTTGGAGCCATCATTCCAAAGTGGAAAGAACATCATTTTACCATAAACCGGCCAAGGCCAGTAGCTCCTCCCAAAATTTCTGACAGAGAAGACAAAAGAATTAAAAGAAGAGTTATTCAAGAGCCAAAGAGCACCCATGGAGAGCTCCAGAAAGACCTGGAGTTAGCAGGTACTGCTGTTTCAAAGCAAACAATAAGTAATGCACTCAACCAACATGGGCTCTATGCCCGCTCACCTCGCATTTTACACATCTTTAGAGGTAAAATCATTACTACATCTTGTCAATGAGCATTAAAACTGTGAATCTCCAGTCTGGACATGGAAAAATGCCCCCACTCCCCCTGTAAATGAAAGATGAATGTCTGATGAGACAGGTGTGTGTCAAGATGCGCAACAGATAGACAGGTAGGACTTAGGCACGGAAAGTGAGAGAATATTGTCTGTATTTTTTTTCAGAAAAATACAGACAATATAGATGATTATATTATATTATTATATAATACAGAGCAAGAGAATAAATCATTTATTTTTTTCCTCTCTGCTCGGTACCGAGTGATTAGGGACTGTAGGGAGTTTTCAATGAAGGTGTTGTCAATAATTTCCAAGTCTATACTCTTTACCATGCATTCAATGCAATTTAGCTGTTGTAATGGATATTGTGTCTGCATTTGCTGTTGCACAAGAGTTTTGCTGTATAACAGAAGTTTCTGCTTTGTTTACAAATCACTGTTTAATAGGAAATTTTTTGGCATTCCTGTACTTTTCTTGTATTGTTATATATAATATCACTGCAGTAAATTGGGGAAATAAAACATCTGCTTTAAAATTTGCAATTCCTCCCACAACTTTGAGAGCAAAAAGATCTTTTAAAACAATGCAACTTTTTAAAAAAGCTCCCATGAATTCAGGCTTGTTGGGTTGCATCATAAAAACATCCCACGAAATCCTGGAGGAACTGAAAAGCATGTTGAAGCTTGTTTAAAGTTTGTTGCACAACATTTGGGCAAGCCAGTAAAATACTGGGAGAATATAGTCTGGTCAGATGAGGCCAAAATGTAACTTTCTGGATGCCACAACACACAGCATGTTTGGAGGAGAAATGGTACTGCACACCCCAACATGGTGTGGGGGTGTTTTTCAGCACATGGTACAGGCAGACTTCATATAATTGAAGGAAAGATGAATGGACAAATGTACAGAGACGTCCTTGATAAGAACCTGTTGCCATCTGCCGAGATGCTGAAGATGAAACAAGGGTGGACATTTCAGCAAGACGTCCCATTTATCAGACTAAATATGTTTGTTCCAGGCGAGATGTGATGTGTCCTGCCACTCTCTTTGTATGCTTCCTGGCAAACGACTCACATGCACACATTCACTTTGCTCGCACTCTTATACACACGCATACACATACATGGACACACACATATGTCTCTCTGTTCTTTTACAGGCGCAGATACCAGACTCATGATGAGATCTTTTCTGAAGAAGAAAGTTTGTCTTCTGTTTGCTTCAGTTGTTTCAGCTTGTTTGTTTTTTCTATTTGTTCCTCTCTCTTTTTTCCCCATCTCCACCCCTTCCTTCCCCATGCCCCCTGCTGGGTCCATCATGGGTAAAAAAATTTAAATAAAGTATTAAACGTTATTACAAGAGGAGTCTATAATAAATATACTATAGTGATATTTAATTTATTATTATGATCAGGTATAAAGATTATTTAATTTGTATTAAAAGTGTATGTGTGTGTGGGGACAGAGGTTTGATCCGTCACCACAAACACTCATAAATAAGAGAATAACACACTCATAGCTCAAGTAGGCTCATTTTGTCTTCTTTTAATTATTTACCTTTTGCTCTCATTAAAGACAAAAAATAGAAAGGAGATGTTTTTACCTTCTTTACATGTTTCGACTGTGCACTGCAGCCTTCATCAGAAGAGTCAGCTGATTGCTGCCAGGTGTCATTTTATCAGCTGACTTTCGTAGGCGGGGCCAGCCAAGCAGACCTGTCAGATCCACCGAGCCGGCCCCACTTTCCACCCTCTGATGGTCTCTGGAGAATGTGGTCCCAGGTGTGGGAAAGCATAAAGGCCCCCTCATCACGGTTCATGGTGTCTTTTCCCCGCTTCCTGATCTCTATGGCCTCCTTGATCCAACGTTTGTGTCTGTTGCTCTCTGATCCAATAATCTTTGCGTTGTCCCAGTCCATGATGTGATTATTTCTTTTGCAGTGATCTGATATTGCTGATTTTAATGTTTCTTGTTCTGCCTTTTCTTTTTGTGATCTTGTGAGTCGTCCTTGTGTTTCCTTCTCACATTCCTTCTGGTGTTCTTTTTTTCTTGTGGTGAATGATCTTCCAGTTTCTCCAATGTAGGTTTTGTTGCATGATCTACATGATATTTCATATATTACATTGCATTTTTTGTCTTGTTCTATTCTGTCCTTGGGGTGTACTAATAACTGTCTTAATTTTTTGTGTGGTTTTACTGCTGTGTTTATTTTGTATTTTTTCATGATCCTTTGAATTGGTTCCGTTATCCCTCGGATGTATGGTATAGTTATGGTGTCCTTGTTTTTGATTTTGACTTTTGTTCTGTGTCTTATTTTCTGTTTGTTTTCTTTGTTTTTGACTTGCTGTTTCCCTTTGTTTATGGCCCATACCGGATATTGGCAGCGTATAAGTGCATGTTTTATGTGGTTTTCCTCCTCCTGTCTGTCTTCTTGGTCTATGATGATGGTGGCCCGTTCATATAACGTCCTGACAACTGATAGTTTGTGTGCTGTGTGGTGTTCTGATGTCCATAGTAGGTATTGATCTGTGTGGGTTGGTTTCCTGTAGACTGTGATTTTTATACTGCCATCATCGTTGTGGTGGATTTTCATGTCCAGAAAGGCTATGGTGCCATTTTCGTCCTCTTGGTATGTGATTCCCGGTGCTGTCTGTGCTATTCAGATGGTCAGTGAGTTCTTGTGTGTGTCCTTTCCTTATTTTCTACACAATGTCGTCCACGTATCTCTTCCAGAGGGTGGGTTTACATTGTGTAAGTGCTGTGTTGATGGCTTTGTTTTCCAGATCCTCCATGAAAAAGCTGCTCATAATGGCTGATAGTGGGTCTCCCATTGCAAATCCTTCTTTTTGTCTGTAGATTTTTCCTCTGTATTGAAAATAGGTGGATTTTGCAACAAATTGTAATAGATCAGATATGTCGTGAACTGTGAGATTGGTGCGTCTTTTTAGGGTTCTGTCATTACTGAGGTGTTCTTACACTATATGTAGTGTGACATCAACAGGGGTCTTTGTGGATAATGAAATGACATCATGTGAAATGAGGATCTCGTCTGATTCTATTTTCATATTTTTGAGTTCTTGACCCAGCTCTTTTGAGTTTTTGCAGTGGAAATCTGATAGTCCAAGGAGGGGTTTGATGATTTCAACCAGGGCTTTTGATAAGTTGTATGTGACTGATAAACTAGTAAAATCAGCTGATAAAATGACACCTCGCAGCAATCAGTTGACTCTTCTGACGAAGGCTGCAGTGCACAGTCGAAACATGTAAAGAAGGTAAAAACATCTCCTTTCTATTTTTGTCTTTAATAAGAACAAAAGGTAAATAATTAAAAGAAGACAAAATGAACCTACTTGAGCTATTACGTGGAAGTTATGGACAAAACTGTATCAAAGACTTCCGCAGGCTGGAGAAATTGGAGAAAACACAGGCACGCTACAGAAACCACCTGAGATTTAATCTCCATTACAGAGATGAGGACGTCACACCAGCAAGCCTCAACATAAAAAAATCCAATCCTGACCAAAAATGCAGAGAAAATTATCAATAAAGCACGGAAAGACCTGATGAAAGAACGTATAATAATGACGGCAAACAAAGTGGACAGAATCAACAACCAGATCAAGGAGGAAATGGACATTTTCAAGAAACACTACCTGACCGACCAGGAAACGCAGGAGCAGACAGAAGCACAATTAAAACACGCACACAAACAGGAATTCATTACAATGAAAAACTGCCATTTAAAAAACTAAAAAAACTCACAGAAAGGAAGAACGAGCAAAGAAAAACACACACGGAAATGAACGCTAAGTGGGTCAAAAACTTATCAAAACGCACACTCATGGACACGGAGAAAACAGTGCTGAGCAGAGGACTGAATTTCGCCATCACACCAGCCAGAATACCCCATGATGAATACAGCCTCGCAATACAACTGGCATGTGAAAAAATCCGGGACCAAGGGGAAAAAGCATCACTCCAGAATGCAGTAGCAGGAATCCTCAAAACGGCCAAATTACCACAAAGCAACATTACAAGAGAAGAAGAAAAAGCATTAAACTCACTCAAGACAGATAAAACAATCACAATCCTCCCATCAGATAAAGGCAGAACGACAGTAATATTGGACACGGAAACATATGAAAAACAGATGGTGTGGTGACCCACCACAATCTACATGGACATTCAATCTTCACACTCAGCTAGAAAACAGGAAGCAGAGGACAATTTGCATATGAACAGAGAGCCCCTAGGAGACAATCAGAACAATGGACTATTGTTACACATCCCCCGATTAAGGAGAGGAAGTCCGGACACCAGTTGGTCCATCCATCCATCCATCCATCTTCTACCGCTTTTCCGGAGGTCCGGGTCGCGGAGGCAGCAGTTCAAGCAGAGAAGCCCAGACTTCCCTCTCCCCAGCCACCTGCTCCAGCTCTTCAGAGGGGATACCAAGGCGTTCCCAGACTAGCTGGGAGACATAGTCTCTCCACCGAGTCCTGGGTCTGCCCCGGGGTCTCCTCCCAGTGGGACGTGCCTGAAACACCTCAAGTGGGAGGCGTCCAGGAGGCATCCTAATCAGATGCCCATACCACCTCAACTGACTCCTTTCAATGTGGAGGAGCAGCGGTTCTACTCTGAGCCTCTCCCGGATGACTGAGCTCCTCACCCTATCTCTGAGGGTGAGTCCAGCAATCCTACGGAGAAAGCTCATTTCAGCCGCTTGTATCCGCGATCTCGTTCTTTCGGTCATTACCCAAAGCTCGTGACCATAGGTGAGAGTAGGAACGTAGATTGACTGGTAAATCGACAGCTTTGCCTTAGAACTAAGCTCCCTCTTCACCACAACAGACCGGTACAACGTCCGCATCACTGCAGATGCTGCTCCAATCCGTCTGTCGATCTCTCGCTCCATTTTCCCCTCACTCGTGAACAAGACCCCAAGATACTTAAACTCCTCCACTTGGGGCAGGAGCCTGTCCCCAACCCGGAGAGGACAATCCACCTTTTTCCGGCTGAGGACCATGGACTCGGACTTGGAGGTGCTGATTCTCATCCCAGCCGCTTCACACTCAGCGGCAAACCGTCCCAGCAAGAGCTGTAGGTCATTGCTGGATGAAGCCAACAGGACAACATCATCTGCAAACAACAGAGATGAGATCCTGTGGTCACCAAGCATGACACCCTCCATTCCCTGGCTGCGCCTAGAAATCCTGTCCATAAAAATTATGAACAGGACCGGTGACAAAGGGCAGCCCTGGCGGAGTCCAACTCTCACTGGGAATGACTCCGACCGAGTGTTGGCAATGCGAACTAAACTCTCACAACGGTCGTACAGAGACCGAATAGCTCGTAACAACAAGCCCGATACCCCATACTCCCGAAGCACCCCCCACAAAAATCCACGAGGGACGCGGTCAAATGCCTTCTCCAAGTCCACAAAACACATGTAAACTGGTTGGGCAAACTCCCACGAACCCTCAAGAATTCTCGAGAGGGTAAAGAGCTGGTCCGATGTGCCACGGCCAGGACGAAAACCACATTGCTCCTCCTGAATCCGAGGTTCGACCAACGGCCGGACTCTCCTCTCCAGTACCTTGGCATAGACCTTCCCAGGGAGGCTGAGGAGTGTGATCCCTCTAAAGTTGGAGCACACCCTCCGGTCCCCTTTTTTGAAGAGAGGAACCACCACCCCGGTTTGCCATGCCAAAGGCACTGCCCCCGACCTCCACGCAATGTTGCAGAGGCGTGTCAACCATGACAACCCAACAACATCCAGGGCCTTGAGGTACTCGGGTACCACCAGTTGGTCATGCGAATGATATATATTGACTGATATGTATATCAATATGCAAATGTGCCATGCATTCTCTCTGTTGGTATAACATGTATAAAGGAGCTTGCTATACATGCCTCAAGAGCACAGCGCAACACAACACAGCACACACACCACCACACAGCACACAGCGCTACAGCGTGTCTCATGATGTTGGAGGAAAATAAAACTCTGCAACCTCTCAGCTCGTCGTATCTCGCCTGAACTTATTTTTCCTCCACACTGGTGACCCTTGACGAAGAATGGAACACGAGGCAAACACCCCGGAGATGACCCGGACGGGAAGCCCCAGCACGTGTCATGGTGCGCCCCTCGCTTGATCTCTTCCCTCCACACTGGTGACATGACGAGCGAGAATGACCGTCTGCTCCCTCTCACCGCGCTGTGGACACAGAGGACCAGAGAACGCCTGCAACCTCTTCATCCTCACCGGAGTGCACGCTCCAGAGCACAGCACTGGGACCAAAACGCACCATGAACGACATAAGCGAACGAAGGAAGCAGCCTGAACAGGGACAATCATCGACGCCGACTGCGTTGATTTCCACCGGGCTCCCCGACTCTGACTAAACTCCAGACAGTCGACCTCCCGCACACAGAAGCCCCTCACGCACACCGCAGGATTATGAGGACAGCGCAACTGCCAGTTATGTGGTCATGGTACCAAGCACGCACCACGCACAGAGACGAACTGGCTCCACAGACTGATACATCGTCCTCCGCCGCTGCACATGCCCGAGAAAAACGGCCAATTGCCACCCTCGGAACCTTCAGGGCTGGTCACGCACCTGGAGCAGATGTGCAGCCCACACACAGGACTTTGTATGGGTTTCTCAGCCACAGCGCACAAGGGGAATTTGGCCAATTGCTTTCCCCAATGACTTTAGGGCTGCTTCCCGCACCTAAAAGCCAAACCGCCTCACACCCTCACACAGCTGCAATTGTTTCACAGCCGCTATGCATCCTTGGGGAATTTGGCCGCTCGCCTTCCCCACATCCTCGCTGGATCGAGCCGCAGGAGGAGTCAGATAAAATGTTTTTTTTCACAGCCGCTGTGGATTTCCGCCAGGTTTAGCGGGAAAGTCCCTCACCATCGCGGATCCACACGCAATTTTTGCGCAGCCCAGACACCTTTGATGTCCCGGGCCGGCACTCACTTACTCCCACCCCCTTCTACCTCTTCCTCCACAGCGCTTTTCCCGCACCTCACTCCCTAAAGCTGGCTGATCGCCATCTTGTTCCATTACACACGAAACACATCGGCCCATGCGCCCAAGATCCACGGCCGTTCAACTTGCTGGAATCCGGAGCTGGAGCCAAATGACGGGGAGGGGGGGGGGGGTCACAACCCCTGCTGAGTGTTCTGGGGGGAGCCCTGTGGTGACCCACCACAATCTACATGGACATTCAATCTTCACACTCAGCTAGCCGGCAGGAAGCAGAGTATATTTGCATATGGACAGAGAGCCCCTAGGAGACAATCAGAACAATGGACTATTGTTATACATCCCCAGATTAAGGAGAGGAAGTCCGGGCGCCAGTTGGTCACACAAATGATATGTATTGACTAATATGTACTGTATATCAGTATGCAAATGTGCCATGCATTCTCTCTGTTGGTATAACATGTATAAAAGAGCTTGCTATACATGCCTCAAGAGCACAGCGCAACACAACACAGCACACACAGCACAACACAGCGCACAGCGCTACAGCGTGTCTCATGATGTTGGAGGAAAATAAAACTCTGCAACCTCTCAGCTCGTCGTATCTCGCCTGAACTTATTTTTCCTCCACACTGGAAACCATGTTGGCAGATAACAGCACATACAGTATGAAATCATTAAAACAAACCCCACAGAAGAAAAGACAGAAATGAATGAATGAATGAATGAATGAATGTATTCGGTAATAGTAATAATAATAGACACATACAGTACAATAAGAACACACAAAAGAACAACCGAAAGGGTGTAGGCTGAAGCTAGTGCTTATATAGTGCCTACCCCGTTACAATTTTAAAATCAATAACATAAAAATTTAAGTCTTACCCAAAATACCAAAAGACCAAAAGAGCTGAACATGCTTTAATATTTTCAGAGCAACAGTTCCACAGTTTAACTCCAGTGACAGACATGCAGTGATTCTTTGTATTTGTTCTAACCTTTGGCTTATTAAAAACAGAGTTACCTCTTAGTTCATATTTGCTTCCCCTTTTTTTAAACAGTGTCTGAATATTTACAGGTAATTGGTTATTATTTGCTTTGTACATGATTTGAATGACATTTTAATCTACTAGATTCTCTAAATTTAACAGTATGTAATTGAATGAATATTGGATTTATTGGTTCACAGTAAGGTTTCTTTGATACAATGCGTACGGCTTTTTTCTGTAGTAAAAAGATTAAGTTTGTGTTTGTTTTGTATGTGTTTCCCCAGATCTCCACACAATATGTCATAAAAGGAACTATCAGTGAATTATATAAAATGCAGAGAGATTTCTGACACAGGAGATCCTTAACTTTATACAGTACGGCAATGGATTTAGACATTTTAGTTTTGACATAATTTATGTGTGATTTCTAGTTTAGTTATCAACAATGACCCCTAGGAACTTGGTTTTGAAAACTGTCTCAATTTCAACATTGTTTATTTTAATTTTTCTGTGATTATATAATTTGCGGTTTCCAAATATTATACATTTTGTTTTTCCAAGGTGAACAGATAATTTATTGGCAGTGAACCATTGATTGATTTGTTTAAGTTCATTTTCTACTGAATCCAGAAGCTGCTTAAGATTTTCTCCACTACAAAAAAAGTTGTCATCTGCAAATAAAATACACTTGAGCAATTTAGACACAGAACATAAATCATTAATATACAAAATAAACAGCAATGGACCAAGCACAGAATGAAAAATGCTAGAAGCCCTTCTCAAACCCCTATTAGAAAGCAAAAAAATCACAAAGGACGCATATGATCACCTGATACCCACAGCCAGCATCACCCCCCGGATCTATGGAACCCCAAAAATACATAAGAAGGATATCCCACTGCGGCCAATAATAGACAGTATCGGATCAGTCACGTACAACTTATCAAAAGCCCTGGTTGAAATCATCAAACCCCTCCTTGGACTATCAGAATACCACTACAAAAACTCAAAAGAGCTGGCACAAGAACTCAAAAATATGAAAATAGAATCAGACGAGATCCTTATTTCACATGATGTCATTTCATTATTCACAAACACACCTGTTGATGTCACACTACATATAGTGTAAGAACACCTCAGTAATGACAGAACCCTAAAAAGATGCACCAATCTCACAGTTCACAACATACCTGAACTATTATAATTTGTTGCAAAATCCACCTATTTTCAATACAGAGGAAAAATCTACAGACAAAAAGAAGGATTTGCAATGGGAGACCCACTATCAGCCATTATGAGCAGCTTTTTCATGGAGGAGCTGGAAAACAAAGCCATCAACACAGCACCTACACAATGCAAACCCACCCTCTGGAAGAGATACATGGACGACATTCTGGAGAAAATAAGGAAAGGACACACACAAGAACTCACTGACCATCTGAATAGCACGGACAGCACTGGGAATATAAAATTCACATACAAGGAGGACGAAAATGGCACCATAGCCTTTCTGGACATGAAAATCCACCACAACAATGACGGCAGTATAAAATCACAGTCTACAGGAAACCAACCCACACAGATCAATACCTACTATGGACATCAGAACACCACACAGCACACAAACTATCAGTTGTCAGGACGTTATATGAATGGGCCACCATCATCACAGACCAAGAAGACAGACAGAAGGAGGAAAACCACATAAAACATGCACTCATAATCTGCCAATATCCAGTATGGGCCATAAACAAAGGGAAACAGCAAGTCAAAAACAAAGAAAACAAACAGGAAACAAGACACAGAACAAAAGTCAAAATCAAAAACAAGGACACCATAACTATACCATACATCCGAGGGATAACGGAACCAATTCAAAGGATCATGAAAAAATACAAAATAAACACAGCAGTAAAACCACACAAAAAATTAAGACAGTTATTAGTACACCCCAAGGACAGAATAGAACAAGACAAAAAATGCAATGTAATATATGAAATATCATGCAGATCATGCAACAAAACCTACATTGGAGAAACCGGAAGATCATTCACCACAAGGAAAAAAGAACACCAGAAGGAATGTGAGAAGGAAACACAAGGACGACTCACAAGATCACAAAAAGAAAAGGAAGAACAAGAAACATTAAAATCAGCAATATCAGATCACTGCAAAAGAAATAATCACATCATGGACTGGGACAACGCAAAAATTATTGGATCAGAGAGCAACAGACACAAACGGTGGATCAAGGAGGCCATAGAGATCAGGAAGCGGGGAAAAGATAACATGAACCGTAATGAGGGGGCCTTTATGCTTTCCCACACCTGGGACCACATTCTCCAGAGACCATCTGACGGTGGAAAGCGGGGCCGGTCCGGTGGATCTGACAGGTCTGCTGGGCTGGCCCTGCCTACAAAAGTCAACTGATAAAATGACACCTGGCAGCAATCAGTTGACTCTTCTGACGAAGGCTGCAGTGAACAGTTGAAACATGTAAAGAAGGTAAAAACATCTCCTTTCTATTTTTACTTTAATAAGAACAAAAGGTAAATAAAAAAAAGGATAACACACTCGTTAAGGGCACCAGCTCACCTCTTTCTCGGTGAACAATTTATTAATTAATTACATGTTATACCTGTTTAATCAGTCAATTAATTAAATCAATCATTCAGTCTCAAATTAGTGAATTCGATACTGGGGCTTAAAAGACAGGCTCAGAATGGAATAAATTCCTCAACAACTTCTCTCATTTTACAGATTTATTTAAATGAAGCTGATCAAATGACATCACATTCAGATAACTTGTAAACACTGAAATGATCAATATTAACCATCACATTAAATTTGTAGCTGAGGGTAGAGTAACAATGTGAGCACATCTATAAAACCATGAACTTTTGCATTAATTTAGAGCAGTTTGAAATGGAAGACAGAATAAAATTGAACACAAATTTATGGAGAAAATTAACTAATTATATGAAAAATTCTGGATTACTCTTAAGAAGGTAAAAACCGAATTTTAATAAGAAAAATTATATTATTTCTCTTTTAACGTTGTATCTGATCAGATGCTGAATTATTCTCAAATCTTAGATGTTTTATTCACTTCAGCAGATGGAACAGAGAATACAGCTCACATGACTCCTTGCGTTGTGGTCCTTTCGGCAGCTTTCTCAGCTGAAGATTTCGTGGATTATAAGGGAAGTATCTGCCCACAGATATTCCAAAGTCCACAGTTCAACAACCTTCAAAGTCAAGCAGTCAGAAGGCTGGATTTTGACTGCGACTATCACAATTGGAGCTTAGGTCAAGCCAAGATGGCGATGGTGTCTTTTTCAGTACAGTGGCAATGGCAAGCTGCATCGAGGGTTTTGTTGTTCAGCGGCTTCATCCAGGGGAATTTGAGAATAATTCAAAATCTGATCCCAATGACCAAATTAAAATATGTTTTTCTGACTTCGTGGAGTTGAAAACAGCTTCCAGTGTGGAAATGAGCTACTGGTCAGTCTCTTTAAAACACAAAACACACGGTGGATTTAGGAAAAATGTTTAAAAGGAGAAAAGCAGAGAACGCCTAGGAGCCAGAGTTTAACCCTGAATCAAGATTTGAGCTCAGGAAAGAAAAAATTCATTCCTAGATGTTTAAAGAAAAACATTAAAATACACAGACATTTACACAGCACAACAATGGAGGATCACACGAATCTGCACTGAACTGAACTGAACGAGGGCGTCTCCCCTCTAATAACAACACAGCTTTTGCAGGCTTCCGGGGATTGACAGAAGCCCAATCCAATAATCTTCCTTCGTGGGTGGGTTTTATGAACTTTAGTCCAATGAACAAACAGTCCTTTGTCTGTAACAACCAATAATACTGAGAGAGCTGTTGCTCAGCAGAGACTGGCGGATACCAGTCATATGATTTAACGAACATTTTGGCAACCTGATACACGCATCTTAATACTGAAAATTCATCAATTTGCTTATGTATAAAATCTAAGCTACTTTAGTGATTCATGACTACTTCAGTGGGCATGCAACCTTATAACTAGTGCTTTTAAATTAGCATGCAAGAAAAAAAAATCATTTAAACATTTTAACATGTACATATTTAAAATCAAGGATTAATATAAATTCTTCAAACCCAAATGATTGTTCACACTGAATATCAGAGTCCATTTGCTTTTCCATGGTGTCCTGAAAAATATTCTGAGAAATGAAACTTGGAAAGAGTTTAATGTTCAGTCAAAAACTTGGTTCAACATGGAAAGTCAAAAGTGAATGTCTATCCCAGAGACATCCACAAGGGGTAGTGTCAAGCTGTGGATAATCTTAGGGCCTCAGGGAATGCATTTAAAGTTTATGGGATGCCTGTTCTTTGTCATCGTTTTATTAATCCATAAAACTGTCTGGAGTAAGAGAATTTCCAGTTTATTTATGATGTGAACTAATCCGTTCCTTGCAGAAGATGGGATCCTTATCTCTCGTACCTCTTTACAAAGGAATGTGTTCTCCACAGTGGTTCTGAGATGAAAAAGCAATTCTTGACTAGCCTTTTCCTGGGTGAAACAATGTCTTTAAGATGAAGAGTAGTTTTATTGATGAAAGCCAAAGCCAGATGATGCTACATATACAGTACATACCGGTACTGTACATATACAGTATATTGTATGTACTGTATAAAGCTCCTTTTGGCAAACTAAATCTGTTTGGCACAATAAGGGAAGCAGATTTCTGTTCTGCTTACCCACAGTGGTGTGAAAAAATGTTTGCCCCCTTCCTGATTTCTCATTTTTTTGTATGTTTGTCACACTTAAATGTTTCAGATCATCAAACAAATTTAAATATTAGACAAAGATAACACAAGTAAACACAAAATGCAGTTTTTAAATGAAGGTGTTTATTATTAAGGGTAAAAAAAAATCCAAACCTACATGGCCCTATGTGAAAAAGTGATTGCCCCCCCTCTTAAAACATAAATTAATCCAAGAGTGCAGCGATGACTCATCCAAGAGGTCACAAAAGACCCCACAACATCCAAAGAACTGCAGACCTCACTTGCCTCAGTTTAGGTCAGTGTTAATGACTTCACCATAAGAAAGAGATGAAAGATAGAAAACCACTGCTGAGAAAAAAGAACATAAAGGCTCATCTCAGTTTTGCCAGAAAACATCTTGATGACCCCCAAGACTTTTGGGAAAATACTCTGTGGACTGACAAGACAAAAGTTGAACTTATTGGAAGGTGTGTGTCCCATTACATTCTGCGTAAAAGTAACACAGCACTTCAGAAAAGGAACATCATACTAACAGTAAAATATGGTGGTGGTAGTGTGATGGTCTGGGGCTGTTTTGCTGCTTCAGGACCTGGAAGACTTGCTGTGGTAAATGGAACCATGAATTCTGCTGTCTACCAAAAAAATCCTGAAGGAGAATGTCCAGCCATCTGTTCATGACCTCAAACTGAAGCGCATTTGGGTTCTGCAGCAGGACAAGGATCCAAAACACACCAGCAATTCCACCTCTGAATGACTTAAGAAAAACAAAATGAAGACCTTGGAGTGGCCTAGTCAAAGTCCTGACCTGAATCCGACTGGGATGCTGTGGCATAGCCTTAAAAAGGCGGTTCATGCTCGAAAACCCTCCAAAGTGGCTGAATTACAACAATTCTGCAAAGATGAGTGGGCCAAAAGTCCTCCACAGCGCTGTAAAAGATTCATTGCCAGATATTGCAAACACTTGATTGCAGTTGTTGTTGCTAAGGACGGCCCAACCAGTTGTTAGGTTTAGGGTGCAATCACTTTTTCACACAGGGCCATGTAGGTTTGGATTTTTTTTCCCTTAATAATAAACACCTTCATTTAAAAACTACATTTTGTGTTTACTTGTGTTATCTTTGTCTAATATTTAAATGTGTTTGATGACCTGAAACATTTACGTGTGACAAACATACAAAAAAAACGAGAAATCAGGAAGGGGGCAAACACTTTTTCACACAACTGTAGCTGCTTGACAGGACAAGGGGAGAAGAAAAAGAAAAAAAAAAAGAATGGCCCAGTCAGTCACCTAACTAACTAACTAACTAACTAACTAACTAACCTGCACTTATATAGCGTTTTTCTAGTCACAAAGACCACTCAAAGCGCTTTCATTAATACTAACCCTCTATTGACCTGACCTACCACCTACCCACCTGACCTGAATCCAATGGGAAATCTGTGGAACGAACTGAAGATCAGAGTTCATAGAAGACATCCACGGAACCTTCAAGATTTGAAGACAGTTTGTGTCAAAGAATGGACTAAAATCACTTCTGAGCAATGCATGCACCTAGTTTCTCCATACAGGAGGTATCTGGAAGCTGTTATTACCAACAAAGGCTTTTCTACTAAATATTAAATGAATTTCACCAAGTGTGTTCAATACTTATACCCTGTGTCATTACATTGTATTAAATATAACTTGTTTTGTGAACACAGTTGCCTTGATTTCTTTGTATGAATGGATTACTTGGGTTGTTACTGATATCTGGTGAAAATCTCAGGTCAATGGCTCCAGTGGATTCGTAAGAATCTCCCCGCTCCTACGAATTCTGGAGTTCACAAACATTTGTGGAGGGGGCATAGTTTCTTTCTTTCTGTTGTTCAATTTGCAAGAGCAACTTGAGGCATTCCTGAAAAATGAGGTGCTTTTCTGTCATACGATGGCCCTAGAGTTCTTATGTTTGTCGTAAGGGTGCCTTGGGATCTTCCTACGGCATACTTACTGTCAAATTGCCACAAACTCCCCGTGTGCTTTTCCACAGCGCACGGGGAGTTTGAGGAGGAGAAGGATGGATGGACTTAATGCAGAGTTTCATCAAACACATTTATTGACATAACACAGATCAAAAATAAAGACTTACAGGTAGGAAATGATGTACACAAAATGGCTGACGCAGGAGCGAACAGCAGGCAGACCACTGTGTACCGTGGCCACAGGAAAATAATACAAATAGTATACACGCTCGGGAGAGCGAGGAAGACACTAAGAGGCTTGACTGACTCAGGGGGGAGCAAACTGGGCAACAGCCTAAGCGTAGCAGTAGAACTGCAGGGGGAAACACTACCAGATAAGGGTAGCAGACAAACTGCACAGAGAAACGCAACTGGTCCAGCATAGCAGTAATGCCACACAAAGAAACACAAGACAATTTACTCACGAGCAGGAACAGTCCAAGAAGTCCAATTCTCCCATACAGCACAAATCATAAATCCTTCGGGACGTGATGGTCACACGACGGGAAATGACTGTGTGACTCGTATAATGGTCCAGCTGTGTTTGACTAGCAAAGAGCTGCTTAAGTACAAACAATGCTGGCCAAACAAATTTGGAACACCTGGGCGAGGCGCGGGAAAGATAATTACTGGGGCAAACAGTTGACTGTCAGAGAGATGGGGGCATGGTCGGACTGGCGAATGCTAGACAACGCCCACCAGAAAGTGGGTCAAACGGCTGACTAACGATCGCCGGCCAGAGCAGCGGCCACAAGCATAGAAATAAACACACAGGTGAGAAAACAAAACACAACATATGACCAAGAATGATCAGAACTGAGCCCGCAGGAGAACACAGGCTCGGTTCATGACACAAATAACCAATGTGTGTATTTATAAAAATATTTTCTTTTCTATCAGACAGTGAAAAGGGTTGTTTTTACTTTAACATGTTTCGGACCATTCTTGCAGCCGTCGTCAGAAGGGATACGTGATGTTGTTGTGACAATCAGCTGTTTCATCGGCTGTTTTGTGTTCATGTGTATTTTTTTATACCGCTCATCTTTCTACTTACTGTAACTTATGCTATTTTATTCAAATGTGTGTTTTGTAACTGTTTTTTTTTTCATACTCTGCCTTATTGCACCGGAGGCTGGTGGAGCACCCGCAGTTTCATTGTAGTTTACAAATTTACAACGACAATAACGGCTATTCTACTGTATTCTATTCTATTTTATGAAAATTTGTATGCAACTCACAGCACTAGGAAGATCTTACGACTTTCAGCACATTTTGTCGGCACAAATGTTCCACGAATGATGTACTTCCACCTTAAGAGTACCTCAATACCGCCTTACGCACGCTGAACGAATCTCCATATGAACAGGGATTGTACGGCATTTCCTATAACCACTGTACAGGGCCTTCAAGAACAACTTATGGCCATTTTCCACTAGCATTTCAGCAGCCCTACTCACCTTGACTGTACTCGGTTTGTAGGGGTTTCCTTTAGTACATAGTACCTGGTACCAGGTGCGTTTTTGGAACCTACTTCAGTGAGGTTCCAACCGTGCTGAGCTGAGCTGAAAAGATGCCATCGCTGCTGCTCTTCATCCAGCCCTCACCCACCTGGACTCAAAGAACTCCTATGTGCGAATGCTATTCTTGGACTTCAGTTCAGCATTCAATGCAATCATCCCCCAGCACCTGATAGAAAAATCCAGACACTTGGGACTCAAAACCTCTCTCTGTAACTGGGTGCTGGAATTTCTCACAGGGAGGCCACAGGACGTGCAGGTTGGCAGCAACACATCCCAGACCATCACACTAAGCACAGAGGCCCCACAAGGGTGCGTGCTCAGCCCGCTCATCTTCACCCTGCTGACCCAAGACTGCATACCAGCCTACAACACCAACCACATCATCAAGTTTGCGGAACTACAGAAATGAGGTGAGCCAACTGGTCCAGTGGTGTAAAGACAATAACCTCTTTCTGAACGTGGGAAAAAACAAGGAGATTGTGGTCGACTTCAGGAGGGGTCACACACAGCACCTCTCTCTGATCATCGATGGTGCAGCTGTGGAGAAAGTGAGCAGCATCAAGTTCCTGGGGGTGCACATCTCTGAGGACCTCTCCTGGTCCAACAACACCACATCACTTGCCAACAAGGCTCAACCTTGCCTCCATTTCCTCCACAAACTGAGGAGAAAATGAGTCTCACCCCCCATCATGTACTGAATCTACCGGGGTACCACTGAGAGCATCCTCACCAGCTGCATCACAGTGTGGTACGGTGGTACGGGCTGCACGGTGGCGCAGTGGTTAGCACTGCGGCAGCACAGTTTACCCTTGGCCGGGGGATTGTGGGGATCGTGGGATCGTGGGTTCGATCCCAGCCCCCGACCAACAGTGATCTGTGTGGAGTTTGCATGTTCTCCCCGTGTTGCGTGGGTTTACTCCGGGATTTCTCCGGTTTCCTCCCACATGCCAAAAACATGCATGTTAGGTTAATTGGCTGTTCTAAATTGTCCCTAGATATCTGTTTCCTATAGGCCCTTAGAATAGAGGGTTAGTATTAATGAAAGCGCTTTGAGTGGTCTTTGTGACTAGAAAAGCGCTATATAAGTGCAGGTTAGTTAGTTAGTTAGTAGTTAGTGGTATGGAAGCTGCACCGCCTCCTGCCGGAAGACACTACAACGCACAGTGAAAGCAGCCAGCAAGATCATCGTTGCCCCTCCCCCTCTCAGACATCTACCTCACCCACCTCACCTGCAGAGCCATCAACATCGCAGGCCACACCTCCCACCCCTTACACTCCCTCGTCAGCCCCCAAGGTACCAGAGCCTCTGGGCCCACTCCACAAGACTGCTAAACAGCTTCATTCATCAGGCCATCAGGACCCTGAACTCTGTCCACTTCCTCCCCCCTGGACCATAACGCAATCACCCGCACAATAACTACCTCAGCTGTTGGCACAGAAAGGCTGGCACACCAACAGCAATACATTTGCTGCTGTATGTCTCAGCACTTTAACTGCAATCATTTGCACAAATGCCATATCTGCTGCTGTCTGTCTGTCATTGCTATACTGATCTTGTGCAGTCCTATCTGTTACAATCTGCACCTACACTACCACATTGAACTGCAACTACGGGTATTACATCTCTAGTTTTCTGTATATAGGATTGCTGGATTTTATCATCGTTAATCGTTTATTTCTATTTGCACTATGGGAGGTCTGGGTTTATCTTTTGATGCTATTTGCACTACGGGTTGCACAACTGTACATAGACTGGTGTTGTTGTTTTCTTTTTTTCAAACCTTATTCCTTTTTCTTTTTTATACTGTGCACACCACTGAAGAGAGGGAGAAACACCATTTCCATTCTCCTGTATGTCCTGCACGTATAGTAGTATTGACAAATAAAATCTTTGAATCTTTTGAATCTTTGAAATGTGACATCAACAGATTGCAGGCCGCTGATTGGCCAGGGCATAATGTCAGTGGATGAGAGCAACGTCTTCACAAGATTCAAATCAGCCATTTGCAAATTTGGCCGTGACTTTTTATTTCTGTGATAATCAACAAGATAAATGGCTACACACAAATCAACACCCTGGTCCAACGACAAGATGAGGACTCTTCTGTGTTTGCTGGCTGATGAGAGAATCCAGAGGGAGCTATGGAGCTGAAAAGTTCATATAGTGGTCAAATTTGACCAAATGTGGTTATTTTTCAACAGTCTCCCCGTCGGTGCACACAGTTCTTCCATTGGTGTTGCAGCACTTGGATCCCTGCGCCTGAAAAATAACCTACATTTGGTCAAATTTGACAACTATGAAAACCACTGAGGAAAAGTGGCTTTAAGGTGTTCTCTAGAACACCTTAAGGTGTTATTGAGGCATACTTATGGCCAACATTTTGTGTAGTTCTTACATTGTTTCTATGGCATTTGTATGGCCACTCTACAATGAAAGGTTTTCATGGCACATTCATAGAAATCTTGGACAAGACCATCGACCTGGCCATGAACTTACAAATGGTCTACAAATGCTGGATTCTCCTTCAGTTGCCTTAAAAAGGCCATATGAAATGGTCCAAAAATTGTTCGTATGGTGTTTGCAGCCGTTCATAAGGGTATTTGTGACCATAACTTTAGTTATAACCCTCAGTGATCGATGACAGCAAAATGACATGAAGTCTTAAACTGAGTAATTATCAAACCTGTGGCCCTGGTCCTCTGCCTGCCCTGTGTGTGTGCTGGTGCTGCTGGGTATTCATGACATCCTCCTGATCCCACTTTCTCTATGGTAGTGTTACACGAGGCAACCCATAAACAACTCCTCAAACAGCTTCTCACTGTTGTTTCATAACATGCATGGAAAAAACTCTGGGCTGAGTGCCTTTACATAAGCACACAAACTACTATAGATGGGTTTAAACACATTTTGAAGAGTGGTTTCTTATTGATTTGTTGAAAACAGTAAAAAAAAAAAGTGTCAGCTGTAGCTTAGAACACCCAACTAGTTTGTACACAGTGCCAACAGATAGCAGAAAGAAGCACAGAAACACCCCTTTAACACAGGATTTATGGATCCATGCAGAGCAGTGTTTACATGTGACAGCCTAGAGTTTGTCACTGTTGAAAACCATACAATAAAATGAACTGAGGTCAAACAGCAGACCGAGTGGATGCTCATTCTCAAGGTGCATTCAGACCAAATGCAAACAAACAAAATTTTTAACTCAATGTAAACACGCAAATAGACATGAATTCACCATCTGAGTGGGTTGCAGACAGGCGAATTTGCCTTTATAACTTGTGCAGCAGTGTTCAACCTGCTGTGGAAATTCCCAAAACACTGTCACGGTTAGATTTACATTATCAAACGGGGTCTCACCTGAAAAAATATTGTCCCTGCCTTCACAATTTCACCTGGATGATGGGTTGTTTACACTGCCAGCCTGCTAGCCTTGTTAGCACATCCGTGGCAGGAGTCCGTGGGTAAAAAACCCCGACACTCCGGTTCAGCTGCAGAGCTCCCAGTCCATCTGTCTCCAGATGAGTATCAGTCTAACTTTCAAACTAGTTTCCTCTCCAATGTTGTTGATACTTTTTTTTCCCACAATATTTTTATTGAACGTTTTTACAAACAAAACACAAACAATCAAACACTAACACTAAAATAATTTAAAAAAAAAAATACTAAAAACACCAACAACCACTAACTAAGGCAGGTCTTCAACAATGCTCCTCTATTTAGTCTAGGCAATCCATTACGTAAGTATACATACTATACATTCACCAATTTGGAATTTACAAGGTCCACACACATCATTCACCTTCTTCTTCAAAAGTTATGTTTAAGTTCTTTACATAATCAATAAAAGGTCTCCATATATTCTCAAACACAATTTCTTTTGATTTCAGTATGTATGTTATTCTTTCTAGTGGAAGGTTTGTTAACATCTGTCTTAACCACTGAGTCACATCTGGTCTATGAGTCTTTTTCCACAGTAGTGCAATACATTTTTTGGCGTTAAGCAAACTGAGGTCTATGAATGTTCTTTCACTCTTGTTAAAGTTATGCTTTTCTGGATAAAGACCCAACAAAAACAGTTTAGGATTCAATAT
Organism: Pholidichthys leucotaenia; assembly: GCA_020510985.1. NCBI lineage: Eukaryota > Metazoa > Chordata > Actinopteri > Cichliformes > Pholidichthyidae > Pholidichthys > Pholidichthys leucotaenia. Next base: position 2,085,789 of record CM035845.1, read on the forward strand.
GATTTGTTTTGAAATTATTTTTTCAATTGTTACCCTCACCTCTTCCCAAAACATTCTAATTTTTCTACATTCCCATAAACAATGAAATAGGGTTCCTTTACTTTCCATACATTTTGTGCACGTATCTGGTATGTTTTTGTTATATCTATTTAACTCCACCAGTGTAACATACATCCGCATTAACCATTTAAAATGTATCAATTTAAGACGTACATTTATTGATTTGGTTTGAGCTTCTGTACAAGCCAATTCCCATTGTTCCTCTGAAATTTCAGTTTGCAGGTCTTCTTTCCAGTAATTCAGTCTTTTCTGTGAGTTTTCACTTGAGGATAATGTCAATGAGTTATAAAACTCTGAAATAATACCCTTTCTCTTACTATCTTTCGTCAAGATTTTTTCCAAGGATGAATAAGTAGGTCGGATGAGAGCTTTATTTTGATTTGATCGAATAAAGTTCCTAAGCTGAAGATATTTAAAAAAATGTGTTCTATTAAGATTAAATTTGATCCTCAGTTCTTCAAAAGACATTATGTTATCTGAACCTGACAAATATAAGTCTCGAATCTTTTGAATCCCTTTTAAATGCCATACTTTAAATACAGCATCCGCTCTCCCTGGTTTAAAATATTGATTACCCCATATTGGGCTAAATTGTGACAATAAGTGTGGATCTTTTAGATATTTTTTGGTTTCACACCATATTTTGATCATATGCTTTACAAATGGGTTTTTAACTTGCTTCTGTAATTTTTTTGCCGAGTCTGAGTATATGAATATGGGAAGAGGTAAAGGTAAATGTTGCTATGTGGATTAGGTGGCGGTCAAAGGCGGAGACCTTGGCGGACTGACCCAAGCTTTCTAAACTGGCTTTTGGTACATGGAATGTCACCTCTCTGGTGGGGAAGGAGCCTGAGCTGGTGTACGAGGTTGAGCGATACCGGCTAGATATAGTCGGCCTCACCTCAACACACAGCTCTGGTTCCGGAACTAGTCTCCTGGAGAGGGGCTGGAGCTTGGCCTTTTCTGGAGTTGCCCCAGGCGAGAGGCGACGAGCAGGGGTGGGTATTCTTGTATCGCCCCACCTTGCTGCCTTTATATTGGAGTTTTCCCCGGTGGATGAAAGGGTTGCTTCCCTGCGCCTTCGGGTTGGGAAACGGGTCCTGACCATCATTTGTGCCTATGCACCAAATGATGTTTCAGAGTACCCACCCTTTTTGGAGTCTGTGACTGGGGTGCTGGAGGGTGCCCCTCCTGGAGACTCCATTGTCCTACTGGGGGACTTCAATGCGCACGTGGGCAACGACAATGAAACCTGGAGGGGGTGATTGGGAGGAACGGCCTGCCCAATCTGAACCCGAGTGGTGTTCAGTTATTGGTCTTCTGTGCGAACCACAGTCTGTCCATAACGAACACCATGTTCAAGCATAAGGGTGTCCATATGTGCACCTGGTACCAGGACACCCTAGGTCGCAGGTCGATGATCGATTTTGTTATCGTATCATCAGACCTGCGACCGTATGTCTTGGACACCCGAGTAAAGAGAGGTGCAGAGCTGTCAACTGATCACCACCTGGTGGTGAGTTGGATCCGATGGCAGGGGAGGAAGCCATTCAGACCTGGTAGACCCAAACGTATAGTGAGGGTGTGCTGGGAGCATCTGGCTGAGGCCCCCGTCCGGGAGGTCTTCAACTCCCACCTCCGGAAGAACTTCAACCACATTCCGAGGGAGTCTGGAGACATGGAGTCTGAATGGGCCATGTTCTCCACCTCTGTTGTTGAAGCGGCGGCCCAGAGCTGCAGCCACAAGGTGGTCGGTGCATCTCGTGGTGGCAACCCCCGAACCAAGTGGTGGAAACCAGTGGTGAGGGGGGCCATTAAGCTGAAGAAGGAGTCCTATCAAGCTTGGTTGGCTTGTGGGACTCCCGAAGCAGCTGAGGTGTACCGGCAGGCCAAGCGGAGTGCAGCTTGGGTGGTTGCTGAAGCAAAAACCCGGGTATGGGAGGAGTTCGGTGAGGCCATGGAACAAGACTTTCGGTCGGCTTCAAAGAGATTCTGGCAAACTGTTCTGCGGCTCAGGAGGGGAAAGCAGCTCCCCGTCCACACTGTGTATGGTGCGGATGGGACACTGTTGACTTCAACTGGGTATATCGTCGGGCGGTGGAAGGAATACTTCGAGGATCTCCTCAATCCCACTGATATGCCTTCCACAGAGGAAGCAGGGTTTGGGGATGAGGGGGATGACTCGCCTATCACAGAGGCTGAGGTCGCCAAGGTGGTTAAAAATCTCCTTGGTGGCCGGGCCCCGGGGATGGACGAGATTCGCCCTGAGTACCTCAAGGCCCTGGATGTTGTTGGGTTGTCATGGTTGACACGTCTCTGCAACATTGCGTGGAGGTCGGGAGCAGTGCCTTTGGCATGGCAAACCGGGGTGGTGGTTCCTGTCTTCAAAAAAGGAGACCGGAGGGTGTGCTCCAACTTTAGAGGGATCACACTCCTCAGCCTCCCTGGGAAGGTCTATGCCAAGGTACTGGAGAGGAGAGTCCGGCCGTTGGTCGAACCTCGGATTCAGGAGGAGCACTGTGGTTTTCGTCCTGGCCGTGGCACATCGGACCAGCTCTTTACCCTCTCGAGAATTCTTGAGGGTTCGTGGGAGTTTGCCCAACCAGTTTACATGTGTTTTGTGGACTTGGAGAAGGCATTTGACCGCGTCCCTCGTGGATTTTTGTGGGGGGTGCTTCGGGAGTATGGGGTATCGGGCTTGTTGTTACGAGCTATTCGGTCTCTGTACGACCGTTGTGAGAGTTTAGTTCGTATTGCCAACACTCGGTCGGAGTCATTCCCAGTGAGAGTTGGACTCCGCCAGGGCTGTCCTTTGTCACCGATCCTGTTCATAATTTTTATGGACAGGATTTCTAGGCGCAGCCAGGGAATGGAGGGTGTCATGCTTGGTGACCACAGGATCTCATCTCTGTTGTTTGCAGATGATGTTGTCCTGTTGGCTTCATCCAGAAATGACCTACAGCTCTTGCTGGGACGGTTTGCTGCTGAGTGTGAAGCGGCTGGGATGAGAATCAGCACCTCCAAGTCCGAGTCCATGGTCCTCAGCCGGAAAAAGGTGGATTGTCCTCTCCGGGTTGGGGACAGGCTCCTGCCCCAAGTGGAGGAGTTTAAGTATCTTGGGGTCTTGTTCACGAGTGAGGGGAAAATGGAGCGAGAGATCGACAGACGGATTGGAGCAGCATCTGCAGTGATGTGGACGTTGTACCGGTCTGTTGTGGTGAAGAGAGAGCTTAGTTCTAAGGCAAAGCTGTCGATTTACCAGTCAATCTACGTTCCTACTCTCACCTATGGTCACGAGCTTTGGGTAATGACCGAAAGAACGAGATCGCGGATACAAGTGGCTGAAATGAGCTTTCTCCGTAGGATTGCTGGACTCACCCTCAGAGACAGGGTGAGGAGCTCAGTCATCCGGGAGAGGCTCAGAGTAGAACCGCTGCTCCTCCACATTGAAAGGAGTCAGTTGAGGTGGTATGGGCATCTGATTAGGATGCCTCCTGGACGCCTCCCACTTGAGGTGTTTCAGGCACGTCCCACTGGGAGGAGACCCCGGGGCAGACCCAGGACTCGGTGGAGAGACTATGTCTCCCAGCTGGTCTGGGAACGCCTTGGTATCCCCTCTGAAGAGCTGGAGCAGGTGGCTGGGGAGAGGGAAGTCTGGGCTTCTCTGCTTAAACTGCTGCCTCCGCGACCCGGACCTCCGGAAAAGCGGTAGAAGATGGATGGATGGATGGGTAAAGGTAAATTGTATGATTCCATTTCAGTCCAGTGAGGGAGATCATTTGATGAAAAATAATATGTCATAGACCTCAGTTGTGCTGACCAGTAATACAACATAAAGTTTGGACATTTCAGACCTCCACGATCAAATGGTAAATATAGTAAGGACAGACGTAATCTAGCCCTCCTATTGTTCCATATAAATTCCACTAACTTTTTTTTAATTCTTGAGAATAGATCTGAAGGTGGTGGTAAAGGAATGTATTGAAATAAATAAAGCATTTTGGGTAAGATATTACTTTTAAGTATATTAATTCTCCCAATCATCAACATTGGTAGTGACATCCATCTCTGAAGCAACTCATTAATGTCTATCATTAAGGCTTCATAGTTGGCACTGGCGACTAATTCTAGCTTAGGCACAATTTGAATTCCTAAATATTTAAACTGATTTACAACTTTGAATTGATTTACCTCAGGAGCTGGGTGATTTCTCTGGGTCTCATTTAGCATTAATATTGAAGATTTAGTTTTATTTATTTTATATCCTGATATTTCCCCAAAATTCTTTATTAAATTCAACAAAGTCGGAATTGATTTTTTAAGATTTGACATGAACAAAATTATGTCATCAGCATACAGGGAAATTTTATGTTCTGTTGGTCCTATTTTAATTTCATATATTTGTGGATGTAAACGTACTGCCATCCCTAAAGGTTCAATTGCCATAGTAAACAGTAAAGGTGAAAGTGGACAGCCTTGTCGACATCCTCTATTGATTTTTATTGATTTTGAAATATTGCTGTTTGTTAGGATTTCTGCTGTAGCATTATTGTATATTATCTGAACCCATTTTATGAAATTATTTCCAATTCCAAACCTTTGTAGGACTTCAAAAAGAAAGGGCCATTCGACCCTATCAAAGGCCTTTTCGGCATCCAGTGATAAGAGAGCTGTGTCCGGTGCTTCTTTATTAGAATAGATAATATTAAATAGTCTTCTTACATTATGGAAGCCTTGTCTTCCCTTTATAAAGCCATTCTGATCTCGGTTAATAATATTTGGTAATATTTCTTGTAGCCGTCTTGCTAAAATTTTACAGATTATCTTAAGGTCAGCATTTAATAGGCTTATTGGTCTCATATTTTCACATTTATTAGAGGGTTTACCTGGTTTTGGCAACAGTATAATTAAGGCATTATTCATGTATAATGGTAAATTACTGTTTTGAAATGCTTCGAAAACCATTTCCAAAAAAGGGTTTATTAATTTACTCTTAATTTTTTTATAGCGGTCAACTGGAAGACCATCTGGTCCTGCACTTTTTCCTGATTTCATATCATCAATGGCTAGCCTAACTTCTTCTTGACTAATTTTAGACTCCAGTATCTCCCTGTTTTCATTTGGAATACAAGGTATAGATAATTCGTCCAAAAACCCATTTAGTTTTGTTAAGTCAGTTTCATTTTTTGTGTTATATAGTTTTTCATAATAATCTCTAAAGGCACTGTTAATTTCTAAAGGATCTACAACTGCCTGTCCGTTACTTATAATACTGGTAATTGGTGTTTTAAATTCTATTTGTTTAATCTGCCATGCCAATAATTTCCCTGATTTTTCACCTTGTTCATAAAAAGATTGCTTCAATCTTAGAAGACGCGAGGCAGCTCTATTCGCTGATTTTTTTGTCACATTCAGCTCTCAGAATCAGTAATTCGTTCTCTAACTTTGGGTCACTTCCTGCATACACTTTTTCTTGGAGAATTTTTATTTTATGTTCCAATTGGACTCTCTCCTCTCGAGTCTTCTTAGATTTTGAACCTGTATAACTAATAATATGCCCCCTAATAAAAGCTTTGAAAGCCTCCCACTTTATACATGCTGATGTTTGTGTAGTATTGATATCAAAGAACTCATCTGTTTTTCTATGTACTTAACAAATTCCTCATCCTGAAGCCATTTATGCTGAAATTGCCACCTACCTGGTTCCTTTGTCAATTTCTTATCTACAGATATTAAACAGCAGGGTGCATGATCAGAGATCACGATGTTATCATAGAAACAGTTTTGAATCTTGGACCTTAATTCTGTGGAGATCAAAAAATAGTCAATACGTGAGAATGTCTTGTAGATATTAGAATAACAAGAGTAGGCTTTAACTTGCGGTTTCATTTCTCTCCATATATCTAGCAATCTCAATTCTTTCATAAAATGATTAATGATCATCCTGCATCCATTGTGTGTACAGTCCAGTCCTGTTGATCTATCTATGCTGGGATTCAATGTACAATTAAAATCCCCTGCTATTATATGCTGCCCTGTAAGTGATGATAAAATAAGAAATAAATTAGCAAAGAAGTTTTGATCATCTATATTGGGACCGTATAGGTTCACCAGATTTATATTTTCTAATAGCAAAGATCCTTGAATGATTAGGTATCTTCCTAATTTGTCTCCAATTACATTTTTCACTTGAAATGGGACTGTTTTGTGTATGAGAGTCATAACTCCCCTGGCTCAAGATGAAAATGATGAGGTGAACACACTTCCCTGCCATCTTTTTTTAATTCTTTTTACATCCTCCTCTGTTAGATGAGTTTCTTGTAAAAACACAATTTTTGAACCTATGTCTTTTATTTTATTCATAACTTGTTTAAGTTTTTTTAAATTTTGTAGACCTCTGCAATTCCATGAAGTTAAATTAAGATTAACGCTTTGGTCTATGATCAATAAGGAGTTTGGGATTACCTCGCAATGTAAACATGCTCATACAGAGAAGCAAAAACATGAGTGGTTGAACATTCATCCTACAAACTACACACAAACAAATTCCCCCTACCCACATTCGTGGTAATCCCCCCAAAATCAAAAAAAAAAATTCCATCTCCTGCTATAGCCATTGACTGCTCCTCACTCACAAGGATCAGTCAAACCACTCTTTCTTTCTCCTCTCAATCACCCTGACTCTACTGCTTTTAATGACACAACATTAACTCTCTTCTGTAGTTTTCCAACTTAACTACAAAATTTTATAGCAACTTTGTACATCATAGGGTTTTTGTTTTGTTTTGTTTTTTAATTCAATACAATCTGTATTTTGTGAACTTGCTATTTGCTTCAGATCAGTCAGATGCCTGTGCAAATGCTTAAATATTCTATCTTATATCTTATTCATGCTTCATGCTTAGCTCCCACCAGTCTCTTCTCGGATCTTCTTGATGAGCTCCTGCGCCTCTTCTGGGGTCTTGAAGGTGTGGGTTCTCCCTTTATACGTGACCAGCAGTCTTGCAGGAAAAATCACTCCATGACGAATCCCAAGGTTGCGCAGCTCTTTACGGGCGGGGTCAAACTGTTTCCTTAATTGTTGGATTCCTGTGGCCAAATCTGGGTAGAACCGCACCTGCTGATCCTGGTATTTAATTTCTCCTTTGGCCCGCGCCGCATTGGAGATCGTCATCCTGTCTCTGTAGCTGAGGAACTTCATAATCAGCGCCCTCGGTGCTGCCTTATTATCTCTCAGTGGGCCAATTCGGTGGGCGCTTTCCAGAACGACTGATGACTGCAGCTCCGCGTTGTTCAGCGCTTCTGGGATCCACTTTTCCAAAAAGGAACATGAGTCCCGCCCCTCCGTACCCTCAGGAAGACCCACCAGCCTCAGGTTGTTCCGTCTCGACCGAGATTCTAAATCCAGGACATTATCTTCCAGACGTTTATTGTTTAATTCCAATGTGCGCACCTTTAATTGTAGGCTGGTGACGTCATTCTCAGCGCTGGAAATTCAGAGCTCCACCTGCGTTACACGTTCCGTACAATCGCTTAACTCCTTTCTCAAACCCTCTATAGCTGCTATAATCCCATCAAACTTAGTAGAGAAGTCTGCTCTCATTGAGCCAATGGCAGCAAGCACCGCAGCTGTGCCGTCGTCAGCAGTCACCGCTCCTCCACTAGCTTGCTCTGCCATATCTGGGGGGTTTTCTGCTGCGTCACGGATGTGAAAGTCCATTAATTTGGACTGTTTCGGTGGTTCACTTTTTCCTCCACCTGATTTCCCAGCCTTAGGCTTTACCGGCATATCCTCGCCCAAACGCTGGGATAGTTTTGTTCCAATTGAGAGAGTTATTTGTCGATTTTTTTTATATTTAGGAGCAGAGTAGAGGGAAGCACGTCCTCCTACGTGGCGGCCATGACCGGAAGTCCGTTGTTGATACTTTTTTTTTTTTCCACAATATCTTTATTGAACCTTTTTTTTTTTTTTAACAAACATGATACAAACAATCAAACACTAACACTAAAGTACTACAAAAAAAAAAATGTACTAAAAACACCAACAACCACCAACAAAATCAAGTCTTCAACAATGCTCCTCTGTTTAGTCTAGACAATCCAATACATAAGTATACATATTATGTTCACCAGTTTGGAATTTACAAGGTCCACACACATCATTCACCTTCTTCTTCAAGAGTTATGTTTAAATTTTTTACATAATCAATAAAAGGTCTCCATATATTCTCAAACACAATTTCCTTTGATTTTAGTATATATGTTATTCTTTCTAATGGAAGGTTTGTTAACATCTGTCTTAACCACTGAGTCACATCTGGTCTATGAGTCTTTTTCCATAATAGTGCAATACATTTTTTGGCATTAAGCAAACTGAGGTCTATGAATGTTCTTTCACTTTTATTAAAATTATGCTTTTCTGGGTACAGACCCAACAAAAACAGTTTAGGATTCAATATGATTTGTTTTGAGATTATTTTTTCAATTGTTACCCTCACCTCTTCCCAAAACATTCTTATTAATCTACATTCCCATAAACAATGAAATAGGGTTCCTTTACTTTCCAAGCATTTTGTGCATGTATCTGGTATATTTTTGTTATATCTATTTAACTCCTCCGGTGTAACATACATCCGCATTAACCATTTGAAATGTATCAATTTAAGGCGTGCATTTATTGATTTGGTTTGAGCTTCTGTACAAGCCAATTCCCATTGTTCCTCTGAAATTTCAATTTGCAGATCTTCTTTCCAGTAGTTTAATCTTTTCAGTGAATTTTCACTTGAAGATAGTGTCAATGAGTTATAAAACTCTGAAATAATACCCTTTCTTTTACTATCTTTCATCATCATTTTTTCCAAGGATGAATAAATAGGTCGAGTGAGAGCTTTATTTTGATTTGATCGAATAAAGTTTCTAAGTTGAAGATATTTAAAAAAATGTGTTCTATTGAGATTAAATTTGATCCTCAGCTCTTCAAAAGACATTATGTTGTCTGCACATGGCAAATATAAATCCTGAATCTTTTGTATCCCTTTTAAATTCCATACTTTAAATACAGCGTCCGCTCTCCCTGGTTTAAAATATTGATTACCCCATATTGGACTAAATTGTGACAATAACTGTGGTTCTTTTAAATAGTTTTTAGCTTCACACCATATTTTGATCATATGCTTTACAAATGGATTTTTAACTTGTTTTTGTAATTTTTTTGCCGAATCTGAGTATATGAATATGGGAAGAGGTAAAGGTAAATTGTATGATTCCATTTCAGTCCAGTGAGGGAGATCATTTGATGAAAAATAATATGTCATAGACCTCAGTTGTGCCGACCAATAATACAACATAAAATTTGGACATTTCAGACCTCCACGATCAAATGGTAAATATAATAAAGACAAACGTAATCTAGCCCTCCTGTTGTTCCATATAAATTCCACTAACTTTTTTTTTATTCTTGAGAATAGATCTAAAGGTGGTGATAAGGGAATGTATTGAAATAAATAAAGTATTTTAGGTCAAATATTACTTTTAAGTATATTGATTCTCCCGATCATCGACATTGGTAGTGACATCCATCTCTGAGTTAACTCATTGATATCTGACATTAAGGCTTCATAGTTGACACTGGCGACTGATTCTAGCTTAGGCATAATTTGGATTCCTAAATATTTAAACTGATTTACAACATTGAATTGATTTACCTCAGGGGCTGGGTAATTTCTCTGGGTCTCATTTAGCATTAATATTGAAGATTTAGTTTTATTTATTTTATATCCTGATATTTCCCCAAAATTCTTTATTAAATTCAACAAGGTTGGAATTGATTTTTTTAGATTCGACATAAACAAAATTATATCATCGGCGTACAGGGAGATTTTATGTTCTGTTGGTCCAACTTTAATTCCATATATTTGTGAATGTAAACGTATCGCTATCGCTAAAGGTTCAATTGCCATAGTAAACAGTAAAGGTGAAAGTGGACAGCCTTGTCGACATCCTCTATTGATTTTTATTGGTTTTGAAATATTGTTATTTGTTAGGATTTCTGCTGTAGCATTATTGTATATTATTTGAACCCATTTTATGAAATTATTTCCAAGTCCAAACCTTTGTAGGACTTCAAAAAGAAAGGGCCATTCAACTCTATCAAAGGCCTTTTCAGCGTCCAATGATAGGAGAGCTGTATCCGGTGCTTCTTTATTAAAATAAATAATATTAAATAGTCTTCTTACATTATGGAAGCCTTGTCTACCCTTTATAAAGCCATTCTGATCTCGATTAATAATATTTGGTAAAATTTCTTGTATTCGTCTTGCTAAAATTTTACAGATTATCTTAAGGTCGGCGTTTAATAGGCTTATTGGTCTCATATTTTCACATTTATTAGAGGGCTTACCTGGTTTTGGCAACAGTATAATTAAGGCATTATTTATGTATGATGGTAAATTATTATTTTGAAATGCTTCTAAAACCATTTCCAAAAAAGGTTTTATTAATTTATTCTTAAATTTTTTATAAAGGTCAACTGGAAGACCATCTGGTCCTGCACTTTTTCCTGATTTCATATTATCAATGGCTAGCCCAACTTCTTCTTGACTAATTTTAGACTCCAATATCTCCCTGTTTTCATTTGGAATACACGGTATAGATAGTTCGTTCAAAAACCCATTTAGTTTTGTTAAATCAGGTTCATTTTTGGTATCATATAATTTTTCATAGTAATCTCTAAAGGCTCTATTAATTTCTAAAGGATCTATAACTACCTGTCCATTACTTATAATACTGGTAATTGGTGTTTTAATTTCCAATTGTTTAATCTGCCATGCTAATAATTTTCCTGATTTTTCACCTTGTTCATAAAAAGATTGTTTCAATCTTAGAAGACTCGAGGCAGCTCTATTCGCTGATTTTTTGTCGTATTCAGCTCTCAAAATCAGTAATTCATTCTCCAACCTTGGGTCACTTCCTGCATACACTTTTTCCTGAAGACTTTTTATTTTATGTTCCAATTTAGCTCTCTCCTCTCGAGTCTTCTTAGATTTTGATCCTGTATAACTAATAATATGTCCCCTAATAAAAGCTTTGAAAGCCTCCCACTTTACACATGCTGATGTTTGTGTAGTATTGATGTCAAAGAACTCGTCTATCTGTTTTTCTATATACTTGACAAATTCCTCATCCTGAAGCCATTTATGCTGAAATTGCCATCTACCTGATTCCTTTGTCAATTTTTTATCTACATATATTAGACAACAGGGTGCATGATCAGAGATCACGATGTTATCATAAAAGCAGTTTTGAATCTTGGACCTTAATTCTGTGGAAATCAAAAAATAATCAATACGTGAGAATGTCTTGTAGGTACTGGAATAACAAGAATAGGCTTTAACTTGTGGTTTCATTTCTCTTCATATATCTAACAATCTCAATTCTTTCATAAAATGATTAATAGTCATCCTACATCCAATGTGCGTACAATCCAGTCCTGTTGATCTATCCACACCTGGATTCAATGTACAATTAAAATCCCCTGCTATTATATGTTGCCCTGTAAGTGATGATAAGATGAGAAATAAATTAGCAAAGAACTTCTGATCATCTATATTGGGACCATATAAGTTCACAAGATTTATATTTTCTAATAGCAAAGAACCTTGAATGATTACATATCTTCCAAATTTGTCTCCAATTACATTTTTCACTTGAAAAGGAACTGATTTATGTATGAGAGTCATAACTCCCCTGGCTCGGGATGAAAATGAAGAGGTGAATACACTTCCCTGCCATCTACTCCTAATTCTTTTAACATCCTCCTCTATCAGATGAGTTTCTTGTAAAAACACAATTCTTGAACCCATGTCCTTTATTTTATTCATAACTTGTTTAAGTTTTTTTAAATTTTGTAGACCTCTGCAATTCCATGAAGTTAAATTAAGATTAACACTTTGGTCCATGATCAATAGAGAGTTTGGGATTACCTTGCAGTGTAAACATGCTCATACAGAGAAGCAAAAACATGAGTGGTTGAACATTCATCCTACAAACTACACACAAACAAATTTCCCCTTCCCACACTTGTGGCAAACCCCCCAAAATCAAAAGAAAAATTCTGTCTCCCGATATAGCCATCGACCGTTCCACACCCACGGGGAACAGCCTAAGCCACTCCTTCTTCATCCTCCCAATCACCCTAACTCTACTGCTTTTAATGATGTAACATTAACTCTCCTCTGTAGTTTTCCAACTTAACTCCAAAATTTTTAACAACTTTGTACATCATAGTTTTTTTTTTGTTTGTTTTGTTTTTGTTTTGTTTTTTTAATATATAATACAATCTATATTTTGTAAACTTACTATTTACTTCAAGTCAGTCAGATGCCTGTGCAAATGCTTAATTATTCTACCTTATATTTTGTTCATGCTTAGCTCCCACCAGTCTCTTCTTCTTCTTTGATCTTCTTGATGAACTCCTGCGCCTCCTCTGGGGTCTTGAAGATGTGGGTTCTGCCCTCATACGTGGTCAGCAGTCTCGCAGGATAGATTACACCATGACAAATCCCAAGGTTGCGCAGCTCCTTACGTACGGGATCAAACTGCTTCCTCAATTGCTGGATTCCTGTGGCCAAATCTGGGTAGAACCGCACCTGCTGGTCCTGGTGTTTAATCTCTCCTTTAGCACGTGCAGCGTTGAAGATCTTCATCCTGTCTCTGTTGCTAAGAAACTTCATAATTAAGGTCCTCGGCGGTCCCTTATCTCTCCGTGGGCCAATACGATGTGCTTTTTCCAGAACCACTGCTGATTGCAACTCCTCGCTGCCCAGCACCTCCGGAATCCACTTTTCCAGAAAGGAGCATACGTCCCGACCTTCTGATTCCTCTGGAAGACCCACCAGCCTCAAATTATTCTGTCTCGACCGAGATTCCAAATCCAAAATATTATCTTCCAGAGATTTATTTTTTTTTCCAAAGTGCGCACCTTTAATTGAAGACGGGTGACGTCATCTTCAGCACTAGCGAGACGGAGCTCCATCTGCGCCGTTCGTTCTACACAGTCACCCAATTCCTTTCTTATTCCTTCCAACGCTGTCATAATCCCATCAAATCTAGAGGAAAAGTCCGCTCTCATTGAACTCATGGCAGCCATCAGCGCATCTGCGCCATTCCCCGCAGATATCGCACCGTTGCCAGCCTCCTCCGCCATATATGGAATTTTGTTTGCTGCGTCACAGACCTGAAAGTCCGTTAATTTGGACTGTTTCGGCGGCTCGCTTTTTCCTTTTCCTGGTTTTCCAGCCTTAGGCTTCGCCGACATATCCTCGCCCAAATGCTGGGATACGTTCTGTCCCAAATGAGAGAGTTATTTGCTGATTTTTTTTCTCCAGGAGCAGAGCAGAGCGAGACACGTCCGTCCTACGTGGCAGCCATAACCGGAAGTCCCCGTTGTTGATACTTTTACTTCGGTGATGGCAGAATCTCAAGGCCATTACTAGTTAGCACCATCCCTCGGACATGATCATGTGAATATGTGAGATTCACGTGTGCTCGCCTCTTTCCATTGACTTTGTATGTATTTCCATCCATCCGTCCATCTTCTACCGCTTTTCCGGAGGTCCGGGTCGCGGAGGCAGCAGTTCAAGCAGAGAAGCCCAGACTTCCCTCTCCCCAGCCACCTGCTCCAGCTCTTCAGAGAGGATACCAAGGCGTTCCCAGACAAGCTGGGAGACAGAGTCTCTCCACCAAGTCCTGGGTCTGCCCCTGGGTCTCCTCCCAGTGGGACGTGCCCGAAACACCTCAAGTGGGAGGCGTCCAGGAGGCATCCTAATCAGATGCCCATACCACCTCAACTGACTCCTTTCAATGTGGAGGAGCAGCGGTTCTACTCTGAGCCTCTCCCGGATGACTGAGCTCCTCACCCTATCTCTGAGGGTGAGTCCAGCAATCCTACGGAGAAAGCTCATTTCAGCCACTTGTATCCGCGATCTCGTTCTTTCGGTCATCACCCAAAGCTTGTGACCATAGGTGAGAGTAGGAACGTAGATTGACTGGTAAATCCACAGCTTTGCCTTAGAACTCAGCTCCCTCTTCACCACAACAGACTGGTACAATGTCCGCATCACTGCAGATGCTGCTCCAATCCGTCTGTCAATCTCTCGCTCCATTTTCCCCTCACTCGTGAATAAGACGCCAAGATACTTAAACTCCTCCACTTGGGGCAGGAGCCTGTCCCCAACCCAGAGAGGACAGTCCACCTTTTTCCAGCTGAGGACCATGGACTCGGACTTGGAGGTGCTGATTCTCATCCCAGCTGCTTCACACTCAGCGGCAAACCGTCCCAGCAAGAGCTGTAGGTCATTTCTGGATGAAGCCAACAGGACAACATCATCTGCAAACAACAGAGATGAGATCCTGTGGTCACCAAGCATGACACCCTCCATTCCCTGGCTGCGCCTAGAAATCCTGTCCATAACAATTATGAACAGGATCGGTGACAAAGGGCAGCCCTGGCGGAGTCCAACTCTCACTGGGAATGAGTCCGACCGAGTGTTGGCAATGCGAACCAAACTCTCACAACGGTCGTACAGAGACTGAATAGCTCATAACAAGAAGCCCGATACCCCATACTCCCGAAGCACCCCCCACAAAAAACCACGAGGGACGCGGTCAAATGCCTTCTCCAAGTCCACAAAACACATGTAAACTGGTTGGGCAAACTGCCACGAACCCTCGAGAATTCTCGAGAGGGTAAAGAGCTGGTCCGATGTGCCACGGCCAGGACGAAAACCACAGTGCTCCTCCTGAATCCGAGGTTCAACCAACGGCTGGACTTTCCTCTCCAGTACCTTGGCATAGACCTTCCCAGGGAGGCTGAGGAGTGTGATCCCTCTAAAGTTGGAGCACACCCTCCGGTCTCCTTTTTTGAAGAGAGGAACCACCGCCCCTGTTTGCCATGCCAAAGGCACTGCCCCTGACCTCCACGCAATGTTGCAGAGGTGTGTCAACCATGACAGCCCTACAACATCCAGGGCCTTGAGGTACTCAGGGCGAATCTCGTCCACCCCGGGGCCCGGCCACCAAGGAGATTTTTAGCCACCTTGGCGACCTCAGCCCCTGTGATAGGCGAGTCATCCCCCTCATCCACAAGCCCTGCTTCCTCTGTGGAAGGCGTATCAGTGGGATTGAGGAGATCCTCAAAGTATTCCTTCCACCGCCCGACGATATCCCCAGTCGAAGTCAACAGCACCCCATCTGCACCATACACAGTGTGGACAGGGAGCTGCTTTCCCCTCCTGAGCCGCCGGACAGTTTGCCAGAATCTCTTCGAGGCCGACTGAAAGTCTTGTCCCAAGCTTTCTAAACTGGCTTTGTACACTACTGTTCAAAAGTTTGGGGTCACCCAGACAATTATTTTGTGTTTTCCATGAAAAGTCACACTTATTTACCACCATGAGTTGTAAAATGAATAGAAAATATACAGTAGTCAAGACATTGACAAGGTTAGAAATAATGACTTGTATTTGAAATAACAATTTTTTCCTTCAAACTTTGCTTTCGTCAAAAAATCCTCCATTTGCAGCAATTACAGCATTGCAGACCTGACATGATTGCACAAGGGTTTTCTAATCATCCATTAGCCTTCTGACGCAATGAGCAAACACATTGTACCATTAGAACACTGGAGTGATAGTTGCTGGAAATGGGCCTCTATACACCTATGTAGATATTGCACCAAAAACCAGATATTTGCAGCTAGAATAGTCATTTACCACATTAGCAATGTATAGAGTGTATTTTTTGATTAGTTTAAAGTTATCTTCATTGAAAAAAAGTGCTTTTCTTTCAAAAATAAGGAAATTTCTAAGTGACCCCAAACTTTTGAACGGTAGTGCATGTATTTGTGCCACGCAAAAAATTTGCTTCACGTTTGGTCTCAATGCACCTTCAGAGTAAAAACTGGAAAGCTCAAAGATCTGTCCCAAAGATGCCATGATACAAAAATTATTGTGGCTGCCAGTGGTACCCCTCAGCCTGCTGGCATTAAGAGGTCTGGTTCCTCTCCTATGGAACTAGCTGCCTGTCTGGATTTGGGAGACAGACTCGATCTCTGTTCTAAAGAATAGGGTTAAAAGTTTCCTTTTTGACAAAGCCTAGTTAGGGTTGGATCAGCCTGAGCCTGGTTCTGCTGGAGGTTTTTTCCTGCTAAAAGGGAGTTTTCCTTCTTCACTGTCAGTTAAGTTAATCCCTTTTCACAACATGCGGTGAATGGGCGGCACCTATCTCTATTTCACTGACCCTAGGCCACACACCTACTGTAAGTAGTGAAAGCTACAGTGTGTGTGTGGGGGGGTCCTTCTGGTAGCTCTGTGCGTTAATTTTCCTTTCCCCATTCTATTAGGTGGAAAGTACCATTTTTATAAGGTTTTTGGTATTACCCGGCTGGGATTTGAACCCATAACCTCCTGGTTATGGGGCAGATGCTCGACCAACTAGGTCACCACTGCGGTGGCCTAGGTAACTCTCCACAGTCGCCAAGTGCTGCTCACAGGGGATCGCCTGATTGTTGGGGTCTTTTCTGCAATTGTGGGGTCTGCCCTACAGTTGAAAGTGCTATAAGACAACTGTCATTGTGAATATGCACTATATGTATACTGACCCATCCATGAAGCCACTACTATGTACTGTATATTTTCCATAATCCTTGGGCCATTTTATTCAATAGTGTGTTTAATTGTGTGTTCTGTACTTTTATGCACATAGTTCCACCATATTCACTACCATACCTGTGATATTTCCACATTTCTGGGCCATTTTTATTTATATTTCACTTGTGTGTTTAATCGTGTGTTCTATAACCGTGTTTTATCTAATCCTTCTCTCTTACTTTATTGCACAGTAGCCTGGTGGAGCACCCACAATTTCATTGTACTCCACAACTGTACAATGACAATAAAGCCTATTCTATTCTATTCTATTCTATTTTATATAAATACAGCTGAATTTCGTTGGCTGAATGTTTGTGCGAAGTCACCCAACATCAACATTTTCCTGATGCAACCCTCCCCATTCATCCTGGCTTGCGAACGGCACAGGAAGTACACAGGAATCCCCCTGAGGCTGGGTAACCACCTTTCCTTCCCCCATTCTAACATGCTACCAAGCTAAGAAGGCAGAAAGTACCATTTTATATGGTCTTTGGGATAACCCACCTGGGGCTTGTACCCATGACCTCCAAGTTGTGGGGCGATACTCTACCTCTAGGCCAGCACTCCAGTTTTTTCATAGATGCAACTATGGAATCAATATGAAATGCTTACATCATTTTCAAGTAATCACATTTCCAAGAGTTATGGAAAATCTGACCTTTGTCCTTAAGATCATGGTCAAAATCACCCAAATTGGAACTTGTCCAAGATTTTTCATAGCTAGATCTATTCCTACATCATTTCTTTCTCAAGTCATAGTGTTTACCTTAAGGCCAAGCCTGTCAACAGTTTGACTCATCGAAGATTTTTCTTAGATAAAAGTATGGTATCAATTTGAAAAGCCTGCATCATTTATTTCTCTAGTTATTAAGTTCACAAGCTAAGTGTTGACCCTAACACCACCCATCCGCCCAACATGGTGACAACAATACCCCATCAGCCTTTAAGAGGTTGAGGGGTAAAAATGAGTCAGGATTAACCATGTTTCCATTGTAAAGTAACAGAACCTTTTAGGAGAACTAGTGGCATATACAGTGATCCCTCGCTACTTCGCACTTCACCTTTCGCGCCCTCAGTGCATCGCGGATTTTTCAAAAATATTCATCAAAAATTCAAAATTGAGAAATAATGGGCGGGCGCTAGCAGAAGGCAGGGAGACTACATTATAACATCAGGTATCAGCACGGAGAGCCCGCACAACTCAAAATCCACCTCTCTGTTCGCTGTTCTCGTGTTGGCTCAGCTTGGGAATCTCGCAAGCTGATTGGCCGAGACGTTTCACCCCGCAAGCTGATTGGCCGAGACGTTTCACCCAGCTTCTCTCCCTGCCGCGCCCATACCCAGCGAAGGAAGACCGCATTCATTGCTCTTTATCGCTCGTGTTGCTTAGTCTCGCCGCGTGGAACTTTTTGCTGTTCTCTTGTGCCATTTTGTGCGAAATAGTCTTCCCGTCGAGCCACTACGCCGCCTCCTGCAGCTTCTCCAGCTCTATCAGAAGCTGCCCTCGATGATGCTGCGCCTCTAGCACCTGACGATGAGGCGTCACCTGAGGAGCAGTAAAGCTCTCATTAACCTGTGCAGTAAATCATCTTCATCTTGAGTTACGTATCTTGTTATAAGAATAAAAGAGTTCTAAAAACATATTTATGTACACTTTATTTACATCTACGTATGTATGTACACTTACACACACACACACACACGTATCATATGAGAGAGAGAGTGAGAGAATGAACGTACGTATCATTTATGGGTGACGTCATTAGGGGTGACGCTACTTCGCGGTTTTTCACTTTTCGCGGTCGGTTCTGGAACCCATTAACCGCAATAAGTAAGGGATCACTGTAAACTCTGGAGGTCAAACTTGTCTGACACCCTAATGAGGCACCTGTTTGTAGCTACTGTAGAGTCCACCTAGTTGTACATATGGCTGTGAGTCCTAGACTTTGACAGTTCAACCGGAGGAAAGGCTGGATGAATGCTACATCCACATGCTATGGAAAGCGCTTGGCATCTCCTGGCATGACTGTGTCCACAATGACATGTTGTATGGGGACTTGCCACAGCTGTATGCCAAGATCAGGGCCAGAAGGATTCAGTTAACAGGACACTGCTTGTGGCACTGCGATCTGCCTGCGCACAGTGTTGCACTATGAGAGCCAAAGCATGGTTGAGCTCTCCATGGTGGGAAGAGGCTAACCTATGAAAACCAACTCAGGACACTGGCCTCCACTCAGCTGATGAAATAAGCTCTATCATGCTGGACAGAACATCATGGCATGTCATCACTGGCTGTTCTCAAGGAGACTCAACCTAGTAGTAGTAGTAGTAGTAGTAGTAAACTCTTTCAGGAACTAGTTGATTTGAAGGTCTTTCTTTTGTTTTATTACCAGTCAAAAAATGGCTTGATCAAATGAATGGCTGTGGGGTTGCATCATTGCTAAACACCCAACTGCCTGTCACCAAGCATTCCTGTCACACGTCAGTCTCTGGGTATCTACAAAAGATTTTTCAGTCCATTCTGTAATGTTATCAGCCCACCTCTTTCCATGTCTACCTTTTCTTCTGCCGCCAAGAGTTATACCTTGTAGAATAGTGGTGGAGAGGTTGTTGGCTCTCGTGATGTGGCCATGCCATTTAAGTTTACATTTCTTGGCCATTATCAGAAGGTCATTGAAGGGGCCTATTTCCGCTCTGATGTTATTGTGAATAGTGTCATTTGTGATGCGGTCCAGGTAAGAGACGCCAAGGATGACAACTACTACTACTACTGACAACAGTCTATTTATAAAGATGAAACATTTTATTTTCTCCAATGATTCTGTTGTAGTCTGAATCCCTGTCCTTGAATCTCATACATATGTAACTCCACCCCAGCAATCCCCAACTTCTCATGAAATTCCTTGGAGTAATAATTGATAACAAACTGTGTTGGAAGCCACATATTAATTATATAAAAGGTAAAGTATCCAAATCAATTGCAATATTACACAGAGTGAAAAATTTGCTGAATCAACCCACACTATACACCTTGTATCATTCATTAATACTCCCATACATGACATATTGTAATGAAGTATGGGGAAATACATATAAAACAAACATATATCCACTCTTTATGCTTCAAAAGAGAGCTATTAGAATAATCAACAAAGCAGCTTACAGGGAACCAACAAACCCACTTTTTCTTAAACAAAAAACTCTCAAGTTGAAAGATCTGATTGACTTTAAAACCGCAATAATAATGTTCAAAGTGAAGAATCTATCACTGCCCGCAAATATCCAAAAGTTGTTCCAAACAAGGGAGAAACGATATCACTTCAGAGGAGCATGTATATTTCAAAAACCTTCAGTGAGAACTACCACCAAGCAACACTGTATTTCAGTGCAAGGTGTCAGATTATGGAACGATTTTGGACCTGAATTAAAATCATGTACAAAGCTTGGACAATTTAAACAAAAACTAAAGGAAGAAATACTCCAAACATATTTACAAGACGACATGTAAACTCACATAAGGATTGACATTTCCAGCCTGTGTTGTGTTATAGCTTAGTTTTTCTTTTTTCTCTGTGACACTATGTCTTAGATTTGTTTTTGAATAGTAACCGCTTAACTTAGACTAGCTCAGTTTTCTTTTCTCTCAGTCATATTTTGTCTTAGCCTTGTTTTAAATTGTAATCGCTCTTGTCTTGTTTTCTCTTTTTTCTCCTTTGAATTCTTGGATGGAATATGGGTGGGCAATATAAGCTGCGGCTTCAGCCATCACCCATTTCGGATAACTCACGTGGAATTGTATAGTAGAAGGAGTCTTTGTCTAATTTGACCTTGTTGTTATATTATACAGTTTCTTTTAACCTGTAATGTACTATCCGAAATAAATAAATTCATTCATTCATTCAAATGAGAAGTGTCCAAAATAACAACATCCACCTGCATATTTATTCTAGAGGAATTGACTGCTAACTCCCCTGGTCATTTACCTGACATGCAACCCCGCGTCATCACTGACTGTGGAAAATTGATTGTTTTCTTCAGTTATTAATCATTACATGTGTCATCTGAATGTCAGAAAATAAAGGTTCCAACATCATCTCCTTCCCCAATGCAGATGTGTGATTCTTCACTGAATATCACTTTCATCCAATCATCCACAGTGTATGACTATAGCCCCCTGTAACCACTTATAGCTTACATTTGCCTTTTCTGTTTGGAAATCTCATTTCCCTCACAGATGTTGACTATTGCTTCTGCCATTTGTTTTTCTTTTCTTTTCATGTGCACTTTCTATTTTCAAGGCATATTTTCTGTCTTGACGCTTTGATATGATCCCAGGGCTACATGTTTGTTTCCCTTTTATCAGCCTTTGCTTTGTTTGTACTTATTGCAAATTTTAGACACAGCTGACAAGGAACAACCAACATCTTTTGCTCCATGTCCGAGACTGAAAAAACTTGTATGGTGAATAACTAGCAAATTTAAAAGAAAAACGCTTAAATTTTACTAAGACTAAGAACGATCCAACAGACTCTCATGATGAATGTTAGAACAAGGATTCAGTGTACCCCGCCTGGTATGGAGTACCGGGGCCCCACCCTGGAGCCAGGCTTGGGAGAGGGGCTTGATGGCTAGTGTCTGGTGGCCGAGTTTCTGCACACACGACAGGGCCAGGATCAGCCTGAAGGAGTTACATGGGTCCGCCCTCCAGTGGGCTTACCACCTGCAGGAGGGATCATGGGTGTCCGGTGCTATGTGGATCAGGTGGCGGTCGAAGGCAGAGACCTTGGCAATCTGATCCCAAGCTTCCTAAAGTGGCTTTTGGGATGTGGAATGTCACCTCTCTGGTGGGGAAGGAGCCTGAGCTGGTGCATGAGGTTGAAAGATACCGGCTAGATATAGTCGGCCTCACCTCAATACACAGCTCTAGCTCTGGAACAGTCTCCTGAAGAGGATCTCAACCTGAGTGGTGTTCAGTTATTGGACTTCTGTGCTAACCACAGTTTGTCCATAACGAACACCATGGTCAAGCATAAGGGTGTCCATATGTGCACATGGCACCAGGACACCCTAGGTTGCAGGTCGATGACCGATTTTGTTAGTGTGTCATCAGACCTGCAACCGTATGTCTTGGACACTCGGGTAAAGAGAGGTGCAGAGCTGTCAACTGATCACCACCTGGTGGTGAGTTGGATCTGATGGCAGGGGAGGATGCAATTCAGACCTGGTAGACCCAAACGTATAGTGAGGGTGTGCTGGGAATGTCTGGCTGAGGCCCCTGTCTGGGAGGTCTTCAACTCCCACCTCCAGAAGAACTGTGACCACATTCCGAGGGAGTCTGGAAACAACATGGAGTCTGAATGGGCCATGTTCTCCACCTCCATTCTTGAAGCGGCTGCCCAGAGCTGCGGCTGCAAGGTCGTCAGTGCATCTCATGGTGGCAACCCTCGAACCAAGTGGTGGACACCAGTGGTGAGGGGGGAAGCATTAAGCTGAAGAAGGAGTCCTATCAAGCTTGGTTGGCTTGTGGGACTCCCAAAGCAGCTAAGGTGTACTGGTAGGCCAAGCAGCTCAGGGGGTTACTGAAGGCAAAACTTGGGTGTGGGAGGAGTTCAGTGAGGCAATGGAACAAGACTTTCAGTTGGCCTCGAAGAGATTCTGGCAAGCTGCCTGGCGGCCCAGGAGGAGGAAGCAGCTCTCTGCCCACACTGTGTATGGTGCGGATAGTGCGCTGCTGCCTTCGACTGGGGATATCGACGGGCGGTGGGAGGAATACTTCAAGGATCTCCTCAATGCCACTGACACGCCTTCCACAGAGGAAGCACGACTTGTCAACGAGGGGAACGACTACCCCATCACAGTGGCTGAGGGTTAAAAAAGTCATTAAAAAAGTGGTTAAAAAACTCTTTGGTGGCAGGGCCCCAGGGGTGGATGAGGTTCGCCCCAGTACCTCAAGGCTCTGTAGGGCTGTCACTGTTGACACGCCTCTGCAACACTGCATGGAGGCCGGGGACAGTGCCTTTGGCATGGCAAACTAGGGTGGTGGTTCCCCTCTTTAAAAAGGGGTACCGGAGGGGGTGCTCCAACTTTAGAGAGATCATACTCCTCAGCCTCACTGGGAAAGTCTATGCCAAGGTACTGGAGAGGAGACTCCGGCCATTGGTCGAACCTCGGATTCAGGAGGAGCAATGTAATTTTCATCCTGGCTATGGCACATCGGACTAGCTCTTTACCCTCTCGAGAAGATGATGTTGTCCTGTTGGCTTCATCCAAAAATGACCTACAGGTCTTACTGGGACGGTTTGCTGCTGAGTGTGAAGCGGCTGGGATGAGAATCAGCTCCTCCAAGTCCGACTCCATGGTCTTCATCCAGAAAAAGGTGGATTGTCCTCTTCCGCGTTAGGGACAGGCTCCTGCTCCAAGTGGAGAAGTTTAAGTATCTCAGGGTCTTATTCACGAGTGAGGGAAGAATGGAGTGAGAGACTGACAGACGGATCGAAGCAGCATCTGCAGTGATGCGGACGTTGTACTGGTCTGTGGTGGTAAAGCGGGAGCTAAGCTCTCAGGCAAAGCTGTCGATTTACTGGTCAATGTATGTTCCTATTCTCACCTATGGTCATGAGCTTTGGGTAAAGACCAAAAGAATGAGATTGTGAATACAAGCGACAGAAATGAGCTTTCTCCATAGGATTGCTGTACTCACCCTTAGAGATAGGGTGAGGAGTTCAGTCATCTGGGAGAGGCTCAGAGTAGAACCGCTGCTCCTCCACATTGAAAGGAGCCAGTTGAGGTGGTATGGGCATCTGATCAGGATGCCTCTTGGACGCCTCCTACTTGAGGTGTTTTAGGCACGTCCCACTGGGAGGAGACTCTGGGGCAGACATAGGACTCGGTGGAGAGACTATGTCTCCCAGCTGGTCTGGGAATGCCTTGATATCCTCTCTGAAGAGCTGGAGCAGGTGCTGGGGACAGAGAAGTCTGGGCTTCTCTGCTTGAACTGCTGCCTCCGTGACCCGGACCTCCAGAAAAGCGGTAGAAGACGGATGGATGGAGGCTTAAATTTTATGAGTGAACGAGAGAGAAAAAGAGTCTGAGATTCATTAGAATGAATAGCAATAAATCTATGAGAATAAAATTCAAACTAGAAAAGCACTCAGAGAGCACAATACCTCTACCAAGGCTTCCTCTGTCCCTCATGGATCACCTCCAAAATGTAATATGTTCGATTGTAGCCCAAGAGCCACCTCAGCTAAAAATTGCATGAAACTCTGTCCCGTAGTTTTGGAGTATTCTTGCTAACACACTGTGAAAAGATAAGAGCCTTGGTGGAGGTATGTGTTCTCAGATCATCACCAAAATGTAATGGGATCCTCTCTAGACCAAGGACAACCTCTGGTGAAATTTCATTCAGATCCGTCTGGTAGTTTTTGCGGAGGTAATTATTGAGTAAATGACTGCAAATTCATGAGAAAAAAGTTTCATGTTTGCATGAAAATGTGCAAATTTACATGTAGAAAGTTATAAATTTTTGAGAGAAAATGAGCAAATTTACAAGAAAAATCACAGATCCAAAATGCATCAAATTTAGATCAAATTTATTGAAAAATGACAAATTTATGAGAAAAAAGTTGCATATTTATCAGGGATGAGCCAATCCGATTCCACCGTATTGGTATCGGGTTCCATCCAGGCAAAATGGCTGGATCGGAAGTGGTAAGGAATAAAAGTAATTTACTGATCCAATACATTAATAATATTAAAATGAAGCCATGATCACGTTGTCAGCCATGCTGCGTGTGTCAATGTGTGTGTCACTGGAGCCAGTCTGTGGCACTCGCCTCAGTATGTGGGACCAGTGTTTACAATTTTAACACCAACAACTTGATAAAACACTTGCAAAAGTATCATGGTAAAGGAGGGTGCTGAATTCTGTCTAGGACCGAGCAGAAGGAAGAGCGTACATCAGCAGCTGCTGCTTTTTCAGCTTGGAGGGTGACGCTAAAAGTGAAACTAAATCAATGAAACTGAAAGTAAAAACCAGACGAGCAGGAACGAAGACATAACATGGGCTTACCTTTAGATGGAGAGCTACCGTTGATGTGAGGTTGGTGAC
This sequence comes from Pholidichthys leucotaenia, assembly GCA_020510985.1. NCBI lineage: Eukaryota > Metazoa > Chordata > Actinopteri > Cichliformes > Pholidichthyidae > Pholidichthys > Pholidichthys leucotaenia. The sequence goes on from CM035845.1 coordinate 2,110,662, forward strand.
AGAAACATAAATAGCAAATTATAACGGTGAACTGGGAGCAGGACTAACAAGGACTAACAAAGATACAGGAAATGGAACAGGAATGACTTCAAAATAAGAGCAAACCTAAAAACTATGGACAGAGAATAATATAAAGTACTAAATAAACTGAGGACCAGGAGAATACTTATGATAATAATAACGGATGACAAAAATACAACTTGAGGGTTAGTTCATTTATTGTCAGATCTACAGCATTTTTTACATCACGCATAAAGTGGCACTTTGAATTTTATCTGAATGTTTATTTAAATGCTCAGCTTTAAATTTTTACATGAACTTGCTCTTAAAACTTCAGAATGCATGTTTACATGGTGCTGACCAGTGAAATGCTGCCAATGTTGCAAAGTTTAAAATAAAAAAAGCAGCAGCGTTGCTGAACTGCGTCAAGTTTGTAACATATTCTATGACTATGAGCATTATGTTTTTATATGTGTGCAAAATGCAACTAGTCATTACCAAAGTTTGTTCTGTACTGCTGTTTTAAATAAGAGAGATGGTATTTAGATCGGTATCAGCTGATACTCAAAATCACAGTGCCGGTATCGGGCTTGAAAAGATGGTATCAGCTCATCCCTAACATTTATGAGGAATTCAGATTTTTATTACTTCTGTTTCACGTTTACTTTCAGGCTTAAAAGGAGATCATTTTTAGGTTTAAAGCACTTAGTGTTTCCTGCCGGTTTATTTTTGTCAGCATGGAAACACCTCTGAGATGCTAAAATTGAGTCATAGTGGGTTGGTAAGACGAAGATGATGACTCACCCCAGATTTTCATGGAGAGGGAAAACGTGGGGATAGATTACACCATGCAACAAAGAGATATGAAATGAAAACAAAAGAAATGGATTATTACTTTTGCCTTTTTCTACATATTCTGTCTTCTCCCTCAATATTTCAGTTTGGACAGTGTGCTGTTTGGAGTTCTTCAACATCATGCTTCACTGGAAAAATCAAACTAAAAGGTACTCAGTAGGGCTGGGAATCATCAGGAATTTCCAGAATCGATCCAATCTGATTTGATATCGTTTCTCTCACACACCCTTTGTCATGTCCACTGCGTGATTTCGCAGCGAACATATAAATTGGCAACGAGCCCAAAACGCAGTGTAAGTAACGTTTTTATTTACAGTGGGAAAATGTACAAAACATCCAAATAACAGTCACAGTGAATGAGGGTAGACAACCCGCTACAACCCTCGTAGGCTTAGAGGGGAATGCCTCACGCGCTCCAAACAGTCAGGAGCGGAGGAAAAAGGCACAAAAATCAGAACTTACACATATGCTGGAGCGGAAAGGCTCAAGGTAACAACATACACCGTCCAGGGAAAAGAAGCCCATAATCCGGGGAGTCAGGTTGTCCCATGTTGACATAAGCTGCCACACTGGCTGAGCACACTGCCCCCCAATAAATACTCAATATACTGATGAAGGCAAGTGGACCCAGCCATGTGGCAAGCAGGTGCGTGATCATTGGATGAATGTGTGTGAATGTGTGTGCATGTGTGAGTGTGTGTATGTGTGCATGTGGTGATGGGATACCTCCGGTGAATGTCTGGTAAGAGGAGGAGACGTGGCTGTAGGACTGTCAGAGAGCAAGGCTCAATCTGACAGCTGAAATTAATAAGCAATAATCAAAACCTACAGCCACAGGTCATGGACGGGGTGAATGACCTCGAACATGACACCCTGACTCAAAAACTACTGGACAGAGTTGATCAAATTTTCAGCAGAGGTGGCCCTTGCGCTACAAATGAACCCATTAGATTTTGGAGGTGATCCAGGTGGGGATTTTTCCACTTTGTTTAATGTTATGAGATAGGGCCTTGGTGCAGGTATATGGTCTCTGGGTGCCATCTAGTTTAAAACAGAATTCTCATTTTTGTCCACATGGATTTTCATTTTTTTTATTTTTTACACAAATTTGCACTTTTTCCTCATAAATTCACAACTGAAGGAAATAAATTGTATTTATTAGGCTCATTTTTCCTAGTTTTTTTTTTCTTTTCTTTTTTATATGATTCTGTTATAGCACACTCAAGCCAGTTTGAACGCTGAAATTCCCCCTCATGGATTTTTGCTGACTGTTGCTCAATTTACAAACGTTTAAGACTGTTTTAACTCCGCTCCAAGTCTCATCATCCCCACAGGACTCAGGGCATGCCATGCACCCCTCCCCTCTCTTTTCTCTTGCCACACAGACTTTCAATGCCTGCAAATCTAGAGTTCCTTGGCTGGCTGTTCCTGACGTGGTGGCGTCAGCCGGTGATGAGACTGGGTTAAGTTTCTGTGCCTATGATCAACTAAAAAAGTTGGCAGATTTTTTTTTTCCAACTGCTGTTCACGTCCCACCACAGAGGCTGTTTGTGTCTGTTCATTAAATGTAAGATATTTTCCTATGGAAGAGTTGAAAACAACAAAAGCTCTATACTGAAAACTCTGCAGATAGGCTGTTTCTGTCCCGTCAACATGGGTGATGAGCTCCAGTGGCTGCATGAACAGTGGAGGCATCTGCCCGGACTTCACGGAGCCCCGTCGCTGTAGTGTGGGTCAGCAGTTTCAATTATTTGAATTGTAGGCTACATTAATTTGAGGATATTCTCCAAACTATTAATTATTTTGTTGCCACTCTTCACCAATTAACTACAAACCTTTAATTCATTTTTAAAATGCACACCTCCAAAGGCAGGCTGTCAGTAAGTTGGTAATAGAAAAACTTAATATAAATCAAATGCACCGCTGCTGCTAAAGATAGTCTCTGTGCTGTTTTTAAACATCTAGGCTATTTTTTTCTTGTCAATGTAACTCCCCCCAACATAAATCTTATGTTTTCTGCAAATTTACAGCTTTATTTCTAGTTAACTTCTGACCTTTTCCACTTATAGCTATATTAAACTTTTTTCATGTAAATGTAAGACTTTTTCATTTCAATCTGAGACTTTTTTCTGGTAAATTTGTTATGTCTGGCCCTCACGAGCCAGTATAGGACGCCACAAGTCACCAGTGAGTTTTGCAATGATGTTTTATTTGCAGGACAGGACAAGACGAGACATAGGCTATGAGCCGCTAAGGGCAAAAATACACACTAAGAGATATAAGGGCTCGTAGGGCTAACCCCAGCCACTACGAGCTAAACTATGACAAGAATAAGGACGAACCTGATATGAAGGTCTAACGAGGCCTCACGAGGACTGTTTGACGAATGTTGACTTATATTCCCGCAATTGGACTGCCGTCAGCACCCGCCTTATAAAGGCGAACGCTAACGAGCAGTAATGACAGACAGCTGACCAGCCTTGACAGGCGGAAGCCCCACCGAGCACCTTCACAATAAGAGCCCGGTGAGGCCAGAATACAACCCACAGCTGTCAAGGCCGGCAGCGAGCTGTGCGTGGCCCGAGCGTGGACAGGACCAGCGCTCGGGTCGTAACAAAATTTGAGGCTTTGATCATCAATTTTATCTTTCTTCGTGGTGGAAAGTCGTCTGTTTACCTTGAGGCCAAGATGTAACACAACCCTGAAGGGGGGTCCCATACTCCTCAATTTATTAATGTAGGCTATAAAATATCAATAGATAAAAGTACAAGTGCTCAGCAACTGTAGGCTTAATAACATGAAAAACCTGTTAAAACTAACTAACTAACTAACTAACTAACCTGCACTTATATAGCGCTTTTCTAGTCACAAAGACCACTCAAAGCGCTTTCATTAATACTAACCCTCTATTCTAAGGGCCTATAGGAAACAGATATCTAGGGACAATTTAGAACAGCCAATTAACCTAACATGCATGTTTTTGGCATGTGGGAGGAAACCGGAGAAATCCCGGAGTAAACCCACGCAACACGGGGAGAACATGCAAACTCCACACAGATCACTGTTGGTCGGGGGCTGGGATCGAACCCACGATCCCACGATCCCCACAATCCCCCGGCCAAGGGTAAACTGTGCTGCCGCAGTGCTAACCACTGCGCCACCGTGCAGCCCGGTTTCTTTCTACAAACAGAAATTTGTGCTTCCAAGTCATTCAATACCCCTTTAAAAGTGTTCAGAGAGATCAGCTTCCTCAGTTTTAGGTCATTTTGCAAAGTGTTCCAGTCAAAAGGAGCAACAAACAAAAGCATTTTCTTCCACTTTCAGTAATGGAACAGACGATAAAAACAAGTCCTGCGACCTAAGACCATATGAACTTGCTTTTTGATTAATGAAGACCTGCAGAAAAGACGGGAGCAGACCTAAAACACATATGTAAATAAAAATGAGTCAATGTCTACATCGATGCCAGGACAAATCAGACCAGCCAACAGCGAGGAAATTAAGTATTGAACACATCAACATTTTTCTCATTAAACATATTTCTCAGTGTCCCACTGACCTGAGATTTTCACCAGATATCAGTAACAACCCAAGTAATCCATACATACAAAGAAATCAAGGCAACTGTGTAATGAACCAAGCCGGTTTGTCCTTCGGGCTCGGTTCTGACCTTTCAGTGTCTCAGGTCCATCTGTGTATGTACAGTTAGGCCCAGAAATATTTGGACAGTGACACAAGTTTTGTTATTTTAGCTGTTTACGAAAACATATTCAGGATACAATTATATAATCAATATGGGCTTAAAGTGCAGACTCTCAGCTGTAATTTGAGAGTATTCACATCCAAATTGGAGCAAGGGTTTAGGAATTACAGCTCTTTAATACGTAGCCGCCTCTTTTTCAAGGGACCAAAAGTAATTGGACAATTGACTCAGAAGGCTGTAAAAAAAAAAAATAACAAGGCTGCATGGGCTCTTCCCTCGTTAACCTGTCATCAATTAAGCAGTTAAAAGGTCTGGAGTTGATTCCAGGTGTGGCGTTTGCATTTGGAAGCTGTTGCTGTGAACACACAACATGCGGTCAAAGGAGCTCTCAATGGAGGTGAAACAGACCATCCTGAGGCTGAAAAAAAGAAGAAATCCATCAGAGAGATAGCAGAAATGTTAGGAGTGGCCAAATCAACAGTTTGGTACATTCTGAGAAAAAAAGAGTGCACTGGTGAGCTTGGGAACTCAAAAAGGCCTGGACGTCCACGGAAGACAACAGTGGTGGATGATCTCAGAATCCTTTCCATGGTGAAGAACAACCCCTTCACAACATCCACTCAAGTGAAGAACACTCTCCAGGAAGTCGGTATATCATTATCTAAGTCTACCATAAAGAGAAGACTTCATGAGAGTAAATACAAAGGATTCACCACAAGGTGCAAACCATTAATCAGCCTCAAAAATAGGAAGGCCAGAATTGACTTTGCCAAAAAACACCTGAAGAAGCCAGCCCAGTTCTGGAACAGCATTCTTTGGACAGATGAGACTAAGATCAACCTGTACCAGAATGATGGGAAGAAGAAAGTTTGAAGAAGAATTGGAACAGCTCATGATCCAAAGCACTACATCTTCTGTAAAACATGGTGGAGGCAGTGTGATGCATGGGCATGCATTGCTTCCAATGGCACTGGGTCACTGGTGTTTATTGATGATGTGACAAAAGACAGAAGCAGCCGGATGAATTCTGAAGTGTGTAGGGATATACTTTCTGCTCAGATTCAGCCAAATGCAGCAAAGTTGATTGGACGGCGCTTCACAGTACAGATGGACAATGATCCAAAACATACTGCAAAAGCAACCCAGGATTTTTTTAAAGCAAAGAAGTGGAATATTCTGCAATGGCCAAGTCAATCACCAGATCTCAACCCAATCCAGCATGCATTTCACTTGCTCAAGACAAAACTTAAGGCAGAAAGACCCACAAACAAGCAACAACTGAAGACGGCTGCAGTAAAGGCCTGGCAAAGCATCACAAAGGAGGAAACCCAGCGTTTGGTGATGTCCATGGGTTCCAGACTTCAGGCAGTCATTGCCTGCAAAGGATTCTCAACAAAATATTGAAAAGTAACATTTTACTTAGGGTTATGTTTATTTGTCCAATTACTTTTGAGCCCCTGAAATGAGGAGCGTTTGTATAAAAATAGCTACAATTCCTACATGTTTAATCATATATTTTTGTTCAACCACTTGAATTAAACCTTAAAGTCTGCACTTCAATTCTGTTGTAGTTGTTTCATTTCAAATCCAATGTGGTGGCATGCAGAGCCCAAATCATGAAGATTGTGTCACTGTCCAAATATTTCTGGGCCTAACTGGATATTGTTTTATCTTTTGAGTTTTCTTGTAGTTCCTATGTTTCCTAGTTTTATTCCGTAGCTGTTGACACTGTTTTCTGGCCGGCAGCTGTGAGGCAGCCTTCTTTGGCCTGCACGTGTGTGGGCGCTGCCTGACAGCCTGCCGATGCGACCACGCTCCCTCTCTCAACAGTCAACTGGTTCCACTCCCTGTAATTACTTTTCCCGCTCCTCTCCCAGGTGAACCCAACCTCTCTGCCATCAGTGCCTGTATTTAAGTTGCTCGTCTCCAGCCTAGGATCGCTGGATTATTGTATCTGTCTCGGCCAAGTTCAGCTGTGGTCTGCTCTCGCCACACTACGCTGTGGTCTGCCCGCAACACATTCCGTCGTGTTATCTGTAAGTGAATCCTGTTGCCATTTTTGTATGTCTGCACTTTTGGGAACTGTGAGTCTTTACTTTAATAAATGTGTCTGTGCTGTAACCTGCACGTAAATCCGTCTCTCTTCTTCTCCGTGCGCTGCGTAAAAGTGCACGGGGAGATCACAGCAAACTGTGTTCACAAAACAAGTTAGATTTAATAAAGTGGAATGACACAGGGAATAAGTGGTGAACATGCTTAGTGAAATTCATTTAACCCTTTAACTGCCCAGATTAAATGGACGGGTCGAGCGCCCCCAGTGGCACAGCGCAGCAACTGCACGTGTCAACTTATTGACGTCCCCTGGCTATACTGAGAATTTGTACGAATCTCTATTGATCTGACAGTTTAGAAGGTGGCAGACACACGCCGAAGGAATCATGGCTGACATGGAATATAGCAAAGAAGAAGAAATCCTCATTATTATTATTTCTTTTTCCGCTTTGAGCTCACACACCAATGTGGATGCCATCGTGTTTGGTCATCGCGACAGCGATGATGACAGAAACTGCATGAAACGGGAAAAATAGCTGCATAATACAAATGAAATTCACGTGGGGTAATCAAAAGAGTTTGTAGATGTGGTACATGGTGTAAATGGCTGAGCAAACATACAAACATCGACTACAATGGACGAAAACAGATCGGTCACATGGGCGGGTGAGCCCCCCTCCCAGTAACAGGTAAGACAGAAATATGTTTTTCTGACATTTTATTGATTTTCTGGTTCATATACTTTGAAGATTAGATAAAAACATACCCCTGTAGACAAACTGGCGTCAAAAAAACAGATCATTCTTTATGTAAATCTGTCCAAAGTCCACTTTTGACTGAGTTATGTAATTTATATAGCTGCCGTGACATTATGCAAATTAGATGCATAAATTTATTCCTATCTGAAACTTTGGACCATATTCTACATCTTTCTATTTGACAGTAAGCCATTATCTCTTGTAACTTTCAAGTTATAACCTTGGAAATCTCAACTATTTTATTGACAAATTTTTTACCACTCTTGACCACTGGGGTGGGGGGGGCCTTGAGTTGCCTTGCATTGCCCCAGGCACCACATGGCACCTAGGGCAGTTAAAGGGTTAATATTTAGTAGAAAACCCTTTGTTGGTAATAGCAGCTTCCAGATGCCTCCTGTATGGAGAAACTAGCTGCAGGCATTGCTCGGGAGTGATTTTAGCCCATTCTTCCACACAAACTGTCTTCAAATCTTGAAGGTTCGTGGGTGTCTTCAATGAACTCTGATCTTCAGTTTGTTCCATAGATTTTCAATTGGATTCAGGTCAGGTGACTGACTGGGCCAGTCTAGCAGCTTTATTTTCCTTCTCTGGAGCCAGTTGAGAGTTTCCTCGGCTGTGTGTTTGGGATCATTGTCTTGCTGAAACATCCATCCTTGTTTCATCTTCAGCATCTTGGCAGATGGCAACATGTTCTTACCAAGGATGTCTCTGTACATTTGTCCATTCATCTTTCCTTCAATTATATAAAGTCTGCCTGTACGATGTGCTGAAAAACACCCCCACACCGTGATGCTCCCAACTCCCAACTCCACTGTTGGTATGGTGTTTTGGGGCTGATGTGCAGTGCCATTTCTCCTCCAAACATGCTGTGTGTTGTGGCATCCAAAAAGTTCAATTTTGGTCTCATCTGACCAGTCTATTCTCCCAGTACTTCACTGGCTTGCCCAAATATTGTACAGCAAACTTTAAACGAGCTTCAACATGCTTTTTCTTCAGCAATGGAGTCTTGCGAGGTGAGCGGGCATAGAGCCCATGTTGTTTGAGTGCATTACGTGTTGTTTTTGTGTTTTGTTTTTGTGTTTGAGGCTGCACGGTGGCGCAGTGGTTAGCACTGCGGCAGCACAGTTTACCCTTGGCCGGGGGATTGTGGGGATCGTGGGATCGTGGGTTCGATCGTGGGTTCGATCCCAGCCTCCGACCAACAGTGATCTGTGTGGAGTTTGCATGTTCTCCCCGTGTTGCGTGGGTTTACTCCGGGATTTCTCCGGTTTCCTCCCACATGCCAAAAACATGCATGTTAGGTTAATTGGCTGTTCTAAATTGTCCCTAGATATTTGTTTCCTATAGGCCCTTAGAATAGAGGGTTAGTATTAATGAAAGCGCTTTGAGTGGTCTTTGTGACTAGAAAAGCGCTATATAAGTGCAGGTTAGTTAGTTAGTTAGTTAGTTAGTTTTCTTTGAATCAACAGTACCTGCTAACTCCAGGTCTTTCTGGAACTCTCCACAAGTGATCTTTGGCTCTTGGATAACTCTTCTGATAAATCTTTTGACTCCTCTGTCAGAAATCTTGCAAGGAGCTCCTGGTTGTGGCTGGTTTATGGTAAAATGATGTTCTTTCCACTTCGGAATGATGGCTCCAACAGTGCTCACTGGAACATTCAGCAGTTTACAAATGCACCGATAACCAATGCCATCATTATATTTTGCAACAATAAGGTTGCGAAGGTCTAGAGAGAGTTCTTTGCTTCTATCCATCATGAATTCTTTGTGGTGTGACAATCTGATATTCACAGACCTTTTTAAAGGCAATCATTAGTTTGTTTGTTTGTTTTTCTTATTTCAGACAAGAATAAAAAGGAGATGATTTTTCCGTGACATGTTTTGACTGGTGTCTGCAGTCTTCCTCAGAAGTGTCAGCTAATCGCTGTGAAGTGTCATTTATCAGCTGTTTTTCCTAGGCGGGGCCAGCCCAGTTAAACTGTCAGATCCATTGGGTTGGCCACACCCCCTGCCGTCCGATGGTCTCTAGAGAATGTAGTCCCAAGTGTGAGAAAGCATAAATGTCCCCTCATCCCGATGCCTTTGCACCACTTCCTGATTTCTATGGCCTCCTTGATCCAACGTTTGCATCTGTTAATCTTTGATTCAATAATTTTGATGTTCCAGTCCATGATGTGATTATTTCTTTTGCAGTGATCTGATTTGCTGATTTTGTTCTGCCTTTTCTTTTTGTGACCTTGTGAGTCATCCTTGTGTTTCCTTCTCCCATTCCTTCTGGTGTTCCTTCTTCCTTTCGGTGAATAATCTTCCCGTTTCTCCGATGTAGATTTTGTTACATGATCTGCATGATATTTCATGTACTACGTTGCATTTTTTGCCTTGTTCTATTTTGTCCTTGGTGTGTACTGGGGGGCATGGCTAGTGGATCTGAGAGTTCTGCTGGGCTGGCCCCACCTGGGAAAAACAGCTGATAAACGACACTTCACAGTGATCAGCTGATACTTCTGAGGAAGACGTTAGATGCCAGCTTCAAGACAGAACGGAACGCCCAGTGGCGTTCGCATCAAGGTCCCTCACATCAGCCGAGCAGAGGTATGCAGTGGGAGAGACGGAGGCACTTGCACGTGTCTGAGCGTGCAAATGCTGGCACATATACCTCTATGAACAGCACTTCATGCTACGGACGGACCACAGAGCCTTGACGACATTATTGGAAACGTCTGGGTTGGGACACAAGCTGCTGTGCACCCACAGGTGGACTGAAAGACTGCGAGTTTATAACTTCACCATCCAGTTTACTCCGGGAAGAAAAAATGTAGTGGCAGACCTTTTATCCTGGGCCACACCCTATACCAACCTAGATGGCAACTGTGACCTCCTGGAGACAGAGCTGATCAACATGCTGCATGATCCTCTCCGGAACACAGTATCTCTCCAGGAGCTCCAGGCGGCATCAGAACAGGATGCGACCCTAACACAGCTTTGTTCATTCATCCGTGAGGGGTGGCCTGTAAAGACACCCAGAGAGCTGGTGCCTTTCCATAGAGTCAAGGACGACCTGAGCTGCTGGAATTACGTCTGCGTAGTGAGGGGGCACTGCACAATAATACCGGAGTCGCTGAAGAACCACATATTTTCCATGGGGTGATGTGTTGGCGCAGTGGTTAGCACTGCGGCAGCACAGCAACTCTCCCTTGACCATGGGATCCCAGGTTCGATCCCAGCCCCTGACCAACAGTGATCTGTGTGGAGTTTGCATGTTCTCCCCGTTTCTGCGTGGGTTTACACCGGGAGTTCTCTGGTTTCCTCCCACAGGCCAAAAACATGCAGGTTAGGTTAATTGGAGACTGTAAAAGTGGCCATAGGTGTGAATGTGTGTGTGAATGGTAAAGGATAGCGCTGTACCATGGCTGCTTCATCCATCCAGGTGGATGCCCTGAATTTCCCCTCTGGGGATCAATAAAGTACACAAAATCAAATCAAATCAAATGTTGTACAAGGGTCACCTGGGGGTGGTAGGGATGAAGCAACGGTGCAGGAGCTCGGTCTGGTGGCCGGACATCGACAAAGATATAGAGAATATGGTAAAGGAGTGTGTGCCCTGCCTGGAGAGCAGAAAAACCACGACAACCCACCCCCACCCCCACCCACACCCCACACACACACACTTCACTCGCTACAGTATCCAGCGGCCCCCTGGAAACATGTTCAACTGAACATCTGCGACGAGCTGCATGAGGCCCCAGCAAGTGGATGGTTCCTGCTGGCAGCCTACGATCTACACTCAAAAAAAACCCACCGGCTCGGTTACAACCGACGTGGTCATCAACCTTCTCACCTCCCTTTTTTCCTGTTGGGGTGTGCTGGACACCATTACGACAGACAACGGCCCACAGTTCATCTCAGGGGGTTTCATGAAGTTCATGAGTGAGAGGGGCATTAAGGGGTTGAAAGATTCAATAAGACCCTGAAGAACGGGCTGAGGGCACACCTGGCAGATGGACTTCAGTTCTCAGCTGCTCTTTAGAGTACATTACTTCATTATAGGGCGACACCTCAAGCAACGACAGGGCACTCACCGGTGATGTTGATGTTGGGGCGTGAAATGTGCCTTCCTCTGGACCGTTTGTGGCCCCCATCACCGACCATTCAGGCAGATGGACCTGTTGTGTGGGGTTTGGCCGTCGGGGCTTGCTGTAGCCAACACCAGACAGTCGACGTGGTGACATCAGGTGGGCTATGTCCAGTATGTATATTGAGCATGAAATCTCAATAAAGATCAGTTCGTTGCTCAGTACAACATGGCTCATGTCTCGCATTATTAAGACATAACAGGACCATCACGGAGGGGGTGGGTGGTCGAGCAGCAACGCCAAATGAAGCGGTGGTTCAACAGGAAACACCAGGTGAAGAAGCACAGGCTTGCGGTATTGAACTGGGTCAGGATTAGATGCCCCAACCGCACACAAAACCTGCAATCATTCTGGACGTCACCACTGCAAATCACGGCTCAGCTGGGTCCTGCCACATTACGCCTCTCTGGCAGGTCGTGGTGGCACGCTAATCGCCTCACAAAATCACTGCCGACCACGGATCAGAGGGTGTCAACAGACATAATGGACTCAGGTTGGGTCTTCGCTGATGTGGAACAGGAAGACCTTCGGCAGGAGGTTGTGGGACCAGCGGCAGGACTGCAGCCTGTGAGACGCTCGTCCAGGGTCCGGCAGAGACCTCGATACCTGAAAGACTTTGTTGTGGGTTTTGGCTAGCCAGAGCGTGTTGGCTTGAAAGGTGGCAGAATGGAGATGCACCCCAACGCGAGGGCATCTTGGTAGTCTACCCAAGTGCTCAGACAGGTTTAAAAAAAAAAAGTGAAGGGTAATGATAAAAAGGGGGTGAGGAACCTTTATTTTTTTTTTCTGGGAGGGGTAAGTGTAGCATGTGAGTTGGGGGGGGGGCACTGGAGCCTGCCGTAGCCAACATCAGACATCAGCACGGATGACGTCAGGCGGCACTGCTGTACCGTATATATAGTTCAGTGTGTGAAATAATAAAGTGTTTGCTGTTCGCTGCATAACGGCACACATCTGGCTATTTCTAGACATAACAGTTAGCAGTGCTGATTTCTGATATGGGCGACATGGGCGTTTTGTCCAGGATGGAATTCTCTAAGGGGTGCCATGAGAATGAGGAAAATTAAAAGATTCATATTTATTGTGCCCTGTTCATGCGTGGATAATGGGTGCCCTCTACAGGTGGGGCGCTCCTCTCCTTGTCTGCAGCTCAGTCTTCTCCACCTTCTCTTTTCTCTCCCTCTGAACACATAATGGCCCCTCCCACACCTGCTCTGACTGGAGTGAAGCCAGAAGAATTTGCTTTGGTGATGTTGCTCCACAGCTGCCGGAGACGGTCATGCTCCGTGTCCACCAAGGCATCTGTTAATGGAAAGTTCCCGCGACGCCTGACATCAGGGATCTGTCAGGAATGTGAGTGGGGCAGGCGAGAGTCACGGAGCTCCGTCGGCCCATCCGGTTGTCAGACCCCTGTTAAGTCCCATTTTCAAAGTTATTTATTCTCCAGTTAACTGCAGACATGTAATTCCAACGGAATCTGAAAGCTGAGAAGTGGAGCTTTCCACTGATTTATGGTACATGATCTTAATCGCGGGATTGCCTGCGTGAGTGAAGGAGGAAGTAAGCGCAGCAGGAGGGCTGCAGGCACAGAGGAGGTTAAGGGGAGAGAGGAGGTCTTCAAGTGTTTCTGTGGTGTTTTAGCTGTGTTTTCTGTGAAAATAATAGTTTAGTATTGTAAACAGTAATATTAGTATATTTTGTGAGTGTTGGAGGTTCAGTTTCATTTTGTAATCTCAACAGTTTTGTTCATGTACGTTTGAAATATTTGTAAAGACAAACCTGATGAAAATTCAAATCCAATTTTTTTTTTACTTTTTAGTCATCACACACTGTTTTAAGCATTTATATCATATAATAATGACAAATTCTTGCCAGATTTTGAAAGTTACATTTCTCCTAGAAAAAAAGGGGTAAATTATTTTGTCCTTTTTTTCCGGGAGAAATGTAACTTTCAGAATAATAAAGGACATTTTCTGACACATTTCTGACAAAAAAACAGGTGAACTATCATAATTATAGTACTGAAAGGGTTTTAATGTCTGAATTGTAACTGAATTGTGAGAGAACTGAAGATTCACACCTCTGGAACCCGGAGGAACCGACGGTCAGCCCACAACTGGACAGGAAGGGCTGGACTCAAAATTAATACAACAAAACTGATAGACTGAAATAACAAAAATAAAAATGAGGTGATGAACTGTTTAATTGAGGTTGTTTTAACAGTTTTTACTACTTACTACTGCTTTTACTAAGCTAAGTAGGAATATTGCATGTTTGCTGTTAATAGAAAAATGATTTCAATAAAGTACTTTTTTTGAAGAAGTTAACCTCTTGCACTCCGCTGTACCGCGGACAGGCAAGTCTCTGCGTCCTAGAGTGCACGAGGGCGCTCTCGTGCGTCCTCGAGCGCACGAGAGCGCACTGAAAAAAAAAAAAAAAGTTCTTCCACTTCAGACAAAGCCGCGAACAGATTAGTTCATTTGATTGACCTCTCCTTCGACTAATAAGAGCCTTGAATTGGGTTTCTGAAACCTTGAAGAACCAATGACTGAAAACCTCGCAAGAAGGACCCGCCTACCAACGGCTGCGAGCCAATTGAAGCACAGAAGTTCGCTGAGCTGTTTTGTCTAAAGCTGGGTGAAGAGAGACTGCTTCGGCAGCCACAGGCAGTGCTTTTTTTTTTTTTTTAAATTCCAGCAGAGTGTTTAGGATTCTCTTATATGGTCATCATAGACCAACGGAGGCCGACGACGAAGGTCGTAAATCATTCGGCAAAACCGCAATCATGGAATTATGTTTTGACCGGGTCGCGAGACCAGAACCAGAGCAGACCAGCATCACGTTCGTCTGACAATGAGGAAGAGAAGTTGGCCAGGACAATGTGGCTGTGAAGAGGTAAGGTGTTATAAGCCAAATTATTTTTTATCCCTGAAAATTGTAATCAAAAATGACTTTTGACCGATCGGTAAATTACAACTGTGCGGCGCACGCCTCCCCCCCCCCCCCGGCTGCTGCTATTCTGTAGCAAGGGGGGGGGCCGCGGTGACTGCGCTGCTGTGGCCACATGCCACATCCGAGTGTAATCCGTCATGTAGCGATGGCCGATCTCTGTCCTCTGTAGCGGGGGGGGGACAACCCCCCCCCACACACACACACACAGTAGCGGGGGCGGGGAAGCCGCGGTGACTGCGCTGCTGTGGCCACATGCCACATCCGAGTGTAATCCGTCATGTAGCGATGGCCGATCTCCGTCCTCTGTAGCGAGGGGGGGGACAAACCCCCCCCACACACACACACACAGACACAGCCCTGAATGTGACCTTTCATTAGAGCCCAAAATGAAGCTTCTACATTGAAACATTCAAAAGTTACAGACGTTTTTCCAAACTGTACCATTTGGCACAATTTGGCACAGTTCCAAAACGCCTGGGAACAACCTGAGAACAAAGCTGTGTAAAATATTCAATTTTTGTGGTATTGTTACAAAATTTGGACCTCAGCTGGATAACACTTGATTCTACATTTATGTTGCATTTTCCAGCCCGGATCTGAAGCTGTGTGTTATTTGCAAGCATTTGTATCCAAAAAAACACCCAGGCCAAATTTATTTTCTTCAAGTTCACTATGTTTAGATGACTGTTACTCAGTGGCAGGAGCACTTAGAGAGATTATGACTGTCTTGCCAAAAAATTCAAAGTGTTTTCTTTTAAATGAGACCAACCCCATGAAGATGCTGCAAAGGGTTGAAGAACAGCTTTCGATTTACTTTGGGCACGTTATTTTTTGGCGTTTTTAGGAAAATTGACCGGAGTGCAAGGGGTTAATGTGTTTTTGCAAGATAATTCAATAAGTATTTTCAATATTCCTTACAGGCACAGTGAAACATTTCAAAGCGTTCTGCTTTAATATGACAGTCCGCCCAGGGGCGCCATAGAGGATGGCCACTGCCTACTCCAATAGCTGTCTGCTAATTCACATTTACAAGCCCCCTGTCTGATTGGATGAAGTTTTTCAGGTTTGCGTTGCCATCACTGTGTGATAGCAAATGCAGTGAGCCGGAGCTGCGCAGATGGTGTCGAGGCAGGACTCCTCCGGTGCCACAGCCCTCCCGCCGTCTTCAGCTCACAGACAGGGAGCAAGAGATCAAAAGAGAGCACAGACAGAGACAAGTGAACCTGCAAATGTGGCCCACTCTCAGCTCTTTAAAACACAATCAGCAATGTGGGAAATCAGCTGCAATAAACATTCTACACTTTTACAAACACAAAAGAAAAGGAAACTTTTACTTCAGAGGTCTCGTTTATTGACATTTCTATGGATTAATTTCAAGTTTTAACATCATTAGTGACTTATCTGTATAGTTTAGAAGACCAAAAACTACTTCTGAGTTGTTTTACAGTTCATTAAAAACAGTTCTTGTGTCCCTTATTTTCAAACACTCCAATGTCTGCCTGCTCATTCACATTTATCTGACTGGACAAGTTTTTTTTCAGGGTTGGGTCCAGTAAAATCCAATCAAAAGTAACAGCACACAATGTTAAGTTGTTAGCACTAAGGGGCTATATTACAGCAATGCATTCCACATCAGCTGTTTCAGGCACGGGGCGTATTTATGGGTGTTTCTGAGTTCATTTCATTATTACAACAGCACAAAAAGAATTTTTTGTTTCTGCTCTTTCTGGCATAACAGGAAATAAATCAATTGCTGTCTTTGCTCTCATTCCATTTAATAAACAGGACACAAGATCAAAGGGTTAATACTAATATGACAAAGTTTAAATGGCAGGATAAATCCATTTTGCACCGAGGACAATGTGGGCTCATTCACATTGAAAATGCGTTTAAGGGCAAGGAGCTTTTTAACCTCCTTCTCCACAGCCGTGCTCACACTGGGAAGACTTGATCATAATTACACACGGATGGGAGCTGTAAAATTCAGAGATTATGCCGATTTTTCCCTATGTCTATGATTTTGACAAACAGTTGTAAAAAAAATCCTTTAGTTATATCATCATCATCGAACTTCATCTGAACTTCTCTTTCAAACCAAGAAAGAGTGAGTGGGCTGAGGTCTGTTAATCTCCTCTGCAAAACTGTTGTGTTTAACTCAAAACAACTGCGGGGATATTTTAGTTTTGAATCATTCTGCTAAAAGAATGACAGTGAACGAAGTTAAAAAATTGTAAAAAAAAACAAACCAACCTGTCATCATTAGATAATGCTGAATGCCCGTTCTGCAGGCACCTGTTGGCTCTTCTCTGGGGCCGTAATGACAGCTCTTTTCCTGGTATAGGGCAGACTGGTCCCACTGTGGTCTGGTAGTTAAATTAAAAGAGGATGATCCACTGAATCATAAACCCATGCACCACTTTTTCCCCCTGTGCAGTGAAAAAGTCTGCTGTGTCTTCAAATAGTTCATATTCAGCCATTCTCATTTAACAAAAAAGAATGACTGAGTGTGTGTTTCTCATTAATTGGAATGTGCATGCACGAATAGACATGAAATATGATGATGTGATATGATGACAGACACAATAGATTCAGACTGACAATATCCCACCGTGCCTCCTCCGTGTACTGCATCCACAATGGAACACGCACACTCTTCATTCATTCATTCCCCTAAAAAAATGAAAACATTAAGGCCTAATCTAAAGACTGCAATAGTCAGTCCATGATAACAAAAAAATGAAAATGTGGATGGAATAAAAAGTATGAAGTGCATCATCATAATTAAAATGATGGGTGATTAGATTATAACTGTTACAACTCTGTCAATTCAAATAACTGAAAATCCCAACGCCTGCCATGTTTGCTCATATGCTCCTGTCAGTAAGAGCTGTGTGATGTCAAAGCATGCCACTGAAATAGCATTATCAATGTGCTCAAGACCTCCGTGTCATAAAATGCATCAAATACAGACAAATACAGTCTAAATACAGACAGCATATTAAATGTCCCACCAGGGACACAAATACACTTGACCACTGTTACACAGTTTTAAGAAATGCCTATCATGCCGTCCCCCGTGCAGCTCTGGGTTTTTCTGACCACTGCCTGCTCCATCTTATTCCAACATACAGACAGAAACTAAAAACTTCCAAGCCTGTTGTAAGGACTGTGAAGAAATGGACTGAGGAATCAAAGCTGAAGTTACAAGCCTGCTTTGACTGCACAGATTGGAGTGTTTTTGAAGCTGCAGCCATTAACTTAAATGAACTCACTGACACTGTGACGTCATACACCTGTTTCTGCGAGGACATGTGTGTGCAGACCAAGACCTTCTGCATATACAACAACAATAAACCCTGGTTCATTCCTAAACTGAAGCAGCTACGTCAGACCAAGGAGGAGGCCTACAGGACTGGTGACTGGACTCTGTACAAGCGGGCCAGAAACATGCTGACGAAGGAGACCAGGCTTGCTAAGAGGAGCTACAGTGTGAAGTTACAAAAAAACTTCTCAGCTAACAACTCTGCTTCTGTCTGGAGAGGCCTACGGAATATCACCAACTACAGGAGACCATCCCCCCACCCTGCGGAAAACCTCCAGCTGGCTAACGACCTAAACAGCTTTTACTGCAGGTTTGAAAAGAACCTACAGTTCTCACCTCCCACTCACACAAAAGGATTATCTGCAGCCCCAGGAACTCCATCCCTCCTCCACTCTGACCTCCCACCAGCACTAATGATCTGTGAAGAGGAGGTGCGCCGGGTCTTTCAGAGACAAAAGATCAAGAAGGCTGCAGGACCTGATGGTGTGTCTCCGTCCTGCCTGAGAGTCTGCTCCAACGAGTTGGCCCCCATCTTCACCCGGATCTTTAACAGATCACTGGAGCTGCGTGAAGTGCCTTCCTGCTTCAAATGCTCCATCATCATTCCAGTTCCCAAGAAACCCTCTATTACAGGATTAAACAACTACAGACCTGTTGCCCTGACTTCTGTGGTCATGAAATCCTTGGAGAGATTGGTGCTGAACCACCTGAAGGTCATCACAGGCCCCCTGATGGACCCACTGCAGTTTGCCTACCGGTCAAACAGGTCAGTGGATGATGCAGTGAATATGGGACTACATTACATCCTGCAACACCTCGACTCCCCAGGGACGTATGCCAGGATCCTGTTTGTCGACTTCAGCTCAGCGTTCAACACCATCATCCCAGGCATTCTTCATCAGAAACTCCTCCAGCTCAAGGTGCCCCCCTCCACCTGCCAGTGGATCTCCAGCTTTCTGACTGACAGGTGGCAACAGGTGAAGCTAGGGAGATTTACATCCAGCTCCCGAAAAATTAGTACTGGCGCCCCCCAAGGATGTGTCCTTTCCCCACTGCTCTTCTCCCTCTACTCCAACGACTGCACCTCAGAGGACCCTTCGGTGAAGCTCCTGAAGTTTGCGGACGACACCACAGTCATCGGTTTGATCCGGGATGATGATGAGTCTGCATACAGGCGGGAGGTGGAGCAGCTGATCCTCTGGTGCAGCCAGAACCATCTTGAACTTAACCCAGCCAAAACGGTGGAGATGACTGTGGATTTCAGGCGACACCCCCCTTCATTCCCCCCACTCACCATCCTCAACAGCACAGTGTCCACTGTGGACTCCTTCAAGTTTCTGGGTACCACAATCTCCCGGAACCTGAAGTGGTCCTCCCATATTGACACTGTCCGGAAAAAGGCCCAGCAGAGGTTGTTTTTTCTGCGTCAGCTCAAGAAGTTTGATTTGCCTCAGGAGCTGCTGGTTGTCTTCTACACCGCCATCATCCAATCTGTCCTCTGCTTTTCCATCACTGTCTGGTTTGGATCTGCCACTAAACAGGACAAGACCAGACTGCAGCGGATCATTAAGTCTGCGGAGAGGATCATTGGTACTGACCTACCCTCCATTGAGAACTTATATCGGTCCATAACCAGGAAACGGGCGGGAAACATCTGTGCTGACCCATCACACCCCGGCCACAAACTGTTTGAACTTCTATCTTCTGGTCGTCGTTACAGATCACTGAAGGTCAAAACCACCCGTCACAGGAACAGTTTCTTTCCTCAAGCCATCACTCTGATGAACTCCTAACATTCACCTAGTCCTACCTGTTGCTGTACTCATGACTTTTCATCCATTCTTACATTGCACATAACTCTCACACTGCTTTTTACTTCATTCACATTATATCACTGAATCTGAGTCCACATTGAAATACTGTGTGATTGTATATTTTTTCATATATTTCTGCAAAGTGTGGTTAGTCCGAGTAAATAACTGCATATATTCCTGTATATATTTGCATCCTTTTATAGAAACGTGGACAGACTGTAATTTACTGTACATACTCTGGTTGTCATTGAATCCTTATTTAAATCCTTCACCTGAACAACGAGAGCAAGTTTTTAGCCAAAGTCAAATTCCTTGTATGTGTTGTGCATACTTGGCCAATAAAGCTGATTCTGATTCTGATTCTGAAATACTGATTGCGTGATGCGAAGCATGCTAGCATCCTAGCCTGCCCGTGTGGTTTAGTCTCTAAGCCCGGCGGAACTGCTTTTACTAATAGGAGAAGGGGCAAGGGCGGATCTCTGGCACCTTAAAACCAGATGCTTCGGGTAGATGGTGGCTCGTCAACCTGGGAAGGTAGCCCATCTAGGAGAAGGTAAACCCTGATTTCAAACCTCCGCTGCCTTGCGGCACACCTGGTCACGGGAAAGGCTTCGGGAGTCAACCCTAAGGAAAAATCCAGAGTCGGAGCCCCTAAGGTAGTTCTCTGTTGTTCTCAACATCGTTCTGGCAGCTCCTGCGACAGCGCTGGTGCCAAACTATAGCAGCCCTGCTGTTCCTTTGGATTCATCAGTGACGTGGAGAGGGGGGACATGCTGCATGGGTAACATCTTGTCCTCCATATCTTCCTGCCCAGGCTTGAATCCTACCAACGCCCAACGCTGGAAGGTAGAACACCGGTGCACATCGGCCTGTTCAGCCACAGGCGGTGCTGTTCCAGCAGAGTAGACGTTTAGGATTCTCTTCCATGGTCATCATAGACCGACGGAGGCCGACGACGACAACGATGCGAAGCATAAAAACATGCGCACATGTGCTAACAGAAGTTAACAAAAGCACTGGTGTAAGGCAAGAAGCATGGCTCAAAAGCATGCTGTAGACCAGGGATGGGCAACTATGGTCGTAGTGAGGGCCACAAAATTTTTTCCTTACTTCCCGAGGGCCAGATTTACATGTAAACTCTCCGGGGGGGGGGGGGGGGTTAAATGATTTTCTTCAAAGTCAAAAGTTTCACAATTAAAACTGAAAATGCAAATGGAAATAAAAGCTGCTCATTGTTTTATCATAAAATCACTGATAAAATGATATCATGACCTAATTTTTAAAACTCTCTCCATCAAATATGGCGAGGCTTAGCTCGCTCTTGGATTCACTGTGGGTGTGGAGGGGCAGGGAAAGACCTGGGTGTGTCAGTGGGCTTGGTAATCACCTGCCTCCCCAAAGTGGGGAGTAAAAAGAAAGTTTAAGAACCACTGGTATACAGAGCTTCCAGAAAGTATTCACAGTGGTTCACTTTTGCCACATTATGTTACAGCCTTATTCCAAAATGGATTAAATTAATTTTTTCCTCAAAATTCTACGCACAATACCCCATAATGACAATGTGACAAAAAAAATGAGATTTTTGTAAATTTACTAAAAACAAAAAACTAAGAAATCACATGTACATAAGTATTCACAGCCTTTGCCATGAAGCTCCAAATTGAGCTCAGGTTCATCCTGTTTCCACTGATCATCCTTGAGATGTTTCTACAGCTTAATTGGAGTCCACCTGTGGTAAATTCAGTTGACAGGAAATGATTTTGAAAGGCACACCTGTCAATAAGGGCCCACAGTTGACAGTGCATGTCAGAGCACGAACCAAGCATGAAGTCAAAGGAATTGTCTGTAGACCTCTTAGACAATCAGGGAGGTGACCAAGAACCCGATGGTCACTCTGTCTCTGTGGAGAGAGGAGAACCTTCCAGAAGGACAACCATCTCTACAGCAATCCACCAATCAGGCCTGTATGGTAGAGTGGCCAGGCGGAAGCCACTCCTTAGTAAAAGGCACATGGCAGCCCACCTGGAGTTTGCTAAAAGACACCTGAAGGACTCTCAGACCATGAGAAACTAAATTCTCTGGTCTGATGAGACAAAGATTGAACTCTTGAATGCCAGGCATCATGTTTGGAGGAAACCAGGCACTGCTCATCACCAGGCCAATATCATCCTTACAGTGAAGCATGGTGGTGGCAGCATCATGCTGTGGGGATGTTTTTCAGCGGCAGAAACTGGGAGACTAGTCAGGATAGAGGGAAAGATGAATGCAGCAATGTACAGAGACATCCTGGATGAAAACCTGCTCCAGAGTGCTTTTGACCTCAGACTGGGGCGACAGTTCATCTTTCATCAGGACAACAACCCTAAGCACACAGCCAGGATATCAAAGGAGTGACTTCAGGACAACTCTGTGAATGTCCTTGAGTGGCCCAGCCAGAGCCCAGACTTGAATCCAATTGAACATCTCTAGAGAGATCTGAAAATGGCTGTGTACCGACGCTTCCCATCCAACCTGATGGAGCTTGAGAGGAGCTGCAAAGAGAAATGGGCCAAACTGCCCAAAGATAGGTGTGCCAAGCTTGTGGCATCATATTCAAACAAATTTGAGGCTGTAATTGCTGCCAAAGGTGCATTAACAAAGTATTGTGCAAAGGCTGTGAATACTGATGTACATGTGATTTCTTAGGTTTTTATTTTTAATAAATTTGCAAAAATCTCAAGAAAACTTTTTTCATGTTCTCATTGGTTTTGGTTCCAAGGTTGTCATAGCCAGGAGCGGCACTGGGGTTAAGCTCCCAGTGCTCATAAAATGCTCCTTACGGCGTGCGTCTCGAAAAGCCTCTGACAACTAAGTCCAACTCCTAGCCTGCCCGTGTGGTTTAGTCTCTAAGCCCGGCGGAACTGCTTTTACTAATAGGAGAAGGGGCGAGGGCGGATCTCTGGCGCCTTAAAACCAGATGCTTCGGGTAGATGGTGGCTCGTCAACCTGGGAAGGTAGCCCATCTAGGAGAAGGTAAACCCTGATTTCAAACCTCCGCTGCCTTGCGGCACACCTGGTCACGGGAAAGGCTTCGGGAGTCAACCCTGAGGAAAAATCCAGAGTCGGAGCCCCTAAGGTAGTTCTCTGTTGTTCTCAACATCGTTCTGGCAGCTCCTGCGACGGCGCTGGTGCCAAACTATAGCAGCCCTGCTGTTCCTTTGGATTCATCAGTGACGTGGAGAGGGGGGACATGCTGCATGGGTAACATCTTGTCCTCCATATCTTCCTGCCCAGGCTTGAATCCTACCAACGCCCAACGCTGGAAGGTAGAACACCGGTGCGCATCGGCCTGTTCAGCCACAGGCGGTGCTGTTCCAGCAGAGTAGACGTTTAGGATTCTCTTCCATGGTCATCATAGACCGACGGAGGCCGACGACGACAACGATGCGAAGCATAAAAACATGCGCACATGTGCTAACAGAAGTTAACAAAAGCACTGGTGTAAGGCAAGAAGCATGGCTCAAAAGCATGCTGTAGACCAGGGATGGGCAACTATGGTCGTAGTGAGGGCCACAAAATTTTTTCCTTACTTCCCGAGGGCCAGATTTACATGTAAACTCTCCGGGGGGGGGGGGGGGGGGGGGGGGGGGGGGGGGGGGGTTAAATGATTTTCTTCAAAGTCAAAAGTTTCACAATTAAAACTGAAAATGCAAATGGAAATAAAAGCTGCTCATTGTTTTATCATAAAATCACTGATAAAACGATATCATGACCTAATTTTTAAAACTCTCTCCATCAAATATGGCGAGGCTTAGCTCGCTCTTGGATTCACTGTGGGTGTGGAGGGGCAGGGAAAGACCTGGGTGTGTCAGTGGGCTTGGTAATCACCTGCCTCCCCAAAGTGGGGAGTAAAAAGAAAGTTTAAGAACCACTGGTATACAGAGCTTCCAGAAAGTATTCACAGTGGTTCACTTTTGCCACATTATGTTACAGCCTTATTCCAAAATGGATTAAATTAATTTTTTCCTCAAAATTCTACGCACAATACCCCATAATGACAATGTGACAAAAAAAATGAGATTTTTGTAAATTTACTAAAAACAAAAAACTAAGAAATCACATGTACAGGTAGAAGGTAGAACACCGGTGCGCATCGGCCTGTTCAGCCACAGGCAGTGCTGTTCCAGCAGAGTAGACGTTTAGGATTCTCTTCCATGGTCATCATAGACCGACGGAGGCCGACGACGACGATGTGGGTGTTGTGGCCCTGGCCATTTGTTTGTGTTTTTTTTCTGTGTTCTGTTTTTCTGCTGCAGTGAGTCATCTTCTCCATAGAGGATCTTTGCCAGTGCAGTGTGCCACAGCTGAGTGGAAGTCCCTGGGGATTCGCTGAGACTGGCGCCGACACCAGTTTAAAACCTCCAGCCAGACCGGGTGACAGTTGGCAGCCTGACAGCAGCAGCGCCTCATTTCAGTCTCCAAAATAGTGTGCTTTGCTTAGTTTGATTAATTTGTTGCTTGTTATTTTGTGATTAATTTGTTGTTAGTTAATTTGTGACCTTTTTCCCAAAGGACTTGTAAATACTTGTGTATATAAAATGGTAAGACCACATCCTTGTACATATTCACAGAGCAGAAGGGGTGAGCTGCCGATTTCTTTGTGTCTGTTTTTTCTCCTGTTTTTGTTAGTGTAGGGAGTCAGGTGTAGGGTCGTCTGGTTTGTTTCACGCCGGGACTAGGTAGCACTTATCTGGATAAAGATGGGTAGGGTTTTGTTATGTTGGCCTTGGTTCATCCTGGAGACGCGCTCACTGGTTTGTAAATCATTCACGTGTAAATAAAGCACACTGAAGTCGTTATTAATCTCCGGTTGTGATTTTTGGGGACCAGGATGGGGCTTTTCCTATTAAATTTATGGTGCGCTTCTTTTGCCCTAGACAGGGGCATAACAGTGGTATTGTGTGTAGAATTTTAAGGAAAAAATGAATTTAATCCATTTTGGAATAAGGCTGTAACATAACAAAATGTGGAAAAAGTGAAGTGCTGTGAAGACTTTCCGGATGCTCTGTAAATGAACAAAAAAAAAATCAAATCAGCAGATTAAAATGACCACAGCCTCTGAACTTTTATTGCTGACTGACATGGCATTGAAACAGTGTCAGTGTCTCAGTTGCGCTCGAGACGTTGTTATGGCTTCAGTTGGTCACTGAATGTGACTGTTCTGGCTTAAAATGAAACCTCAAAGTTACAATCTTTTTCAGCACAATAAGAAGGAAAGCTCTGAGCTTCATGAGGCTTCAGCTGCCCATCACTACCTACCGCAGACAAGCTGCCCCCAACAGCTTGTTCAGCTCAAGGCCCACAAACCCCTCCATCATGATAAGGTGGCGAAGTTTCACAACAGTCAGCATAAAAACAGCCAGAGGTGGGTATTAAAGAGTTACATTTACTCATGACTCAAAAAACTTTCTCACACGATTTTACTTTTCTGAGTATTTTATTGAAAGATACCTATCTACTTATCTATGTAAAGCACTTTGCGCAGCATCTAATGTTTGAAAAGTGCTATACTGTGGGCACATATGGGCACATATGTTGGTTACATATGCCCCACAAATATATTGCTGTGTGTTCATTGTGTGCTGCACGTCTCAGGGAACAAAAGGTCTGAGTCTCCAAGAGACAACGAGAGAGTGCGAGATTTGGCCTTTGTTTCAGGGAGATGACCTGGGGAGATGTCCAGACCACCAGAGACTAAAGGACAATGGTGTGGAAGATCAAAGGGGTTACAATGTGACTGTATGTTTGCTTAAACACCATGTGACTTGAGTTTCGATGTCCGGGGTATAAAGAAGGAGTTGTGAGATTATTCTTCCTCCTTTCCTGCTTTGAGATTGTTGGAGTATGTGATCTGTGAATAAAGCTGAACCTGAGGAATAACTCAGTCTCATCCTTGTGCACATTCTCCACAATACAAATAAAGTTTGATTGAGTGATTGACCTTTTGCTCTTATTCATACTTTAGTAACACTTTTTACATTTTTAAAAAGAAAAATTACAATATTAGAAGAAAATGACCACAGTAAAAAAAAATTGTTTTACTGACAAATATGCTACATTTCTGGTTTAAGTTAGCCATTTTTTTAAATCTATATTTTATTTTGGTATAAGATGTGCAAGCTTCTGTCATGACTCGCCGCTCATCAGCAGCACCAGCTGTGCGCACACCTGCGCCTCGTCAGCGGCGAGGTATTTAACTCACTCTGCCCTGGGCTTCGGCCTGAAGCCGTCTGATCTCATTGGCATTTCTTGCTGCAAGGAACCCCCTTCTCCAAGCAAGGAAACCTGAGTAAGCTTCACTTACCTCTCTTTCTCCCAGCCTTCTCCCCTGTGCACAGGTGGATTCCCCGGCGGCGGACCTCGTCTCCTCGCCGCTGCTTCCTCGCTGCTGCTGCAGGCGCTCCAGGTTGCTGTCTCCCAGGCTACGCCCTTGTTAACGCCATCCACCTGCTCAAACCAAGTAAGCCAGCAAACTGTCTTAGTCATCTGTATTGGTGTGGTGCCCGTTACCCTTCTCCCTCTGCTTCCTCCCTTAGGGTTGTCCGGCTGAACGGCTTCCTGCCCCCGTGCCTGAGGCAGACGCCCACCACCAATACATTCTTATCTCACAGACACGCAGCCACACACTCTTGTTGTTCAATAAAGCTATTGAATCTACCCTGAGCCTGCGTGTGTGTCTCCTGAGCCGTGCATTATGTCAGTACGGCTTCAGCAGAGCGCCTCGGCAGACAGCGGGCTCGCACGCCATCTTTCCACCCTCGAGGCTCGGGTGGATCTAATAGCCCACCAACAACAAGTGATCCTTAATCAATTAACAATAATAACTAACCAATTAGACCGCCTGGACCCCCAACAGCCGTTCCCCTCGGTTCGTCTGGGTGGCGCAGCTCCCGCTGCTCCGGCGGCTGTCCAGCCTGCTCTGGGTGCGCCGGCACGACTCACACCCATTCCTACCCCCGCCCGCTTTAGCGGCAAGCTCGGTGGAGCGCGGGGGTTTATCATGCAGTGTGAGTCCATGTTCCACCACGTTCCCGGAGACTTCCCCTCAGACCACAGCCGGATTGGCTATATAGGTAACCTCTTGGAGGGTCGAGCGCTTACCTGGGCTTACGCCGTAATGGCGAAGCCCAGCCACGCCACCCTCACCTATGGCCAGTTCGTGCGACAATTTCTGGAAGTGTTCGATCACTCGCGTATGGATAGTGTCCAGGTCGATCGCCTTCCCAGCCTCCAGCAAGGGAGCCGATCGGCGGCCGATTACGCGATCGACTTCCGGGTTAATGCGGAGGAAGTCAGCTGGGAAGAGCGTTCGCTCTGCAGCATCTTCCTTCGCAGTCTTAACTCTGGTCTGAGGGATGAGCTGGCCGGCCGGGATATCCCGGAGACGCTAGCGGAGCTGATTTCCCTAGCTATTAGCTTGGATAACAGGCTGCGCGAGCGCGCCTCGGAGCGGAAGTCCTCTTCTCGCTCGCGGGGTGCCTCGGCGCGCCTGCCCCAAGCTCGCCCCCTGGCGTTACCGCCGCCGGAGTCCTCCGAAGAGTCGGAGCCGATGGTGACGGCCGGACAAAGCTCCCCCTAGCGGAGAAACAACGTCGCCGTGAGTTGGGCCTCTGCATGTATTGCGGGGGCAGCCAGCACACGGTGGAGCATTGTCCGGAGAAACCAAACGGGGAGGTCCGCGAGTCACTGTAGGGGGCCTCGCGGACACTAATCGGTTAACTCCCCTCACACATTTGACGCTGCCCATCCGCTTCTGCCACAATCCCACAGGGCATCTCACTCACGCACTGGTGGATTCAGGCACGGAGGGTAGCTTCATATCACAAAGCCTGGCAACCCGATTGGGCATCCGTTGCCACCCCCTCGATCCTCCTCTCGCCCTAGTCAATCTCTCCCGTGTCTCTCTGGGAAAAGTGACTCACCGGACGCCCCCCGTCCCGGTTATCATCTCGGGGAACCACCGGGAGGACATCACCTTCTACGTCCTGCCTTCCTCCACTACACCTGTCATCCTTGGATACCCATGGCTCCGCCTCCACAACCCCGTCCTGGACTGGAAGACCGGTAGGGTGTCTGCCTGGAGCTCCTTTTGCATGGGAACCTGTCTCCAATCCGCTGCCTGCGCCCCGTCCTCTCCTCCCACTGCTAAGGACGCCGCGCCTCCGGATCTCACCCTGATGCCCTCGGAGTTTCACGACCTGGGCGCGGTCTTCAGCAAGTCCAAGGCGATGTCTCCTCCTCCACACCGGCCCTATGACTGTGCCATTAACATCCGCCAGGGAGCACCTCTACCCTCGAGACGCCTCTACAGTCTGTCTGCGCCAGAGAAGGAGGCGATGAACACATATTTGAAGGAGTCGCTCAGCGCTGGGATTATCCGCCCATCATCATCACCATTAGGCACAGGGTTCTTCTTCCTGGGCAAAAAGGATGGCTCCCTTCGTCCTTGTATTGATTACCGTGCCCTCAATGACATCACGGAGAAGGACCACTACACCCTGCCCCTGATGGACACCGCCTTCCACTCCCTCCAGGGGGCGACCTGGTTTACCAAGCTGGATCTCCGCAGCGCGTACCACCTCGTCCGGATCCGGGAGGGAGATGAATGGAAGACTGCCTTCCGTACCCCAAACGGCCACTTTGAATACCTAGTCATGCCGTTTGGGCTGACCAATGCTCCAGCCGTCTTTCAGCGCCTCATTAATGATGCCCTCCGGGATTTCATCGGCCTGTTCGTGTTCGTCTACCTGGACGATATTCTCATCTTCTCCAGATCCAGGGACGAGCACCGGATCCACGTGAGGCGGGTCCTTCAGAGGCTACTGGAGAACCGACTATATGTGAAAGCGGAGAAATGTGAGTTCTACGCCAAGACAACTTCCTTCCTGGGGTTCGTCATCTCCCATGACCAGGTGCTCCCGGACCCAGCGAAGGTCAAAGCCGTGGTAGATTGGCCCACGCCAACTTCGAGGAAACAGGTGCAACAGTTCATCGGGTTTGCCAATTTCTACCGCCGCTTCGTCCCTAATTTTGGAGCCATCGTCGGCCCTCTGACCCGCCTCACCTCCCCTAAAGTCCCGTTCCGGTGGACTGAAGAGGCCGCAGCGGCCTTCCAGGCGCTGAAGACGGAGTTTTCCTCCTCCCGGGTCCTCAGCCAGGTCGACCCCGCGCTGCAGTGAATCGTGGAGGTGGACGCTTCGGATACGGGGGTGGGGGCGGTGCTGTCCCAGCGGTCACCAGCCAACGGAGCCAAGTGGCCATGCACCTTCTTCTCTCGGCGCTTGTCCCCGGCGGAACGTAATTACGACGTGGGGGACAGAGAACTATTGGCCATCAAGCTCGCGCTTCAGGAGTGGCGCCACTGGCTGGAGGGGGCCACCTTGCCGTTCGTGGTACTCACCGACCATAAGAACTTGGAGTATTTAAGAACTGCCAAGCGTCTGAATGCCCGCCAGGCGCGTTGGTCCCTGTTCTTCGCAAGGTTCAGGTTTAACATCACCTAGAGGCCCGGCTCTAAGAACGGCCTGCCCGATGCCCTCTCCAGGCAATTTGCCCCTGAGGCGTCAGAAGATGCGGTCCACACCATCCTGCCCAGGTCGTGCGTCGTGGGGGCCGTCTCCTGGGACATTGAGAGCAGGATCCGGAGGGCGCAGGAGTCCGAACCGGACCCTGGCGGCGGACCGGAGGGGAGGCTCTTCGTGCCATCTGCTGTCCGGGGGGAGGTTATCCACTGGCTCCATACCTCGAAGCTCACCTGCCACCCTGGGTCCTCCCGGATGATCGACCTCCTCTAACGGTCCTTTTGGTGGCCGGGACTGCGGAAGGACGCCGCCCGCTATGCCTGGGCCTGCCCCGTCTGCGCCACCAGCAAGTCGGGTAACGCTCCCCCGCGGGTCTGCTCCAGCCCCTGCCCGTCCCTGGTAGGCCCTGGTCGCACATCGCCCTAGACTTCGTCACCGGTCTCCCTGTCTCCAACAACTTCGACACAGTCCTGACAATTGTTGACCGTTTCTCCAAGGCCGCCCACTTTGTGCCCCTACGGGGGCTCCCCTCTGCCTTGGAGACGGCGGACCTCCTCATCCAGCACGTGGTCAGACTGCACGGGATACCGGTTGACGTGGTCTCCGATCGGGGTCCCCAGTTCTCTTCGGACGTCTGGAGGTCTTTCTGCAACGCCCTGGGAGCCAAAGTAAGCCTCTCCTCCGGCCATCACCCCCAATCCAACGGGCAGTGTGAGCGGACCAATCAGGAGCTGGAGGCTGCGCTCCGCTGCGTTACTACATCTAAGCCCGCGTCCTGGAGCACACATCTCGCCTGGGTGGAGTACGCCCACAACACCTCCCGCTCTTCTGCCACCGGGATGTCCCCCTTCAAGGCATCCCTGGGCTACGATCCACCTCTATACCCTGCGCAGGAGGGCGAGTTGGCTGTCCCCTCAGTCCAGGCGCACCTCAGACGGTGCCGCTCCTTTTGGACCATGGCGCGCAATGCGCTTTTACGCACGGCGGAGCGCAACAAGTCCACGGCGGACCGGCACAGGAGACCTGCCCCTGCCTACCAGGTGGGCCAACAAGTCTGGGTGTCCACACAGGACGTTAATTTAAAGGGTGAGAGGAGGAAGCTGGCACAACGATTCATCGGCCCATTTCCCATTACCAAGATCATCAACCCGGTGGCTGTGCGTGTGGCTATTCCCCCCTCCCTCCGCATCCATCCCACCTTCCACGTCTCCAAGGTTAAACCGGTGGTCTCTGACCCCCTCTGCCCTCCACCTGCAGCGCAGCCCGCGCCCCGGATGATAGGTGGCCATCCGGCCTGGACAGTCTCCGCCATCCTGAACTCCCGGCGCCGGGGTCGCGGGTTGCAGTATTTGGTGGACTGGGAGGGCTATGGACCTGAATGGAGACAATTGGTGCGCTTCTCGTTTGTGCTGGACCCGTACCTTATCACTGAGTTCCACCGAGCACACCCGGAGAAACCATCACCAGGAGGCGCTGCTAGAGGGGGGAGTACTGTCATGACTCGCCGCTCATCAGCGGCACCAGCTGTGCGCACACCTGCGCCTCGTCAGCGGCGAGGTATTTAACTCACTCTGCCCTGGGCTTCGGCCTGAAGCCATCTGATCTCATCGGCATCTCTCGCTGCAAGGAACCCCCTTCTCCAAGCAAGGAAACCTGAGTAAGCTTCACTTACCTCTCTTTCTCCCAGCCTTCTCCCCTGTGCACAGGTGGATTCCCCGGCGGCGGACCTCGTCTCCTCGCCGCTGCTTCCTCGCTGCTGCTACAGGCACTCCAGGTTGCTGTCTCCTGGGCTACGCCCTTGTTAATGCCAGCCACCTGCTCAAACCAAGTAAGCCAGCAAACTGTCTTAGTCATCTGTATTGGTGTGGTGCCCGTTACCCTTCTCCCTCTGCTTCCTCCCTTAGGGTTGTCCGGCTGAACGGCTTCCTGCCCCCGTGCCTGAGGCAGACGCCCACCACCAATACATTCTTATCTCACAGACACGCAGCCACACACTCTTGTTGTTCAATAAAGCTATTGAATCTACCCTGAGCCTGCGTGTGTGTCTCCTGAGCCGTGCGTTATGTCAGCTTCTACTGATAAACTCACATCATTTTATTTAAAAATGTATAACTTTTTAGTTGCATTGTTTTTTTGTAAATTAATGAGTTTTTCTGTCTTAAATTTGCCATTTTCTTATATAAATTTGACATTGTGGGTGACAGCAGCTCCGGAAGTAGAGCAGGTTGTCTAATAACCAGAGGGTTGGCGGTTCCAATCCCGCTCTCCCCAGACATCCTGCAGTTGTGTCCTTGGGAAAGACACTTACTCACCTTGCCTCCATTGTCCATGACACTGTGTATGAATGTGTAAAAATGTTTTGTAGTGGTCGGAGAGGCCGTTGGCGTGGATTGCAGCCACCATTCTGTCAGTCTGCCCCAGGGCAGCTGAGGCTACAGTGGTAGCTTACCACTACCGTGGTCCGTGGAGTGAATGAATAATGTATCCATTGTAAAATGTCTCTGTGTATGAAAAAGCGCTATATAAATCTGACGCATTATTATTTTCAGTATAAAATTTGTTACTGTAAATACTCCTCAGTGAGGAGCTGCAGCATTTATTGTTGTTTAAACGCAGCCTACTTTGTACATTTAGTGCTGTTTACAGCCTATTAATGCGGTCCCAGCATGCAACACATACCTTACACACATACTGTGGTGCACACTGCTTCCTCTACATCTCTGTGGCTCCCTCACTCTCTCGCTCTAGCACTCACACAGAGTGGCACCTAGATTTCAATTAGAGCTCCCTCTGCTGGTGGACTCTACAATAGCATTGAAGAATACAGTTCCAAATACGGTCAAATATGATATAAATAAATAATTGATTTTTGGAAGTGGAACGGTGGGTTGCCGGCCCACGGGTCGCCAGTTGTCCATCCCTATGGTAGACTGTCAAAGTAGGGCCTTAACTGTTAACGGCTGTCTCACCACAGCTGTCATTTGTACACAAACCTAAAGCTACGGTCACAAAGATTCTTACAAACAATGGGTTTGTAAGAATCTCCCAGTTTCTATGAATTCTGGAGTTTGCAGAAATTTATGGAGGAGGGCATAGTTTCTTATGGCTGCCGTTCAATTTGCAAGAGCAACTTTGAGACGTTCTTGAGAAATGAGGTGCTTTTCTGTTGCATGATGGCCCTAGAGTTCTTCATAAGGGTGC
The DNA here is from genome assembly GCA_020510985.1 of Pholidichthys leucotaenia. Lineage (NCBI taxonomy): Eukaryota > Metazoa > Chordata > Actinopteri > Cichliformes > Pholidichthyidae > Pholidichthys > Pholidichthys leucotaenia. Next base: position 2,143,012 of record CM035845.1, read on the forward strand.
CTTGGAATCTTCCTACAGCATACTTGCTGCCACCTTATGAAAAATTTTTTTGTCGTAAGGTGGCCCCTATGTGCAAATCATTGCACTCTCAAGTCACTGGAATTTTGGGTTCTGAAATGGTCTCCCCAGTAATCCACGAACATCTTGTGTAGTTCCTACATTGTTCATATGGCATTTGTACGTCCACTCTACAATGAGGGGTTTTCATGGGGCATTTATAGAGAATCTTTGACAAGACCATCAACCTGGCCATGAACGGTCTACAAGCGCTGGATTCTCCTGCGGTCACCTTAAGAAGGCCTCACAAAATGTCACCTTACAAAGACCACACAAAATGATCCAAAAATCTTTTGTACGGTATTCTTAGCCATTCATAAGGGTAGTTGTGACCGTAGCATAAGGTGTGCCCCCCCAGCAAAAATTGGTTGGAAAAATGTTGAAAAGACGGCTTCACTTTTGCAGCACTGTCATGTCATCCATTTTTATGTAGAATCTATGGGAAACATACAAAATGCCTAACCACACCCAGCAGAGGTGAAGTAACACTCACAATCTCCTGCTGTTAAAAGAAGAAGAAGCCAACTTTATTGTCATTCAATCCATACAGCCAATCATGTACAGTAGAACGTAATTTGGTTCTACTGTACATAGATAGATAGTACATCTACCATCTATGTACAGTAGAACAAAATTACATTTCTCCTACCTACAATGTTAATCACATTTAGAATCAGAGGGGCTGCTGCCATGCAAGGCGCTGCTACAAACAACTTTCCCTTCCCCCATTCTATTATGCACCAAGCTAGAAGGCAGGAAGTACCATTTTTATATGGTCTTTTGGTATGACCCAGCCAGGGCTTGAACCCATGACCTCCCAGCTGTGGAGTGGATGCTCGACCACTAGGCCACCACTCCGGCTCCACAGAATACAAGTCAATGAGAGAAGTACATTTCGACCAAGTTAACCAGGGGTAGATAACAGAAAGTGAAGATGGAGCTCCTTCTGCTTGTGCTCATATTAAAGACTTCAAAACCCTTGCAATTATAAAAACCACAAAAGGTTCAAGTTTCTGCATGCCTGTGTGTGTTTGCCGGTGAAACAAAGACCCTCTCCACAGCTCCAGTGAGCCTCCTCCAGCATGCTGCTTAAGTGACATCTAATAGAAGAGAACTGTGGCCGTACACTGCGGCACCACACCTGCAGTGTCAACCCCTCAGATTGGACTTGGGCGGTCTCAGAGGTGGTGTCCCTGTAGCTGTAGACTCAGGCCTTTCCCTGCTGGTGATGGCTCCCTAGTGATGGTGCATCCACACCTGGATCCTCAGTGCTCAGTCATAAGTCTCACACAGATGAAAGTTTGTGTGTGTGTGTGTGTGTGTGTGTGTGTGTGTGTGTGCACATGCATGTGTGTGTGTGTGTTTGCTAATTGTGTTTTATTTCAAGGTTTAAGGTTTAATGTTTATTTGAAAGGGACATTACATACTGTAGCATCAATCCCTTTGGCTCCAATCTATAAAATCAATCTTCACTTAGAAGAAATTATTTCATCCAAAAGTCTGGTCAAGAATTGTTTTTTTCACCAAATCACCACAGCTTGTAAACACATTCCATGGTAAAAGGGATGATAAGGATCCCATTTCGTGCATGGAACGGATTAGTCTGCAATCATAAATCCTGGAACTTCCTCCCCAACCAGGCAGTTTTATGCTTCAATAACTGTTTGAAACATTCCAGATATTTTGACCACATTCCACAGGTCTCTAGTAATTATCCACAGCCCAACATTACCCCCTTGTGGAATATGTTCGCTGTTGCATCTGCAAGCTAAACCGTGGTTACTGAATGAAATCTTCCTTTTAATAAAAACTCAATTTTCAGAAGATTTTCTTTTTCAGGACACCCTGGAAAATCAAGCAGGACTCTAACATACCATTCTGGTTTGAAATGTTTCATTAATCGTTGGTTTAAATGTATTGCATGTTTGAAAATGCTTAAACGAACCTTATTCTAATGCATGCTAATTATAGAAGGACAAGTTTATGAAAGTGCATGTTTAATGTAGCAACGATGAAAATTAGTTATGAATCACTGAAGTTAGTTTAACTTTTATATGGAGTGAAACTCCGTGTTCTCAGACTTTTTTTTTTCTATTTTATTCTGTTAAACTTTTTCTATTGATTTTCCTTAACTCACCGTGTTTTAAAGTGGACCACATGGCATACTTCTTCAGCAGCCACCAGCAATCATCACTGTCACCGATCTCAGCTATTGACTATTTGCCTCTGGGAAGAAATTGTCTGCTGGCAGATATTTTTCCAGTATCATCAAATAAAGCTTCAGCGAAGGATCCAGCTGAAAGCCAACGCAAAGGTCACATAAGCAAGATTGCTTTGTTTCATCTGCTGGGTAATGCAATGTCCATTGCCTTAAAGTATGCCATAATTTGTCTCAGATTTAAAACTAGTTCATAACTCTGATCGGAGCTATAGAATTAAAGAGAAATAGTATCCCTCTTTTCATTAAATTCCGTTTTCACTTTTTAGCGTAACCTAGAATTTCTTTTTCCATATAATCAGCTTTTATCATTTTCTTCATAAGATTTGCGCACAATTTTCTTCTTATTTTGGTTACAGTTATTTCAGTCTCTATTTTCATCACAGTTACAAATTCACACTAAGGTTTTCTTGGTTCCACAAATGTGATTACACTCTTTTGCTCAATAATCAGTTACCAGTTGAATGTAATGTCATTTGATCTGAGTTTGATAATTAAAACTGTAAACGGTATATGGAAGTTTAATAATCTTAGTACCTTATAAACAATTTTCCCTACAATACTAATGAGCATTAATACAAATGTAAGTATGCCAGATTTAGCGTAGTCTGCATTTGCAGCTGTAGTCCCCCGGCAGGTCACAAAAACATACAAACAAACAATCATACACCAGAAGAACATCTACAATGAAACTGTACAATGTGGATATGCTAAAATGCAAGAGTTCAACATCATCATAGCAGTCTGTCGTGGGCGACAATGACCGTTTCATTTAGGTCTGATCAGATTCCTCCACACAGCTCTGTCCTTAGCCTTCCGCTGCCAGGAACTCCTGTCTATGTCCAACTTCTTCAAGTTTCTTTTTACAGTGTCTTTAAATCTGAGCCTTGGTCTACCCTGATTGCGTTTGCCCTCACATAGCTGTGAGTAGAGTAACTGCCGAGGGAGACGCTGGTGGTCCATCCTCTCAACATGTCCAAGCCATCTCAGGTTCATCTGTATTAGCATGTCCTCCATTGATGGTAGACCAGCTCGTTTCAACACTTCTATGTTGGTTATCTTGTCTTTCCATGAGATGTTCATTATGGCTCAAAGGTGTCTCATCATGTACGCGTGGAGTTTCTTCACCTGCACTCTGTAGACAGAGAATTTTGCAGGTTAAAATTTGGATAAATTTACAAAGAAAAGTAGAAAACTACAAGAAAATTGTTTTAAATTTTGGAGAAAAACCTCAAAGACTCAAGACTGAAGTCATTATTCAAGTTTTAAGTGGGTGCTCTTTGTACCCTTAACTCAACTAGAAATTTTTGGTTGTCTACTTTTAATTCTTAATTTCAAAGCACTGCTTTTACATGAGTAGAATTTTTGGCTACTATACCTACCTGATCATATAAGTAAGCATGAGTAAATTATTATTTTGATTTTTTTTCCCCTTCCCTACTCTCTCAATGGGAAAAAAAGAAACACTAGAATAAAAATACAAAATATACACATTTTTGTCATTTACGTAAACTATGACAAAAAAAATCCTACAGGACAAAACATGACACTTGATACTGTATTTTCTAACCTGTTTGTATACCACCATAGACAGAGAGAGAACATGAATTAGACAGGGATCAGAGAGGGAAAGATAAGACAGAAGAGAGTGTCATGTTCGGGGCCGTCACCCCGAGCATGACTTGTGGCTGTTGGGTTTAATTATTGCTTATTAATTCCAGCTGGCGGATTGAGCCTTGCTCTCCACCAGTCCCACAGCCACGCCTCCTCTCACCAGGCATTCACCAGCTTTCTGGTCCACCCATACACACTCACACACTCATACGCGCGCGCACACACACACACACACACAGAGTTCAATCAGTCACACTCCTACCACTTCACAGTTGTGTCCACTTGCTCCAATTTAGGCTCAGGTATTAATAGAGTGGTGTGCAATCAGTTGTTGCGGCAGCTTCAAACGTCAACAATGGACTTCCTGGCTCGCGACAGTTGACTCCTTCCCTGGACTGAATTGTGTTGTTCCTCAGAGCCTTTCCGCTCCGATATAACCATAAGTCCTCCCTTGTTTATGCCTTTCCTCTCCGCTCCTACCCTGTCTGGAACATGTTTGGCATTCAACGTTTGCAACGAAGCTGGAGCCAGTTGTCTTGTTCATGTTATAATGACTGTTGTTTGGACTCTGTGGCATATTTACTTTTTGTCAATAAAACACGTTACAAACTGTGCTTTGGGCTCGCTGCTATTTTATATGTTCGCTGCAGTTTACGCAGCGAAAATGACAGAGAGGAGCCAAGGATAGGAAAGTGTTCAGGCAGAGGGTCGTGGAGAGGTGAGAGCAGAGGAAAGAGGGAAGGACGACACCACTAAAAAGTCCAAACACAGGACGTCTGGGTGGGACTTCAACTGGCCCAATATTCCAACATTCAAGCCTTGGTTAAGATAAGATAAGATAAGATAAGATAAGCCTTTATTAGTCCCACAACGGGGAAATTCCAGGATTGCAACAGCACAGGGATAGCAACACTCAGAGCAACAATCAGAAGGCAAGAAAAAACAAGCAAGCAAGAGCAGCTAATATACATATGTACATATTACTATAAAATATACTGTATATATACACACACACACACACAGACACACAGTGCAGAGCATTGTAGCTGGATGGAATAAATATGTAAATATATAAACACCCACAGTATGGAGCATTGCAGCTAGGTGGAATAAATATGCAAGTATATAAACACACACAGTGCGGAGCAATGTAGCTAGATGGAATAATATGTAGATATATAAAAACACAGTGCGGAGCATTGTAGCTAGATGGAATAAATATATAGATATATAAATATAAACACACCCAGTGCAGAGCATTGTAGCTAGATGGAATAAATATGTAAATATATAAACACACACAGTGCAGAGCATTGTTGCTAGGTGGGATGAAACAGCATAACCGTCTATTTAGTTATCCTACATGGTATGATTATGTGCCCATACATATTCTCACCCTCCATAGCGATCGGTATGTTCCTAGTTGTATGCCGGAGAGGACCATTGTGTAAGTCTATTGCATCTTTTGCATTCAAAAAAAAAAAAAAAAAAAAAACCTATTAGTTTGTTACGTCTTTTTGCTATCTCTGCGAGCAGCCCTGCTTAGGTTATACAGTCTGACAGCCGTTGGTAGGAAGGACCTACGAAACCTCTCGGTTGTGCACCTGGGATGATGTAGTCTGCTGCTAAATGAGCTCCTCAGTGCATTCAGTATGTCCTGCATAGGGTGGAACTCGGACTCCAGCAGAGATGACAGTTTAGCCACCGTCCTTCTCTCTCCTATCTCCTCCATCGGATCAAGGCGTTGCCCCAGGACAGAGCTAGCTTTCTTAATCAGTTTGTTCAGTCTTTTCCTATCGGCTGCAGTAATGCCACTGCCCCAGCAGACCACTCCAAAAGTGATGGCTGATGCCACCACCGTGTCATAGAATGACTTCAGCAGCGCCCCTTGTACACCAAAAGACCTGAGTCTCCTCAGCAGGAACAGCCTGCGCTGTCCCTTCTTGTAGAGTGTGTCAGTATTGTGTGACCAGTCTAGTTTATTGTTCAGATGAATACCCAGGTACTTGTAGGATGTCACCATCTCGATGTCTATTTCCTGTATATTTACTGGTGCTGTGAGGGGCTGCCCATGCCTGCAGCAGTCCACCACCAGCTCCTTAGTTTTCCTTGCGTTGATCTGGAGGCAGTTCCGATGGCACCAGTCCACAAAGTCCTGGATAAGCCCTCTGTACTCAGCTTCATCTCCGCTGGAGATGAGACCAACGATCGCAGAGTCATCAGAGAACTTCTGTAGATGGCAATGTGTTGTGTTGTGTGAGAAGTCCGCAGTATAAAGAGTGAACAAGAAGGGAGCCAGCACCGTTCCCTGGGGGGCCCCCGTGCTACTGATGATCGTGTCGGAAACACAGTCCCAGGTTCTCACAAACTGAGGCCGGTTCGTGAGGTAGTCCAGGATCCATGATGACAGGTGCTGGTCCACCCCTGCGCGCAGCAGCTTGTCCTTCAGGATCATCGGTTGGATGGTGTTGAAAGCACTGGAGAAGTCAAAGAACATGATCCTCACCATATTCCCGGGCTTCTCCAGGTGGGACAGAGAACGGTGAAGGAGGAAGATCACCGCATCCTCCACCCCAATGCCATGCTGGTAGGCGAACTGGAGTGGATCCATCGCTGGTTCCACCAGGGGGCGGAGATGAGCAAGGAGCAGTCTCTCCAGGGTCTTCATCAAGTGGGACGTCAAGGCCACCGGTCTGAAGCTGTTCAGGTCTTTGGGGTGGGAAGTTTTTGGTACAGGTACCACACAAGATGTTTTCCACAGCTGTGGTACCCTCCCCAGTTTCAGGCTCATGTTGAAGATATACGTCACAATCCCACACAGCTGGTCTGCACAGGACTTGAGGAGCTTTGCGCTGATGCCGTCCGGTCCCGACGCCTTCCTCGCCTTGATCTTCCTCAGCTCCGTCCTCACCTGGGTCTTGGTCAGGGTCAGGATGGGGGGCTGTGTGTTGGGAGTGGGGGGGGTGTCGGTGGAGTGGGGAGTGGGTAGCAGGACTTGATTTCTTAGAGGCAGCAGTGGTTGTTGTGCAGACAGGGGGGAGGGCGGTTGGTCAAATCTATTGAAAAACAGATTCAGGTTGTTCGCCCACTCCCTGCCCCCCGTGGCCTGGGGGGAGGTATTCTGGAGCCCCGAGATGGTTTTGAGGTTTCTCCAGACCCCGCTGATGTCGCTCTGTTGCAGCTTGTCCTCCATCTTCTTCCTGAAGCTGTCCTTGCCTTCTCTGATCTTTCTCCTCAGCTCCCTCTGTACGGACTTCAGCATCTCCCTGTTCCCCGACCTGAAGATCCTCTTCTTCTCTCTCAGAAGTGTTTTTATCTCAGGGTTGATCCAGGGTTTGTTGTTTGAGTGACGCCGTATGGTCTTGGTGGGAACGGATTTGTCCACACAGAAGCTGAGGTAGCCCGTGAAGGTGTGAATGAGGCCATCGATGTCCTCACCATGTGGATCGCAGAGCTGCTTCCAGGCAGTGGCTTCAAAACAGTCCTTTAGAGTGTCCATTGTCTCCTCAGACCATAACTCCACAGTGTGCATGGCCGGAGGTTGTCTGTGCACTAGGGGTTTGTACACCGGTCGGAGATGAACCAAGTTGTGATCCGATCTCCCAAGTGGGGGGAGTTGTGATGAGGTGTACGCCTCCTTAGTGTTTGCGTAGAACAAATCCAGTGTTTTATTGTCTCTAGTGTGGCATGTGACATACTGGGTGAAAGTGGGCAGAATGGGAGACAGTGAAACGTGGTTGAAATCGCCTGAGATGAGGAGAAGAGCATCTGGGTGTTCTGTCTGCAGCCTGCTGGTTACTGAATGGATGACGTCACGCGCTGTCCCAGCGTTCGCCGTCGGATTTGCATAAACAACAATGCAGATCACGTGTGAGTGTTCTCTCGGGAGATATGTAGGCCTCATGCTAACAGCTAGCAACTCAATGTCTTTGCTGCAGTGTCGTTGTTTAACAGTGATATGTCCCGGTCTGCACCAGTTGTTGTTAACATACATGATCACTCCACCGCCCCTAGTTTTGCCACTCTCTGGTGTTCGGTCAGCTCGTATCGTGTGAAAACCCTCTAGCTCAATGTTAGCATCTGCTGCTAGTTCAGTTAGCCACGTCTCAGTAAACAAAAGGAGAGAGCACTCCCGGTAAGTGCTATCATAACGGGAGATAGCCGCTAGCTCATCTAACTTTCCCAGTATCGACCGTACATTTCCCATGACAACAGATGGAAGGGAGGGTCTGTACCTTATATTTTTTGTCCTCCGCCTTACTCCAGCCCGGCAGCCGCGGCGTTTTCGCCTCAGTTCTCTCGGTATGTCGAGTTTTTCCAGTGGGACCGGGTGGCGGTTAAATGCTAGCAGCTCTTCCCTGTTATATCGTATCCTGCTATAAACAGTGGCTCCGTCCACCGGCTCAGGAGACATTTGGGATGATCTGTGTGTCCGTGATATAAGTGGGGTGAAAAAAAAAAAGTGAACAAAAGAGAGAGGAAGGGAAAAAAAACTCGGAATCGAGCCGCTGTTGCAAAAGGCAGCCGACTGGTGTGGCGCCGAGAGGAGAGAAAACAATACTTCAAATGGTAAGTTCCATGTGCAAAGTTACTGTGCACAGTTTTTTAAAAAAGAAATAAATAGTATAAACTTAACATATTCCAGTCACAATAGTGTCATGTGTCCCCCCCATCCCCCAGAAAAATGCGTTGTCAGCACGCCAAGGTCTTTAAGCCTGGGGAAACACTGGATTTTTGTTATAAAAAATTCATTAATGTGATTTATGTCATTTGAAGAGATGATTTCCTTCCATTCAATTTCGTTTACTGCCATTGTTATATGTGTGAAGCACTTTGTGCTACAAATTTTTGTATAAAAAGTGCTATATAAAGAAAGCTTTGATTGACTGATTGCAATGCTGGGAAATGCTAGCAAAAGTTTGTCAAAGTTTGTAAAAGCTGGTGTTAGTTATTTCACCAACGTTTGGACTGAATTCTCTGATTTTTAAAAGCGTCAGTAAAAGTCGGTCCAAACGTTATAGTGTGAACCTACGTAGCTTTAACAGTGTGATCACTTTCCGCTTCACAAATGGACAGGTCAACTTCAGCTATCTCGGTTACTCATGTAACATCCATGTTTATGCTACATTTGTATGACCAGTGTGACCGTTCTTACCATCAGCCATTTTACAACACAGTGGCTGTATTAGAGAGCACCCCTGGAAGAAAAAAAAAAAAAAAAAAAAAACCACCTCAAAATAGACGGTAAGGTCCATGAAGTTGAAGTTTTCATGACGTAGGACTATACTCTGCTGACTCTGAGACCGTGCATATTGTAAACAAATGGCGCTTAGCGATGATGTAAAGCCATGTGTCTCAGTCGTCTATGTATAAATAGCTCGCTCCCTAGCTTGGATAGCAAGCCTGAACCAGCTAACATAAATTTATCTTAAAGAACATCATTGATAAACATCACTGGTGGACGTGGGTATGTGGTTTCAGTGGTCGATAAGATAGGATCAGTCCCTAGAGTACAATAATCCAATCCAATTCAATCCACCTTTATTTATAAAGCACTTTAATTAAAAACAACCACAGCTGACAAAATGTGCTGTACATTAAAACAAGATATAAAAAACAAAATACAACTAAAAAATACAATCCAGCACAAATAAATAGTAATCACCGAATAAAAGCAGCAAAAGAAACTAAAATCAATGTCTCAAACTGTGTCAAAGGCCAACGAATAAAAATGGGTTTCAAGATGAGTTTTAAAACTGGATAGTGAAGGGGCCTGTCTCATGAAAAAAGACAGATGGTTTCACAGTTTAGGGGCAGCAATAGAAAAAGCTCTGTCCCCTCTGAGCTTCCTCCTCGATCTTGGTATCTTCAGGAGCAGCTGATCAGCTGACCTGAGAGACCGAGCAGGGGTATAAGGATGAAGGAGTTTAGAGAGGTAAGACAGGGCAAGGTCATTTAATGATTTAAAAACAAATAAAAGAATTTTAAAATGAACCCTAAAGTCTACAGGCAGCCCGTGGAGGGAAGCTAAAGTGGGTGTAATGGGTGTCATGTGGTTCCAAGACCAAGAACATTCATGAATGAATGAATGGTGGCCCAAAGTGCCTTGCTGCTGCTAGACAAGTGCAAGCATCAACTAGCTGCTAAAGATAATGTCTTAGAATGATGTATATGGTCAAGTCTTAGTAGACAAACAAGGATTCCAGTGGGGGGTCAGTAAAATTTATAGAAAATAGCAATCAGAATTGGCCTTTGATCAACAGCTAAGCTAATGCCAGGCACCTGTCTGACTGCTTAGCCAAGCTGATGCTAACAGTTCAATGTAGCATCATGGCAGAAAAATATAACAAAATAAGCCGGAATGATGCGAGCTACTGTATATTATCGACTGTGAACCAGGTGGAAAAACAGATGTCTATTAGGGTGACTGCAATCTAAAGAAAATAACAATATAAACCATGCTGGGTAAGCTAAAGTCCCAGTAGCAAACCCCTAGCAGCATTGTTAGCGCCAAGATCAAGGATTCCAAAATTGAAACGTCCTAGATTTTGAACTATGGTATCAATGTGAAACATATAGTTCATTTCCTTTGTGTGTTATCCTGTTTACAATATTTTAGAAAAAAACTTGGCCTTGAGTTCAAGTAGTGTTGGGTGGTTGAAAAAATATAACTGGAACCGACGTTTGGCATGTAGAACCGATGTAATGTTGGCTCATGTTGAGGTTTTTATTTTATTTTTTTTTGGGGGGGGGGGGGGTTCCCTCTCTCTGATGTGTGTGTATATGTGAAAGCTTTTCATGTACTGTCCTTTAGGGGAGGGCAATATGGCCTAAAAATTATATCACAATATTTCTGTGAATTTTCATGATAATGATATTCTTCACAATATCACGGAATACAGTTTTTTCTTTTGAATGAATGAATGAATCTTTATTTCGGATAGATTAGATTAAAAGAAAGGAACAGAATAACATAACAAGGGGGAAAAAAATCCAAGAAGGTCAAATTACACAATAGCTCCTCGGATTATACAGTTCAACATAAGTTATTCGAAATGGGTGATGGAAGCCGCAGCTTATATTGCCCACCCATGTTCCATCTAAGAATTCAAAAAGAAAATAAAATAAAAGTGATTACAAATCAGAACAAAGGCAAGACAAAACGTGACAAAACAAAACTGAGCAACAACACAACGCAGACTGGATATGACAATCCTTATGTGATTTTACATGTCATCCTGTATATATGTTTGGAGTATTTCTTCCTTTAGTTTTTGTTTACCTCAGCCGGAAAAAGGTGGATTGTCCTCTCCGGGTTGGGGACAGGCTCCTGCCCCAAGTGGAGGAGTTTAAGTATCTTGGGGTCTTGTTCACGAGTGAGGGGAAAATGGAGCGAGAGATCGACAGACGATTGGAGCAGCATCTGCAGTGATGTGGACGTTGTACCGGTCTGTTGTGGTGAAGAGGGAGCTTAGTTCTAAGGCAAAGCTGTCGATTTACCAGTCAATCTACGTTCCTACTCTCACCTATGGTCACGAGCTTTGGGTAATGACCAAAAGAACGAGATCGCGGATACAAGCGGCTGAAATGAGCTTTCTCCATAGGATTGCTGGACTCACCCTCAGAGATAGGGTGAGGAGCTCAGTCATCCGGGAGAGGCTCAGAGTAGAACTACTGCTCCTCCACATTGAAAGGAGTCAGTTGAGGTGGTATGGGCATCTGATCAGGATGCCTCCTGGACGCCTCCCACCTGAGGTGCTTCGGGCACCTCCAATGGGGAGGAGACTCCAGGACAGACCCAGGACTCACTGGAGAGACTATGTCTCCCAGCTGGCCTAGAAATGTCTTGGTATCCTCTCTGAAGAGCTGGAGCAGGTGGCTGGGGAGAGGGAAGTCTGGGCTTCTCTGCTTGAACTGCTGCCTCCACAACCCAGACCTCCGGAAAAGCAGTAGAAGATGGATGGATGGCACACTCCTACTGCTCCTTTAAGACTCCAGAAACGTGAGTTCTGGACTCCAGAAATGTTCACTCACTCACTCCCTCCTTCCCTACTCACTATACAGTGAATTTGGATATAGTGGACTATATAGAAAACTCAAAGAACACATTCACACACTGATGGTGGTGAATATAAATACCGGTAGTTTATGTCGTGATGTGAAGCTCTCCTCTCACTGCTCTCTCCGTTGGCTGTGCATTGCATTATGGGATATATTGGCTAACGCAGTGACCATCCATTGTACATTACAGTGTTTCCTCTGGCTTAAAAACGTTGGCGTGGTGGCAACATATTTTTCCCCGGCGGGGTAAACATACAGAAATATGTTAATTTTATACTATTTATTTCTTTTTAAAATTTTACACAGTAACGTTGCATATGGAACTTACCATTTGAAGTACTGTACAACCGAGGCTTGAATATTGGGCCAGCAGGGGTCCCACCCAGACATCCTGTGTTTAGACTTTTTAGTGGTGTTTCCTTCTCTCCTTCCTCTGCCTGAACACTTTCCTCTCCTTGGCTCCTCTCTTCTGTCTCATCTTGCCCTCTCTGAGCTCCGTCTAATTCAGGTTCTGTCTATGGTGGAATACAAACAGGTTAGAAAATATCAAGTGTCATGTTTTGTCTTGCAGGATTTTTTTGTCATGGTTTACATAAATGACAAAAATATGTGTATTTTTTTGTATTTTTATTCTAGTGTTGCTTTTTTTTTTTTCCATTGAGAGAGTAGGGAAGGGAAAGAAACATTCATAATAGTAATGTACTCATGCATACTTAAAATATATGATCAGGTGGGTTTAGTAACCAGAAATTCTACTCATGTAAAATCAGTGCTTTGAAATTAATAGTTAAAAGTAGGCAACAGAAAATTTCTAGTTGAGTTAAGGGAACAAAGAGCAGCCACTTAAAAACTTGAGTAATGACTTCAGTCTTGAAGGTTTGAGGTTTTTCTCAAAAATTTATAACAATTTTCTTATAGTTTCCTACTTTTCTCTGTAAATCTAAAGTTGAAACCATGTTCCTCAAATTTGTAATTTCCTCTTGTAAAATTGACTTTTCTTGTACATTTGAAACTTTATTATAAATTTGTCGATTATTTTATGTCTAATTTTTGTCTGTTTTTTTTTCCACAATATTTTTTATTGAACCTTTTTTACAGACACAACACAAACAATCAAACACTAACACTAAAGTAATTAAAAAAATAAATAAAAAAATAAAAATAAAAATTGTACTAAAAAACACCGACAACCACTAACAAAGGCAGGTCTTCAACAATGCTCCTCTGTTTAGTCTAGACAATCCAACACATAAGTATACATAATATACATTCACCAGTTTGGAATTTACAAGGTCCACACACATCATTCACCTTCTTCTTCAAAAGTTATGTTTAATTTCTTTACTTAATCAATGAAAGGTCTCCATATATTCTCAAACACATTTTCCTTTGATTTCAGTATATATGTTATTCTTTCTAGTGGAAGGTTTGTTAACATCTGTCTTAACCACTGAGTCACATCTGGTCTATGAGTCTTTTTCCACAGTAGTGCAATACATTTTTTGCCATTAAGCAAACTGAGGTCTATGAATGTTCTTTCACTCTTAATAAAGTTATGTTTTTCTGGATAAAGACCCAACAAAAACAATTTAGGATTCAATATAATTTGTTTTGAAATTATGTTTTCAATTGTTCCCCTCACCTCTTCCCAAAACATTCTAATTTTTCTACATTCCCATAAACAGTGAAATAGGGTTCCTTTACTTTCCATGCATTTTGTGCATGTATCTGGTATGTTTTTGTTATATCTATTTAACTCCACCGGTGTAACATACATCCGCATTAACCATTTAAAATGTATCAATTTAAGACGTACATTTATTGATTTGGTTTGAGCTTCTGTACAAGCCAATTCCCTTTTGTCTGTTTTTTAAAATAAAATTACTGGGGGGTTTTTAGATAAATTTGAAACAGACTGTGGTATTTTTTTTTTGTTTGTTTTTTACTTTTTCCTTATAACAATTTACATTTTGACCATAATTTTGCAGTCAGAACAGAACAATAATTTAACTCTGATTACAAAGAAAAAATATTAATAAAATTGTATTTAATGAAATAAATTAACTTAAATGACCAAGGATGTCGTTATTTGTTATAATATTTCTTTATATTTACAGTTGTTGTTTTTTGTTTTTTTTTCCAATCATCTCCACACCACCCAGACAGCAGGAAAAACCTCCCTTACAAATGTTGACACGTTTAGTTTGTCTGAAGGCTGCTGACAGATTAAAGTCATTGACTTCATGAATTTCGGTCATCTTAACCTGCCAGGTACATAACAGGGAATTGTAGCGACTCTAAAGACATAATTCACCACAATATGTGTTCATGTACAGAATGATCCGTTTAGGCAGTTATAGTTATGATGTGACTACACGGCCAGGAGTCGGTTTCCTTGTATCACAATATCTGGCTGGGAAGCACCTACAATTCGATTTTTTTTTTTATTCAATAGTAGAAAATACACGCAAATTACAAATATGCTAATAATACAAGTAAATACCTCCTAATTTGGCTATTTGGTTAAAAAAATGCACATATTTATTTATTTTCCATCAGGCGCGTCAGGGTCCTTTGGGTCCTTCACTCCCTGACAGCTCGGGTGTTTCCCACACACACACATCCACACTTCATTCATACCCATTAACACGTTTTGGGGTTTTGTTCAATACAACACACGAAACCACTCCTGCACGTGGGTTTTTCATTCACTAAGTGGCTCCTGGCCACTTAGTGCAGACATAAATGGCCGGCTCCCGGTCGTGTAGCAGCGGCTGTTATAGTTGTGCGCTCAGGCTTTCTCATCAGGCACCTCTCTAGGCAGCCACTGAAGGGCCTCAGTTTAGAGCTAGCATTTTTAGCTGTTGCTTTGTCACTGCTGCTGGAGAATAAAAATGGCACCCCTGCTCATGCGAGAAAAGAGAGAAATTGCCAGTCTCATAACTTAATATTGTAGTGGCCGGTGAAATATATCCTCAGCAGTTCATCAGGCCTCCCTGCCTTTCCCTTCATATGAAGCGGCTGCATTTGAATTTTAACCACATCTCTTTGCTAAGCGACTCTTCCATTATGGCTCCTGTTTCCAGCAGGTTAAAACCATGATAAACGCCAGTGCTTACATACCTCTTATGATTTTTTTTCCACGTTTAAAGTACTTTAATAAACTCATGTTTCTGTCAGACAGTCACACTTAGCGAGACACTGTTTGCTGACTGACTGGAAAACTCGTGTGAGCGGGGTGCTTCTAAACTCCGTGCGGATGACGGCCACACGCCTTGTTCGTGTGTGCGCTTGCAGAAAGTCATTGCTTCATATATTTTTATTAATAAAATCATATCGGCTTGGCGTGGCGGTACGATTTCTGGCGGGGTGGGCCACCACAGAGAAATGTTACCAGAGGAAACCCTGCATTACTTTTCAAAATGCATTGTGGGATTTTTGAGTGTACTATATAGTGAATTAAATTTTCAGTTAAGATTTCAAACAGCATTACAAAATGTCTGATTCATTATACAGTACACTGCATGGAGAACAAGTGAACATTTTGAACACAGGAAATGTTCACATGCAGCAGAACACGGGCGGAACAATTAAAGACAGCTTGTAATGAAAACTAAAGCAGTCTCCATCTACATAGTATATGATGAGTGGCTCTTTATTTTATCAGAAGATGCCAAGAAAAAGCAAGCGAAGTGTGTGGATCCTAACACTAAAAGGAACAGAAGCTGTTTCAACCAACCATTTTGCAACTTTTTCCTGCTGAATCAGTGGCAGTAATGCACCTGTTAGCTGGTTGCCAACCACCAATCAAATCTAAAAGAAGAAAAATTTGCAGCTTTTTTCACATAAATTTTAGACTTTTTTTCTTGTAAATTTGCAGCTTTTCAAACATAAATTTTTGACTTCTTGTGAAATTTGCAGGTTTTTTCACATACATTTTTGACATTTTTCTGTGATATTTGCATCTTTTTTCATGTAAATTTTAAGATTTTTCTTATTAATTTGCAGCTTTTTCCATACATTTTTGACTTTTTTTCTGCAGAATTTGCAGCTTTTTTCACAGAAATTTTTTTACATTTTTCTGTGAAATTTGCAGCTTTTTCACATAAATTTTAGACTTTTTTTCTTGTAAATTTGCAGCTTTCAAAAGCACTAAATGAGTGAAACTTGTATATGTCCCCTTAAACAGGTGTAAAAGTGTGGCACTGTTTACCCCTAGACATCGAGCTGATAGATGTGCACAGTGGTGCTTGTTGAGGCTTATGACAGCATATTTGTCTGCTTTTGCTGTAATATAAAGCAAAAGAAAACAGCAGAAAGCAGTGCCAGGACACAGCTGCTTCACTGGACGTGTAGGAGGATCAGTTCTGCCAACGGGTCCGGTCAGAGAAGTAACCTGCAGCAGATCTCTGTGGTTACAGACCTCACCATTTCAGACACAGGCTGCAGGACTGACTTCTAGAATGTATCAACTAAACAGTTGGAGGCATTTTTAAAAGGCCTGGGGGCAATGTTCTCATCACAGCTTGATTCCTGCGACACTGAGAAATTCAGTGACTACTGTAAGTTTCTGATGTGGAAGTAAACCAGCTTTGTAGTCTTATAATATAAAATTTAAAAAAGCAGTAAAATATTTCCACGAGCAGAGGCGAGATGCAATCAAAGGAGCAGTTTTCACAAATTGAAGGAATCCAGTCCTTCTCCCACTCGTGTTTCCAGATGAATGGTTCTACTCAGCACCCCCAGGGCTGCTGACACTGAGGACACTACTCATTTTACAGACCAACATGAGTCATAGAAGAAGAGAAACAGAAGGCGAAACACAGTCACAGTTTACAGAGAATGCTAATGTTGGAGGAGACAAAGATTTGAGCGACGTATCACTTGGGCTGATTCCCTGTGCGTTAACCCTGACTCACCTCTTTGTTGTGAGCCCAAGTGTTATTCATTAGGTACAAACTTGTTAAGGTCACATCTAACTAGAAAAGCACTCAGAGAGCGCAGACCTCCGCCAAGCGCCACAGTTCCCCCCATACAGTGTTTGTGTGTACGTTTTCACATTCCTTGAGCATGTAAACATATGACTAGCAATTGGATTCACAATGATTATTTGTTTATTTGACAGGGACAGTGCAATAAACACACAATTAATCAATGACAATCAATCTGATAGTGATAGGATTAGTGGTTCAGTAGTAAAAGCATTGCCTCCTTGGCGGAGGTAATAAACTGAAGTGTTGCTGTTGTGTCCATCTCCTCCACTGACAGATGCAAATTGGGTAGACAGGTTGCCGTGGGTTTTATATTATATTATTTTGGGGTTGCGCTCCGCGGCAAACGAGAATTTAGAAGCTTCGCCGGCAGAGAGCTCGTTTTTGCGCAGCGCCTATGGCTGGCCGGGGAATTTCTGGCAAAGAATCCGTAGGCGGACAGCTGCCCGTGTGAGGTTTTGCAGTTGCGCGCAAACACAGGCACGCTGGCGGGCCCAGGCCAGCAGTGTTTTCCGCGTGCTTTTGTGCCTAAAACGTTGAAGAACGCGGAGTTTGTGTTGCAGACACGACGACCAGCGCCCTCCATTGCGCCTGCGCACATGTTGAAAATGGCCGTATGTCACAGTGTTGAAAAATGCTTTAAAAAATTCCTGTATCCAGACGGTGAACCGGATCACCCCCAAAATTTAATCAGTTCTTCCTTGTACCATTTCCAACAACGCCTGAAAGTTTCATGGAAATCCGTCCAAGACTTTTTGAGTTATCTTGCTAACCAACAGACAAACAGACAAACACACAGACAAACCCCGGCAAAAACATAACCTCCTCCTGACCTTTTCGGCCTGGCGGAGGTAATAATGGCACAGTAGGACTTCAGCTTTTTTGTACACTGGAGTGGGGGAAATCATTTTTCCATTGCATCCCCAGACAGCATGTCCATGTGGGCCCATCAAAGGTTTAAAACTGGGCTGTCTCATAGGTCCATGTGGGTTTGTCCTTGGGTTCCATGTTGGCCCCATCTGTGTTTCTGCCCACATGGACTTTACTCGTTTACTTATTTTTCATAAATTTGCAACTTTTTATTTTACATGTGCAACTTTCATTATTCTAAGTTCATGTGTCCACTCTTAGTCTGAAAGTATTCCTTATTTATCCTTAGTTCTTAGGCCATCTCTTATTTTGAAAGGTTCCATTGTTTTTTCCTGTCTGCTCATTTCTCTCCCATATGTTCTGTTTAGTCTTTGATTAGTCTCAGCTGTGCCCTGTTTAAACTGATTTCTTTGTGCCTATTTATCAGCCGTTTCCTTCTTCCACTCTTTCTATAGCTAGATCAACATATTCAGAGCCTGCAGAGAATCCATCCTCTTGTATGGGTCAGAAACATGGACCATCACAAAAGAACTACAGGCATATATAGATGGATATTACACACAACTATTGTGGAGAGCATTGAACAGAAGTTGGAAGTGGTGATGGCCAAATGAGGCTTTCTGGAGGACTTGATGCCTTTCATCAAAATGGTTCACATAGACTTCCAGCTGTGACATGTAGGGAGAGGACGCACAGGTGAAGGCTCCCAGTTCGTTTTTTGATATCTTCCTTTTTAAAACAATCTTTCTGCAAGAATTTTGACATATTCATCACTGCTTGATTTAGTTAAGCCTATTCCTTACAAAATGAGCAACTCTAAAAACACGAAATCAGCGAATAGTGGACAAACTCCGGCCACACGTGCTGCAGTGAAGCTAGCATCCTTTGCTAACAGCTCTCCAACAACTGCAAAAACTCCCACAATCTCCAAGGAGCCAGCTCTAGCTGCGGCGGTGGCTATGGACCAACTGTCAGCTGAATTTGCAAAACAGAGAACCTCACTCAAGGAAGATGTCTCCTTCCTGATTCAAGAAGCCATTAAACCACTACAAGCTTCACTGGACTCAATACAGACAACAATGAACTCTTTTCAGAACCATCTCACCTCCGTGGAGTCTGTAGCTGGTGACAACTTTGGACGGTTAATGGCAGCGGAGTCCACCATCAAAACACTCCAGAACCAAAACCAGTCACTTCTGGACCAGATCGACGACCTCAAGAACCGCTCACGGAGAGCTTATCTCCGTATATTAAATATCCCTGAAGGCAGTGAAGACGGCAAGGACCCCCTAAAGTTCGTATCGAAGGTACTGATGCAAGCCATGTGTAGCATCATCGTCTCCTCAAACCAAGACAGAAGATCACTTCTCTTCATTTTATAGGAATTTCACTTTATTCATTACACAGGAATACCACTTTTCTCCCTTTTCAGGAATATCACTGGCTTTTATAAGATAAGATAAGATAAGATAAGATAAGCCTTTATTAGTCCCACAACGGGGAAATTCCAGGATTGCAACAGCACAGGGATAGCATCACTCAGAGCAACAATCAGAAGGCAAGAAAAAAAAACTAGCAAGCAAGCAAGCTAATATACATATGTACATATTACTATAAAATATATATATATACACACACACACAGACACACAGTGCACAGCATTGTAGCTGGATGGAATAAATATATGAATATATGAACACACAGTGCAGAGCATTGTAGCTAGATGGAATAAATATGTAAATATATAAACACCCACAGTACGGAGCATTGCAGCTAGGTGGAATAAATATGCAAGTATATAAACACACACAGTGCGGAGCAATGTAGCTAGATGGAATAATATGTAGATATACTGTATAAAAACACAGTGCGGAGCATTGTAGCTAGATGGAATAAATATATAGATATATAAATATAAACAAACCCAGTGCTGAGCATTGTAGCTAGATGGAATAAATATGTAAATATATAAACACACACAGTGCAGAGCATTGTTGCTAGGTGGGATGAAACAGCATAACCATCTATTTAGTTATCCTACATGGTATGATTATGTGCCCATACATATTCTCACCCTCCATAGCGACCGGTATGTTCCTAGTTGTATGCCGGAGAGGACCATTGTGTAAGTCTATTGCATCTTTTGCATTCAAAAAAACTATTAGCTTGTTACGTCTTTTTGCTATCTCTGCGAGCAGCCCTGCTTAGGTTGTACAGTCTGACAGCCATTGGTAGGAAGGACCTACGAAACCTCTCGGTTGTGCACCTGGGATGATGTAGTCTGCTGCTAAATGAGCTCCTCAGTGCATCCAGTATGTCCTGCATATTGTGGAACTCGGACTCCAGCAGAGATGACAGTTTAGCCACCGTCCTTCTCTCTCCTATCTCCTCCATCGGATCAAGGCGCTGCCCCAGGACAGAGCTAGCTTTCTTAATCACTTTGTTCAATCTCTTCCTAGCGGCTGCAGTAATGCCACTGCCCCAGCAGACCACTCCAAAAGTGATGGCTGATGCCACCACCGTGTCATAGAATGACTTCAGCAGCGCCCCTTGTACACCAAAAGACCTGAGTCTCCTCAGCAGGAACAGCCTGCGCTGTCCCTTCTTGTAGAGTGTGTCAGTATTGTGTGACCAGTCTAGTTTATTGTTCAGATGAATACCCAGGTACTTATAGGATGTCACCATCTCGATGTCTGTTCCCTGTATATTTACTGGTGCTGTGAGGGGCTGCCCATGCCTGCGGCAGTCCACCACCAGCTCCTTAGTTTTCCTCGCGTTGATCTGGAGGCAGTTCCGATGGCACCAGTCCACAAAGTCCTGGATAAGCCCTCTGTACTCAGCTTCATCTCCGTTGGAGATGAGACCAACGATCGCAGAGTCATCAGAGAACTTCTGTAGATGGCAATGTGTTGTGTTGTGTGAGAAGTCCGCAGTATAAAGAGTGAACAGGAAGGGAGCCAGCACCGTTCCCTGGGGGGCCCCCGTGCTACTGATGATCGTGTCGGAAACACAGTCCCGGGTTCTCACAAACTGAGGCCGGTTCGTGAGGTAGTCCAGGATCCATGATGACAGGTGCTGGTCCACCCCTGCGCGCAGCAGCTTGTCCTTCAGGATCATCGGTTGGATGGTGTTGAAAGCACTGGAGAAGTCAAAGAACATGATCCTCACCATATTCCCGGGCTTCTCCAGGTGGGACAGAGAACGGTGAAGGAGGAAGATCACCGCATCCTCCACCCCAATGCCATGCTGGTAGGCGAACTGGAGTGGATCCATCGCTGGTTCCACCAGGGGGCGGAGATGAGCAAGGAGCAGTCTCTCCAGGGTCTTCATCAAGTGGGACGTCAAGGCCACCGGTCTGTAGCTGTTCAGGTCTTTGGGGTGGGAAGTTTTTGGTACAGGTACCACACAAGATGTTTTCCACAGCTGTGGTACCCTCCCCAGTTTCAGGCTCATGTTGAAGATATACGTCACAATCCCACACAGCTGGTCTGCACAGGACTTGAGGAGCTTTGCGCTGATGCCGTCCGGTCCCGACGCCTTCCTCGCCTTGATCTTCCTCAGCTCCGTCTTCACCTGGGTCTTGGTCAGGGTCAGGATGGGGGGCTGTGTGTTGGGAGTGGGGGGGGTGTCGGTGGAGTGGGGAGTGGGCAGCAGGACTTGATTTCTTAGAGGCAGCAGTGGTTGTTGTGCAGACAGGGGGGAGGGTGGTTGGTCAAATCTATTGAAAAACAGATTCAGGTTCTTCGCCCACTCCCTGCCCCCCGTGGCCTGGGGGGAGGTATTCTGGAGCCCCGAGATGGTTTTGAGGTTTCTCCAGACCCCGCTGATGTCCCTCTGTTGCAGCTTGTCCTCCATCTTCTTCCTGAAGCTGTCCTTGCCTTCTCTGATCTTTCTCCTCAGCTCCCTCTGTACGGACTTCAGCATCTCCCTGTTCCCCGACCTGAAGATCCTCTTCTTCTCTCTCAGAAGTGTTTTTATCTCACGGTTGATCCAGGGTTTGTTGTTTGAGTGACGCCGTATGGTCTTGGTGGGAACGGATTTGTCCACACAGAAGCTGAGGTAGCCCGTGAAGGTGTGAATGAGGCCATCGATGTCCTCACTAACTAACTAACTAACCTGCACTTATATAGCGCTTTTCTAGTCACAAAGACCACTCAAAGCGCTTTCATTAATACTAACCCTCTATTCTAAGGGCCTATAGGAAACAGATATCTAGGGACAATTTAGAACAGCCAATTAACCTAACATGCATGTTTTTGGCATGTGGGAGGAAACCGGAGAAATCCCGGAGTAAACCCACGCAACACGGGGAGAACATGCAAACTCCACACAGATCACTGTTGGTCGGGGGCTGGGATCGAACCCACGATCCCACGATCCCCACAATCCCCCGGCCAAGGGTAAACTGTGCTGCCGCAGTGCTAACCACTGCGCCACCGTGCAGCCCTGTACAGGTAGCATGGTGATCGCAGCTCTGCGATCACCATGTGGATCGCAGAGCTGCTTCCAGGCAGTGGCTTCAAAACAGTCCTTTAGAGTGTCCATTGTCTCCTCAGACCATAACTCCACAGTGTGCATGGCCGGAGGTTGTCTGTGCACTAGGGGTTTGTACACCGGTCGGAGATGAACCAAGTTGTGATCCGATCTCCCAAGTGGGGGGAGTTGTGATGAGGTGTACGCCTCCTTAGTGTTTGCGTAGAACAAATCCAGTGTTTTATTGTCTCTAGTGTGGCATGTGACATACTGGGTGAAAGTGGGCAGAATGGGAGACAGTGAAACGTGGTTGAAATCGCCTGAGATGAGGAGAAGAGCATCTGGGTGTTCTGTCTGCAGCCTGCTGGTTACTGAATGGATGACGTCACGCGCTGTCCCAGCGTTCGCCGTCGGATTTGCATAAACAACAATGCAGATCACGTGTGAGTGTTCTCTCGGGAGATATGTAGGCCTCATGCTAACAGCTAGCAACTCAATGTCTTTGCTGCAGTGTCGTTGTTTAACAGTGATATGTCCCGGTCTGCACCAGTTGTTGTTAACATACATTATCACTCCACCGCCCCTAGTTTTGCCACTCTCTGGTGTTCGGTCAGCTCGTATCATGTGAAAACCCTCCAGCTCAATGTTAGCATCTGCTGCTAGTTCAGTTAGCCATGTCTCAGTAAACAAAAGGAGAGAGCACTCCCGGTAAGTGCTATCATAACGGGAGATAGCCGCTAGCTCATCTAACTTTCCCAGTATCGACCGTACATTTCCCATGACAACAGATGGAAGGGAGGGTCTGTACCTTATATTTTTTGTCCTCCGCCTTACTCCAGCCCGGCAGCCGCGACGCTTTCGCCTCAATTCTCTCGGTATGTCGAGTTTTTCCAGTGGGACCGGGTGGCGGTTAAATGCTAGCAGCTCTTCCCTGTTGTATCGTATCCTGCTATAAACAGTGGCTCCGTCCGCCGGCTCAGGAGACATTTGGGACGATCTGTGTGTCCGTGATATAAGTGGGGTGAAAAAAAAGTGATCAAAAGAGAGAGGAAGGGGAAAAAAACTCGGAATCGAGCCGCTGTTGCAAAAGGCAGCCTACTGGTGTGGCGCCGAGAGGAGTTCACATTATGTCGACTCATGCAGGCCTCTTCCAGGCCTGACCAAAGATGCTTGCTTTCCCAGGACCCCGATGTAAACAGTTGCCTCTTGCAGAGATTGTAAGGATCAGAATTTGCTTTTAAAGGTTCAAAGGAACATAAAACTCAGGAGACCAGACCTCTCAACATGAACACTGCATTTGGATAACGTACCCTTACAGGAAACAATGCTTTTAAAAAAAGGATCATAAACCACTTAATCTGACGGGTTTATAGCCCACGATACTATCCAGGTTTTCGCCCAGATACCATGGACCTCAAGGAAATCATCTACAGCTCAACAGTACCTCCTAGTGGATACCTACGAAATGTGTTTTCAGTATGTAAGATGACTTTTAATTTGTTCTAAACATTAAGTTTCTTTCAGCTTATCCTCTGGATCCTAAGGACACTGAAAATCATCCCTCTTTTATCACCAACCATGGTTTGCTGCATGGTTTGCTGCATTTTGATCTAAATGTGAATGCATGTATTATAATTATGTATAAGAAATGTTATATTCATGAGTGTTATTCAAACAAATGTAATATTGGAGTAATGGTATAAATGCATGATCACCAAATATTAGCCAAGTCATTTAATTTAGTTAGATTTTATATTGAGCACCTAATTTCATAAGAACTGACTGAGTGTTGATTTTTCCTCTGCAATTTCATGGGATGGTGTCTTCGTTTGATTGGCTGCTCTCAAACAAAGAAATGTTCTCACATTGGATAGCAGCCATTTCAAACTGCTTCTGAAAAAGTCGATTGGTCAGTCTTGCGATTGACATCATCAGTTTTACGACCCGGCGAGGTAACTTTAAAAGAGAGAAGTTAGATTTGAGTTTAGTAAGAGATGACAGACAGTAAGACAAAAAGATTAGAAAGGCAGTAAGATTAGCAAGAAGTAAAGTAACAATGTAACAAGTAGCAAGAAAAAGAGAACGGTGAGAGAATTAAGAATTAGAAACACAGAAAGAAGAAAGAAAGAGATTTTGAGAAAGATTAGGAACTAAATTAAGATTAGAGAAGCAGAATAGTAATCTAGATCTCAGAAGAAGATTTCATTCCACCGTTTCAAGGCCCTGGGAAGTTTTATTTTATTCTTTGTGTTTGTCAAGTCTGTCGTTATTTTCTGGTTACTGAGGAGAAACCATTTTTCTTTAGAGCTCGCTTTTTTTCAGAGAATCAAATTCTCAAACTTTTTTCCTTCACCTCAGAAGCCATTCTTATCCTAGTAAATGTCTTTCTAATATTTTTTTTTCATGACTTTTCACGCCATTAAAGTGGACCTTTAATTTGCCTAGTTTAAAGTTAACAGAGACTGAGAAGTTTCTCCTTCAGTTTTTTGGTCTATCCCGCTACAAGAGACCTCAAATTCAGACTCTTTTCCAAGGACTTTTCACGCCGCCCTGAGACAAACCATCCACGGCTGCCATTGTCTCCTTGAAGGGCCCCCCAGCTGAGTTATCACCTCCACGGCTGTGAGGACAGCAGCCGCTTCCTCCGACGTCCTAACTTCAAAACCCAGCGGTACCGACCCGCGGAAACGTGGACCTACAGCTGTTGCGTGAGTGAAACTCTTATTTCTCCTATCTCCTGGGTTAAAACGTGATGTCCTAACAATTAAATTACAATTGAATATGGCTCAATTAGTCTCTCAGCCACAGGATAGAGCTACAAACTGAAGGAAAACTCTCAGTCATTTTTAAGTAACTGCCCTTAAATTTTTGTAGATTAATTCAGAATTCATTTTTAGATAATTAGCTTATGAATTTTCCCCATAAAATTGCGTTGTTTTGTTAAAACATTTCAGCCTCATTTACCGTTGAAACATAAGTCTGGTTCCTCCTTGGTTCTACAGAGGTGTAACGCTGGATGTTATGTTCAGGAATCCAATACCAGTTGATGTGATATATTACGCTGTTATCATCTGAATCTGTTTATCCATCATTTGAACGCCATGCCATGTAACCTGAATAAGTTTAATAAAGGGTAAATGAGAGAAGTTGAAGCGTTTTTCTTTCGCATATACATGTTTCCTAATCAAGACAGGAGAAGAACTCACTGAAATTTTGAGACTGATTCATTAAGTAATTGAAGGTACAAAATTAATTAAAATTAAAGTTAATATTATTGTCCGTTAGGAATGGTGCCCCTTTTACGAGTGCTTTTATTTAATTTAGCGGGTGTAGGAGTGACGGTTTAACTCCGCCCCCTTTCACACCCACTATTAAATAAAATAAATAATTCCTGTACCTTATGACAAATATTTTTATAGGCAATCCACGCGACACATGGGTCCCGATGTTTTTCCTACACCGCCTGAACTGGAGAGAGCCAACCGGACCCCGACCTCCAGATCCGGCCAGAGATCATCCCCCTGCACGCTCCTGGTGTGCTTCTCCAGATTCCAACAGAAAGAAGTTGCGTTGCGCTGGGCCAGAAATCACAAGCTTAAATACCAAGGTGCCACTCTGAGGGTCTATGAGGATGTCAGCACAGCGCTCACTAAAAAGAGGGCTGCGTTTAACAGCGTTAAAGAAGCCCTGTACCACAGGCACGTCAGATTTCACCTGCTGTACCCGGCCCGGCTGCGCGTCATGTGCGGAGACGATGTGCTCACCTTCGGCTCATCCAATGAAGCTCAGAAGCTCCTAGCTCAGAGGCTCGGCAAAGAGAAGGCCTGCATCTGTCAAGTTTTGGTGTGTACACCCTGGAAATGATTAATCATCTGAAACTCAAAGACGTGTACGTTCACTGATTTAATCTACTGTGTTAACCAGTGGTCCTCGGACCCAAGGTATGGACACTTACTGATGTTATTGCTGGGTTAGCTAATACTTTGTTGTATACAAGTACATATCCTTCCACCAATCAGACCACTTTTGTTCCCCTTCAATGTTTCTACTTTGTATATTTTCAAATGCATATACAGTATGTGTGTATGTGTATATGTATATATGCTCATCTGTTTCATAGACGTTGCATTATTCTACTATTTTATTTTAGTTTCTACCTTAGTGTTAACAGCCTTTAACACATCACCAGCCGCTGGGAGCCTTCATGGGCAGAAGTATCAAGAGAATGTATTGCCAGAAATTTTTGGAAATAGTGTTTAGCCTGCAGCTTGCCTCAGAGAGAGGGACAAGTATCGGCTTAGTTCTAGTTTCAGTTCTGTTTCTGTCATGCATGTGGGACAGGGTTAGGGAAAGGGACACCACCACAGTTTTGCAACATATGCCCGCCTTTGTTCATTTTAGAGAAGAAATGAACAAAGCTATACACTTTATCACAATTGTTGCCTTATTTCATTTGTACTTTTACTTTTTAACTTTTTCAATTCACTCTTTTTAGTTAAACATGGAGCATGGTATTGCTGCAAGGAGGGCTGCTATACGATTCATTAGTTGGAACGTAAAAGGTTTAAATGGACCTGTTAAAAGAGCCAGAATATTCAATCATCTTAAGTACTTAAAATGTGATGTCACATTTCTTCAGGAAACCCACCTGCGGGTCAAAGATCAAGTCAGACTTAGAAAAGGATGGTGGGTAATGTATTCCATTCTAATCTTAATTCTAAAACATGTGGAACTGCCATATTGATTGATAAAAAAATCCAGTTTAACACAAACACCGTCATCTCAGATCCACAAGGAAGATTTGTAATGGTCTCTGGGCTCCTCAACCATAAGCCTGTGGTTTTGGTTAATATCTATGCCCCAAATTGGGATAAATTGAGGAAAATAATCTCATTAATTCCAGATCTGAACTCCCAACAATTGATTTTTGCTGGAGATTTAAACTGTCATAAATCCAACACTAGACCGTTCTAATCCTAAATCTATAAACTTTTCCAAAAAAGCCAAGCTACTGTCAGATTACATGGACCAGATAGGAAGTGTTGATCCTTGGCGTTTTTTATTTCTGCAAAGTAAATCCTTTTCTTTTTTCCCTCTGTACATCACTCATATAGTAGAATAGATTATTTCTTTATTGACTGGACTCTTCTCCCCTTTGTCACAAAAGCTGAATACTCAACTATAACTGAATCAGATCACTCCCCTGTACTATTAGATCTTGCATTTCTGCTTTACAATTCAGAACGCCCCTTTTGGAAATTAGACAGGGGTCTTTGGGCTGATGAGGCCTTTTCAGAATCAGAATCAGAGTTTGTGAAATGATATCCCAAAAAATTGATGACTTTATTGAATTCAACAAAAAAGATAACATTTCCCCTTCCCTCCTCTGGGAAACACTAAAAGCTGTTATCAGGGGTGAGATTATAGCCACACAAATTGGGAACACCTGGGAGGGGCACGGGAAAAATTATTACCGGGGCTGGGAACGGGCTGATGGGACTAAGGAGATTGAGGGGGCGTGGTTGGACCGGCAGACTGTCAGCAGTGTGGGAGAAAATAGATCACAGATGCTGACTAACAGCTGCCGGTCAGGCAGTGACTATGGTAATGGAATAAATACAGAAATACACAAAATGCACATAAACAGTGAACCCACAGAGAGATCGAGGCCAAGCCGGGGAAAGCCAAGCCGGCTTGGCTCATGACAGGGCCCCCCTTTAAGTGGTGGATTCCCAGACACCCCAGGTAACATTAAGAAGACCCGCCCCCCCCCCAACAGCTGCAATAACAACAAACAACATGAACCCGGGTGGGCGGTAGGGGGAACAGGAAGGAGGGAACACAATACCCCGCTCAGGGCCCACGATTAACACCCCCCCATCCCAAGTCCACGGGCGTTGGGGCTCAGGAGGCCGCCCAAAGTCCCAGGCCCAGCAGAAGGTCCGGTGGACTGAGTCCGGCAGCCTGCCGGAACACATGAGCCACCTGACCCAGGGAGTCAATTCTTCTGGCGGCCGGCCCGCATTGATTAGCCACAGGACCGAAGGGGTGAAGCAGGAGGCAGCCTGCCCACCGGAAGGCTCACTGGTGGATAATAGGACTGGAGAAAGGGGACCTCCACAGCGTGAGGCAGGGATAAGGGGACCACGGCGTCCTCAGGGTGGTCCACAACTGCCCCCCGCGGTGGACCCCAACTGGGCCGGCTGGGACAGGGCTGCACCCACGATGGGATCCGGTTGGAGCACCGTTGCACCTGCAGTGACCCCCATCAGGGGCCTCATTGCTCCCGCGGTGGCCTCACTAGCGAGGGAGGTGGTGCTCCTAACGCCACCTGGCGATGGATCCTGATCCTCGGCAGCCTCCGGAGAAGTCAGCTGCTCTCCGGCGACCCTGGCAGAGGGCTCCGACCCCGGAGGGAGAGAAAAAGAGACTGGGTCAGAGTCATCAGCAGCGGCAGAGCCTGGTGAGGTGGCCCCGAGGGCTTGTTCAAGCTGCCACGGGCCCTCCTCGCCATGAGTTGGGCAGTGTGACTTTAACATATGGGGAATTGGCACAACAGAACACACTTGCCTGAACTCGGGCTCCACCGCCGTCCAGGACTCCAGCGATTTGGAGTGCGTAGCCTCCATCGTCGCACCCGGTGCTGTGCCCCCGTCAACCTCCTCTGGGACTGCCAACCTCTCGTCGTTGTCGGTTGACAACCCCGGTAATGGCAGTTCCTCTCCAGCGACCCTAGTAAGGGGCTCGACAGGCATGGGAGAGGAGGAAAGGGTAGGGTCACCGGCAGCGGCAGAGCCTGGCGAGGGAAGTCCAGGTGTGGCCAAGAGCCACACCCAACTCTCCTCCACAAAAGCCTGACAAGCTCTCTCAATTATTGGCAATTGAACTACAAGAGAGATGACTTGCGTGTGCTCAAGCTCTACCGCTGTTCAGGACTCTGACGCTGTCGATGATGACGGTCCGGATCCCGTCGGCTGGGGGTCTGGTTCGGGGGATGACTCTGCTGCAGCGGTCCCTGCAGCAGGCGTGATGGTGGTTGCAGTCCTGATCCTCCAACGCTCCTCCTTGACCCGGCTGTTGACTGCGGCAAGCAGGTTTGCTCCCTCCTCGTCTGAAGGCGAATCCTGTGGTTGCGCAGGCGTAGGAGGTAGAACCCTCACAGCCAGGGAAATGCGTCTTCGGACCTCCCTCTCATGGCGCTTCTCCTCGACCCGGCGGTTGACGAAGGCAAGCAGATTCTCCCATTCCTCATCCGCCGGTGTGACTGTGGGGAAACACCTTCGTACGGGCTCCTGGGCAGGATCATCCAGGGCCTCAACCTCCTCCATCGTCAGGTGGCCCAGTTCTTGGACCGGCAGGCCCTCAGCAAGAATGGGAGGAGACACAGAGAGGGCGAGAAATGAATTAATTTCTGCAGCTGGAGGAGAGGACCCAGCAGACTGCACAAAATGGGCCTCACTCCTGGGCATCAGGCAAGATGATTTATCAAACAAATTAATCAAATGAAAACACACTTGCCTGTTAATCCTGGGAGCAGTGGTCTTAGCTGCAGTACACCCAGCCTCCTGCTTCTTATCTGCGGCGCTCCCTTGGAAAATTCAGGGAGGGCCTCCCCCGCAAACTGGAAGACAGGCAGAGGAGCGGAGGAGTTCCTCCTGCGGTCCAACGCTAGATCACGGTGCCGTGGAAGAGGCGAAGCCCGCGGTACGGGAGCCAACACGCAGGAGACGAGACCGGGTTTCTCTCGCTGAATTCTTCTACGTGCGTACGCCGGCCTCGCTACGCACAGGGAGGAAACAGGTGGAGGCAGAGGCGGCAGCAGAGGGAGTGATAGAGCAATCACGCATGCATGACAGCACAGGTAAAGTCTCCACTCCACCAAGTTGGTTATTCCGCCCCAGCAGTCCATCTCATCCCTCCGAGAGGTACAGCTGCGTGCACTGGCTGCCAAACCCTCAATCGCCACGATGGCTTGGTGGTCCTCTTGGCTTCACTGTCTCCTCCATACTGCTTCACCAGCTTGAGGCATAATGAATCCTCAAAAATCGTTGGGTGAAAAACAGTTCACAAAAATGAAAAAGGTGTGTAGGTGTAACCCGCTAAATCCTTTGGACGTGCTGGGTCATTCTGTCATAAACTCTCCATGCGCTCTTCTATGGCACACAGAGGAGGAGAAGCATGGATGGATTTACGCGCAGGGTTTCACCACACACACATTTATTGACATGACAGTTCAAAACATAAAGACTTACAAGAAGGTAGTAATGTACACAAAATGGCTGACAAAAAGTGGCCAGCGGGCAGATCACTGTGTACCGTGGCCACAGGAAAAATAATACACTTTACACACAAGCGCTCGGGAGAGCGAGGAAGACCTTAGGTGGCTCGACTAAAACAGGGAAGTAAACTGGGCGGCAGACAAAGCATAGCAATTGAGCTGCGGGGAGAAATGCCACCAGAAGCATAGCAGAATTGCTGCAGGGGGGAAACGCTTCTGGTCCAGCGTAGCAGCTAACCACACAGAGAAACGCTAACAGTTTACTCAAGAATAGGAGCAGTCCAAAAAGTCCAGTTCTCCCCTGGAGCATGAACAACAGTCCTTCTTGACGTGACGGTTACACCATGGAGAACGAGAGTGATTTGTACAATGACCCAGCGGCGTTTGTCTAGCTAAGAGCCACTTAAATACAAACGCCGCTGACCACACAAATTGGGAACACCTGGGCGAGGTGTGAGAAAGATAATTACCGGGATGGGAACAGCTGATGGAACTAAGGAGAGTGAGGGGGCGTGGTTGGACCGGCAGACTGTCAGCAGCGTGGGAGAAAATAGATCACAGATGCTGACTAACAGCTGACGGTCAGGCAATGGCTATGGTAATGGAATAAATACACAAATACACAAAATGCACATAAACAGTGAAACCAAAACCCACAGAGAGATCGAGGCCGAGCCGGGGAAAGCCAAGCCGGCTTGGCTCGTGACAAATACAGAAAGATAATGGTGAACTAACTATTGACCCAGAAGAAATTAATGAAACATTCACTTCATTTTATTCAAATCTATATACGTCAGAGATGACAAGTGACAGTACAAACATGGAACATTTCTTCAATAATCTCCGGGCTCCTTCCATAAATACATTACATAGAACTGAGACTGAGCTTCCACTAAAATGTATAGAAATCATTAATGCAATAAAGGCAATGCAGAATGGCAAGGCGCCCGTAAACAGTGACGTGAAGATCTTAGCCAAAGCCCTTGCCTTGCACCTAGAAACCACAATGCATGATGTGATTTCAGCTGACCAGACTGGTTTTAATTTGGGGCGTCATTCATTTACAAATATTTGCCGGATTCTTAATGTTATTCATTCGCCTGGGTCCAGTGTAGTACCTGAGGTGGTTATTGCACTGGACGCAGAAAAAGTATTTGACAGGGTAGAATGGGGATTTTTTTTGCATGTTTAAAGAAATTTGGTTATGGCCCTAGCTTCATCTCATGGATTAAACTTTTATATACCTCACCCAAAGCCTCTGTAATTACAAATGGTAAGCGTTCACAGTATTTCCACCTGTCAAGGGGCACCCGTCAGGGATGCCCTATCAGCCCAATTACTATTCACCCTGGCCATACAGCCTTTATCCATTACACTCAAATCATTGCCATCAATAGGTGTAATCTACGGAGGGGGGGGGGGTGGCACAGAGTATCTCTATATGCAGACAATTTATTAATGCACGTATCAAACCCTGTTTTAAGTGCTCCTCATATTATCCAGGCTTTGAATAGATTTGGCACATTTTCTGGATATAAATTGAACTTTAGTAAAAGCGAATGCTATCCTCTTAATGATCCGGCTCTTCAAATACAGGACAATGCCCTACCGTTCCAAATGTCCAGAAATGGCTTTAAATACTTGGGCATTAATATTACAAGGAATATACAAGGGCTTTATCAGGAAAACGTCTGTCTGCTATTTGAGAAAGTCAAATTAGACCTGAAGAAATGGAAAATACTTCACCAATCCTTAGCAGGAAAAGTGAATTGCATCAAAATGAATGTACTTCCCAAACTTCTCTATCTGTTTCAGTGTATCCCACTTTATATCCCTAAATCTTTCTTTAAATCCATTGATAAAGTCCTTATTTCATTTATATGGGATGGGAAGAACGCTAGAGCACGGCTAGAACTGCAACAGTGGCCTAAAATGCAAGGTGGCTTAGCTCTCCCAAATTTGTGTTATTATTATTGGGCCTCAAACATTCAGAAAATCATGCATTGGCTTCACTCCCCTGGTACAGACTGGTGTCACTCTGAAGCTGCATCTTGCATTTCAACATCTCTTAGAGCCCTGGTTACCTCCAGTCTTCCCCTCGCTATCTCACAATATACTAATAATCCAGTGGTGATAAATACCCTTAAAATATGGTTTCAATTTAGACAGAACTTTGGGTTCAAAAATCTTCATCTATGTCCTATACACAATAACCACCTTCCCCCCCAGCTAGATTAGACTTTGGATTTATTCTTTGGCATAGACAAGGCATTTACAAATTTAAAAATTTGTATATGAACAATATTTTTGCAAGCTTTGATGATTTATCTAAAAAATTGGCTTTCCTCGGTCCAGCTTATTTCGACATTTTCCAAATTCGCCACTTCCTTCAGCATCATGATCCCAACTTTCCATATACTGTATATCATCAATTTCTTAGACGATCTGTTTGAAAATCCTTTCAACTCTAAAAGAATCATTTCAAGAATGAATAACTGTATAACCTTTTAAAAACACAGTCCTTGAAAAGGTCAGGGCAGACTGGGTGGATGAATTGGGGGGCGACTTGGAGGAGGACAATGAATGACAGTACTTCCTGTGCCAAATTAAGCATAATACAATTCAAGATTTTGCATCACATCCATTTCTCTAAAGCAAGACTGGCTAAAATATATCCTAACACAGATGCCAGCTGTGACAGGTGTTGAAACATTCCTGCTGACTTAACCCATATGTTTTGGTCATGCCCAGCCCTGACAATGTACTGGTCCACAATTTTTAAAACATTGTCAGAGGCACTTAATATTGCTCTCCAACCCAGTGCAGCAATGGCTATATTCAGTACCCCTGATAGAAGACATTCTACAATGAGGACAAGACATAAAAACATCATTGCTTTTACAACGCTGCTTGCATGGAGAAGAGTATTATTACATTGGAAATCTAAAAACCCACCGAACGTGTCTCTGTGGTTTAGTGACCTAATGCAATTCATACAGTTAGAGAAAATAAAATACACTCTCAGGGGATCCAGGGACAAATTCTTTTCTGTGTGGGACCCAGTGTTGACATATTTGAGTAAACTTAAAACCGTGCCCACTTAGCAGCCCTCATGCATTTGCACTTGTGTTATTTGTCCGTGTGAACCATAGTGTACAGCGCACAGCTTCAGCAGTGGTGAACCTATTGTAGCGATATGTGATTTATAATTATGATCAGGTATAAAGATTATTTAATTTGTATTAATGTATCGGGACCTGAGATTTACTCCGGGTCCACACGCAGAAAAAGTTTATAGCAAACACTCTTCGGGGCACCAGCTCACCCCTTTAGTGAGCACACAGTTACTGATTTGACTTTATACCTTTTAATCATTCAATGAATTAATTAATAATCAGTCTCACAATTTTGGTGAATTCGATACTGGGGCTTTGAAACCAGACTCAGAATGAAATAAATTCCCAACAACTTATCTCATCTTCACGTATTTATTAAATGATGATTAAAGGACAATGAAGTGATTTGCATTAACCATTAAATTAAACTTGTAAATGATAGAGTAACAATGTGAACATTTGCAGAACCTGGGTGAAAATGTAAGCTGAATTTAGATCAGTTTGAAGTTAATGGATTATGGAAAACTGAACGCAAATTTATGGGGAAAATTAAACTATTTATATGGAAAATTCTGGATTACTCTTAAGAAAATGAAAACGGAATTTTAATGAAAAGAAGAGTTATGTTAATTGCTCTTTAATTTTGTATCTGATCAGACACTGAATTATTCTCAAATCTCAGACGTTTTATTCAGCAGATGAATAAAGAATGCAGCTCACGTGACCCATGGCGTTGGTGGAGGTAATTCAGCATCATATTCTAGAAGCTTTTGTGGTAGATGGCACTAAAACCAGAATATCTTGCCAGCAGATATTTGGACAAGGTACGGCAGCTTTCCAGTCTATTGTCACAAGATGAGATTTTGATTGTATCGATCAGTTGGGCTGAAGTCCAGCCAAGATGGCAGCGATGTTTCCTCTTGTCCGTGGCATGTTGATTTCTTCAGTGGCATATGGTGACCTTCATGGATCAGCTGCTTCCCAAGGGAATTTGAGAATAATTACAAAATCTGAACCAATAGCAAAATTAAAAGATTTTTCTGACTTCGTGGAGTTGAAATTAGCTTCTATTATGAAGATGGTCACTCAGTCATTTTAAAGAAAAAAAATATATATAAATAAAGATAAAGTTAAAGCTAAAAACGGTGAGTTTAAAGAAAGTTAACGGGAGAAAGTTATAAAAAATAGACGTCTAGGAACGGGAGTTTGACTCCAAATTAGGATTTGAGCTCAGTAAAGAATTAATTCCTAGACGTTTAAAGAAAAACATTAAGATACACAGAAGTTTACACAAACACAATATTCCATGTTCTCTGGCAGTGAAGTGATCTGAAGTCTTCTGAAACTTTCAATGAGAAGTGATCTCTTTGTTCTCCAGTAGTGCTCTGCCGTGAAGTGAAGAGAAAAAGAAAAAAGGCGCCTGAAGGAGGGTGTTTCTCCTCTTTCCCTGCAGACAACTTTCGCGGGCTTCCGGGGATTAACAAAAGCTCAAGCCAATAGTCTTCCTTCGTGGGCAGGCTTTATGAACTTTAGTCCAATGAACCAACAGACTTTTGTCTGTAAGGAACCAATGGAATGAAAGAGCTGGAGCCCAGTATATGCTGGGTGATGATTGGCTGATACCAGTCCTCACAGAATGACACACAATTTTAATACACTGGGGATTCCTTAACCTACTTATGTATAAAATCTAAACTAGCTTTAGTGATTCATGCAACTTTATAACTAGTGCTTTTAAATTAACATGCAAGAATAAACACTCATTTAAAATTTTAACAACCACATATTTAAAATCAAGGATTAATATATTTCAAACCCATTACTGATTGTCCACACCGAACATCAAAGTCCATTTGCTTTTCCATGGTGTCCTGAAAAAGAGAATAATCTGAGAATTTAGTTTTGTAACATGAATGCAAGTCATTTCAAGTTGTTCACTGGTTAAATCCAGCATGTCCCGGAGTTGCCAGTAGAGGGCAATGTTGAGCTGTGGATATTTTGTAGTGACCATATAAGGCACTCCACAAAGGTTTGTTCTTTGTCCACGTTTTATTGGCCAATAAAATGTTCAGGAGGAAGTGCATTAGGAGGAATTCCGGAGACTGGTTTAACAAAGGAATGTTAGTTCAGTTGTGGTCCTGAGATGAAAGAGCAGTTCTTGACTGTCCTTTTCCTGGGTGAAACAATGTCTTTAAGATGAAGAATAATTTTATTGATGAGCCAAAGCAAGATGATGCTACACTATGTATATCTCTCCTTTTTTTTGTTTTGTTTTGAGTGGTGTCTTGCATGTTCTTGGAGGGGTGGGGGTGGGGGATGGAATTATTGGGGGGAAAAATAATGATAATATGTGAGCATTGTTCCAAGGGACTTATCTGATTGATATTGTATGTGTATATACACACCTTGTAATACTGATGCTCAAAAAATAAAAAAAAATTTTAAAAAATGGTTCACATAGACAAAGCCTCATGCGGGACTTCATTTTCTCTACCAGGCCATCTAGTGGACAAAATGTGTACAACATGTTGATTTTTCCAAGGGTATTGTTAGTTTAATGTATTTTTTTTTCAACTTCAATAAATGTGCTGTCTTTTAAGAAATATCAATGATCATAAGGCAAAAAATAATAACACTGAGATGACTACAGTGAATGTGCTTGCGCTACTTATCCATTTTTTAAAAGAAATAATAACTTTTCAACAGTCATACTGTCTTTCTCAGTACATTCATCTCTGTCCTTATTGTCATGCAGGGCACAATAGTGCTTCAGAATAATGATGTGTTATTGTTGTATCCAAGCTCTTTGAAATACAACAGACACTTCACTGTCCAAATAAAAATACATTATTAGAATGACCCAGCTGGGACTTGAACCCAAGCTTCCCAACTGCAGGACAGACATTTTAACTCTAAACTATTACTTTGTCATAAGCAGGCTTTCTTGAACGCTTGAACCTTTCATCAAAATGGTTCACATAGATGAGGCCTCAAACTTTATTTGCTCTACTAGGCCATGTAGTCGACAAAGTATACAGCATGCAGATTTTTACAATGTGTATTTTTCAATTTCAATAAATGTTCTGTCTTTTAAGAAATGTCAATGATCATAAGGGAAAAAAGAAATAATAAAACTGGGGTGACTCCAATGAATGTGTCTGTGTTACTTTGTATGCTTGTACTACTTATCCATTTTTATTAAGAAATAATAAATTTTCAGCAGTCTTATACTGTCCCAGTATATTCAACTCTGGCCTTATTCTCATGCAGGGCACAATAGCAATAGTGCCTCAGCATAATGATGCGTAATAATGATCCAAGCTCTTTGAAACACAAGAGACACTATACCTTGCAAATAAAAATGAAATTAAAAGAACAACACAGCTGGGATTCGAACCCAGGTCTCCCACTTGCAAAACAGATATATTACCACTAAGCCATCACCTCAGCTGCAAGAAACAGCCACTATTTGTCAAAAATACATCAATGGGAGAAACAAGCTCAAACTATTCCCAAATGGGAGAAGTCCATGTTTTTGGTGCTGGCTCCATCTGAAAATTGACTGTGACAAATCCCTCACACAGTCAAACATGACAAAACAAAACGTGAGGGATGGGGAGTTCCACTGGGTACCACTGCTCAATTTATTTCATGTTGCGTGCAAAATCATGAACGGCTTCCTGACCCAGTCATGTGGTCCCACGTCAACACATATGTCATGATGCAAGCCTTGCCAAATATTTCCTGGATAAGATCAGAGCACTGGTGCCTGCCTTCCCATCACTAGCTGGAAGGACCATATTCCTGACAGAGTTGTCGATGGAAAATTACCCCTCATAACAGCAATAATAAAAGTGAGCTATCTACGGTTTGCTGGACACTGCCTACGCACAGTGGACCAGCCTGTTTCCCACCTGGGCTTCTGGACTCCAGTCAGTGGTCACACTAGCTGTGGCAGACAAAGACTCAGTTATCCCGACACAATCGAAAGGGACGTGGGGCTTGAAGAGCAGGAGGTGTCAAGGCTGATGAAGGACAGGAAACTTTGGGCCCATCATATTGCTGCAGCTTCTTTTGCGCCGTCCACAGACAACAGATGATGATGATTTATTCAGCTGCCTTTCATCCTTCAGTGCGGCAACATAATACAGGACTTCCCTTCTGCTTCTCAACACGTGTGTACATTTGTTAGCATTCCTAACCTAGCTGGCTCATGTTACATTCACATCCATCCATCCATCTTCTACCACTTCTCCAGAGGTCCAGGCCGCTGAGGCAGCAGTTCAAGCAGATAAGCCCAGACTTCCCTCTCCCCAGCCACCTGCTCCAGCTCTTCAGAGAGGATACCAAGACATTCCCAGGCCAGCCGGGAGACATAGTCTCTCCAGCATGTCCTGGGCTTGCCCCAGTGTCTCCTCCCACTGTAACATTTTTCAATTCAGTTCAATTCAAACAACTTCATCCCTCAAGGAGCAAATAATTTAAAACGCAACTTGCACACTGAAGCACCAAGTTGTGCAAAAACAATAGACAATACAAGAAGACAAACTGAAAGTCACATCTAACCAACCATTAGAGAGAGTGCTATAATAAATAATACTATAAAAAATACAACAGTAAGATTGGGGGTTACTAAAAGAATAAAAGAACGGTCATGATAAAAACAAAAACCTAAAACATGTATAATAAATAATATATTAAAAAAAGAAACCAATCCAAACCCAATGTGTGACATTTAACAACCTTAAGAAGCATTTAGTAGCTTTATTACTAAGGGAATAAAGGACTTGGCATACTGATTAGTTTTGCTAGCAGGTAAAGCATAACGGCGCCCTGATGGCAAAAGAGAGAATTCATTAGAGAAGACATGATCAGGAGAAAATAAACTACATTCTGCTTTCTGAATGATCTGCTGATTACAAAAGGAATTCAGATCCGTCTGTCTCACACTGATAATCTTGGAACACATCGTCACGATATTGTTAGGACTATTTCTGTCTTTAACTGTGAGATTATTAAACCAGCAGATAAAAGAAAAACTAAACAGACTCTCAATAAAAGACTGATAAAAATGGCAGAGGATCATTTGACTCACTAAAAAGGTGAGTTTCCTTAGAAGGAGGATTATCTGTTGCATTTTCTTTGATCATGAAAGTCATAATAATGCATGATTTATATAGCACTTTACAAATAGATACATTATTCATTCACTCCAGAAACACAATGGTAAGCTACTACTGTAACCACAGCTGCCCTGGGGCAGACTGACAGAAACATGGCTGCCAAGCTGTGCCAACGGCCTCCACCGAACATTTATACCCAGTGTCATGGACACTGGCAGCAAGGTGGGTAAAGCGTCTTGCCTAGGGACACAATGGCAGGATATCTGGGGAGAGCAGGATTTGAACCGCCAACCATCTGCTCTACCTCCTGAGCCACTGCTCTGATCTGATCTTACTGTTTCCACTTTGTCATTGTGAATTCTGGTCCCCTGAACAGCTTCTTTTTTGTTTCCAAAATCAAGAATTTATTCCTTGGTTTTAGACATATTTAAATCCAAAAAGTTGTTGTCACACCAAGAGATAAAATCATTAAGAACCAAGCCATGCTCTGATTGTGGACCTTGAAGAAGGGACAGCAAAGCTGTGTCATCAGAAAATTTGACAATATAGCTGCCCTCATAATTCAGCCCCTCCAGGATTTTGCGGGTGTAGTATCTGAATAAGTGAGGAGGCGAGGTGACGTTTTATAAAGTCTATTACAAGAACTATAAACACGTGGGGAGACCCTACCGTGAGTACGGGAGTAACAGCAAGGAGACAATATGTCTCCTGCTCCAGGCTTATATATTCCAGGTGACGCCACCCCCCGAAGGCAGGGCATCACCCCTCCCAGCCTAGGGTACCGCCATACTAATATATTATAACTACATTACGATCCTAGAGCGGGATGTTTTTATGATTGTTGTGGGCCAAAAAGCCTGAATTCGCAGGAGCTTTTTTAAAAAGTTGCGATAAAAGTTGCAATGTTTTTAGTGTTTTCTGCACTAAAAGTTGTGGGAAGAATTCCAAATTTTAAAGCAGATGCTTTTCTCCAATTTACTGCAGTGATATTCTATATAACAATACAAGAAAAGGACAGGATTGTCAAAAATTTCCTATTATAGTGATGTGTAAATTAAGCAGGAACTTCTGCTATACAGAAAAACTCTTGTGCAACAGCAAATACAAACATTAACAGTATCCATTACAACAGCTAAACTGCATTGAATGCATGTTCAAGACTATAGATTTGGAAATTATTGGCAGCACCTTCATTTGAAAACTCCCTACAGTTCCCAACCATTCGGTACCGAGCGGAGAGGAAAAAATAATTTATTCTGTTGCACTGTATTGGCTATTGGAGTCTGTGTTTTTCTGAAAAAAAAGAGAGAATATTCTCTCTCTTTCCATGCCTACCTGTCTGTTGCATGTCGGGCCTCACACATACACGCACACACACACACACACACACACACACACACACACACACACACACACACACACATCTTTCATTTACAACGGGACGGGGGGAGGGGGGAATGGGTGGGTGCGTTTGTCCGTCCAGAGTCTACACCAGAGATTCACAGTTTTAAAGCTCATTGACCAGATGTACAGGTACATCTCAAAAAATTAAAATATCATGAAAAAGTTTAATATTTTTTGTCACTCATTTCAGAAAGTGAAACCCATATATTATATCAATTCATTACACAGAGAGTGATATATTTCAAGTGTTGATTTTAATTTTGATGAGTATGGCTTACAGACCATGAAAACCCCAAATTCAGTTTCTCAAAAAATTAGAATATTATATAAAATTAATTTTAAAAAATAGTTAAATAACTTCGGGCGCCACACGAGTAGGCTGCCTTTTTGCAACAGCGGATCAATTTCTGCCTATTTCTATTTACTATCTGGCTCTCTTGCCATCTTTCTGATCCAGCGACCTCTTTATTCCATCCAAACACGTAGATCGCCCAAATGTCTCCTGAGCCAGCGGACGGAGCCACTGTTTCTTGCAGGAGGCACTACAATAGAGACCAGCTGTTAGCACTTAACCAGCCCACGATGCTAATGCAAAAACTCGACATACCGGGAGAAATAAGACGGAAACGGCGTGGATGTCGAGCTGGAGTAAGACGGCAGGCGAGAAATATAAGGTACAGACCCGTCCTCCCATCTGTCATTATGGGGAATGTTCGATCGCTACTCAATAAAACTGATGAGCTAGTGGCTATCTCCCACTACGAGAGTATGTACAGAGAGAGAGGCCTGTTGTTGTTTACCGAGGCGTGGCTAACAGAACTAGCAACAGATGCTAACATCGAACTGGAGGGTTTCCACGCAATACGGGCAGACCGGACACCAGACAGTGGGAAGGCAAGAGGTGGGGGAGTGATAATGTATGTCAATAACAACTGGTGCAGACCGGGACATATCATGTCCCTGGCGTAGGTTCCCCGGGAACCTACGCCAGGATCCTGTTTGTGGACTTCAGCTCCGCATTCAACACCATCCGCCCCGCTCTGCTCCGGGACAAGCTGTCCCTGCTCAACGTGCCTGACTCCCTCTGCAGGTGGATCATCGACTTCCTGACGGACCGGAGGCAGCATGTGCGGCTGGGAAAGACTGTCTCAGACTATACTAGCATCAGCACCGGATCACCCCAGGGCTGTGTACTTTCCCCCCTACTCTTCTCCCTTTACACCAACTCCTGCACCTCCAGCCACCAGTCTGTCAAGTTGATCAAGTTTGCGGACGACACCACCCTCATCGGGCTCATCTCCAACGGCGACGAGTCCGCCTACAGGAGAGAGGTGGCCCAGCTGGCGTCCTGGTGCAGCAATAACAACCTGCAGCTGAACGCTCTGAAGACAGTGGAGATGATTGTAGACTTCAGGAAAGTCACTACTCCTCTGCCCCCCCTCACCCTCTCAGGCTCTCCCATCACCACCGCTGATTCCTTCCGCTTCCTAGGCACTACCATCACCAGGGACCTCAAATGGGAGCTGACCATCAGCTCACTCATCAAAAAAGCCCAGCAGAGGATGTTCTTCCTGCGGCAGCTGAGGAAGCTCAAGCTACCCACCAAGATGTTAGTGCAGTTCTACACAGCCATCATCGAGTCCATCCTCACCACCTCCATAACCGTGTGGTACGCAGGAGCCACTGCCAGGGACAGACTAAGGCTGCAGCGCGTCGTGCGCACTGCTGAGAAGGTGATCGGCTGCAAGCTCCCATCTCTCCAGGATCTGTACATCTCCAGGACCCGGAGGCGTGCTGGCCGGATCATAGCCGATCCCTCACACCCTGGTCACGTACTGTTTGCCCCCCTCCCCTCTGGTAGAAGACTTCGGTCCATCCAGACTAAAACCTCCCGTCACATGAACAGCTTCTTCCCCTCTGCCATTAGACTGCTGAACACTAAGTGACTCTCGTGCACCATGTACAGCAGCTCAACCAGACTCATGTCAATCATCACTGTTTTCTTCCTGCATTACCGACTGCACTATATAGTTCTCCACAGTATCTGCTGCTGGCTAATATATATTTTAACTGTTGACCAGTATCACTTAATCTTATCCTACACTTTATTACATGTATAGTTTATTTCTCTTATCTTATGATGTTTAATGTTGCAGCATTGTACCGAGACAAATTCCTAGTTTGTGTACTACATGAACAATGGCAATAAACCTGATTCTGATTCTGATTCTGATCATGATTAAGGAACAGCACTGTAGCAAAGACATCGAGTTGCTAGCTGTTAGCATGCGGCCTACCTACCTCCTGAGGGAATACTCACTCGTGATCTGCATTGTTATTTATGCAAATCCGACGGCAAACGCAGGGACAGCGCGTGACGTCATCCACTCAGTAACTGGAAGGCTGCTGACAGAACACCCAGATGCTCTTCTCCTCATCTCAGGTGATTTCAACCATATTTCACTGTCCTCCATTCTACCCACGCTCACCCAGTATGTCACATGCCACACTAGAGACAATAAAACACTGAACTTATTCTATGTGAATACTAAGGAGGCGTACACCTCATCACCACTCCCCCCACTCGGGAGATCGGATCACAACTTGGTTCATCTCCGGCCGGTGTACAAACCCCTAGTGCACAGACAACCTCCGGTCATGCGCACAATGAAGTTATGGTCTGAGGAGGCAATGGACGCTCTAAAGGACTGTTTTGAAATCACTGCCTGGGAGCAGCTCTGCAATCCACATGGTGAGGACATCGATGGCCTCACTCACACCTTCACGGACTACCTCAGCTTCTGTGTGGACAAATCCGTTCCCACCAAGACCATACGGCGTTGCTCAAACAAAAAACCCTGGATCAACCCTGAGATAAAAACACTTCTGAGAGAGAAGAAGAGGATCTTCAGGTCGGGGAACAGGGAGATGCTGAAGTCCGTACAGAGGGAGCACAAGCTGCAACAGAGCGACATTGGCGGGTCTGGAGAAGCCTTAAAACCATCTCTGGGCTCCAGAATACCTCCCCATCAGGCCACAGGGGGCAGGGAGTGGGCGAACAATCTGAACCTGTTTTTTTAATAGGTTTGACCAACCGCCCTCCCCCCCGACTGCACAACAACCACTGCTGCACAGTGATGCCATGGTCATTAAACCAGGTTTTCATACTTTTGGATGTGTGTGTGTGGGGTGGGGGGGTGCCAAGTCCTGTTGGAAAATGAAATCAACTTCTCCATAAAGCTTGTCAGCAGAGGGAAGCATGAAGTGTTCTAAAATTTACTGGTAGATGATTGCGCTGACTTTGGTCTTGATAAAACACAGTGGACCAACACCAGCTGATGACCTGGTTCCTCAAATCATCACTGACTGCAGAAACGTCACACTAAACCCCAAGCAACTTAGATTCTGTGCCTCTCCACTCTTTCTCCAGACTCTGGGACTTTGATTTCCAAATGAAATGCAAAATTTACTTTTATCTGAACAGAGATCATCTGCTGGTGTTTGATTGGCCAGCAAACTCTCCTGACCTAAACCCCATAGAGAATCTATGGAGGATTGTCAAGAGGAAGATGAGAGACACCAGACCCAACAATGCAGACAAGCTGAAGGTCACTATCAAAGCAACCTGGACCTTCATAACACCTCAGCAGTGCCACAGGCTGATCACCTCCATGTCACACCACAATGATACAGTAATTAATCAAAAATTTGCCCCGACCAAGTACTGAGTGTGTACATGGTCATACTTTTCAGTCGGCCAACATTTCTATTGAAAAACTCTGTTTTAAAATTATTTTTATGTAATATTCTATTTTTTTGAGAAACTGAATTTGGGGTTTTCATGGTCTGTAAGCCATAATCATCAAAATTAAAATAGATAAACACTTGAAATATATCACTCTCTGTGTAATGAATCTATATAATATACGAGTTTCACTTTCTGAAATGAGTGACAAAAAATATTGAATTTTTCATGATATTCTAATTTTTTGAGATGCACCTGTAGTAATGATTTGACCTCTAAAAATTTATAAATGAGCCACCACCGGCATGGTGGCTCAGTTACCGGAGTGGTGGCTCAGTTGGTAGAGCATCCACCCCACACCCGGGAGGCAGGGGTTCAAATCCCGGCCGGGTCATGCCGAAGACCATATAAAAGCGGAACTTCCT
Organism: Pholidichthys leucotaenia; assembly: GCA_020510985.1. Taxonomy (NCBI): domain Eukaryota; kingdom Metazoa; phylum Chordata; class Actinopteri; order Cichliformes; family Pholidichthyidae; genus Pholidichthys; species Pholidichthys leucotaenia. Next base: position 2,187,387 of record CM035845.1, read on the forward strand.
GCCATCCAGCTTGGTGTTCAGCAATAATGGAATGGAGGAGGGAAATCTGTGGCGGTGCCTTGCATGGCAGCGGCCTTCTGATTCTACACATGGGGTGTGTGTGATTAACACTGTAGATAGGAGAAACACAATTTTGTTCTACTGTACATGATTGGTTGTATGGTTGAATGACAATAAAGGGTGATTTAATTTAAAAAAATGTTCAAACACTGGCTCTCACGCGCGCTCCCGGGACGGGGTGCTTTTGGACAGGCGCATGTTTTTCAGCACAAACCCAGCGCTTCACACGCACGGTCAGGACGGAGACGTGGCGAGGCGTCCACGGGCAGGCTGGGGGAGACAGAGGAAGGGACGGTGTTGAAAACCTTGCGGGTGAGTGTTTTATTTTAAATGACACACTCTGTTTGCAGATGTGTTCCGTTACTCAATGTAAACTATAAACTCACTACTCACTGTAAACACGGAAGTGAACGTGGTGCAACGATGCATTTGATTGGTTAGACTGAGCGTTTCAGTGCCAGTTGGAGACAAATTTGATGGGTGAAATTGGCGGAAGTTGACGAGGATTGGCAAAAATTGCGTGAAAGTTGCAGTGATTGGACAAAGTTGCAAGATCATGCAATAGTTGCGTTGACTGGCTGATTTCGCGTGAATTGGTGCGATTGCAACATCATGAAATCTTGGAGGGACTGATAATTGCTCCTACATTGCTCTGTGTACTTGAAGTAGAACTGAACCCACCTTTTGGCGCAAAAAGTAGAATAGCAGATTAATTCCTTATTACCTATTGTATTTTTCAACACATAAAAGAAATTTTTAGGCCGTGCGATGGCCAAGCTATAAGCCGATAAACTTTTGCCTCTGGCTGGCAGTGCCAAACAAACCGGAAGTAGTGCAGACGACGCTGCGTGACGTCACGAGTGTGACCCTTATCAAAACAACAATGGCAGATGATAGCAGTTCCAGCAGTCAAGAAAACCAGAGTTTTCAGAGTGAAGAGGCATTCAGGATCGGTGACGAGACAGAGGAGGATGCAGGAGTGTGGCAGGTGGCAGGCGTGCACAAGGGCGAGCCCGGGAGACAGAGACCTGATGCACCTGTGACAGCAGCTGGCAGACGGCGATGCAGAGGCGAGGTCCGCCGCCGGGGAATACAGTGATCCCTTACTTATCGCGTTTAATGGGGACCAGAACCGACCGCGAAAAGTGAAAAACCACGAAGTAGCGTCACCCCCCCCCAAGGGCGTCACAAGTACTATTTTGCACAAAAAGGTACAAGAGAACAGCGAAAAGTGCCACTAAGCAACACGAGCGATAAAGAACAATGAATGCGGTCTTCCTCCACTGGGTATGGGCACTCTGCAGGGAGAGAAGCTGGGTAAAACATCTCGGCCAATCAGCTTGCGAGATTCCCGAGCAGTGAAGAGGTGGGCGGAGAGGAGTGGAGTGGTGGTCAGAGAGGTGGATTTTGAGTTGTGCGGGCTCTCCGTGTTGATACCTGATGTTCTAATGTAGTCTCCATGCCTTCTGCTAGTGCTAGAGCGCTAGCAGAAGGCAGGGAGGGCAGGGAAGGCAGGTACATGTACCTGATGTACATTAGAACATCAGGTATCAACACGGACAACTCAAAATCCACCTCTCTGACCACCGTTTTACCCAGCTTCTCTCCCTGCAGAGCGCCCATACCCAGCGAAGGAAGACCGCATTCATTGTTCTTTATCGCTCGTGTTGCTTAGTGGCACTTTTCGCTGTTCTCTTGTGCCTTTTTGTGCAAAATAGTGCTTGTGACGCCCTTGGGGGGGGGGGGGTGACGCTACTTTGCGGTTTTTCACTTTTTGCGGTCGGTTCTGGTCCCCATTAAACGCGGTAAGTGAGGGATCACTGTAATATCTATATCTAGAAACGCATCGCTTCCCGGTCGCTTTTCCTCCCCCTTTCTTTTCTTTCGTCGCCATGACAGCTTTCCTTGGCCACTGAACAGATCTTCCCAGGTGTTGGAAGTGTTTTGTAGTTGACTATCACGACAAAATGCACCAAAAACAACCAGTGTCGACGTGCTCGCAATGGTAAACATGGAGGACTGTGTCACACTCGTGACGTCACGCGGAACTCCGGCTGCGCTTCCGGTTAATCGGCAGATTTGTCTGATTTTTCAGGGCGGGAAATTCAAAATCGCGATTTTCTCCAAGATTCTGGGATTTGTGGAGGGGGTGCCAATGATAAATTATCTTATAAATTGTATGTACTATCACCCAGTGCCGTTCAATGCCGTTCAGTTCAGTTCTACTTTAATAAAAACAAGGGGTGAAAGGACACACCCTTGTGGTGACCCTGTAGAAGTGCTCAGACAGTCTGAAAGGTGATCATTTACAAGCACTTTGAGTCCGACCATTTAAAAACTCCCTAATCCAAACCACGAGTTGGTGAGGTAAACTAAAATCACGAATTAACCTTTCTGTTAAAAGATGAGGTTGCATAGTGTTAAATGCTGATGAAAAATCAAACAAAAGCCTGGCATGGGCCTGTGGTTTTTCTAGATGTTTATACAGACTATTTAAAATGAAAAGCTTAGCATCCTCAACACCCTTTCTTGTTTGGTATGCAAATTGCAGTGGATCAAGTTTATCTTGAACAGACTGTAGAACAAGATTTTCATCATTAATGTTAGAACCACAGGACTGAAATATTTCAGTTCTTTAGGAGAATGGACTTAGCAATAGGCACTACTGTAGACGATTCCCACATGGCAGGAATATAACTGCAGTTCAAAGACATCTGGAACATATAGTGAAGGACACTGCTAAGCTGATCAACACAATACCGGAGTGTACGGTCACAGATAAGATCTGGACCTATAGTCTTTCTAATATTAACCTTTTTAAGGTAATCCCTAACACTTTCCTCTTTAATAATAATATTGTTATTTGAAGAAAGAGACTGTTTAAGGTGGGACATTTTCACAGAAAAATTGTGCTTTTCAAAACGACAAAAGAAGTCATTCAAAACATTAGCAAGATTCACATCATCCACACCCTCAATTCTTACAAGTTTTCTGTTGCCTTCATTTACTTTCTGTTTTCTAAAGAACATGGACTTAATTCCTCTCCAGGCTGCTGTCAAATCACCACTGCTGTATTTCAACTCCAACTTTTCCTTATACAGTCTTTTTGCTTTCCTTATCTCATGCCTAACCTCTCTGTTAATTTCTTTCCTTTCCTCAGTGTTACCAGTGAAAAAACATGTTTTTTTTTCTTATTTATGACAATTTTTAGCTCTTATGTCACCCAAGGCTTGTTATTGGGGAAGACTGTAATGGTTTTACATGGACGTTTGTGTCCACACAGAAAGAGATATAAGATCAGAATCAGAATCAGAATCAGAATCAGCTTTATTGGCCAAGTATGCACAACACATACAAGGAATTTGACTTTGGCTAAAAACTTGCTCTCGTTGTTCAGGTGAAGGATTTAAATAAGGATTCAATGACAACCAGAGTATGTACAGTAAATTACAGTCTGTCCACGTTTCTATAAAAGGATGCAAATATATACAGGAATATATGCAGTTATTTACTCGGACTAACCACACTTTGCAGAAATATATGAAAAAATATACAATCACACAGTATTTCAATGTGGACTCAGATTCAGTGATATAATGTGAATGAAGTAAAAAGCAGTGTGAGAGTTATGTGCAATGTAATAATGGATGAAAAGTCATGAGTACAGCAACAGGTAGGACTAGGTGAATGTTAGGAGTTCATCAGAGTGATGGCTTGAGGAAAGAAACTGTTCCTGTGACGGGTGGTTTTGACCTTCAGTGATCTGTAACGACGACCAGAAGATAGAAGTTCAAACAGTTTGTGGCCGGGGTGTGATGGGTCAGCACAGATGTTTCCCGCCCGTTTCCTGGTTATGGACCGATATAAGTTCTCAATGGAGGGTAGGTCGGTACCAATGATCCTCTCCGCAGACTTAATGATCCGCTGCAGTCTGGTCTTGTCCTGTTTAGTGGCAGATCCAAACCAGACAGTGATGGAAAAGCAGAGGACAGATTGGATGATGGCGGTGTAGAAGACAACCAGCAGCTCCTGAGGCAAATCAAACTTCTTGAGCTGACGCAGAAAAAACAACCTCTGCTGGGCCTTTTTCCGGACAGTGTCAATATGGGAGGACCACTTCAGGTTCCGGGAGATTGTGGTACCCAGAAACTTGAAGGAGTCCACAGTGGACACTGTGCTGTTGAGGATGGTGAGTGGGGGGAATGAAGGGGGGTGTCGCCTGAAATCCACAGTCATCTCCACCGTTTTGGCTGGGTTAAGTTCAAGATGGTTCTGGCTGCACCAGAGGATCAGCTGCTCCACCTCCCGCCTGTATGCAGACTCATCATCATCCCGGATCAAACCGATGACTGTGGTGTCGTCCGCAAACTTCAGGAGCTTCACCGAAGGGTCCTCTGAGGTGCAGTCGTTGGAGTAGAGGGAGAAGAGCAGTGGGGAAAGGACACATCCTTGGGGGGCGCCAGTACTAATTTTTCGGGAGCTGGATGTAAATCTCCCTAGCTTCACCTGTTGCCACCTGTCAGTCAGAAAGCTGGAGATCCACTGGCAGGTGGAGGGGGGCACCTTGAGCTGGAGGAGTTTCTGATGAAGAATGCCTGGGATGATGGTGTTGAACGCTGAGCTGAAGTCGACAAACAGGATCCTGGCGTACGTCCCTGGGGAGTCGAGGTGTTGCAGGATGTAATGTAGTCCCATATTCACTGCATCATCCACTGACCTGTTTGACCGGTAGGCAAACTGCAGTGGGTCCATCAGGGGGCCTGTGATGACCTTCAGGTGGTTCAGCACCAATCTCTCCAAGGATTTCATGACCACAGAGGTCAGGGCAACAGGTCTGTAGTCGTTTAATCCTGTAATAGAGGGTTTCTTGGGAACTGGAATGATGATGGAGCGTTTGAAGCAGGAAGGCACTTCACGCAGCTCCAGTGATCTGTTAAAGATCCGGGTGAAGATGGGGGCCAACTCGTTGGAGCAGACTCTCAGGCAGGACGGAGACACACCATCAGGTCCTGCAGCCTTCTTGATCTTTTGTCTCTGAAAGACCCGGCGCACCTCCTCTTCACAGATCATTAGTGCTGGTGGGAGGTCAGAGTGGAGGAGGGATGGAGTTCCTGGGGCTGCAGATAATCCTTTTGTGTGGGTGGGAGGTGAGAACTGTAGGTTCTTTTCAAACCTGCAGTAAAAGCTGTTTAGGTCATTAGCCAGCTGGAGGTTTTCCGCAGGGTGGGGGGATGGTCTCCTGTAGTTGGTGATATTCCGTAGGCCTCTCCAGACAGAAGCAGAGTTGTTAGCTGAGAAGTTTTTTTGTAACTTCACACTGTAGCTCCTCTTAGCAAGCCTGATCTCCTTCGTCAGCATGTTTCTGGCCCGCTTGTACAGAGTCCAGTCACCAGTCCTGTAGGCCTCCTCCTTGGTCTGACGTAGCTGCTTCAGTTTAGGAATGAACCAGGGTTTACTGTTGTTGTATATGCAGAAGGTCTTGGTCTGCACACACATGTCCTCGCAGAAACAGGTGTATGACGTCACAGTGTCAGTGAGTTCATTTAGGTTAATGGCTGCAGCTTCAAAAACACTCCAATCTGTGCAGTCAAAGCAGGCTTGTAACTTCAGCTTTGATTCCTCAGTCCATTTCTTCACAGTCCTTACAACAGGCTTGGAAGTTTTTAGTTTCTGTCTGTATGTTGGAATAAGATGGAGCAGGCAGTGGTCAGAAAAACCCAGAGCTGCACGGGGGACGGCATGATAGGCATTTCTTAAAACTGTGTAACAGTGGTCAAGTGTATTTGTGTCCCTGGTGGGACATTTAATATGCTGTCTGTATTTAGGAAGCTCATTTGTGAGATTAGCTCTATTGAAATCACCCAGAATGATAAGCAGAGAGTCTGGATGTTTTTCCTCCACCTCTGCTATCTGGTCAGCGAGGTGCTGCAGTCCCTCCGTTGTACAAGCAGCAGGCGAGATATAAATTCCGACCAGAATAAATGAGGAGAACTCTCGCGGTGAATAAAAGGGTTTACAGTTTATGAACAGTGACTCTAGGTTAGGGCTACAAAACTTCTTCAACACTGTGACATCAGTACACCAACCTTCGTTTATGTAGAAAGATGAGACAGTCTCTGCCAATTCATCCAAGTCTGTGCATGAGCTATAAAAAACATCCCAGTCAGTACAGTCCAAACAAGCCTGTAAGCTGCTGATGCTGTTTTCTGACCAGCACTTCACTGTTTTCGCAGTTTGCTGTTGTTGCTTACACCTGGGCTTGTAAACAGGAATGAGGTGAACACTATTATGATAGGATGCTCCAAAAGGGGGCAGAGGCAAGGATCTATAAGCACCAGGCACTGTGCCATAACACAAGTCAATAGTGGAATTCCTCATTGTTGTGCCACATGTTACATTAGATTAGATTAGATTCAACTTTATTGTCATTACACATGTATGAATACAAGGTAACGAAACACAGTTTAGCATCCAATCAGAAGTGCAAAGGACAGCAGTGCAGTATATACGGTAATTAACAGTATGTGCAATTTAAGCAAATATATGCAAATATATGCAGCAGTGCAGAAAGTTAAGAGTAATGTTATGTGTAAATAATGTACAATAAGTTAGATGGGCAGTTATGTACAGGTGAGGATGGTAAAAGATGATTGTAAGAGAGTCAGCGGGGAACTAAGTTCAATAACGTGACAGCTGTTGGAAAGAAACTGTTCCTAAACCTGCTGGTTCTAGTCCGAAGGCTTCTGAAGCGTCTTCTGGAGGGGAGAAGCTGGAACAGTCCATGAGCAGGATGGTTGGAGTCCCTAAGAATGCTGCGTGCCCGGCGCAGACATCCTTTCCTGTAGACGTCCTCTATAATTGGAAGTGGAGTCCCTGTGATGCGTTGGGCGGTTTTCACCACCCGCTGCAGCGGCTTACGGTCAGCGACAGAGCAGCTCCCATACCAGACTGTGATACAGTTGGTCAGGGTGCTCTCTATCACGCAGCGGTAGAAGTTGCCCAGGATGTCAGTTGACAGATGGTTCTTCTTCAGTGTCCTCAAGAAGAAGAGGCGCTGATGGGCCTTCTTGATCAGGCTGGTGGTGTTAACTGACCAGGTCAGGTCCTCCGAGATGTGGGTCCCCAGGAATTTGAAGCTGGGGACACGTTCAACAGCTATGCCATTGATATGGATGGGGTCATGTGTCTCTTCCCTCTCCTTCCTGTAGTCCACTATGAGCTCCATGGTTTTGCTGGTGTTAAGGAGCAGGTTATTGTCAGCGCACCAAGTAGCCAAGTGCTCAACCTCTGCCCTGTAATCTGACTCGTCATTGTCCCTGATGAGTCCAATCACCGTGGTGTCATCTGCGAACTTTATGATGGAATTGGATCCATACATAGGCCTGCAGTCATGGGTGAAGAGGGAGTAGAGGAATGGGCTGAGCACACAGCCCTGTGGTACACCAGTGTTGAGTGTGATGACGGAAGAACGGTTGGGGCCTGACCTAACATGCTGGGGTCTGTTGGTCAGAAAATCCATGATCCAGTTGCAGGTGGAGGTACTGATTCCCAGGTCCCCAAGTTTAGTGAGCAACTTGGAGGGGATAACTGTGTTGAATGCTGAGCTGAAGTCAACAAACAGCATTCTTGCGTAGGTGTTCTTGTTATCCAGGTGTGAGAGTACATAGTGCAGCGCTGTAGAAACCGTTTTTAGAAACCGTTTTTACGTTTTTAGAGTCTTATGTAGCTGGCAATAATTAAAATCCCCTGAAGTGAACTCTGGTACATCCGGACAGACAGAGTCCAGCCTGTTGGTCACCTCCTCTATCACCTGGATGGCTGATGTGACGTTAGCCTGTGGGTGAATATAGACCAGTGTGAAGAAAATCTGTGGACAATCCCTCAGTAAATAAAAGGGTTGAAGTGGGACGGACAGGACCTCCAGATCGGGGGTGCATGTTTTCTCCCAAACCACCACAGTGTTACAGTACCTTTGGTTGATATACAAACTCCTCCTCCAGAGGTTGTACTCATGTTGAGAAGTGACTGGTCCGAGTGCAAAGGACACCCAAAGCCACTTAGACAGAGGTCTTCGTCACAATCAGTGTCCTTAAGCCATGTTTCTGCAAACACCAGGATACGTCTCCTTAAAATCCCAGTTACATCGAGTGTTGATCTCCAGCTCATCCAGCTTGCTGCGGATGGATTGGACATTTGACAGCAGGACTGTGGGGAATGAGGGGAGTCAGTGTCTGTCAAGCAGGCCATACGTCCTTATGCTACACTGTATTCCCCCTCTTCTCCCTCGTTTCCTCCAATCACTCATCGGCAATGATAATCCGTTTGCCAAAATTTGTTGATCATTCAGGTGAAGTAGATGAGGATTTACACTCACACTTAGACGGAGGGAGAGAAGTGTCTCCCGACTGTAGGTAATCCTGTTGAAGGAAATGGTAGCACCAATGAGATGTCCCCAGGTAGAATGGCCTAAGAGTCCACAACGCGGCAAGAACCCCAAAATACACTCCTCTGATGGTGGAAACGATGTGTTAGAGTACTCCCAGTGGTGACAAAAGTTAAAATTGACGAAGACCAGACACAAACACAAGCTGCTGCTCTAGGGTCGCACAAGTGCGTGTGTCCCGAGATGAGCCTGAAACACCTCAAGTGGGAGGCATCCAGGATGTTTGCAGCCCCCAAGCTGTGTTTAGTTCTTTGTTAATGCATTGTGTTTGCACTTGAGTAAACCTGCTTAAGAGTCCATTATTCCTGCCCTGCCGGAGGTCTACCTAAAACTTGGCAGCACTCCAGCCTCCATGAAGCTAAATGGAAAAAAAAAAAAAACCTGGACAAAAAAGACACTGCATGCAAGCCCCCCAAACCAAACCAAAATACCTTGGAAACATGACAACCATGAGAAAACACACTGTACATCTCCCCCTATAGGTGGAAAACTAACTGGCCACTGACCAGAGGTCCACTGAGCAACTGATGCCAAAGCCTCCACCCAACCTGGAAAGGGTACCTGCACTCCTCCATCGAAAATCAGGGCCCCCGCGCCATGCTGTGCACCCCAGAGGAGTGGCACCACACCCCACCAGAGAGGCACTCCACAGACACATCCTTCTACTGCCTTAACAAGACCAAAACTGAAGTCATGGAATCACTGAAGACAACGGTAGGATTACTTGTAATTTTCATTAGAAGTCTACTGTCTCTATGTGAGAAATTCTGAGTATATTAGACCAAGCCCAGCCAGCATGTCCATGTGGGCCCCATCTATGTTTGCTCACATAGACTTTACCTGTGGTACAGGTAAGCAGATTTACCCACGTTAATCCCCCTGAGTCTCACCTGGGTTTAATGTGGTCAAGCAGGTTTCAGTAACACTGGCACCACAGGCAAAATTCAGAAAAAAAAGTCATTAATTTTGTAGAAAAAAAATTATGAGAAAAATTTTTGCATTTATGCAAAACAAGTAATAAATTTAAGAGAAGAAAATATGAAAATTTTAAAAAAAAATGTAGCAAATTTATTAGGAAAAAGTCACCATCCATCCATCCATCCATCCATCTTCCACCGCTTTTCCGGAGGTCCGGGTCGCGGAGGCAGCAGTTCAAGCAGAGAAGCCCAGACTTCCCTCTCCCCAGCCACCTGCTCCAGCTCTTCAGAGAGGATACCAAGGCGTTCCCAGACAAGCTGGGAGACATAGTCTCTCCACCGAGTCCTGGGTCTGCCCCGGGGTCTCCTCCCAGTGGGACGTGCCTGAAACACCTCAAGTGGGAAGCGTCCAGGAGGTATCCTATTCAGATGCCCATACCACCTCAACTGACTCCTTTCAATGTGGAGGAGCAGCGGTTCTACTCTGAGCCTCTCCCGGATGACTGAGCTCCTCACCCTATCTCTGAGGGTGAGTCCAGCAATCCTACGGAGAAAGCTCATTTCAGCCGCTTGAATCCGCGATCTTGTTCTTTCGGTCACTACCCAACGCTTGTGACCATAGGTGAGAGTAGGAACATAGATTGACTGGTAAATCGACAGCTTTGCCTTAGAACTCAGCTCCCTCTTCACCACAACAGACCGGTACAACGTCCGCATCACTGCAGATGCTGCTCTGATCCATCTGTCAATCTCTCGCTCCATTCTCCTCTCACTTGTGAACAAGACCCCAAGATACTTAAACTCCTCCACTTGGGGCAGGAGCCTGTCCCCAACCCAGAGAGGACAATCCACCTTTTTCCGGCTGAGGACCATGGACTCGGACTTGGAGGTGCTGATTCTCATCCCAGCCGCTTCACACTCAGTGGCAAACCGTCCCAGCAAGAGCTGTAGGTCATTGCTGGATGAAGCCAACAGGACAACATCATCTGCAAACAACAGAGATGAGATCCTGTGGTCACCAAGCATGACACCCTCCATTCCCTGGCTGTGCCTAGAAATCCTATCCATAAAAATTATGAACAGAATCGGTGACAAAGGGCAGCCCTAGCGGAGTCCAACTCTCACTGGGAATGACTCCGACCGAGTGTTGGCAATACGAACCAAACTCTCACAACGGTCGTACAGAGACCGAATAGCTCGTAACAACAAGCCCGATACCCCATACTCCCGAAGCACCCCCCACAGAAAACCACGAGGGACGCGGTCAAATGCCTTCTCCAAGTCCACAAAACACATGTAAACTGGTTGGGCAAACTCCCACGAACCCTCGAGAATTCTCGAGAGGGTAAAGAGCTGGTCCAATGTGCCACGGCCAGGATGAAAACCATATTGCTCCTCCTGAATCAGAGGTTCGACCAACAGCCGGACTCTCCTCTCCAGTACCTTGGCATAGACCTTCCCAGGGAGGCTGAGGAGTGTGATCCCTCTAAAGTTGGAGCACACCCTCCGGTCCCCTTTTTTGAAGAGAGGAACCACCACCCCGGTTTGCCATGCCAAAGGCACTGCCCTCGACCTCCACGCAACGTTGCAGAGGCGTGTCAACCATGACAGCCCCACAACATCCAGGGCCTTGAGGTACTCAGAGCAAATCTCATCCACCCCCAGGGCCCGGCCACCAAGGAGATTTTTAACCACCTTGGCGACCTCAGCCCCCGTGATAGGCGAGTCGTCCCCCTCGTCCCCAAACCCTGCTTCCTCTGTGAAAGGCGTATCAGTGGGATTGAGGAGATCCTCGAAGTATTCCTTCCACCGCCCGACGATATCCCCAGTCGAAGTCAACAGTGTCCCATCCGCACCATACACAGTGTGGACAGGGAGCTGCTTTCCCCTCCTGAGGCGCCGGACAGTTTGCCAGAAACTCTTCGAGACCGACCGAAAGTCTTGTTCCATGGCCTCACCGAACTCCTCCCATACCTGGGTTTTTGCTTCAGCAACCACCCGAGCTGCACTCCGCTTGGCCTGCCGGTACACCTCAGCTGCTTTGGGAGTCCCACAAGCCAACCAAGCTTGATAGGACTCATTCTTCAGCTTAATGGCCCCTCTCACCACTGGTGTCCACCACTTGGTTCGGGGGTTGCCACCACGAGATGCACCGACCACCTTGCGGCCGCAGCTCTGGGCAGCCGCTTCAACAACAGAGGTGGAGAGCATGGCCCATTCAGACTCCATGTGTCCAGACTCCCTCGGAATGTGGTTGAAGTTCTTCCGGAGGTGGGAGTTGAAGACCTCCCGGACAGTGGCCTCAGCCAGACGTTCCCAGCACACCCTCACTATACGTTTGGGTCTACCAGGTCTGAATGGCTTCCTTCCCTGCCATCAGATCCAACTCACCACCAGGTGGTGATCAGTTGACAGCTCTGCACCTCTCTTTACCCGGGTGTCCAACACATACGGTCGGAGGTCTGATGACACGATAACAAAATCGATCATCGACCTGCGACCTAGGGTGCTATGTGGATTAGGTGGCGGTCAAAGGCGGAGGCCTTGGCGGACTGATCCCAAGCTTTCTAAACTGGCTTTTGGTACGTGGAATGTCACCTCTTTGGTGGGGAAGGAGCCTGAGCTGGTGTACGAGGTTGAGAGATACTGGCTAGACATAGTCGGCCTCACCTCAACACACAGCTCCGGTTCTGGAACCAGTCTCCTGGAGAGGGGCTGGAGCTTGGCCTTTTCTGGAGTTGCCCCGGGCGAGAGGCGAGGAGCAGGGATGGGTATTCTTGTATCCCCCCACCTTGCTGCCTCTATATTGGAGTTTTCCCCGGTGGACGAAAGGGTTGCTTCCCTGCGCCTTCGGGTTGGGAAACGGGTCCTGACCATCATTTGTGCCTATGCACCAAATGATGTTTTAGAGTACCCACCCTTTTTGGAGTCTGTGACTGGGGTGCTGGAGGGTGCTCCTCTTGGAGACTCCATTGTCCTACTGGGGGACTTCAATGCGCACGTGGGCAACGACAGTGAAACCTGGAGGGGGGTGATTGGGAGGAACGACCTGCCCGATCTGAACCCGAGTGGTGTTCAGTTATTGGACTTCTGTGCTAACCACAGTTTGTCCATAACGAACACCATGTTCAAGCATAAGGGTGTCCATATGTGCACCTGGCACCAGGACACCCTAGGTTGAAAAAGTCACCAATTTATGAAAAAAAATACATTTTGAGAAAAAAGTTGCAAATTTGCAAGGAAAAAACTTACTTGAAAATCTTTGGGCAGCTCAGTGGTGCAGTGGTTAGCGTCGTGGCAACTGGCAAATTTATGAGAAAGTTCCAAAGCTTCAAGAAAAAGTTAACAAATTTGCAAGAAAACCAATCACAATTTTATGAGAAAAAGCTTCAAGTTTACAGTAAAAAAAAGTTTCAAATTTATGAGAGTTTCAATTTTTTAAGAAAATGTATCAAATTAAAGTCACAAACTTACCAAAAAATAGCAAATTTATGAGAAAATGAGTTGAAAATAAGTAAATGGGTAAAGTCCATGTGAGCAAACACAGATGGGGCCAACATGGAACCCACGGACAAACCCACATGGACCCATAAGACAGCCCAGTTATAAGCTTTGGTGGGGCCCACATGGACATGCTGGCTGTGTTACTTGTTGCACATAACAGAATGTTCTTTAGACATCTATTTGTTAGAATTCAGGGTACTCTGAAGTTCGTGTTACAACAAATATGCTTCTACAGGTGGAGTTTTTATGTTGGTTTGCTGAAGTGGAACGCATGCTGACAGCTGGAACATTCTACATGACTCGATACATTTCTCTTCCATTTGTTTTATTAAAAGATGTTACAAGTAAAGTCATGGGTCACTGCATTTAAAGTACCAAATCATCACATAATGGGAGGAAAAAAATCTGAATAGAATAAAAGATGCATCAAGAATCATTTTAGAATCATGTCATGGATTTTCTTTATAATAAATGGCCCTTGTTGATCTGGTGTTTAAATAAAGGTGCAGAGTCAGCTTTATTATTACATCTTGGCCAAGAAGGAAAAAGTCATGCAGCAAAGCATGCAAGAAGTGCAGCGGAAAATTCCAAGTCTCAAAACAGAGCAAAGTTTTAATACAGTAGACCAAACAGATAAGCACTGTTTTGAGAATGCTGACTCAGAGCTACATCTCAGAGATACAAATGTTCTGTTTACAATGTTCAAGGCTGTGTTGGGAGAAGTACTGAGTGCAATTTCATTTGTGATTACAGGAGACAGACTGAATGATCAATAATATAAAAAATTCCATACCCCCCCCCCCGCCAAATTGTAATGGGCTTGAATGTGAAGTATCTAAAGATTTCCATGCCTAAAGCTACAGTCACAAATACCCTTACAAATGGCTGTGAACATTGTATGAATGATTTCTGGACCATTCTGTATGGCCTTCTTAAGGTGGCTGTAGGAGAATCCATCGTTCATAGACCATAAGTTCATGGGGAGGTCGATGGTCTTGTCCAAGATTTCTACGAACAGCCCACAAAAAACCCTCATCGTAGGGTGGCCGTATGAATGCCTTAGGAACAACGAAGAACAACGCAAGATGTTAATAACAATAATGCATCACATTTATATAGTGCTTTATAATAGACACTCAAAGATGCATTATTCATTCACTCCAGAAACACAATGGTAGTGGCGAGATACTATTGCAGTCACAGCTGCCCTGGGACAGGCTGATGGAAACATGGCTGCCAATCCTCGCCAACGGCCTCTCGAGCCACCACCGAACATTTATACCCAGTGTCATGGGCACTGGAGGCAAGGTGGGTGAAGTGTCTTGCCCAGGTACACAACGGCAGGATATCTGGGGAGAGCGGGATTTGAACTGCCAACCATCTGGTTATTGGACGACCTGCTCTACCTCCTGAGCCACTGCTGCCCCATACTTACAGATGTTGGCTGTATGTATGTCTCAAGAACACCTTAAGTTGTTCTTGAGGGCTCCTTGCATCACTTGTAGGAAACACCGTACAAATCCCCGCTCGTACGGAAATTCTTATAGCGTACGTAAGGTGGTACTGAGGCGTTCATAAGAGTCAAGATTCAAAGATTTTATTTGTCAATACTACTATACGTACAGGACATACAGGAGAATTGAAATGGCGTTTCTCTCTCTCTTCAGTGGTGTGCACAATATAAAAAAAGAAAAAGGAACAATGCTGGAAAAACAACAACAGCAGTCTATGCACAGTAATGCTACCTGTAGTGCAAATGGTGACAAAAGATAGATCCAGACCTCCCATAGTGCAAATAAAAACAATAAATGATGAAACCCAGCAATCCTATATACATAAGACGGAAGTATGTCATTCATGTGACATTTGTGCCAACAAAATGCACCGACAGCTGTAAAATCTTCCTACCGACTTGAGAAAACTGTCAGTTGCACGTATGCCGTAGGAAGATCCCAAGGCACCCTTACAAAGAATGTAAGAACTCTAGGGCCATCATATGACAGAAAGCACCTCATTTCTTTTTCCTCATTGAAGTGAAACAGACGCTACAATTCTGTAGTGGAGGATGTAGCCAGCATGGCATCATCATCATCATCATAGCAGTCTGTCGTGGGCGACAATGACCGTTTCATTTAGGTCTGATCAGATTCTTCCACACAGCTCTGTCCTTAGCCTTCTGCTGCCAGGAACTCCTGTCAATATCCAACTTCTTCAAGTTTCTTTTTACAGTGTCTTTAAATCTGAGCCTTGGTCTACCCTGATTGTGTTTGCCCTCACATAACTTTGAGTAGAGTAACTGCCGAGGGAGACGCTGGTGGTCCATCCTCTCAACATGTCCGAGCCATCTCAGGTTCATCTATATTAGCATGTCCTCCATTGATGGTAGACCAGCTCGTTTGAACACTTCTATGTTGGTTATCTTGTCTTTCCATGAGATGTTCATTATGGCTCAAAAGTGTCTCATCATGTACGTGTGGAATTTCTTCACCTGCACTCTGTAGACAGTAAAAGTTTCAGCACCGTACAATAGAGTAGCCAGTACTGTCACTCTGCACACTTTGCATTTCACACGGATAGACATATGTCAATTGTCCCACAGTCTCTCCCTCCAGTTTCCAAACACAGCGCTCGCTCTTCCCATTCTGAGAGATAGTTACCACTACCGGAGTGGTGGCTCAGTTGGTAGAGCATCCGCCCCACACCCAGGAGGCAGGGGTTCAAATCCCGGCCGGGTCAAGCCAAAGACCATATAAAAGCGAAACTTCCTGCCGTCCAGCTTGGTGCTCAGCAATAATAGAATGGAGAAGGGAAATCTGTGGCGGTGCCTTGCATGGCAGTGGTCCTCTGATTCTACACTTGGGGTGTGTGTGATTAACACTGTAGATAGGAAAAACACAATTTCGTTCTACTGTACATGATTGGTTGTATGGTTGAATGACAATGACAATAAAGGGTAATAGTTCATCCTCCAGCCTAGCATTCTCTGAAACAGTACTCCCTAGATACTTGAAAGTCTTGCACTTGACTAGTGGCTCTGTACAAATGCTGATCTCTTCTGGTAGTGACGTTGATAATTGGAACTTTGGTGGTTGATAAAGGTACTCTGTCTTCTTGATGTTGATTTGGAGGCTGAATTGGCTAGCTGCTCTTGCAAATTTCTCCACTAAAGATTGCATATCTTCCACACTATGTGCAACTAGAGCACTGTCGTCGGCAAAAAGCATTTCTCTTACTACCTTTATCGATGTCTTACTCTTGGCTTTAAACTGTGCCACATTGAACAAGTCTGTTTCTTTCCTTGTTTGAATGTATACTCCTTCTGAAGTATCTTTGAAGGCCACCTCAAGCATGGCTGCCAGATAAAGCAAGAAGAGTGCAGGTGTCATGGTCTGAGCGCCGATATCGTCCACGCTCAGGTCATGTAGTATTTTCCTCCCATTTGGTGTGTGTTCCCTGTGGCTCTCCGAGCTTTTATTGGGGCAGCTCTCAGAGGGGCCTCTGGCTGTCAGAGCTGAGCTCCTCTGACAGCTGAATTGCATTGAGTTGATGACTGCCTCATCAGCTGTTTCATCCCTAGCCCTACTTAAGGGAGCAGCTTAGGTTACTCCGGGCTGCGACCTCATCTAACGTTCCTCGTCTATCATTCCTTCATCCAATCTTGATCCTAGATTCACGATTCGTGCCTTTTCTCAGTAAGTGTATCCCTTAGTCTGTGTGTATCGTCAGTGTGTCTTAGCCATAGTCCTTATTTGTGTTTTGCCCCACGTGGCTCATGACTTTGTCATTTGTCTTCCTTTAATAAATTATGCAAACTCATTGGTGGCCTATAGTGTCTCATTTGCGGTCCATGAGGACCGCACCATGACAGTAGGTAGCAGCAAGAATGAGACGCCGGACACCGTGAGTTTTGCTGGACTTGTAGTTTTCCCCTGTTCTCGTGTCAGTGTGCTGGGAGATGGCGCCGCTCAAGGGCTATGCTATGAGCCTGGGCTACGAGCTGGTGATGGCCCTTATTGAGACTGACGGGATCATCTCCAGCGCTCGCCAACAGACTGTCCCCAGCGCCTCACGCTGGTACCTGGACCTTGCTGAGGCAGCCATTAACCGCCATCCTCGCTATGCTGACCACCCTGAAATCACAGCGAGGATGGCGGACATCTCTGCGCACCAGAAGAAGCTCCGTGGGCTGGAGGGAAACTCCGGCAGGAAGCCGAAGAGGAGGCATCCTCGCTCCTCGCTTCGGGATCTCATTCCTGTCCCTCATCCAGTCCAGGAGTTCGCACCACCCAGAGGTCATCCCCAACGGAAAGAGACGTCAGTCAGGATTCCCTTGGAGGATTTACAGCGGACAGCGATTTCCATCCGGGACCGAGTGGCTGCAGCTCGCTCCGCCTTTCACCCAACTCAGATCATGAAGCATGTGACGGCGGCGGTCAGGCTGGTGGAGAGGAATCCGGAACTGTATGATTACCCCAAATGTGCTGACCTGCTCGCCTCTGTTTCTGCGCAGGAGCGGCGTTTCCCAAATCTTACCTTCGCCTCGCCCTCTGCCGGTAAACGTCGTCTCCATGCTGATTGCAACCCTCAGCGAGAACCCCGTCCGGATCTAGTTCCGGGTAGCCGCACGAACTCTGTCTCCCAGCCAGCTGCAGCCTCAGTGTCTCGTCGGAGGGGTAAGACAGCCACCGCTGCCTCCGGGTTGTATGTGCCTCGTCCCCGGCCCGCCTCAGCTGTTCCCTCCTACATTCCAAAAGATAACTCTGGACACTGCGAAGACAATCGCCCTTTGTGATGGACAATAATGGTTTGCAATAATTCATTAATCCTTGATTTAAATGTGAGTGCATGACTTAGTAATGTTTTTTCATGAATGTTATTCAAATGAAGGTTAAATTTATTAGTAATGATATAAATGCATGGTCACTGAATAGTAGCCTTGAATCACTTTGTTTAGTTAGATTTTATATTGAGTACATAATGAATTTCATAGGAACTGAATGAATGTTTTCTGAAAACTTGAGTCAGCTATTTCTAACCAATCCCCAGGCTGCCTCTCTGTTGGATAACGCCCTTGCATTTGACTGGCTGTTCACAGACAAAGAACTGTTCCCTCACTTGACAAAAGCCCATTCAAACTCCTCTTTATGGAAGATAATTAGTCCGTCTTGCTGCCAGTCACACTTTTATGATATCAGAAGCGCAGCCCTTTAAAAACAGAGAGGGAGCCACCCTAGATGATATTCTGTGCTGAGTTTTCTGTCAAGAAAACACTCTTACATTCAGTGTTAGTATTTTAGCCCAACAGCTGAATTTAGCAGCTAATATCAGCTTCAAGCACGGCCATCAAAACATAAATCTCAGAGAAATTACCCCAGAGGAAGTGTGGGGTGAGCTGGGTTTATTAGCATTTAAAGCAATGCGCTATAAAAAAAAAAAAAGCCTGTTTTGGGGAAGGTTCTTTCACGGTGTGTAAAATGGTGCTGCCATAAATAAGCCCTGGGGTATTTTAACCAAATCATGTCACAGACATTTCATTAACACATCTGGAAGCTGTGTCAGCATGTGGGAAGAAAAAGAAGAATAAAAAGCAGAATGGATGCTGACCCGTATAGATTGTTTGTTTTTTTTTATTACTTATTTTGTACCCGTAGGTAGATTTGTTTTGCAGTCTGGTGACAAGCCACCAGCTGGCGGTCGCTGCGTGCGCAAGCGCCCCTTGTTCCTAACCTGCATGTTTTTAGCATGTGGGAGGAAACCGGAGAAATCCCGGAGTAAACCCACACAACACGGGGAAAACATGCAAACTCCACACAGATCACTGTTGGCCGGGGGCAGGGATCGAACCCACGATCTCACGATCCCCACGATCCCCCGGCTGAGGGTAAACTGTGCTGCCACAGTGGTTAGCCATTGGTTGGTGCTTTAAGATTTAAAAATAGTAAATTCACAAGGAAGAAGTTACAAATCTACAAGAAAAAGATGAAGGTGGACATTTATGAGAGAAAGGTTGCAAATTTGCAAGAAAAAAAATCAAATCTGCAAGAAAAAAAAATGGCAAAAAATTGCTATATGCTTATTTATTTTGAAAAACTGAAAAAGGGCAGCAGTTTTTGAAGGGAAAAAGTTACAAATTTAAAAGAAAAATGTAAATTTCCAAGAAGAAAATCTTTAGAAATTTAAAAGAAAAAATATTACTTAAAAAATGTTAACTAATTTAAGTTATAAAAATACACCTTACAAATTTATGAGAGAAAATGTGCACATTACTGATGTTGACAGTTCAGTCTATTCTAGTTTATTCTAATAAATTGGCCTTTTTACCTGATTTTAAGGCTCTGTTTATTTGTTGTTGTTGTTGTTGTTGTTTTTTAGTTTTTCCTCTTGCCTGATTGCTGGGGTCTTTCTGTAGTTATGGGGTTTTTCCTACAGTTTGACAGTGTTATGAGATTAATGTTGTTGTGAAATGGTGCTATATAAATAAAGTTGCTTTGAAGAAAACTGGTAAAAAAAAGTGGTGTGGAGAGAGAAATAATCGGGCGAAGCGGTGCAGAGCAGAGCAGAATTTTTAATTAATTTTATTAATCTCTCCCTCACATTCACAAGAATCACAAGCATAAAAAAGCAGGTCGCAGGCACCTCTCCTTTTATAGCATACCACTCTCTCCGCGACCTGGGATGCTGCATTAACATAAATACATTTGCCATTTCCCTTTGTCACTGTTCGCATCAACACACAAATCCCCCATGACCATTCCCCTTTAGTCTGAGTGGAAACACACTGAGTGGGTCCCCCCCCCCCCCCGAAACTCAGACTGAGCCTTAACCCTCATGTCCTTTGGGCTTCAGCCTACGTCCATAGCGGCTGTAATGGGAGGTCGGCGGCTCCTTCTCAGTGGGTGTTGTTTGCGCCGAGGAGCTCGGGCCAACACCACCTGCTCATCTGCTAAAATGAAAGCGGGCTTTAGCCTGTTTATACAGATTGTTTCCCTGCGTCCCCCCAAGTCTAACACAAAATGTTTCTCCCCGGGTTCCAGCACTCTGAACGGGCCATCGTAGGGTGGACGCAATGGGGTACAGGTGGGCATCGTGCCTGACAAATACGAACGACGTGTCCTTCAAGGTCTTTGGCACAAAAGCGCGGGGAAAAGAGTGGTGGGCCGGGCCGGGTACTGTCCCTGCCTCTGCGCCATGCAGTGAAAGTGGGGATGGATCGGTGTTCGGCACGGGGCTGTCTAGCAAAAACTCGCTGGGGAGCCGCAGCGGCTGGGAAAAAACCAGCTCTGCTGGGGAGGCTGCCAAATCCTCATTCGGTGCTGAACGCAACCCTAATAGAACCCACGGCAACCGGTCCACCCAATTTACATCTGTAAGCAAAGCCCTGAGCGCTGCTTTAAGTGATCTATGGAAACGCTCGCATAACCCATTGGCGTGGGGGTTGTACGCAGTCATGCGATGAATTGTGACGCCCAGGCTCTGGGTCATCGTGGGCCAGATGTCGGAAACAAACTGCGGGCCCCGATCGGACGCGATATCCGAAGGGGCACCGAAGCATGCCACCCATGTCGTCAAAAAAGCATGTGCAACTTCTGGGGACGCAGTGGAAGCTAGCGGGACTGCCTCGGGCCAGCGCGTGGTGCGGTCCACTACTGTCAGGATGTGCGTGAACCCCTGGGATGGCGGGAGGGGGCCCATGAGGTCCACGTGAACATGGCCGAACCTCTTAGCCGGAATATGGAACGGCTCCAAGGGAGCCTTTGTGTGCCTGTGCACCTTGGCTTGTTACACAGGCTGCAGCCCACTCTTTCACCTGTTTGCGCAGGCTCGGCCAGATGAACTTTGCTCCCACCATTTTGACTGACGCGCGCACTCCTGGGTGCACCAGGGAGTGAACTGACTCAAAAACGCAGCGGCGTGGGACCACCGAGAGTGGGCAGCCTGTGGAGACGTCACAGACTAGGGGGGACCCCCCGTCTTGCAGTACTCTGCTCTCCAGCCTTAACCCTGTTGGTCCAGACTGGAGCACGCAAACGTCCGCATCGCCGATCTGCTCAGCGGCCATGGCCGTGTAATCTATCCCCACGTAGACTGGGGCCATTAATACCCACGAGAGGCAGTCCGCCACCACGTTGAGTTTACCGGCCACATGCTGAATGTCGGTCGTAAACTCCGAGATCACGGCCAGCTATCTCTGCTGCCGGGCTGACCATGGTTCCGAAACCTTGGCCATCGCGTATGTTAGCGGCTTGTGGTCCACGAACGCAGTGAAGGTGCAACCTTCCAGCCAGAACTGGAAGTGGTGTATGGCCAGGTGTAGAGCCAGTAACTCCCTGTCGAACGTGCTGTATTTACGCTCATTGTCGCGCAAAGACCTGCTAAAAAAGGCGAGCAGCTGCCAAGAACCAGCGACGCACTGCTCCATGACGGCACCTATGGCCACGTCCGATGCGTCGGTAGTGAGCGCTATCTGAGCCACCGGGTCTGGGTGCGCCAGTAGTGCGGCGTTCGCCAGAGCTGTTTTAACCTCGGAAAATGCCTGCTCTCACTCAGGAGTCCAGTCGACACTGTCTGCTGGTTTCCGTTTCTTAAGCACGGCGTACAACGGCTGCATGAGCTGGGCTGCTCGGGAGAGGAAACGGTTGTAGAAGTTCACCATCCCCAAAAACTCCTGCAGCGCCCTGACCATCTGAGGCCAGGGAAAATCTGCCACTGGGCGCACTTTGTCCGATAAGGGTATCGCGCCCTCCGGTGAGATGCGGTGGCCCAAAAAATCGATTCCCATCATCCCTAACTGGCACTTCGCCGGGTTGATTATTAGGCTGTGCTAAGCAGTGCCAACCTCTGGAAAAGTGTACTGAGGTGGGCTACGTGTTCGTCCTCGGACGTGCTGGCCACCAGGATGTCATCTGCAAGGTCGCCACGATCCCTCGGCTTTAGGAACCATATGTAGCGGGGATGCCCATGGGCTGTTTGAGTGTCTGATGATGCCCAACTTTTCCAAGTTGGCAAACTCCTCGCTATGGCCAGGTTAGCTGCGTCCAGATGCCGAGGTTGTGCGAAAACGGGCAAACCCGTGGTGGTAATGAAGTGCTCCACCCCGTGTTTAGTGATGGTCGCCGAAAACATTGGGACCGTGAGTGCTGGGAACTGGGTGAGTAGTGTGTGGAACTTACCCCCTGGAGCTGTGGCGTTGGCTAGTGTTGTGGGCCCGGCTCCTCTAGCTGTACAGGGGAGAGAATCAAAAGACATTGCGTTAATCAGGCATCTGTTAGCCACATTGAATAGTAGTCCATGTGCACACAAAAAATCAGTGCCCAAAATGGGGAAGCTGCATGCCGCTATGACAAATCTCCATTGGTATGTACGGCCTTGCAAGGATACAGTCAGTGTCCTCTCACCAAAAGTCTTAATGTCTGAGCCGTTTGCAGCCGTCAGCTCGGGGCCGCTAGTTCCCGCCAGCCGGTCTGCATAGGACAGCAGGATGAGGCTCTTTTGGGAGTCAGAGTCCACGAGGAACCGTCTCCCCGAGCGTGAGTCTGTCACATACAGTAGAGCAGCTTGCTTACTTCACCGGCGGTTGCAGCTGCTACCAACTGCCGGCACTGGTGTTTTCCAAGTGCTTGAATTGGCATGGTAGCATGCATCGGCGTGCGTCCTCTCCAAAACGGCGGTGGTAAAAGCAGAGCGTGTCTCTCCGGTGCTTCTTGGCCTCCACTGCAGCCACCGTCGTTGGCCCCTCGCCTCCACTGGCCATCTCGCTGGGTTCTGATCCCGCTGCATTCACTGCGAGGGCTCTGGTCTTGAGGATAATCCGATCTGTCTCTTGTGCTAGCACCCAGTAGTTGCACGCAGTCAGCAGCGGCGAATTAGCAAGGACTGCTCTGGCCACCGTTGGGAGATTCCAGCGGAAAAGGTGAGCAAAGAGGAAATGCCCGTCATCTGTGCCCATCAACGCCAACATCTTCTCCATTAATTCGACCGCCGACCCATCTCCCAACTCGGAGTGCGTCAGGAGCCTTTCCGCTCTCTCCCAGTCCGAGAGTGTGTAGCGCCGGGTCAGCGTGGTTTTGAGAGCGTTGTATTTGTCGTGGGCTGGGGGCTGTTGGAGCAGGCTCGCCACCTGCTGAGTTGTGAGTACGTCCAGTGCTGCAACCATGTAGCAATATTTGGTGTCATCCGCTGTTATTCCCCAGAGCGCGAACTGGGCCTCGGTGTGGAGGAACCAAGACTTCGGGTTGTGTAGCCAAAAGTCTGGGAGTTTGACCGAAACGGCGCACGCGTTGCTGGCACCTCCTGTCCGGGTCATCTCTGGGGTGTTCGCCTTGAGTTCCATTGTGCGTCAAGGCTCACCAATGTGGAGAGAGAAATAATCGGGCGAAGCGGTGCAGAGCAGAGCAGACTTTATTAATCTCTCCCTCACTTTCACAAGAATCACAAGCATAAAAAAGCAGGTCGCAGGCACCTCTCCTTTTATAGCATACCACTCTCTCTGCGACCTGGGATGCTGCATTAACATAAATACATTTGCAATTTCCCTTTGTCACTGTTCGCATCAACACACAAATCCCCCATGACCGTTCCCCTTCAGTCTGAGTGGAAACATACTGAGTGGGTTCCCAGTGTTTCTTTTTTTGGCTGCATGCAGACAAGCATCTTTTGAAGAAAAGCTGCTCCACGTTACAGTCACATGCACACGGCTCAGTCAGTGATGCACAGACACCATTTTTATTTTTTTTTAAACATACCATGTCCAGCAGATAAAGGGTTACTGAGCAGCAGCGGGGGTGGGGGGTTCACGCTCGAGCAAGTTCCTGAAATCAATCGGTTTCACAGACCTGGACGGATCTCAAATGAAAAACAGGCCGTGGCAGTGATGATGAGCGATGACGGTGCCATGACAACAGGCAGACTGAGCGTGCGGCATGGCTTTGTTGGTGTCTTGAGGCAGTTCGGGGGGCTTTTTAACCTCTTAAGTGGCAGAAAGCACAGCAGTGGTCTCAAATGGGATCACGGGTGGATGGATGTGCATGGGTGAGGTGTGTGTCTGTCGGGGTGAGGGTGGGGAGTATCTACAAAGTCAGGCATCATTTAAAACCTCGGCCTCAGAGTGCAGTCATGGGAAATGAAAAAAGAAAACAAAAGATGGTGGGTGTTCTTTTTTTGTTACCATCCCAATCCAGCAATGGCTGACTACAGAAACATGAGAGGGACGAACAGACAGATTAACACACAAAGCAACAGACAGGATTGGTTATAACACTGTTACAGTTTGTCAAAGGGTACTGTAAAATCTAATTAGTCATGTAAACTTAAGAACTTAAAAGAGCCCCGGTGCCAGTCAGGCATCCCTAGCCACAGTTTTATCCAGCAATACAACAGTTAACTCCAACCAAACAATACGTCCATTCTTCATTAAAGCTGCAGTTTTCTGCATCAACTTTCCACTTAAAGTGGAAAGTTCCAGAGCACCATTTTTCATGTTTTAAAAATATTCAGAAGGCCCTTCTCCTGCCAGTGTTCTCCATAAACTATGACGCCGCATGTGACAGTGATGGACAGCTGGACAGCCTCACAAATATGAAGCCTAAAATATCACAGTCGCCCCCTAGAGGCTCGCTGCAGTACAGGTAATATGAGTCTCCTAATGCTGACAAAAGACTAAAAAATAAAAAAGTTTCATTCAAAATAAGACAGAATTACAGAGAGCCTAAGTCCTCCCCCCTCTACTTCCCCATATGACCTAACTTCAGAAGAATCCTGCATTGGAGTCTATGGGAAGGGAGGAATTATTTTTCAATCCCAGTGGAATTTTGGCATGAGCTACACATATGATGTTCGTCATTTTAAAAGACATTGTTTCACCTAATTAAACTTTAGGTTGTCATATAATAAAAGAGTAATATTTAGTGGACCGCTCAGTGGACTACATCTCCTTGTCTCGGAGATGTCACCAAACCTCACCAAACCTCAAATGTCACCTCACCAAACGTGATTAAGGCCAGTAGGTGGTTTAAACAGGGATTGGGGGAGTGCCATGCCCCTTGTTAGCACAATGTTGGCAAAATGACCCAATATCATCTCCCTTGTTAATTAAGCAATATTACCCGAACGTGAGTTCGGTATCGTGACAAGACCCTATCGTGACTTTAGTCACGATAGGGTCTTGCTGGCCAGTGGCTTGTGCTTGTGTTTTGAGTCTTCCTTGGCTTCCCTGTCATGTGGGATCCCACAGGGCTCAATTTTGGAGCCCCTGTTTTTTTTTTCCCTTTACTTACTTCCACTGGGTTTAATCCTTAGAAAGCATGGTATCACCTTCCACTGTTACACTGATGATGCTGATTTGTAGCATTAAAGTAGAAGGATGACGTTAAACTTTAAAACTTGAATGGCTTTAAACTTTTTAAATTTTAATGAAAAGAAGACTGAAGTGATAGTGCTTGGACCTAATGGCTCCTGTGAGTCCCCTCCGTTGACTTGGGTCCCTTGGCCGTTTGTTGAGAAAAGTGTTACTAATCTGGGTTTCAAGAGTGATTTTAAATAAGATTATCAAATTGGTGCAGTAGTTAAGTGCAGCTTTTTTCATTTGAGGCAGCTGGCAAAAGTTAAACCCATTCTTTCAAAGCAGCACTTTGAAACAGTAATCCATGCCTTCATCACATCTCAGCTGGATTACCGTAACACTTTATTTTGGAGTCAGCCAGTCTTCCCTCTCACATCTCAAGTTGGTTCAAAATGCAGCTGCACGTCTTTTAACTGGAACACGTAAGAGGGACCACATTACACCCATTTTAGCTTCCCTTCACTGGCTGCCTGTACACTTTAGGGTTCATTTCAAAATTCTTTTATTTATTTTTTAAATCATTAAATAGCATTGCTCCACCTTACCTCTCTGCGTTTCTTCACCCTTATATTGGGGCAGTGCCTAATAGTTAGGGATGAGGACTGGTGACCGGAGAGTCACCTGTTCCATCCCTGGCCAGTCAGGATAAGATGTGGGTGGGACAAATGCAGCAGTGTTTGCCCTACCCTCCTTAACCCCACTGTGATGCCCTTGAGCAAGGCCCTTAACCCCAGCTGCTCCAGTGGAGCTGCTCAGCGGCCATAGGTCAGTTTGTGGTTGGACTGGCCAGCTTCCAGGTGTGAATGTGAACAGGGTGTCCTTGAAAACGAGAGGTTGCCTCTCAATGGAAGTACCCTGTATAAATAAAGGTTAATTTAAAAAAAAAATCTAACTCTTTAACTGTCCACATTTCATGGATGGGTTGTGCGCCCCCAGAGGCACAGCGCAGCAACTGCACCTGTCAACTCATTGACGTCCCCTGGCTATACTGAGAATTTGTACTGATCTGTACTGATCTGACAGTTCAGAAGGTGGCAGACACGCATCGGAGGAATCATGGCTGACATGGAATATAGCAAAGAAGAAGAAATCCTCATTATTATTCTTCCTTTTTCCACTTTGAGCTCACAACACCAATGTGGCTGCCGCTGTGATCGGTCATGGCGAGAGCGATCCTGACTGAAACTGCATGATACAGGAAAAACAGCTGCGTAATACAAATGGAATTCACATGGGATAATCATAAGAGTTTGCAGATGTGGTAGAGAGCGTAAATGACCAACCAAACGCAAAACAATGACCACGATGGGCAAAAAACTGAGCTCACAACACCAAGATGACGGTGCCCACATCGTCATGGGTCCTCACAGAAAAAAATGCATCAAACGGGAAAAATAGCCGCATAATACAAATGAAATTCATGTGGGATAATCACAAGAGTTTGTAGATGTGGTGGAGAGCGTAAATGACCAACCAAACGCAAAACAACGGCCACGATGGGCGAAAATGGACCAGACGCGTGAGCGAGCAAGCCCCCCCCCCCCCCCCCCGCCACAGGTAAGAGACGAAGACATGGATTTTTTTACATTTTATTGATTTTTTGGTTCATATACTTTGAACATTAGATAAAAACATACTCCTGTAGACAAAACGGTGTCAAAAAAAACAAAACATTCTTTGTGTAAATGTGTCCAAAGTCCACTTTTGACTGAGTTATGTAATTTATATAGCTGCCGCGACATTATTCAAATTAGATGTGTAAATTTATTCCAATCTGAAACTTTGGATCATATTCTACATCTTTCTTATTGACAGTAAGCCATTATCTCTTACAACTTTCAAGTTATAGCCTTGGAAATCTGAACTATTTTAATTGACAAAAATTATTTACCACTCTTGACCACTAGGGGCCTTGACCACCCTTTAACTGTCACAGTTGTGACTGGGACAGCTAAAGAGTTAAAAAAAAGTCCTGCTCAGTCTCTCAGGTCAGCTGATCAGCTGCTCCTCGAGATACTGAAATCAAAGAGGAAGCTCAGTGGGGACAGAGCTTTTTCTGTTGCTGCTCCTAAACTGTGGAATAACCTGCCTTTGTCCATCAGACAGGCCTTTTCACTGTCCAGTTTTAAAACTCATCTTAAAACCCATTTTTATTCTTTGGCTTTTGACCCAGTTTGAGGCATTGATTTTACTTGTTTTTGTTGCTTTTATTGTATGACTACTTTTTTATTTGTGCTGTTTTGTATTTTTAGCTGTGTTTTATTGTTTTTATGTCTTTTATTTTTATATTTTATTTATTGTTGATGTACAGCACTTTGTGTCAGCTGTGGTTGTTTTTAGAGTGCTTTATAAATAAGGGTGGATTGGATCCATCACAGACCTTAAGATGTCCTACTTTCTCCACAGTTTCTGGATATAAGCTCCATTTTGTAAAGCATCCATACAGCCTTTGAAAATTCGAGTCTATCAGAATGTGGGACAGCATCTCAGGTGCGGGATGACCAAAAAAGTCAAAATTCTGTGCAGTCCCACGCATCTGGTCACCCTAGCTGCCCACTTTTTTGGAAACATTTGGCTAAAAAAAAGCCACTATGCTAGCTCCATGTTTCTAAATGTCACATCTGCTTCCAACAAAACTGACAAGGTGAAGCTTTATCCTGACTAGCCAACTGTAACAGGTATGATGATAGACTCTTTAGTTCATCTTCAGATGCAAAGAAGAGAGCGATGTGTGCAGAAAAATAAAATGGAAATGGGACAAAGTATTGTTCCAGTAATAACTAAAATATTATTTTAATTGCAATTTAATTTAGTTTAATCACATTTGAGCACGATTTTCTTTCTTTCTTTATTATTTTATTTAATATGGACATAACAAATTACATTAGTACAATCACAAGGAGAGAGCAGATGTTTTGCATAGGTGTATATAGCACAAGCGCTAATTCTCAACACCAGTCCATAGGTGGCTTATATAGGTCATAAATTAGGCTGTACAAACAAAATTTACAAGTTAATTAAAATTACAAATACATTACAAATTATAAATAGAGCAAGAGATCCATGATCACAACAAACACAATTGAGACTAGACATGCACACATTGCTGGTGGGATTTTAGCCAATCTTTAGCGCCTCTGTTGAACAGGTGCTAAAGATTAACCCCACCAAGGTGTGTTAATCGCATAATGCTGCATCTTACCTCATGCATTTAATGCAACCAACACACCCTGACATGATTAATCCCAATTAATTGCTTTAAATGAAATTAAAGTGATACCACGGGGAATTCTGGTATGGTGACACACTAGGTGGACGCACACCTCCTCCCTCTGCAAATATTTGCCAAGAAAACCAGCGTTAAGTGAATTCTTATTACTAAAATACAAACAGTAGCTTCATTAAAAACCCCTTTATGTCATCCGGGCTAAGAAAGTCAAGTAAGAGTCGCGGTAATTCCACACAAGGGAAGACTGAATTCGGGCTAGCTAAGTGAAGTGGAGATGAGCATGGAAGACACTAACGATGCAGGAAAAGAAGGACTAAACCACGCTCCAATTCTAGAAGCTATCAAAGACTTAAAAGCAGGCTTCTCCAATAGATCTGACGGAGTATTAGCCGCAATAGAAGAATTAGAACTGAGGTTAGTGAATGCATGGAGCGTATAGTAAATGCCGAGACTCACAGCTCTGACATGGAGGACACGATAGCCAGCCTTCAAGCAAAAGTCCAGAGCCTCAAAAACTCAATTCAACTTTTTTCAACTACAAGACCAACCTACAGCCAATATGCACATTACAAAAAAAAGCTATAAGGATAATAAATAATATTGGATATAGAGATGATACCAACTCGTTGTTTTTAAAGTCACATGTCATAAAGTTCATGGATTTAGTTAAATATAAGACAGCACAAGTAATGTACAGGGCAATTAATAATCAACTCCCAACTAATATACAAAAAATATTCAAAAAAAGACACAATGATTATAATTTGAGAGGAGACTTAAACTTTACAAAACCCAAGATACGAACAACCAAGAAAAGTCTGTGCATATCTGTCTGTGGGGTGGATTTGTGGAACAGCCTGGAGCTGGAACTGAAACTATGTACAAAGAGAAATCAATTCAAAAAGAGGTATAAACATTATTTGCTGAAAGGATATACAGTGGGGCAAAAAAGTATTTAGTCAGCCACCAATTGTGCAAGTTCTCCCACTTAAAAGATGAGAGGTCTCCAATTTTCATCATAGGTATACCTCAACTATGAGAGACAAAATGAGAAAAAAAAAATCCAGAAAATCACATTGAAGGATTTTTAATGAATTAATTGGTAAATTCCTTGGTAAAATAAGTATTTGGTCACCTACAAACAAGCAAGATTTCTGGTTCTCACAGACCTGTAACTTCTTCTTTAAGAGGCTCCTCTGTCCTCCACTCATTACCTGTATTAACGGCACCTGTTTGAACTCATTATCAGTATAAAAGACACCTGTCCGGACTTCCGGTCATGGCCGCCACGTAGGAGGACGTGCTTCACTCTACTCTGCTCTTAAAAATAAAAAAATCGTCAAATAACCCTCTCAATTGGAACAAAACCTATCCCAGCGTTTGGGCGAGGATATGCCGGTAAAGCCTAAGACTGGGAAATCAGGTGGAGGAAAAACTGAACCGCCAAAACAGTCCAAGTTAACGGACTTTCACATCCGTGACGAAGCAGAAAAATCCCCAGATATGGCGGAGCAAGCTAGTGGAGGAGCGGTGAATGTTGGCGACGGCACAGGTGCGGTGCTTGCTGCCATTGGCTCAATGAGAGCAGACTTCTCTACTAAATTTGATGGGATTATAGCAGCGATAGAGGGTTTGAGAAAGGAATTACGCGACTGTATGGAACGAGTAACGCAGGTGGAGCTCCGAATTTCCAGCGCTGAAGATGACGTCACCAGCCTACAATTAAAGGTGCGCACATTGGAATTAAACAATAAACGTCTGGAAGATAATGTCCTGGATTTAGAATCCCAGTCGAGGCGGAACAATCTGAGGCTGGTGGGTCTCCCGGAGGGTATGGAGGGGCAGGACCCATGTTCCTTTTTGGAAAAGTGGATTCCAGAAGCGCTGAACAACGCGGAGCTGCAGTCATCGGTCGTTCTGGAAAGCGCCCACCGAATTGGCCCACTGAGAGATAATAAGGCATCACCGAGGACGCTGATTAGGAAGTTCCTCAGCTACAGAGACAGGATGACGATCTCCAACGCGGCGCGGGCCAAAGGAGAAATTAAATACCAGGATCAACAGGTGCGGTTCTACCCAGATTTGGCCACAGGAATCCAACAATTAAGGAAACAGTTTGACCCCGCCCGTAAAGAGCTGCGCAACCTTGGGATTCATCATGGAGCGATTTATCCTGCAAGACTGCTGGTCACATACAAAGGGAGAACCCACACCTTAAAGACCCCAGAAGAGGCGCAGGAGCTCATCAAAAATATCCAAGAAGAGACTGGTGGGAGCTAAGCATGAAGCATGAATAAGATATAAGGTAGAATATTTAAGCATTTGCACAGGCATCTGACCGATCTGAAGCAAATAGCAAGTTCACAAAATACAGATTGTATTGTATTAAAAAAAAAAAAAACTATGATGTACAAAGTTGCTATAAAATTTTGGAGTTAAGTTTGAAAACTACAGAAGAGAGTTAATGTTATGTCATTAAAAGCAGTAGAGTCAGGGTGATTGAGAGGAGAAAGAAAGAGTGGTTTTGTCTGATCCTTGTGAGTGAGGAGCAGTCAATGGCTATAGCGGGAGACGGAATTTTTTTTTGATTTTGGGGGGATCACCACGAATGTGGGAAGGGGGAATTTGTTTGTGTGTAGTTTGTAGGATGAATGTTCAACCACTCATGTTTTTGCTTCTCTGTGTGAGCATGTTTACATTGCGAGGTAATCCCAAACTCCTTATTGATCATAGACCAAAGCGTTAATCTTAATTTAACTTCATGGAATTGCAGAGGTCTACAAAATTTAAAAAAACTTAAACAAGTTATGAATAAAATAAAAGACATAGGTTCAAAAATTGTGTTTTTACAAGAAACTCATCTAACAGAGGAGGATGTAAAAAGAATTAAAAAAAGATGGCAGGGAAGTGTGTTCACCTCATCATTTTCATCTTGAGCCAGGGGAGTTATGACTCTCATACACAAAACAGTCCCATTTCAAGTGAAAAATGTAATTGGAGACAAATTAGGAAGATACCTAATCATTCAAGGATCTTTGTTATTAGAAAATATAAATCTGGTGAACCTATACGGTCCCAATATAGATGATCAAAACTTCTTTGCTAATTTATTTCTTATTTTATCATCACTTACAGGGCAGCATATAATAGCAGGGGATTTTAATTGTACATTGAATCCCAGCATAGATAGATCAACAGGACTGGACTGTACACACAATGGATGCAGGATGATCATTAATCATTTTATGAAAGAATTGAGATTGCTAGATATATGGAGAGAAATGAAACCGCAAGTTAAAGCCTACTCTTGTTATTCTAATATCTACAAGACATTCTCACGTATTGACTATTTTTTGATCTCCACAGAATTAAGGTCCAAGATTCAAAACTGTTTCTATGATAACATTGTGATCTCTGATCATGCACCCTGCTGTCTAATATACAGTATGTAGATAAGAAATTGACAAAGGAACCAGGTAGGTGGCAATTTCAGCATAAATGGCTTCAGGACGAGGAATTTGTTAAGTACATAGAAAAACAGATAGATGAGTTCTTTGATATCAATACTACACAAACATCAGCATGTATAAAGTGGGAGGCTTTCAAAGCTTTTATTAGGGGGCATATTATTAGTTATGCAGGTTCAAAATCTAAGAAGACTCGAGAGGAGAGAGTCCAATTGGAACGTAAAATAAAAATTCTCCAAGAAAAAGTGTATGCAGGAAGTGACCCAAAGTTAGAGAACGAATTACTGATTCTGAGAGCTGAATATGACAAAAAATCAGCGAATAGAGCTGCCTCCAGTCTTCTAAGATTGAAGCAATCTTTTTATGAACAAGGTGAAAAATCAGGGAAATTATTGGCATGGCAGATTAAACAATTAGAATTTAAAACACCAATTACCAGTATTATAAGTAACGGACAGGCAGTTGTAGATCCTTTAGAAATTAACAGTGCCTTTAGAGATTATTATGAAAAACTATATGACACAAAAAATGAAACTGACTTAACAAAACTAAATGGGTTTTTGGACAAATTATCTATACCTTGTATTCCAAATGAAAACAGGGAGATACTGGAGTCTAAAATTAGTCAAGAAGAAGTTAGGCTTGCCATTGATGATATGAAATCAGGAAAAAGTGCAGGACCAGATGGTCTTCCAGTTGACCTCTATAAAAAATTTAAGAATAAATTAATAAAACCATTTTTGGAAATGGTTTTAGAAGCATTTCAAAATAGTAATTTACCACTATACATGAATAATGCCTTAATTATACTGTTGCCAAAACCAGGTAAACCCTCTAATAAATGTGAAAATATGAGACCAATAAGCCTATTAAATGCTGACCTTAAGATAATCTGTAAAATTTTAGCAAGACGGCTACAAGAAATATTACCAAATATTATTAACCGAGATCAGAATGGCTTTATAAAGGGAAGACAAGGCTTCCATAATGTAAGAAGACTATTTAATATTATCCATTCTAATAAAGAAGCACCGGATACAGCTCTCCTATCATTGGACGCCGAAAAAGCATTTGATAGGTTCGAATGGCCCTTTCTTTTTGAAGTCCTACAAAGGTTTGGATTTGGAAATAATTTCATAAAATGGGTTCAGATAATATACAATATGTCATGTGGTGATCCTCGTGGATCACCAAGAGACGCCACAGAGTTCACCAGAGAGTTTGGCTAAGATGTTATTTATTTTCAGACGTGACAAAACACAACTATGAACCCCTTAGGGCAAATACACACAAGACCTAGACTTGGGCTCGTAGGGCTAACCCAGCCGCTACGAGCTAACTGTGACAAAACTAAGAAGACGAACCTGACATGAAGGTCTCACGACACTCTCAAACATGATGAGGCGTAGACCCAGACATGACAAGCAAAACGAGACGAGATGTTGACAGAATGTAGACCAATACTCCTGCGTCTTACCGTCGTCAGTGCCGGGCTTAAAAGGGCGAAGCACTAACGACGGTAACGACAATCAGCTGACCGGCCGTTGACAGGCGGAAGCCCCACCGAGCACTTTCACAATAAGAGCCTGGCGAGGCCAGAATACAGCCCGCAGCTGTCAAGGCCAGCAGCAAGAATAACTTAGCCCGAGCGCGATCAGAACCGGCGCTCGGGTCATAACAGTACCCTCCCTCCACGGGCGGACTCCGAACGCCCCAAGAAACCACCCAGCCCCCCCCCCCCCCCAGGGTGGGAGGTTGGGGGACAGGTGCGGAGGGAGAGAAACCAACCCATGAACAAGACAAAAAAAAAACCATACAAGACAATGACAAGGCAACAACTCAGACCAAAATCACAGACTACTGAAACAAAAACACCAAATATTCAAAAAACAGAGCCCAGATAAACTAAATACAAGAACAAAACATTACCCGCTCATACCAGACTTAACATGAGACAAAAAAACAAAACAAAAACAGAGCATTACCCGCTCATACCAGACTTAACATGAGACAAAAAAACAAAACAAAAACAGAGCATTACCCGCTCATACCAGACTTAACATGAGACAAAAAAACAAAACAGAGCATTACCCGCTCATACCAGACTATATGAAACAAAAACAGAGCATTACTCGCTCAAACCAAACTATACATGAAACAAAAACAGAGCATTACTCGCTCATACCAGGCTATATGAAACAAAAACAGAGCATACCCGCTCAAACCAGACTATACATATGCCAGATACAAAATAATCAGGACGAAGAAAAAAAAAAAAAAGCACAAATACAGAGACAAACCCAGGGGCCACTACCACCCCCCGACAGTCTATGTCGACCGATGGTCAAAGGAGGCGGACCAGGCGGCTCACCAGAGTCCAAAGTCCCACACGTCCACTTCTCCGGTGGTCGAACTAGGTAGCCCCATGGCACACATAACAGGTCGGGTGGCCGAACCGAGGCGCCGAACTGGCGAAACAGTCCCTCCGGCGGCCGACCCGTGTCCCTCAGCCACCAGTCCAGGGCATCAACAACCCACAGTGGCCCCCCTGACGAGAAAAAAACTCGGGAGAACCGGGGCAAGCGAACAGGGACCCCCATGGCCCCCGGCGATGATGAATGGGGCGGTGATTCTGAGGGGATTGATGAGCAGGACGAGCCAAGAATCCGCTCCGCGAAGAAGGGTCTGCAGCTCCTCCTCCGCCAATGGACCATGCTCGCGCTGCATCACCGCTGGACCCAGATTGGGTCCCAGCTGCACCCACGTTGGGCCCCGATTGGGCCACAACCGCACCCGCGGTGGACCCCGATTGGGCCTCCGACGAACCCACGTCGGACCCGGATTGGGCCGAAACCGCCCCTGCGGTGGGACCCGATTGGGCCTCCGGTGCAGCTCCGCTGACGAACTCCACCCCCGAACCTGGGACCTCCACCTCGGTGACACCGATCTGTTCCCCGCCGGCGACACTAAAACAAAGCTCGGGGACAGGAAAACCGGGATCAGCATCACCGGTAGCAACGGAACCCAGCAAGACGAGCTCGGGCGCAGCAGACGGCTGCTCCTCACTCGTCTCCCCGAGAGGCAGGCAAAAATGCTCAACAAAAGAGGACAGAGACATAAGAGGGAGCACTTGCCTGCACTCGGGTTCCGTTGCCACCCAGGACTCCGACGATCCGGGTTCAGAGTGACTCTCGTCAGCTGGCTCGGACTCAGCTGCGTCGAGCTCCGCAGCTGGCACGATGTCACCTGCAGCCTCAGGTTCCTCCCACGCTGTTGTCCACGCCGACGACCCGTATGGCGTGGAGGCAGGGAACCCTTGACCCACTGGCTCGGACCGCTCCGGCGAGGAGACCCGGGGACGCTTCTTTGTCGGCTCAGGCTCCGGGCCGCAGTCCGCTCCTCTCCTCCGTCCAAAACGTGACTGCAGGGCCGGATGCAGGCTATCCAGCACTGCAGGGGCCCTCTTCGTCCGGCGACGCTGGCCTGGCGTCACGGACCGCTCAACGGGGGAGAACACAGAGGCAGTAGGTTTAATAATTTCATCCACAGCAGGTGGAGGGAGCTCGGGGGGCTGCGAACCTCGAACTCCGCCCCCAGGAGTCAGACAAGGCAGATCATTATTAAGATGTGACAAACAAACGAGCACTTGCCTTCCTCCGGGGGCAGAGATGGTTCCTGCTGTGGAGGACGTCGTTCCTCCTTCTCCCCGCTGGATGGCGACAGAGGGCCCCCTGGAAAAACGAGGTGGGGCCGCGCTCAGAGATTCGCTGACGGGATACGCCGGCAGCGAGTCCAGCCGGGAATTCTGCTGAGGGTTGCCCGAGCCGTTACGCCGACGTCCTCGTCGGCCCCCAGACGGCGCGTACTCCTGGACCTGCTCCGGGACGGGAACGGGACACCAACGCGGGGAGCGAGGATGCCTCCTCCTCTGCTTCCCACTCTCTTCCTCCTCCAGCCCACGAAGAACCTCGCGCTGAGCGGCGAGTTCCTCCCACCTCGATCTTACCTCCGGATGATCGTCGTAGTCGAGGGGAAGGTTGTCCAGAAACTCCTCAGCGACATTCAGATGCCAACGCATGCAACTGGAGGTGTCGTCGAATGTAGCGGCGAGGAGCAACCCATCGGCGTATTCCAGCGCGCTCGCTAGCTCCTTGTCCAGGCGCCGACCGCGGCCCCTGGATGACGGCATTCTCCCAGATGTTGACACCCGAACGAGAAGAAACAACAGTCCAGTTATGGCACAAACTCACAGTGAAACGGCGTCTCGGTGTGGCGCCTCCGTTTAGGTGAACTGGCAGGAGTATACTGTCATGTGGTGGTCCTCGCGGATCACCAAGAGATGCTACAGAGTTCACCAGAGAGTTTGGCTAAGATGTTATTTATTTTCAGACGTGACAAAACACAACTATGAACCCCTTAGGGCAAATACACACAAGACATAGACTTGGGCTCGTAGGGCTAACCCAGCCGCTACGAGCTAACTGTGACAAAACTAAGAACACGAACCTGACATGAAGGTCTCACGACACTCTCAAACATGACGAGGCGTAGACCCAGACTTGACAAGCAAAACGAGACGAGACGTTGACAGAATGTAGACCAATACTCCTGCGTCTTACCGTCGTCAGTGCCGGGCTTAAAAGGGCGAAGCACTAACAACGGTAATGACAATCAGCTGACCGGCCGTTGACAGGCGGAAGCCCCACCGAGCACTTTCACAATAAGAGCCCGGCGAGGCCAGAATACAGCCCGCAGCTGTCAAGGCCGGCAGCGAGAATAACTTAGCCCGAGCGCGATCAGAACTGGCGCTCGGGTCATAACACAATAATGCTACAGCAGAAATCCTAACAAACAGCAATATCTCAAAATCAATAAAAATCAGTAGAGGATGTCGACAAGGTTGTCCACTTTCACCTTTACTGTTTACTATGGCAATTGAACCTTTAGCGATGGCAGTACGTTTACATCCACAAATACTGTATATGGAATTAAAATAGGACCAACAGAACATAAAATCTCCCTGTATGCCGATGACATAATTTTGTTCATGTCGAATCTTAAAAAATCAATTCCGACTTTGTTGAATTTAATAAAGAATTTTGGGGAAATATCAGGATATAAAATAAATAAAACTAAATCTTCAATATTAATGCTAAATGAGACCCAGAGAAATCACCCAGCTTCTGAGGTAAATCAATTCAATGTTGTAAATCAGTTTAAATATTTAGGAATTCAAATTTTGCCTAAGCTAGAATCAGTCGCCAGTGCCAACTATGAAGCCTTAATGACAGACATTAATGAGTTACTTCAGAGATGGATGTCACTACCAATGTTGATGATCGGGAGAATTAATATGCTTAAAAGTAATATCTTACCTAAAATGCTTTATTTATTTCAATACATTCCTTTACCACCACCTTCAGATCTATTCTTAAGAATTAAAAAAAGTTAGTGGAACTTATATGGAACAATAGGAAGGTTAGATTACGTCTGTCCTTACTATATTTACCATTTGATCGTGGAGGTCTGAAATGTCCAAACTTTATGTTGTATTACTGGTCAGCACAACTGAGGTCTATGACATATTATTTTTCATCAAATGATCTCCCTCACTGGACTGAAATGGAATCATACAATTTACCTTTACCTCTTCCCTTATTCATATACTCAGACTCGGCAAAAAAATTACAGAAACAAGTTAAAAACCCATTTGTAAAGCATATGATCAAAATATGGTGTGAAACCAAAAAATATCTAAAAGAACCACACTTACTGTCACAATTTAGCCCAATATGGGGTAATCAATATTTTAAACCAGGGAGAGCGGATGCTGTATTTAAAGTATGGAATTTAAAAGGGATTCAAAAGATTCAAGACTTATATTTGTCAGGTTCAGATAACATAATGTCTTTTGAAGAACTGAGGATCAAATTTAATCTTAATAGAACACATTTTTTTTAAATATCTTCAGTTTAGGAACTTTATTCGATCAAATCAAAATAAAGCTCTCATCCGACCTACTTATTCATCCTTGGAAAAAATCTTGACGAAAGATAGTAAAAGAAAGGGTATTATTTCAGAGTTTTATAACTCATTGACATTATCCTCAAGTGAAAACTCACAAAAAGATTGAATTATTGGAAAGAAGACCTGCAAACTGAAATTTCAGAGGAACAATGGGAATTGGCTTGTACAGAAGCTCAAACCAAATCAATAAATGTACGTCTTAAATTGATACATTTTAAATGGTTAATGCGGATGTATGTTACACCGGTGGAGTTAAATAGATATAACAAAAACATACCAGATACGTGCACAAAATGTATGGAAAGTAAAGGAACCCTATGTGGGGAGACTTGAATTACGAAACCGAATTGCATTTAATTCCAGTTTATTTCAAGTAATCATCCCACTGTCTGCTCTCATTCCTGAGCAGTGAACAAAGAGAGTGAACACACCAAAGTTCTCCCTTTTAAACATTCTCACATCAAACCATTTCCCTCGCAGGGGAAATCACACATCTCTACCAAAATTCTTTTATTCACATTCATCAATCTTTTATTTACATAACTCCCCCTTCTCTCCTCTCGAGCCTCAGCAGTC
This sequence comes from Pholidichthys leucotaenia, assembly GCA_020510985.1. NCBI lineage: Eukaryota > Metazoa > Chordata > Actinopteri > Cichliformes > Pholidichthyidae > Pholidichthys > Pholidichthys leucotaenia. Next base: position 2,225,947 of record CM035845.1, read on the forward strand.
AGGAAGTCTTCTGTCCCCTGTCCTCCGCAGGGGGTCCAGGCTCTGCGGCTCCGCACCGCAGGGGACTGCAGCTCTGTGGCTCTCCTTCATCGTGAGGTTAAATCACATATGCAGTGTCCAACATATACATGTCTAACAACACAGCCATATAACCCCCCCCCCCAAACGATGAAGAACAGACTATTTCCTAAAATTTAATAACACCTTACTCACTACTGAATAATCAACACCAACATTCAGTCTGTGCGCCGCTTGAGCTTCAGCCGTCTGCCGAATCTGCTGTGAGTTGGCCCCGCCTTGCCTGCGGCGCCTTTCTGCTTCGGCTCTGTTGACTGAGGAAGAGAGTGATTATCTGCCCTTTGCGGGGGCCTGCCTCGTCAAGGCGCCACTGTGACCGGTACAGACACGTCCTTCATGACAAAAGCAGGTTTTAGTCTGTCAATACTGACTGTCTCTTTTCTGTCTCCAAAATCTAGCACAAATTGCTTATCACCTGCCTCCAGCACTCGAAATGGCCCTTCGTAAGGTGGTTTGAGCGTTGCTTTTAGGGCCTCGCGCCTGACAAAAACGAAGTAGGCATTTTTCAAAGCCTTGGGGACGAAAACTCGTGGAAAAGCGTGATGAACCGGACCCGGGAGCGTGTCTGCTCCCGTGCCAACTAACGGTCCCAGAGCAGAGAGAGGTGGGGGCTCTGGGTGCTCTGGTAAAAACTCGCCCGGCAGCCTCAGAGTTTGTGCGAATACCAGCTCCGCTGGGGAGGCGTCTAAGTCCTCTTTAGGCGCAGAACGCAACCCTAATAAAACCCATGGCAGTTTATTTACCCAATCTGCATCCGTGAGCGACGCTCTGAGTGCTGCCTTCAAAGACCTATGAAAACGCTCGCATAAACCATTAGCCTGAGGGTGGTAAGCCGTAGTGCGGTGAATTTTGGCTCCTAAGCCGTTGGCCATCGCTGACCACAGCTCAGAGATGAATTGAGGTCCTCTACGGACGTAATGTCCGACGGAACCCCGAAGCGCGCCACCCAAGCCGTTAAAAAAACGCGAGCCACCTCCGCGGCCGTGGTCGTCGCAAGTGGGACCACTTCCGGCCAACGTGTGGTGCGGTCCACCATTGTCAAAAGATGCGTGAACCCCTGCGATGCCGGTAGGGGGCCCACAAGGTCGACGTGCACATGGTCGAACCTTCTGGCCGGAATGCGGAACGGTTCTAACGGGGCTCTTGTGTGCTTGTGAATTTTGGCCCGTTGACAGGAAATGCAGGTTTTTGCCCATTCCTTCACGTGCTTGCGCAGGCACGGCCAAACAAACTTTTCCGCCACCAGTTTCACCAACGCGCGCACCCCCGGGTGCGCCAGTGAGTGGACCGAGTCAAAAACACGGCGGCGCCACGTGGCCGGAACCACCGGACGCGAGTGCCCCGTCGACATGTCGCAGATCAGGGGGGGCATACCGGTTTGTAAACACTTGCTCTCCAGCCTTAACCCTGTTGGTCCAGACTGGAGCGCGCGCACGTCTGCGTCCGCCCCCTGGTCCGCTGCCATGGCTGCGTAATCTATACCCACGTGCACCGGGGCTGCACGCGCCACCGTGCCGCTCTCCTGCGGCGCGGTCACGGTGGCCCGTTCTGCCTCTGCGCGTGTTGGAGTCGTGAACGCGCGCGAGAGACAATCTGCTACTACATTGAATTTGCCCACAACGTGCCTAATGTCAGTGGTAAATTCCGAGATTGCGGCCAGCTGCCTCTGCTGCCTGCCGGACCACGGGTCTGAAATTTTGGCCATGGCGTATGTGAGCGGCTTGTGGTCCACATAAGCGGTGAAGCACCGTCCTTCCAGCCAGAACTGGAAATGACGAATAGCCAAATGCAGCGCCAACAGTTCTCTGTTGAACGTGCTGTATTTTCGTTCAGCCGCGCTTAAAGATTTGCTAAAGAAAGCCAAAGGCTGCCAAACTCCGGCTACCTGTTGCTCAATAACGGCCCCTATGGTTAAATCTGAAGCGTCTGTCGTCAGCGCGATACGTGCTGCAGGGTCTGGGTGGGCCAGGAGCGCAGCGTCAGCCAAGGCTTTTTTAACCTCTGTGAACGCGCGCTCCCGCTCCGGGGACCATTCGACCGCCTGGGTCGGTTTTTGTTTTTTGAGTGCGGCATATAACGGTTGCATGATTTGAGCTGCGTGGGGCAGGAATCGGTTATAAAAATTCACCATCCCCAAGAATTCCTGTAGTGATTTGACCGTTTGTGGACGAGGAAAATCCGCTACCGCGCGTACTTTATCCGGTAACGGAACCGCTCCCTCCGGGGAGACGCGGTGACCCAAAAAATCAATCCGCTCGACGCCGAACTGGCACTTGGCTGGGTTAACTATTAAGCCGTGCTCTCGCAGCCTCCTAAAAACTGCTGTGAGGTGCGTTTCGTGTTCGTCCTCTGAAGTACTCGCGACCAAAATGTCGTCGAGGTACACAAACACGAAAGGGAGATCGCGTAACACGGCATCCATCATCCGCTGAAATGTTTGCGCCGCCCCTTTGAGGCCAAACGGCATGCGTAAAAGACAGGATCCTCCTCGCCCTCACTTCGGCCGAGGGGGTGAAAAACTTGATGAGGGTGGATTTCAGCTTGCCGTACCTGTCGGTCGCGGGTGGCTGCTCCACCAAGCTCTGCACGCACCGAGCTGTGCTGTTGTCCAGTTTAGCAATGACATGGTGGAACTTAGTGTCATCCACCGTTACTCCTGCGAGCGCGAACTGCGACTCTGCTTGCAGAAACCACGACCGTGGGTTATCCTGCCAGAAATCAGGCAGCTTAACGGCCACTGCGCTCGCCAGCTCTGAGCGCTGTGAGTCCGGGACCCCGAGACCTTCTTCGTTCATTCTCAACGTCGTCAGTCACCAATGTGGGGAGACTTGAATAACGAAACCGAATTGCATTTAATTCCAGTTTATTTCAAGTAATCATCCCACTGTCTGCTCTCATTCCTGAGCAGTGAACAAAGAGAGTGAACACACCAAAGTTCTCCCTTTTAAACATTCTCACATCAAACTATTTCCCTCGCAGGGGAAATCACACATCTCTACCAAAATTCTTTTATTCACATTCATCAATCTTTTATTTACATAACTCCCCCTTCTCTCCTCTCGAGCCTCAGCGGTCAGGAAGTCTTCTGTCCCCTGTCCTCCGCAGGGGGTCCAGGCTCTGCGGCTCCGCACCGCAGGGGACTGCAGCTCTGTGGCTCTCCTTCATCGTGAGGTTAAATCACATATGCAGTGTCCAACATATACATGTCTAACAACACAGCCATACCCTATTTCATTGTTTATGGGAATGTAGAAAAATTAGAATGTTTTGGGAAGAGGTGAGGGTAACAATTGAAAAAATAATTTCGAAACAAATCATATTGAATCCTAAACTGTTTTTGTTGGGTCTTTATCCAGAAAAGCATAACTTTAACAAGAGTGAGAGAACATTCATAGACCTCAGTTTGCTTAACGCCAAAAAATGTATTGCACTATTGTGGAAAAAGACTCATAGACCAGATGTGACTCAGTGGTTAAGACAGATGTTAACAAACCTTCCATTAGAAAGAATAACATACATACTGAAATCAAAAGAAATTGTGTTTGAGAATATATGGAGACCTTTCATTGATTATGTAAAGAATTTAAACATAACTTTTGAAGAAGAAGGTGAATGATGTGTGTGGACCTTGTAAATTCCAAACTGGTGAATGTATAGTATGTATACTTACGTAATGGATTGCCTAGACTAAATAGAGGAGCACTGTTGAAGACCTGCCTTTGTTAGTGGTTGTTGGTGTTTTTAGTACTTTTTTTTTTATTATTTTAGTGTTAGTGTTTGATTGTTTGTGTTATGTTTGTAAAAAGGTTCAATAAAAATATTGTGGGAAAAAAAAAGACACCTGTCCACAACCTCAAACAGTCAGACTCCAAACTCCACTATGGCCAAGACCAAAGAGCTGTCAAAGGACACCAGAAACAAAATTGTAGACCTGCACCAGGCTGGGAAGACTGAATCTGCAATAGGTAAGCAGCTTGGTGTGAAGAAATCAACTGTGGGAGCAATTATTAGAAAATGGAAGACATACAAGACCACTGATAATCTCCCTCGATCTGGGGCTCCACACAAGATCTCACCCCGTGAGGTCAAAATGATCACGAGAACGGTGAGCAAAAATCCCAGAACCACACGGGGGGACCTAGTGAATGACCTGCAGAGAGCTGGGACCAAAGTAACAAAGGCTACCATCAGTAACACACTACGCCGCCAGGGACTCAAATCCTGCAGTGCCAGACGTGTCCCCCTGCTTAAGCCAGTACATGTCCAGGTCCATCTGAAGTTTGCTAGAGAGCATTTGGATGATCCAGAAGAGGATTGGGAGAATGTCATATGGTCAGATGAAACCAAAATAGAACTTTTTGGTAAAAACTCAACTTGTCGTGTTTGGAGGAGAAAGAACACCATACCGACTGTGAAGCATGGGGGTGAAAACATTATACTTTGGGGCTGTTTCTCTGCAAAGGGACCAGGACGACTGATCCATGTAAAGGAAAGAATGAATGGGGCCATGTATCGTGAGATTTTGAGTGAAAACCTCCTTCCATCAGCAAGGGCATTGAAGATGAAACATGGCTGGGTCTTTCAGCATGACAATGATCCCAAACACACCGCCTGGGCAACGAAGGAGTGGCTTCGTAAGAAGCATTTCAAGGTCCTGGAGTGGCCTAGCCAGTCTCCAGATCTCAACCCCATAGAAAATCTTTGGAGGGAGTTGAAAGTCTGTGTTGCCCAGCGACAGCCCCAAAACATCACTGCTTTAGAGGAGATCTGCATGGAGGAATGGGCCAAAATACCAGCAACAGTGTGTGAAAACCTTGTGAAGACTTACAGAAAACATTTGACCTCTGTCATTGCCAACAAAGGGTATATAACAAAGTATTGAGATGAACTTTTGTTATTGGCCAAATACTTATTTTACTGAGGAATTTACCAATTAATTTATTAAAAATCCTTCAATGCGATTTTCTGGATTTTTTTTTCTCATTTTGTCTCTCATAGTTGAGGTATACCTATGATGAAAATTGGAGACCTCTCTCATCTTTTAAGTGAGAGAACTTGCACAATTGGTGGCTAACTAAATACTTTTTTGCCCCACTGTATGTTGGGATGGATGGGTGTTAATGTTGATATGTACAAAATATAGTTAATTGTTTACTTGGGGTCTTAAATGAGGTAGTTTGTATATATTTCACATGGGTTGTATTTATGGAAAAGGGGAGTTGGAATTAATAAGTGTTCACTTCTTCCTTCTCCTTTTCGGGACCGGGACCTTCGTAGGTGCTACGGTTCCCCTGTTCCAAGCTTCAGAGGGCGAGGGGGCTCCTATCCCTCGGTTTGGCCACTGAAGTTCCCCGGTGGGTAGGCTGCCTCTCCGCCTTCCCCTCCGGTCCTGGTGGCTCCACCATGCTGGTCGGCCACCTGAAAGACTTGGCCTTCGGGTCGGGTGGCCCATCGACCCGGGCAGGCCGCCGGACGCTGTTCAACAGGCCGCCTGCTGGGCTTGGGACTCGGGCAGGCCACCCGATCAGCCATCCCTCACCATGCCGGGGCCCTGGGACGCTGGTCGGCCCCATGAACTTTGGACTCCTGGGGGGGTAGTGTCCTAGGTGGGGGGGGGGGTTGTTAGGAGGTGCACATTATTATATTGGCATATTATGTGTTGTGTTTTTCACGTGTTGCTTCCCGCCTAACCTGTTTTCCCCCCACCTCCCACCCTGGGTAGGTGTTTTGTCTCTTGGGGGGGGGGGTCCTTGGTTGTGTTTTTTGTTTTTTGCTGGTGGTACTGGGGTGTCTGGAATCCACCCCTTGAGGGGAGGGCTCTGTCATGAACCTGGGTTTGGTGGTCCCAAACCCAGTTCTGACCCATGGCTATTTTGTCCCATCTCTCTATTTATTTTCCATCAGGCGCCTCAAGGAGTCCTTTGGGTCCTCTGCTCCCTGAGAGCTCGGACACGCCCCCTCCTCCTGTCAGTATCACCAGCTGTTCCATATTATGGGTGTTTCACACACTTACACGCACACACTTCATTCACTCCCATTCCGTAAGTCTATGTTTGCCTTATTCCCCGTGCCGACAATTTCCCTGCGGCACTAAGCATTCCCTCCCCCGGGCTGTAGAGCATCCAGGAGACGTCCCTGTTTGTCTGGTGGCCCCAATTGTAATCATTGCATCTGTTCTACTCACTGTTCACTGCGTGAATGTTTTCTGGACTTGTTATTTTGGGGTTTTGTTAATAAAGTGCACAAATCTACTCCTGTGATTGGGTTTTTCATTCTGCCCTCAGTGCGCCACGTAATGGCGCACGAGGGTTCATAACATCTAAATGTGTTGGTCATAATACAGAATCACTGTTGCTTGTGTTTGTTCACAAATTGCCCCTTCGGGGCAGAGAGACAAGCAAAGGCGCTGAACTGCAGTTTGTGGTATTTATTAAAAGAAACACAAAATCCATAAAGTGCACAAACATAAACTTGAAACTTAAACTTAAACTTGTGACGACAACGACAACTGTGACGACAACTGTGACGACAACTTGTGACGACAACAGGAAGACAGCTGGATGGCATTAGAACAGTACGGGTTCTAACGGAGTAGGAAGTAGCGATGATGATGATAACAATGAGATTCTGACAAGGGGTGAATGAAGAAGCCCCTCTTAAATAAGGCAGGAATACAATCATAACAAATGATACCAGGTGTGAATCACATGAGCAGGCAGGAGGTAACAGTAATTACAAACTGGGGTCAGCTGAGAGTAATGAGAAGGGAGAAGACGGGACTGACAGCTTGACAGGGGCACTGCCCACTATACAGCAAAACCCGGAAGTGCCACTGACAGCTGCAGCTCCGGAGAGAGAGAGAGAATGCAAAAGTACAAATATAAAGCGAGAACTAAAATGACAACAAATAAAGACTAAAGGATAAATACCAATACCAAATAAATAAGTAACCAGACTACGATAAACATAAACAGGAGAATGAGTAGGATGAAGAAACAATACAAGATATATGAACACCAACCAAGGACAAAATGACAGGAACCCCAGAACTCAAAATACAACAAATATACAAATAGGGAAAAAGACCATGAGACTGAGCACGGCAGACTCCCCCATGCTCAGTTCATGACATAATAAGTATATTAAATAGCAATTACAATTTTTTTTTCTGGAAATCACAACTAGATTATTTTTCCAAATAGTTACACCTTAATCTCAACTGTTTCGCCTTCATTCAAGTATACGTATTTTCAACTTTATTTTCAACTCAGCTTTATTTATATAGCACCATTTCACAACAAGAGTCATCTCATAAGATAAGATCATGTCATGAATGCTCCTCCGCGCAGAGAGAAAGACCCACGCGCTGAACTTTGAGTTTGTGAGATTTATTGAAAAAACAACGAAACACAAAGTCCCAAATAGTGCTCTAACACAAAATTCAAACAACGAGCAAACTTACGAATAAAGAGCACCAGAGTAAGGGCTGGGCTCTGGTGGAGACGAAGACAGGAGAAACTCAAGACAGTGGCAACAGGAAATGAAAATAACTGCCCTCAAATAGGGTCAAAAACAAATCACATAAGTAACGACAGGTGTGGGCCCCATGAGCGGGCAGAAGGAAACAATGATTCATAATTGGACCAGCTGGGAGCAATGAGAGCAGAGCGACCGAAGCTGACAGCTGTCAACCCAGAGGAAGACCACAACAGTAAAGATATACAGAATAAAATATCAACAAATGCAGACAGAGAAATAAATACAACTTAATACAAAATAAGGGAATAATAAAACTATGACATGAACAGGAAAATAACAACCATTACGAGAATTACAGAAACCAAAAAGCACAAAATACAACAACTATAGAAATATAGAAAAAAGCCATGAGACTGAGCATGGTGGAAACCTCCAGTGCTCAGCTCATGACAGAGAAACCTTTAATAGTCCCACCATAGGGAAATTCCAGGATGACAGCAGCACAGGGATAGCAGCACTCAGAGCAATAATTAATAAGATAATAAGAACAAATAAATATACATACAAATAGCACACTACATGATTTCTTGGGGGACAAAAACTGATCAAAGTGACCCTTTCCATGACCCCCGGAGTGAGAGAGACCCACTAAAGAATTCCTGACAGCTACAGACAGCTGAGCTCTGATACCACTGATTACACTGGTGATGAAGCTGTTGTAGGACGCAGCTTCACATTAGTGGTGATGATTGTAAACAAACTAGATCATGATGGAAAGACTGTGCTGCTGATGGCGCTAGTTAAAATTGCACTCTCAACTGTAGCTCAAGGTGGATGTTTCTTTTTCTTTTTGCATGTGTGTGTGGGGGGGGGAGACACTCGCACAGTTTCTTAGGCAGATCATCATTCAGCTGGGGGCATATCTAATATGTGTATGCCTGTGTATGCACATATCCTCAGCAGAGGTGCTGTGTGCCTGCAGGCAAGGTGGGCAAATGCTTAGGGACCACAGGCCAGAAGGGGGCCCCCGCGAGGGCTGAACAACTTTGAATCACTACAGCAGTGACAATGTGAAGAGTTTGCAATGACAGGGGCCCCACCCTCACCTCGCACTCTCGCAACAAATAAGTGAGAGCGGCTGTATCAAAATAAAGCAAAGTATCTGTCTGGCAGTGACAATAGAAAGAAGAAAAAAGACAAAGATGAGAAAAGAAAGGAAGGCAGTGGTAAATACTGTAAATAATACAGTAATGTGGTTCACCACTCTTTTACAAGGGTGATGAACAATGGTTGGAGGGGCCCCCTGTAAATGTTTGCCTAGGGCCCCAAGAGACTCTGGAATCACCCCTGCTCCTCCAAGTGTGGATATTGGTGGCATCATTGGTTTTAAAGGGCCCATGGCATGCCTTTCCATGTTTTCAGACTTATCTACAATGTTACAACAATGAATTATCATCTTAAAAGCACCCCAAGACTCCAAATGAGGCATGTGCATTCTGTAGTAATTTTAATAAAGACAAAGTAATTTTGCCCATGCTGTGTACTCACTCTTGTGAGATGTTTTTCTCAGATTTATTAGAATGCAATCGGGCAATGGAGTAGGTGTGTGCGCTGCTGGCTCCTGCTATACTTTTTTCAGTTTTACTTTTTAAACCCTACTTTGCTGTAAGCTATCAACGTTTTGGACATTTAACACGCGCGGAATCTGTTTTGAGTTGAGAAATATGTCCAAAACAAGAAAGCAGACTGAAAAGGAGGCAGTAGAGAACAATGCTAACACCAGCTTAGCCAAGGATGCTAATATAAGCTTTAACCCTGCACTTGTCGCCTTGCTTGAGCAACACAGAACGTCCATAGCTGCTGATTTCAAAGCTTCATCTGATGTGATTAATGGCAAGGTGGACAAGATTCAAGCAGATGTGGCTAACCAGGAGCAACACAGTGGCGACCTTGAAAGCAACGCGGAGGACGTGAGCCAGCGCCTAGCGGCGCTTGAAGCTACATGTGAGTCAATACAAGAGGAGAACAAACTTTTGAAAAACAAACTTTCTGACCTGGAGGGAAGACGCAGGAGGCAGATCATTCGTTTGGTGGGTCTACCGGAATCCTTCGATGTGGGTCCACGGCCATCTGACTTTTTTTTTCAGCTGTTAGTGGACGTTTTTGGCACACAAATTTTGTCATCTCCCCCAGAGCTGGGTAGAGCCCACCGCAGCCTCATGCCCAAGCCGGGTCCGAACAGGAAGCCGCGCGCTGTCATTATCCGTTTCTACCGGTTTCGGACCAAAGACTTGGTGGTGAGAGAAGCGCGGAGACGCCGTGGGACTTTGGAATATCGTGGACACAAACTTCAGTTCTACGAGGATTATAACGCCGATGTTCAGAAGCAACGAGCCGAATAGAAGGAGGTTATGTCCGAGTTGTACAAGAGAGGTTTTCGTCCTTCTCTTCTCTTCCCTGCCAGGCTCCGGATAACTCTTCCAGATGGCAAAAACCAGTGGCTGGCGTCCGTCTCGGAGGCCACCCGCTTCATGCAAACCATGGAGAGAAACCAGCGATCTCTGCCCTGAACTGGACATTCCCGGGTTGACCAACTATCACACTGGACTACTTGAGTTATTATTTCATTAAAGCTGCACTGACTGGTCATTTATGCGTTTTTAGATGTTCAAAACAAGGTAAAATTTGCTTCCTATACGTTGTTTACTTATCGATATTTTTTAGTTTAGGGTAAAATGTTCATGCTATGCAGGATTGAAGCCAGTTGTATGGGAGTACTTTGTTAGGATGAGAATAGAGCAGGAGATGGAGCGGTTGCTGTTTTATGCAACCAGCTGGAGTGTTGTTATAGGTTTGGTTGCTGATTGTTTTTTCATGGTGTTTTATTTTTTTAATGTTATTGATTTATTAACACCCCCCCTTTTTTTTCTTTTTTTTTTTCTTCCCACCCCACCCGTACCTTACCCCATCCGTTCTTGGGCTACACAACACAATATATAAATTTTACTTCTTGAATGAATAATAATCTTACTTTGGTAAGCTGGAATGTGAAGGGGTTGAACCATCCAATTAAACGAAAGAGAGTCATGTCACGTCTAAAGCAACTTAAGCCTGGGGTACTGTTTTTGCAGGAAACCCATTTGCAGGATTCCGACCACTTGCGCTTGTCAAAATGTTGGTCAGGACAATTTTTTCATTCAAATTTTAAAGCTAAGGCCAGGGGCGCCGCTATTCTTATTGATCAAAATATCCCATTTGCTCCCTCTAATGTTGTATTAGATAAAAATGGACGATTTGTAATAGTATCAGGTAAACTTGGCAATAAACATGTCACCTTGGCTAATCTGTATGCGCCAAACTTTGACGATGTACACTTTTTTCGCAACCTTTTTTCACAGCTCCTAGACTTAAATACTTATTCTCTAATTCTTGGGGGTGACTTTAATTTGTACATGGATCCCATCTTAGACCGCTCATCCTCAAAACCTGCTAGTCTTAAATCTGCAACCTATGTCAAGTCTTTTCTTGAGGAATATAGCCTTACAGACCCTTGGCGTTTTTTACATCCTAACGGCAGGGACTATTCTTTCTTCTCTCATGTTCACCACACTTAAACCAGAATAGATTATTTTTTTGTTGACAATTTATTAATTAATAACCTTAGCTCTTGCAGTTACGATAATATCTCGGTTTCTGATCATGCCCCTCTTGTACTTAAAATGTTCCTCCATGGATGTGACTCCATGAGAAAGCACTGGAGACTGGATCCATTATTACTTACAGATGAAAAACTGGTCGCGAATATTTCTTCTAAAATTAAATTTTTTTTGAAAGAAAATAAAACTCCTGGTATGTCGAACAAAACGATATGGGAGGCCATGAAGGCATTTCTTAGGGGAGAAATTATTTCATTGGCAGCATTTAAAAGACGATCTGCAACACAGGAACAGAAGGCTATTTTAGACCAAATCTTGGAAATTGACAGGCAATATGCTCAATCTCCATCACCCGCTCTGTACAAGGAACGTTTGACATTACAAACTAAACTTAATTTACTCTCCACTCGACAAATTGAAGGTTGTTTAATAAGGAACAAGAGTGAATTTTATGAACATGGCGAAAAGACCGGTAAACTTCTAGTTAATCAACTGTGCGGTATTAGAGCTAAGCAAATTATTACTGGAGTTAGGACAGATAAAGGAGATGTGGCATCTGATCAACAAGTGATTAACGATATATTCAGGTCATTTTATCCCAAATTATATACTTCAGAATGCACAACAAATTTAAAGGATCTGCAAGACTTCTTTGATTCTATTGATATCTCTTCGATTTCCCCAGAATCTCGGCAAATTCTAGAAGCTCCCATCACAAAAGAAGAAATTCAGCTGGCAATATCATCCATGCAATCAGGAAAATCTCCAGGACCTGATGGGTTTTCCGCTGATTTTTTCAAAAAATGCTCCGACGACCTTGCCTCTTTCCTCTGCCAAGTTTTTACAGAGTCGCTTGACTCTGGTACACTTCCTCCTTCATGTTACCAGGCCTGTATCATTGTGTTGCTTAAAAAAGACAAGGACCCTGTTGATTGTGCTTCTTACAGGCCTATTTCCTTGTTAACCCCTTGCACTCTGGTCAATTTCCCTAAAAACACCAAAAAATAATGTGCCCAAATTAAATCCAAAGCTGTTCTTCAACCCTTTGCAGCATCTTCATGGGGTTGGTCTCATTTAAAAGAAAACACTTTGAATTTTTTGGCCAAACAGTCATAATCTTTCTAAGTGCTCCGGCCACTGAGTTACAGTCATCTAAACATAGTGAACTTGAAGAAAATAAATTTGGCCTGGGTGTTTTTTTGGATACAAATGCTTGCAAATAACACACAGCTTCAGATCCGGGCTGGAAAATGCAACAGAAATGCACTCAGAACTCAGAACTCAGAAAGGATTTATTGCCAAGTACATTAACAGATATGAAAACTGATAACATACGAGGGATTTGACTTGACACAGAAAACGACCTGCATTTCCAGTGTGAAATGTAGAACCAAGTGTTATCCAGCTGAAGTCCAAATTTTGTAACAATACCACAAAAAATGAATATATTACACAGCTTTTTCTCAGGTAGTTCCCAGGCGTTTTGGAACTGTGCCAAATTGTGCCAAATGGCACAGTTTGGAAAAACGTCTGTAACTTTTGAATAATTCAATGTAGAGGCTTCATTTTGGGCTCTAATGAAAGGTGACACTCAGGGCTGTGTCTGTGTGTGTGTGTGGGGGGGGGGGGGGTTGTCCCCCCCCCCGCTACAGAGGACGAACATTGCCCATCGCTACATGACGGATTAGCCTCATATGGCGATGTGGCGACAGCGGCGCAATCACCGTGGCTCCCCCCCACCTCGCTACAGAAGAATAGCAGGAGGGTCGGCGTTCATGGTCTGGACGCGGCGAAAGACCCGTGTACTGCGGCGCACGAACTTCAGACTTCGTGCGCTGCACAGTTGTAATTTACCGATCGATCAAAAGTCATTTTTGATTACAATTTTCAGGGATAAAGAATAATTTATCTTATAACACCTTACCTCTTCACAGCAGTGTCCTGGCGAACTTCTCCTCCTCATTGTCAGACGAACGCGACGCTGGTCCGCTCATGGTTCTGGTCTCGCGACCCGATCAAAACATAATTCCATTATTGCGGTTTTGTGCTTCCATGATTGTGGTTTTTGGCGAACGATTTTTCAAAACAAATAACAGTAGTAATTAAAAAAAGACTGGCGAAGGTGTGTGTGTCACTCAGCCTTCGTCGTCGGCCTCCGTCGGTCTATGACCATCGAAGTAAATCATAACGTCTACTCTGCTGGAACAAAAACAAAATAAGCACCGCCTGTGGCCGAACATGCCGATGCGCGAATGGCAGTCGCTGTCACACAGGTTGCATTTGTGGGTGGTCTCCGTGCTGCTGGGTCTGTGACAGTTCTTCCTGCGGGTCCTTTCTTGATCTGCTGCAGCAGTCTGTCTTCACCCAGCCTTAAAAAAAACAGTTCGCGAACTTCTCTGCTTCAATTGGCTCACTGCATTCACAGCGTTGGTAGGCGGGTTCTTCTTGCTAGGTTTTCAGTCATTGGTTCTTCAAGGTTTCAGAAACCCAATTCAAGGCTCTTATTAGTCGAATGAGAGGTCAATCAGATGATCTAATCTGTTCGCGGCTGTGTCTGCAGCTTTTATTTTCAGTGCGCGCTTGGACGCATCTCCATCAGCTGCTCTGGGACGCAGAGACTTGCCCGCCCGCGGTACAACGGAGTGCAAGAGGTTAAATACCGATGTTAAAATTCTGTCAAAGTTGTTAGCTTCAAGGTTGGAAAAGATTCTTCCTTTTATAATTTCACAGGACCAAACCGGTTTCATTAAAAATCACCATTCTTTCTTTAACTTGCGGCGGCTGTTTAATATCACTTACACTCCTCACCATAACATACCCGAATGTCTTATTAGTTTGGATGCTGAAAAGGCATTCGATAGGGTTGAGTGGGAGTATTTGTTTTTTACTTTGGAGAGGTTCGGCTTTGGTCCTTCCTTCTGTTCCTGGATTAAACTTCTCTATGCTAGTCCTTTGGCTTCAGTGTTAACTAATTGTCGCTATTCTGACTATTTTAGGCTTTACCGTGGTACGAGGCAAGGCTGTCCTTTGAGCCCGTTGCTCTTTGCCTTGGCAATTGAGCCGCTAGCTATTGCAGTCCCTGGGAGCCGGGACTTTCTAGGCGTTTGTAGGGGCGGCATTGAGCATAGGGTTTCACTCTATGCCGACGATCTTCTATTATTTCTCTCCAATCCACTTACTTCCTTACCTGCTATACTCAATATTTTGGATAGCTTTAGTAGGTTTTCTGGATATAAAATTAATTTCAATAAGAGTGAATTGTTTCTGATTAATGAAAAGATTCGAGTTTAGGATCTCAAAAATTTTCCTTTCAAGGTTGTTACTGATCACTTTAATTATCTTGGGATATGTGTCACTAAACAATTTAATCACTTGTTTAAAAATAATTTTCTCCCCTTATTTGACCAGTGCAAGCAAATACTTTCCAAATGGTCCCCATTATCCTTGTCCTTAATTGGCAGAAGCAATTCTGTAAAAATGATGCTACTTCCAAAGTTTTTATATTTGTTTCAGTGTCTCCCCATTTTTATTCCTAAATCCTTTCTTAAGTCTTTGGACTCTCTGATTACCTCATTTATTTGGAATGGTAAACATCCGAGACTGAGGAAAGCTTTTCTTCAAAGACCCAAATCAGTGGGTGGCAGGGCTCTGCCTAACTTTCAATATTACTACTGGGCAGCAAATATCAGGTGCATGTTATATTAGAAACACTTCTACCTGGAACCCAATTCACCCATTTGGATCCTTATGGAGTCACATGTGGACAATCAAACCTCCCTACCGGCAATTTTAGGTTCACCACTTCCCCTTGCCTTGTCTACACCGGGTAATAACAAAGTAGTTTGTCAGTCTCTTAGAATTTGGTCTCAATTCAGGAAAAATTTCGGTCTTCAGTTTTTCTCCATTAGAAGTCCAATTGCTGCAAATCACTTATTTACCCCCTCAACTACTGATAGTGCATTTCATATATGGCACAGAAAAGGTTTAAAATCATTTGCGAATTTATATTTTGATGGACAATTTGCAAGTTTTTCTTAACTTTCCACCAAATTTGACATCACTTCTACACATTTTTTCCGCTTTCTCCAGGTCAGACATGATGTGCAAACCATGACAAAACAATTCCCTCAAAAACCTTCTGATAATCCTCTAGATGACTTTTTATCAGTTAAACCAACTTCTAAGGGGGTAATATCAGTTTTATATAATTTAATTTCAAATTTACAATCTTCTTCTCTGGCCGCTATTAAATTGAATTGGGAACAAGATCTTAATTTTGCTTTTACTGATGAACTGTGGGACTCTATTCTTGGCCAGGTTCACACTGCATCAATGTGTGCTCGTCACGCTCTTATTCAATTTAAGATCGTACACCGGGTGCACCTGTCCAAGGTTAAGTTAGCACGTATTTACTCGGATATAGACCCAACTTGTGAAAAGTGTGGTAGCGCTCCTGGCACTTTGCTTCACATGTACTGGTCCTGCCCTTCATTGATGAATTTTTGGCATTCTGTTTTTATCACTATGTCTGAAGTCCTGCAATATCAAATCAAACCTGATCCATTATGCGCCATTTTTGGTGTGGCTCCAGAACTTGTCTTGCCAAATTCCAAAAGTATTCAAATTTTCATTATTATTGGCCAGACGTGCTGTATTACTGAAGTGGAAAGACTCTTCGCCCCCTTCACATTTACAGTGGATAAAAGATATAATGTCCTGTTTGGATGTAGAAAAAATCAGATATACAGTTCGTGGCTCTGAAAGCAAATTCTATAAATTGTGGTGCCCGTTTCTCGATTTCTTTGAGAGACCCACGACTATAGCTTCTGAGTAGCTCATATCTCCCTCACCCCACCCCCACCTCACACACACAATTTTTTTTTGTTTGTTTGTTTTTTAAGCATGTACATTTGTTAGTTTTAAATTCTACTTTTGCGCTGTTTGGTAAAAACAAAAATGAAAATTTTCAATACTTTGTATTGTACGTTGTATTGACACTTCACTTAATAACAATAAAAAGACCTTTGAAGAAGAATGCAATCTCAAATATAAAGAAGAAAGTCACAAATTTATGCAAAAATCTTTTTTTTAGTGGCATCACTTTTAATTGTGATTAATCACATTTAGATGACAGGGCAGCTTGCTTCTTCTGAATCACATCTCACTAAGTGTGTTAGTGTGTTTAATCATACTTATCTGCATAGTGCAATTAACTGTGTTATTGCGATTGACTCGAGCCAGCTCTCTCACATATGCGCTGCCTATGGCATTAATCGTGATTATCACGATTAAACGATTACCTCAATAAATTCCCCTTTTTTCAGGGTTTCCACTAGTAACATTTCTGCATGATGGGCTGTCACCCCTGAGTTTTTTGCCACTCTAAGAGGAAAATTTAATTTAAGAAAAATGAACGAATGAACCTTTGCAAGCGCACACACGAGCAACACACATGACAGTCATCTGCGTGTCAGAGTTCGGAAACGCACCGCCCGCATAACCGTTCCAGGCGGAAGGCAGAGTGTCTCTCTAGCATTACTGTCCAAGAGAAGCATGAGCATTAAAAGTGGGAAAAAGGCAAAAGAGGTATGTAAGCACTGGAGGCATTTATTATGGTTTTAACCTGCTGGTAACAGGAACAATAATGAAGAGTTGCTTAGCAAACAGGCGTGGTTAGGCTTCACATGCAGGGAAAAGCAAGAGTGACTGATGAATCGTAGAGGATTGACTTCACCAGTCACTACAATATTAACTAATTTATGCTCATTATTATGCACCTGGCAAGTTAAAATGACCAAAATTCACCAAGTCAATGACTTTAATCTGTCAGCAGCCTTCAGACAATCTAAACGTGCCAACATTTGGATTTCAAAATAAGGGAGGTTTTTCCTGCTGTCTGGTTGGTGAGGAGATTTCTCAAAAACTAATTATATAGAAATATTATAACAGAAAGAACAGAATCTTTGATCATTTGAGTTAATTTATTTCATTAAATATAACTGTATTAATATTTTTTCTTTGAAATGAGAGTTAAACTAGAAAAGCACTCGGAGAGCGCAGACCTCCGCCAAGTGCCACAGTTCCCCCCCATACAGTGTTTGTGTGTACATTTTCAGATTCCTTGACCATGAAAACATATGACTAGCAATTGGATTCACAATGATAGGATTAGTGGTTCAGTAGTCAAAGCATGACCTCCTTGGTGGAGGTAATGAACTGAAGTGTTGCTGTTGTGTCCATCTCCTGCACTGAAAGCAGCACTCAGGGCTTCACTGACGGATGCAAATTGGGTAGACAGGTTGCTGTGGGTTTTATATTGGGGTTGCGCTCCGCGGCAAAAGAGGATTTGGAAGCTTCCCCAGCAGAGAGTTTGTTTTTGTGCAGCCTCTATGGCTGCCCGGGGAATTTCTGCCAAATAATTCGGCGCCAGACAGCTGCCCGTCTCAGCTTTCGCAGCGTAGCGCAAACACAGGTACGCTGCTGGGCCCTGCCCACCACTGTTTTCCATGTGCTTTTGTGCCTAAAACTTTGAAGAACGCGGAGTTTGTGTTCGTCAGACACGACGACCAGCGCCCTCCATTGTGCCTGCGCACATGTTGAAAATGGCCGTATCTCACAATGTTAAAGAATCCTTTAAAAAAATCCCTGTATCCAGACGGTGATCCGGATCATCCCCAAAATTTAATCAGTTCTTCCTTGTACCATTTCCAACAACGCCTGAAAGTTTCATCGAAATCCGTCCAAAACTTTTTGAGTTATCTTGCTAACCAACAGACAGACAGACAAACAGACAGACAGACAGACAAACGCTGGCAAAACATAACTCCTCCTGGCCTGCGGCCTGGCGGAGGTAACTATTGTTCTGTTCTGGCTCTGCTAAATTATGGTCCAAAGTGTAAATTGTATAAGGAAAAAAAGTCAAAATTTTACCACAATCCGTTTCAAATTTATTAAAAAAAAACATTAATTTTATTAAAAAAAATAGACAAAAATAGCTATAAAATAATCCACAAGTTTATAATAAAATCTTAAATGTACAAGAAAAGTCATAATTTTGCAAGACGAAATAGGAAAATGGTTTCAAATTTAGATAAATTTACAGAGAAAAGTACAAAACTATAAAAAAAATGTCATAAATTTTGGAGAAAAACCTCAAACCTTCAAGAATGAAGTCATTACTCAAATTTGTAAGTGGTTTATCTTTATACCCTCAACTCAACTAGAAATTTTTGGTTGTCTACATTTAATTATTAATTTCACAGCGCTACTTTTATATGAGTAGAATTTCTGGCTACTATACCCACCTCTGATCATATAATTTAAGTATGCATGAGTAAATTAGTATTATGAATGTTTTTTTCCCCTTCCGTTTTCTACTCTATCAATGGAAAAAAGAAACACTAGAATAAAAATATAAAAAAAAATACACATATTTTTGTCATTTATGTAAACCATGACAAAAAAATCCTACAGGACAAAACATGCCACCTGATATTTTTGAACCTGCTTGTATACCATCCTAGACAGAGAGAGAAGCTGAATTAGACAGTGTTCAGAGAGAGAAAGATGAGACAGACGAGATGAGCCAAGGAGAGGAAAGTGTTCAGGCAGAGGGTCCAGGAGCCTCATGTACAAAGACTTGCATGAATTTCCTACTGAAAGATGACGTATGTTTAAATCAAGAAAAACAAAAAAAACAAAAAAATCCAAATGTATGAAACAGTGCATACGCAGTAATCCTAGCACATTTCCTCTGTACATCCCAATCTACTTGAAATTGAGCGCACATGAGGAACCGGGCTCCTCCACTGACACGCTTCCATTTGAATATGCAATTAGATGCAAATATATATGCAAATGGGTATATAGAAACGCTGCACATTTGATTCTTCTGTATCCACAATCAAAAATAATGGATCTAATGGAATTTCATGGACTATGAGTTGGAGGCACTCCTGAATGAGGTAGATGCACGTAAAAGATGGTCTTATTTATTTATTGCTCAGTATGTTTTTATTATTGCTATGTACATGTTGTATTTAACTTTTTTAGGTATTATTGTTTTAGGCATTATTTATTGTTGTAATTATGAGGATGTTAAATTCATGAGTGAACTGTGAGTGTGATAGTTTGTTTTTAGGGAGCAGCATCTCAGTTTCGTTGTATCATTTTTTAGCAATGGAATGACAATAAAGGCACTTTGACTTTGACTTAAAAACATTTTGTTTAGCACACTGTCCTCCAGCATTACCACTGGATACAGGTAATTCAATAGCCTGCTCACAGCCTATAAGATGAGTTTACTGTTTATTCAGACAGGGATGAGAAGAAGATGTTGATTTAACCTTGACATGTTTTGACTGACGTCTGCAGTCATCAGAAAGAAAGCAGATCATATCAGACTTGATAAGTACATACTTTATGTCCAAAATGCAAATCTCATCCTTTATAGTTACATACAACTTACATGGATTACACACACTACGCCAAGTGCACTGGGAAAAGGAGGAAACTGTTGCATTTCAAACTTTACACGTGTGTTTACTGACATAACTACTGTACACACAGAGGCAATTGGGGGCTTGGTAGAATGCTGTGAAGCTGTAGTTTAATCAGCAATAAAAGAAAGTCACTCACTTGACCCACTGACTTGTAATGAAGCCTTGAAGGCAGGGTGATATTTGGGAGCGCACAGGCGTGTTGCACATGAGGTGGGTTATTATTAGAACAATTACATGA
The DNA here is from genome assembly GCA_020510985.1 of Pholidichthys leucotaenia. NCBI lineage: Eukaryota > Metazoa > Chordata > Actinopteri > Cichliformes > Pholidichthyidae > Pholidichthys > Pholidichthys leucotaenia. The sequence continues at coordinate 2,245,899 of CM035845.1, forward strand.
ATTTACTGACCAAGAAGCCACCCACTGGCACAGTGCCAGCTTATAGTTTGTTCCCAACAAGGCTGTTCATCAGAATCATTAGGCAAACCGGCTCTTGCTACAAATTGAGCTTTGATGTTGGCCTGTTCAACTGCATTGTATGGTAATATGATGTACCTGGGTGACAGTCGGATAATGCCATTCTACACAGCTGGCATAGCTCAGCTCAGGCTCAACTGGGAAATTCCCAATTGGTCTGCCAGCTCCCTCTGGAATGCTCCTGTTTCCAGAAACCCCAGAGTTGTCAGCACCTGGGATGGGATGGGCAGCGCACGGCTTCTTGCCCTGTCGCACTCCAAGAGTGGCCGTAGCTCTGAGCACAGTTCCACAAGGACTGCCCGTGGAAACCTAAACCGGCTGACAAGCCAGTCATCATCCTGAGCCACAAAATCTTCTGTCTCTAAATACCTTTTCTCTTTTCACTGCGCGATTTGCAGTATCCTCTAACGCTAACGCCATTGTTGTTAGAGGCATTTTCTGCTCTTCTTTGCACTTGCTTTCATATCCACTCATCTTAATTGTGCACACTTGGATGTTTGTTCATCATGTGTATGTGGTGTGTACAATAATTTTCACGTCATTATCAGTCTCCCAACATTACCGCTAAGTGTCGCCAATGGACCAATAACAGTAGAAACGTATGTACGCCAGCCATGAAGTTGGTGTGGGGCTGCACATATTTCCACAGTCATTTCATTCTTGATACATCTGAAATTTTCCGTGGAAAAAGACATACACCATGTTTTTGTGCATAAGCACCCTTTATACATGAGGCCCCTGGAGAGGTGAGAGCAGAGGAAGGAGAGAAGGATGACACCAGTAAAAAGTCCAAACACAGGGTGGGACCCCAGCCCATCTTCATCATCATCTTCAGCCCCTTGCCCTCAGGGAAAAGGTACCGAAGCCTACAGGCCCGCTCCACAAGACTGTTAAACAGCTTTGCTCATCAGGCCATCAGGACCCTGAACTCTGTCCACCACCCACCCACCCCCCACCCCTGGACCATAACGCACTCGCCTGCACAATATTGGCACAGAAATACTGGTACACCAACAGTAATACATTTGCTGCTGTATGTCTCTGCACTTTACTGCAACCATTTGCACAAATGCCATACCTGCTGCTGTCTGTCACTGATCATGTGCAGTCCTCTATCTGTCACTGTCTGCACCTACACTACCACAATGAACTTTCAACTACGACTATTACTGTTGTACTTTTCTGTATATAGGATTGTTGACTTTTATCGTTTATCTTTTTGTGCACTATGGGAGGTCTGGGTCTATCTTTTGTCACCATTCACACTATGGGAGCATTACTGTACACAGACTGCTGTTGTTGTTTTTCCAGCCTCATTCCTTTGTTTTTATATTGCGCACACCACTGAAGAGAGAAACGCCATTTTAATTCCCCTGTAGCTCCTGTACGTATAGTAGTATTGACAAATAACATCTTGAATCTTGAGTACCCCATTTCTACAGTATCTCACAAAAGTGAGTACACCCCTCACATTTTGGTAAATATTTTATTATAACTTTTCATGGGACAACACTGAAGATATGACACTTTGATACAATGTATAGTAGTCAATGTACAGCTTGTATAACAGTGTAAATTTGCTGCTCCCTCAAAATAACTCAACACACAGCCATTAAAGTCTAAACCGTTCTCACACTCTCATACTGGTCATTGGAAGTTCAACATGGCACCTCATGGCAAAGAACTCTGAGGATCTGAAAAAAGAACTGTTGCTCTACATAAAATTTAAATTAAATTAAATCACCCTCTATTGTCATTCAACTGTACAACAATCATGTACAGTAGAACGAGATTGTGTTTTACCTATCTACTGTGTTTATCACACACAGCCCAAGTGTAGAATCAGAGGGCCGCTGGCATGCAAGGCGCCGCCACAAATTTCCCTCCTCCATTCCATTATTGCTGAGCACCAAGCTGGACAGCAGGAAGTTCCACTTTTATATGGTCTTCGGCATGACCCGGCCGGGATTTGAACCCCTGCCTCCCGGATGTGGGGAGGATGCTCTACCAACTGAGCCACCACTCCGGTAAAGATGGCCTAGGCTATAAGAAGAGTGCCAACACCTTGAAACTGAGCTGCAGCACGGTGGCCAAGACCATACAGCAGTTTAACAGAACAGGATCCGGTCAGAACAGGCCTCGCCATGGTGGACCAAAGAAGTTGAGTGCATGTTCCCAGTATCATATCCAGAGGTTGTCTTTTGAAAATAGACATATGAGTGCTGCCAGCATTGCTGCAGAGGTTGAAGGGGTGGGGGTCAGCCTGTCAGTGCTCAGACCATACACTGCTCACTGCATCAAATTGGTCTGCATGGCTGTCATCCCAGAAGGAAGCCCCTTTTAAAGATGATGCACAAGAAAGCCCGCTTACAGTTTGCTGAAGACAAGCAGACTAAGGACATGGATTACTGGAACCATGTCCTGTGGTCTGATGAGACCAAGATAAACTTATTTGGTTCAGATGGTGTCAAGCATGTGTGGTGGCAACCAGGTGAGGAGTACAAAGACAAGTGTGTCTTGCCTACAGTCAAGCATGGTGGTGGGAGTGTCATGGTTTGGGGCTGCATGAGTGCTGCCAGCACTGGGGAGCTTCAGTTCATTGAGGGAACCATGAAAGCCAACATGTACTGTGACATACTGAAGCAGAGCATGATCCCCTCCCTTTGGAAACTGGGCCACAGGGCAGTATTCCAACATGATAACCACCCCAAACACACCTCCAAGACGACCACTGCCTTGCAAAAGAAACTGAGGGTAAAGGTGATGGACTGGCCAAGCATGTTGTGGTGTAATCTAAGGATTACATATGTGAAGCCACTAGGGGGCGACACAGACCGGATGTTGTCAGGAGTACAGCATGACAGATATATGGCGGAGTTCGTGTGTTAATGTTGTTCCAGCCAGTTAATAAAGGAGGCTCCGTGTTCACCCAAAGCAGCAGTCTTTATTTATAAAAGAACCCAACACAACATGGTGTCAGAAGTTGGTGCGCTTTGAGGTGAGAAAAGTCAGCTTTGCAACCGGCTACCGGCTATGCCAGACGAAGTTCAAAGAGCTGCAGCTGCGCCAATTGATCCAGTAATGGCGGCGGCTACTCCAGCGGCAACCTTCACCATTAAACCACCGGAGCCCTTCGACTTTGCGAGACCCCAAGAGTGGGAAAAGTGGATAAGACGTTTTGAGCATTTTAGACTGGCAAGTAACCTGAATAACTCGTCTGAGGCGAACCAAGTTAATACGCTGGTTTATTGCATGGGAGATGAGGCTGACGACGTGCTAAGAGGGCTCGAGCTAACGAGTGTGCAGCGCCAGCAGTACGAGGCCGTTAAAACAGCTTTTGATAGACATTTCGTTCCCAGAAAGAACGTGATTTATGAACGAGCAAAATTCAACAAGCGAGTGCAACAGCCGGCAGAACCAGTAGACTCGTTCATAACAGCACTCTATGCACTGGCAGAAAACTGTGAGTACGGTGCACTTCATGATGACCTCTTGAGAGACAGGCTTGTAGTGGGTCTGAAAGATTCGTCGCTGTCAGAAAGATTGCAGCTTGACAAAGATCTTACCCTAGCTAAAGCTATAACAATGGCAAGACAATCTGAAGAAATAAAACGACAACAAACTGACCTAAGAGGTGAAACTAGCATTATCAGAACAGCCGTGGATGCGGTACACATCAGAAAAGCCAAGCCAAACAAGTTCATAATCAAGGAACAAAAACAGATTAAGTCCTCAAGGCCTCAGCAGACAAAACAAGACAGTAAAGTTTGTTCCAAGTGTGGCAAAGCACCAGCACATGCAGCAGTACGGTGCCCGGCTAAAAACACGGAATGCCATTACTGTAAAAAACGTGGACACTATATTAGAGTCTGTAGGTCCAACCCAACTGTGAATGAGGTCACTGACAATGCAGACAGACTTTTTCTGGGTGAAGTGGATCTAGGAGAGGATCCGTGGCTGGCAGACATAAATGTGAGAGGAAATAAAGTGACTTTCAAGTTAGATTCCGGAGCGGACGTCACAGCGGTTTCTGACCAAACATTTGAAATCTTCAAGAAGAAAAATGAACAGTTGGAAAAGGCACAAAAACCACTCTACGGACCGGGTGGAACTGCACTAACCGTGTTGGGGTCTATGACAGAGACTATTACATACGGTGACAAGAGCACTACTGAGAAAATCTATATTGTCAAAAATCTGCGCATGGCACTACTGAGTAGAACAGCTTCCGTGAGACTGAAACTAATTGCCAGAGTTGACACTCTGACAATTACGCTCTGACAATTACACTCTGACGCTTTTCTCACTGTCCAAGAGACAGTGAGAAAAGCGTACCCCAAGTTATGCGATGGACTTGGGCTTGTTCAAAAGCCATACACAATTAAACTGAAACCTGATGCTAAGCCCTTTTCGCTCAAGGTGCCAAGGCGTGTGCCACTGCCGCTCATGGCTAAAGTGAAAGAAGAGCTCGAGAGGATGGAAAAGTTGGGAGTCATCAGTCGCGTGGAGCAGCCAACAGATTGGTGCTGTGGCATGGTTGTAGCTCCCAAAAAGAACAAAGAAAAGGTGCGTATCTGTGTGGACATGACACCTTTAAACGAGTCAGTGTGTCGCGAAAGATACATCCTCCCGTCTGTGGACCAAACGCTAGGCATGCTCACAGGTGCTCAGTATTTTTCAAAGCTTGATGCAAATATGGGATTTTGGCAAATACCACTGTCTAAAGAGTCGGCCTTTCTCACCACATTCATTACGCCATTTGGCAGATACCACTTCAACCGTTTGCCATTTGGTATTTCCAGTGCACCTGAACATTTCCAAAACATGATGGTGACAGAGGTTACATCGGGTCTCGACGGAGTCGTCTGTCACATGGACGATATCCTGGTCTGGGGATCCACCAAGGAGCAGCACGATGCAAGACTGCACGCTGTCTTGAAGCGCGCGGAGAAAGCCGGCGTTACGTTGAATATGTCAAAATGTGAGTTTGGCAAAAGAGAGGTCAAATTTCTTGGGTTTATTGTTTCAGCAGAAGGAATGAGGCCAGATCCAGACAAAACCCAAGCTGTTCAGGACATGAAAGAGCCAAGCAACGTGAGTGAGCTCAGGAGCTTTCTCGGAATGGTGAACCAGCTGGGGAAGTTCATTCCGAACCTTTCTGAAAAGGACAAACCATTGAGAGACTTGCTTTCAACAAAGAACATGTGGTACTGGGGGCATGAACAACAAAATGCGTTTTGTAATCTCAAACAAGAACTGTCCTCTGCTCCTGTATTGCAGCTCTATGACCCAAACAAACCACAGAAAATATCTGCAGATGCCTCTTCATATGGATTGGGGGCAGTCATGCTACAGAAGGAGAGAGACGTGTGGTCACCAGTTGCTTACGCTTCCCGATCATTGACACCTACAGAGCAGCGCTACGCCCAGCTGGAAAAAGAAGCGCTAGCTCTCACGTGGGCCTGCGAAAGATTCAATGACTTTATCCTGGGTCTGCACTTTGAACTAGAAACTGATCATAAGCCACTAGTGAGTCTACTGGGAGGACAAGCTTTGGATGCGCTTCCACCACGTATACAGAGATTTCGTATGCGCCTAATGAGGTACTCATACACTATAAAGCACATCCCGGGCAAAAGTCTCACCACTGCCGACACGCTCTCACGCTTACCGCTCACAAACAGTGTTACTCACACAGACACAGATCTTATGGAGGACACTAACATTTATGTTGACTCTGTGCTAGAGGGACTCCCTACAAGCAGCAAATATCTTGCAGATCTCCAAGAGCAACTGCAGTCCGACAGCGTCTGTTCACAAGTCATGAAATACTGCACAGAAGGCTGGCCGGATCGTAACCAGCTACAGGGAGCGGTGAAGCACTACTGGTCTGAGAGAGCCGTTTTGAGTGTGCATAACGGACTACTACTGAGAGGCGCGAGGTTAGTTATCCCTGCTAACATGAGAAATGCAGTTTTGGACAAGATACATGAGGGCCACCAGGGGGTGGTTAAATGCAGAGAGCGCGCCCGTCAGGCTGTATGGTGGCCAGGTTTAAGCAACCAGATCAGTGAAGTTGTACTCAAATGTAGACAGTGCATACAGGAAAGAGTTAATGTGAGAGAGCCTTTAATGCCCACAGATTTACCCGAAAGGCCATGGCAGAAGTTGGGAGCTGATTTGTTCACGCTACAAGACAAAAACTACCTGTTATTAGTGGACTACTTCTCTAGGTATATAGAGATTGCCCAGCTCAGCCCAACTCGCTCTGCCAATGTCATTGTGCATTTAAAGTCTATGTTTGCACGTCACGGAATACCAGAGATACTGATCACGGATAACGGCCCGCAGTTCGCAAGTCAGGAAATGGAAGACTTTGCAAAGGAGTACTGTTTTGAGCACGTGACCAGTAGTCCCAGGTACCCCCAAAGTAACGGTGAGGCAGAAAGAGCTGTCAGAACAGTCAAAAACCTAATTAAGAAAGCCAGTGATCCATACCGAGCACTGTTAGCCTACAGAACCACAGCGTTGGCAAATGGCTACAGCCCAGCACAGCTTCTCATGGGGCGTAGGCTTCGTACCACCCTGCCAATGCTTCCAGAGGCCTTGCAGCCATGCGTGCCGAATCTGCAACAAATTTGTCACGTGGAAAAGGAGAGACGGATGAGGCAAACAGAATGTTTCAACAAAAGACACAGAACGAGAGATTTGGATAAACTGTTACCCGGAAACTCTGTTTGGATTACAGATGCAAAAGCACAGGGCACAGTGACATCTGTCCACAAAACCCCACGGTCCTATGTCATTAGTGGACCACAAGGGACAATCAGGAGGAATCGCACTCATCTTGTGCCTATGTCGATACCAGAGACTGAGATGGAACCACAACGGACCCAGTCAAATGGAAAAGACACTCCTACAGAAACTGTTTCTGAGCCCAGTGCACAGGAAACACCAGGTGTTGTTAGAACCAGGTCTGGTAGAGAAGTGATAAAACCAAAGAGACTGGATCTGTAGAGTTGCATGTTAATATTTGTGAAAACAGTGTTGAAGAGAAAAAAAAAAAAAAGAAATGTTATATTTTGTGTTTTCAGCTAAAAGGGGTCAACTTGGCTTCAGTAAGGGGGATGTGGTGTAATCTAAGGATTACATATGTGGAGCCACTAGGGGGCGACACAGACCGGATGTTGTCAGGAGTACAGCATGATAGATATTAATATGGTGGAGTTCGTGTGTTAATGTTGTTCCAGCCAGTCAATAAACGAGGCTCCGTGTTCACCCAAAGCAGCAGTCTTTATTTATAAAAGAACCCAACACAACACATGTCTCCAGACCTAAACCCTATTGAGCACCTGTGGGGCATCCTTAAACGGAAGGTGGAAGAGGGCAAGGTCTCTAACATCCACCAGCTCCGTGATGTCATCATGGAGGAGTGGAAGAGGATTCCAGTGGCACCCTGTGAAGCTCTAGTGAACTCCATGCCCAAGAGAGTTAAGGCAGTGCTGGAAAATAATGGTGGCCACACAAAATATTGACATTCTGGACACAATTTGGACATTTTCACTAAGGGGTGTACTCACTTTTGTTGTCAGTGGTTTAGACATTAATGGCTGTGTGTTGAGTTATTTTGAGGGGACAGCAAATTTACACTGTTATACATGATGTACACTGACTACTTTACATTGGATCAAAGTGTCATATCTTCAGTGTTGTCCCATGAAAAGTTATAATAAAATATTTACCAAAATGTGAGGGGTGTACTCACTTTTGTGAGATACTGTACTTGTCACCAAGTGCCCACCTCTCCTCTGCAGTGCCCCAGGTGGGTTCCGGTGGTTAGCGCCATAACAGCTAACAGCAAGCTAATGTTTTGCCACTACTTCTGCGGAGCGGCTACTTCTGTGCCAGGGATGTTGGACTTCTTCCCACTGTGCTGCGTCAGAGAGGATAGTCCTGCAATCCTGTTTTAATTGGAGGTAAGTAACGTTAACACCATCTCTTTAATTATAAAACGGCAAATGCTAAATGACGATGCTAACTTGTCGCTAATAGGAAACATCATAGAGTATCAGATACTGGTTCTGGTTTAAATCACTGCCGAGTTTCTTAATTTTTTCTGAAAAAATATTACTAAAGCTGCAAAAGTACATGACAGTAGCCACATACACACTAAATAAACAATAAATAAATTAAAACGTGTCAGAGGAACACACTGGATCTTAGTGTCAAGTCAAGTAGCAATAACGAATAAAGCTGAAGTCATCTCGAACGCACATTAAAAAACAATTTTATAACAACACTGCAAAATTAAGATGGGGGAAAAGTACATAAAATTAATGGCAGATGAATTTGTACAATTGATTTTTTTCAGTATGTAATTTAAAATGTAGAAAAAGAGATGGCCCTTCTTATTGGTTGTCATACATAAACTACAGAATTTACAGAAAATGTATATTGTGATATATATCGTTATTGTCACATACGATTACTTCCATCGTGTTATGAAATTCTGGTCATATCGCACAGCCCTATCATCTATGATCCGGGGCTCCGGGTCGTGGAGGCAGCACTCTAAGTAGAGAAGCCCAGACTTCCCTCTCCCCAACCCCCTCCTCCAGCTCTTCAGGGAGGGCACCAAGGCATTCCACGGCCAGCTGGGGGACATAGTCTCTCCAGCATGTCCTGGGTCCGCCCTGGGGTCTCCTCCGATTGGGACGTGCCCAAAACACCTCAAGGGGGAGGCACTGGAAAGCTTCCTGAACAGATGCCCAAACCACCTCAACTGGCGCCTGTCAATGTGGAGGAGGAACAGTTCCACTCTGAGCCTCTCCTGGACCACTGAACTCTTCACCGCATCTCTAAGGGTGAGTCCAGGCACCCTGCAGAGAAAGCTCATTTCAACTGCTTGTATCTATGATCTCATTTTTTCGGTCATTACAAAAAAATTCATGACCATAGGTGAGGGTAGGAATGTAGAATGACCAGACAGAACATATTACCTCTCCACTGATTAGATGGGTTAAAACAAATAAAAATCCAATGTTTCTTTTGTTGGAGCACTGGAGGAAAACTCTTCACTACGAAACAATGAAGATGGTCTAAAAAAAGTGACACAAAATGTGTGTGCTTTAAAGACAAAATCAGAAAAATAGAGAATAATTGGCCCCACTGATAATTTATGACTAGGTGGTGCATGAACACGCAGTGGCCTCCCTTCTCTCTTTGTGTTTTGTGCCATCTAGTGTTGTTTAAATTATGCCTAAGTGTATATTCATGTGTTTAATGTACATATATAATGCTGCGCACAAGCTACAGTCACCACAGCCTTCTGGAGATGAGGAATATGACCAAACATTACGTCCTGGATCACAGCGTTACAGAGGAACTCCATAGCCTAGGTCTTCTCCACCAGTCCTCCACACCCCCGGACTCAACTGCTGTGTCTCATCTCAAATGGAGATGCCGTAGACGGTGTGAGCGACAACAAAAGAGAGGTAAACGTGGAGGTATCAGAACAAAGCTAGCCGCAAGCCCACACAAACCCCCAATTCCTTCCCTCATTCTGGCCAACATACGCTCACTAGACAACAAAATAGACCACATACAGCCCCTGAGAAGTATGCAACGTGATGTGTGAAACTGCTGTGTTTTTATCTTTACGGAAACATGGTTAAATGAAAATATACCGGACTCTGCCATTCAGTTAACAGGGCCACCATGCTACCATAGTGACAGAGTGTTCACGGAAGAAGGGAAAACGCGAGGCGGCGGGGTCTGTATCTATATCAGGATGCTTGATGCCATGATGCAACTGTTGTACACAAACACTGTTCTCCATTGGTGGAGTTTATGATCTTCAAGTGCCAACCCTTTTACATTCCAAGAGAATTTTCATCTGTCCTACTAGTCGCCGTGTATGCCCCACCCACTAGCATCGGCGAGAGAAGTAAACACTAAAAGAACTCTATCAGGCCATCAGCGAGACACAAACAGTGCATCCAGATGGATTCCTCATCACAGCAGGAGACTTCAACCATGCAGATTTAAAGACCCTCCTACCAAATCTACACCAACATGTAGACTTCCCAACAAGAGGAGACAATTTGCTGGACCTGGTGTACACAACTCACAAGAAAGCATACAGAGCCTCCCCCCTTCCCCACCTGGGTCTCTATGATCACATCGCCATCCTGTTAAGGCTGGCATACAAACCCAGAGTGAAAACAATCAGACCAACAAAAAATCAGGTACGTGTGTGGCCAGAGGTTGCCTCTGATGTTCTGAAAGACTGTTTCAGCACTACAGACTGGGGCACTTTCAAGCATGCAGCCACTAACAATGGACACACAAACTTAGAGGAGTACACTGAGGTTGTTATGGCATACATAGCTAAATGCACTGATGATGTCACTCACTGCAAAACCATCACTGTTCGTGCTAACCAGAAGCCATGGATGACAGCAGAGGTCCACAGGCTCCTGAGGGCTCGGGACGCAGCCTTCAGGGCCAGTGACACTGCAGGACTAACAACAGCTAGGGCCAACCTGTCCTGTGGCCTCAAGGAGGTAAAATGACAGTACAGCAAGAACATATCTGGCCACTTCAGCAACACCAGAGATGCACGTTCCCTCTGGCGTAGCATACAGACCCTCACCAACTACAAACCTCCACCTCAGATCTGTGCGAGTGACATCACACTGCTCAACAACCTAAATGACTTCTTCAACTGCTTTGAAGCACAAAACAGCACATCAGCACAGAAGACCATTCCTCTTCCAGACGAGCAGGCTATAAGTCTGGATCCGGCTAGTGTGAAGAGGACCCTCTGCAGAATCAGCCCACGCAAGGCAGGTGGTCCTGACAACATACCGGGCCGCATTCTGAAGGACTGTGCAGAGGAGCTCAAGAATGTCCTGGCCGACATCTTCAACATCTCCCTGACTCAAGCCATTGTTCCCACATGTTTCAAAACTGCCACCATAATACCAGTCCTAAAGAAGCCTGTCCCACCCAGCTACAATGATTACCGGCCCGTAGCACTGACCCCCATCATAATGAAGTGCTTCAAGCGGCTGGTCATGCAGAACACCAAGTCCATCCTCCCTCCCTCCCACGACCCATCTCAGTTTGCATACAGGTCGAACAGATCCACAGAAAATGCCATCGCTGCTGATCTCCATCCAGCCCTCACCCACCTGGACTCAAAGAACTCCTACGTGTGAATGCTGTTCTTGGACTTCAGTTCAGCATTCAACACAATCATCCTCCAGCACCTGATACAAAAACTCAGATACTTGGGACTCAGAACCTCTCTCTGTAACTGGGTGCTGGACTTTCTCACAGGGAGGCCTCAGAATATGCAAGTTGGCAGCAGCACATCCAAAACCATCACACTGAGCACAGGGGCCCCACAAGGGTACGTGCTCAGCCCGCTGGTCTTCACCCTGCTGACCCATGACTGCGTACCAGCCTACAGCAACGGTGGAGGGCCTCATCATCAACAACATGGAGGGCAAATACAGAAATGAAGTGAGTCAACTGTTCCAGTAGTATAAAGACAATAACCTCTTCCTGAACATGGGAAAAACCAAGGAGACTGTGGTCGAATTCAGGAGGGGACACACACAGCACCCCCCTCTGATCATCGATGGAGCAGCTGTGGAGAGGGTGAGCAGCATCAAGTTCCTGGGAGTGCACATCTCTGAGGACCTCTTCTGGTCCAACAACACACTATCACTAGCCAAGAAGGATCAAACTTGCCTCCATTTCCTCTGCAAACTGAGGACAGCACGAGTCCCACCCCCCATCATGTGCTCATTCTACCATGGCACCATTGAGAGCATCCTCACCAGCTGCATCACAGTGTGGTATGGAAGCTGCACCACCTCCTGCCGAAAGACACTACAATGCACAGTGAAAGCAGCCAACAAGATCATCGGTGCCCCTCTGCCCCCGCTTTCGGACATCTACCTCACCCGCAGAGCAATCAACATTGCAGGCAACACCTCCCACCCCTCACACTCCCTCTTCAGCCCCTTGCTATTGGGGAAAAGGTACCAGAATGTTAATCCTTGAATCCCTGATCAATGGTGCAGGCCCGAGTGTTCGGCTGCTGCTGCTGCTGTGAGGCCCGTCCATCCTGACAGTGTAACACCATGTCTGCTCATCGCAAGTCCTCAAATCTGCTGATTTGGAAGTGATAAGCAAACCTTTCCCCCCTCCAAAGCCAAAAAAACACAAACCACTCCATGACTGACTAGTTAGCAGAGAAATGACCGGATTATTGAAACCCAGTTAAGAGAAGACATGAGTCTCACCTGTTTAGTGTGATTACAACTCACTGAATAATTTAGTGCAGAGCCTTTAGGCTGTGTGTCCACCCAATGTGTTTTTTGTCCCCCGACCACCCTGAATCTCTTTTACTCAGCACTTGTGTCCTGCACCCTGGAAAAAAAGTCTGTGCCCTGTATCCTAGCAACAGCTTGCCACTCACAGCTCAGCACTTCTGCTTTTCCCATGGTCAGACTTTCTACTTATTTCTTAATAGCAATCTCTAAATAAGAATGGACAGGAAACACATTGTAGCATTGGCAGCAGCTCTGGATGTAAAATATGATGACACGGAAAAGAAAACAGGAGTCTGGATACAGACATCAACCAGACTTGTACAGGAGAACCAGACACTGAACTTGTACAGGTGTTGTGCCAATTTTAAGGAGTATTTTAGATTGACTAGGAGTCAGTTTGAACTGGTTTTGGAGAAGATCAGCCAGTCAATTTCTCGGATGCAGACTAATTACAGAGAGCCCTTCTGAGGTGAGTAGTCTATGGTCAAAAGTTTGTTTATTGATACATCTCCAGTGGTGTGAAAAAGTGTTTGCCCCCTTTCTGATTTCTCTTTTCTTGTATGTTTGTCACACTTAAATGTTTCAGATCATCAAACAAATTTAAATATCAGACAAAGATAACACACAATGCAGTTTTTAAATAAAGGTGTTTATTATTAAGGGTGAAAAAAATCCAAACCTAGATGGCCCTATGTGAATAAGTGATTGCCCCTCCCCCATTAAAACATAAATTAACTGTGGTTTATAACATCTTTGGAAAACTGGCTGGCCAAAATGGCCTGCATGACAGAGTTCCAAGATGAAAACCACTGCTGAGCAAAAATAACATAAAGGCTTGTCTCAGTTTTGCCAGAAAACATCTTGATGATCTTCAAGACTTTTGGGAAAATATAACTTTTGGGAAGATTCAAGACTTTTGGGAAAATATAGACAAAGTTGAACTTACTGGAAGGTGTGTGTCCCATTACATCCGGCATAAAAGTAACACAGCATTTCAGAAAAGGAACATCATACCAACAGTAAAATATGGTGGTGGTAGTGTGATGGTCTGGGGCTGTTTTGCTGCTTCAGGACCTGGAAGATTTGCTGTGGTAAATGGAACCATGAATTCTGCTGTCTACCAAAAAATCCTGAAGGAGAATGTCTGGCCATCTGTTTGTGACCTCAAGCTGGAGCGCACTTGGGTTCTGCAGCAGGACAATGATCCAAAACACACCAGCAAGTCCACCTCTGAATGGCTTAAGAAAAACAAAATGAAGACTTTGGAGTGACCTAGTCAAAGTCCTGACCTGAATCTGATTGAGATGTTGTGGCATGACCTTAAAAAGGCGGTTCATGCTGGAAAACCCTCCAATGTGGCTGAATTACAACAATTCTGCAAAGATGAGTGGGCCAAAATTCCTCCACAGCGCTGTAAAAGACTCATTGCCAGTTATCACAAGGGCTTGATTGCAGTTGTTGCTGCTAAGGGTGGCCCAACCAGTTATTAGGTTTAGGGGGCAATCACTTTTTCACACAGGGCCATGTAGGTTTGGATTTTTTTTTCCCCATAATCATAAACACCTTCAATTAAAAACTGCATTTTTTTATTTTATTTTTTTTTTTGTTACTTATTTGTACCCGTAGGTAGATTTGGTTTGCAGTCTGGTGACAAGCCACCGGCTGCTGGTTGCTGCGTGCGCGAGCGCCCTAAACCTACATGTTTTTGGTATGCGGGAGGAAACCGGAGAAATCCCGGAGTAAACCCACGCAACACGGGGAGAACATGCAAACTCCACACAGCTCACTGTTGGTCGGGGGCTGGGATCGAACCCATGATCTCATGATTCCCGCGATCCCCCGGCCGAGGGTAAAACTGTGCTGCCACAGTGCTAAACCACTGCGCCACCGTGCAGCCAATCACTTTTTCACACAGGGCCATGTAGGTTTGGATTTTTTTTTTCCCCATAATCATAAACACCTTCAATTAAAAACTGCATTTTGTGTTTACTTGTGTTATCTTTGTCCAATATTTAAATTTGTTTCATGATGTGAAACTTGAAGTGTGAGAAACAAAAAATGAGAAGTCAGGAAGGGTGTGAACACTTCTTCACATCACTGTAGCTCCGCCTACTATTCCTGTGTCCATATCTGTGTCTATGGGCTGAAGAGGATCATCAGCAGTTATCAGCTGTTTTATCAGCAGTTATCAGCCTGTCATCAACAGAAAGATGGAGCCTGTTCTGAAATATGTGCGCTTTGGAGTATTTTTGCGCTGTTTAATTATTAAAATAATACCCACTGAGAATAGAGAAGTTGACTAATTCAGAACTAAAGTCTAGAGAGCAGAACCTGTTTTATGTCATTTTGCTGCTGCTCCACCAATATTTTTGACGCTTTCTTAACGACCTTCTGCAGTTTCAGGTCCTTCACTTCTGTGGATGAAAACCAAAGTGTGCGTGTGCGCGTGTGCGTGTGGCTGCAAGGACGGGGCAGCGGCGGGGGCGCGCCCTTCCCACTCACCCGCGCCGCGCGGGAGGAGTACGGGTCCTCGAACAGGTTCCACACCACCGGCCGCCACTTCCTCCACGGGCTCGCGCTGCCGTCGCCCGGCACGTCCTCGATACGGAGCCGCGTCCCGCCCGCGTCGTCCTCCTCGTCGCCGCCGCCGCCGCCGTCCACGTTGAACTCGAACACGTCCAGCGCCTCCTCGGCGTCCCGGTGCTGCCGGTAGGTCATCCAGCAGCACGGCTCCACGTCCGTCTCGTCGATGCCCCAGAAGGAGAGCTCCTCCTCGAAGAGCGGCCCGCACACGTCGGCCGGGCAGTGCAGCTTCCCGGTCCGGTAGTAGTTGAGCACGTAGGCGAAGACGCCCGGGTGGCGGTCGAAGAAGTACTCGTTGGTGCGCGCGTCATACTCGATGAAGCCGGGCACTTGTTGCAGCTTCTCCAGCACCGAGTCCGCGTCCGAGGCGGAGGAGGCGAGCACGGCCAGGCGCGTCCCCGGCAGCGTCCTCAGTGTGGTTCGGTAGGTCTCGTGCCTGGTGCCGCCGACGTTGAGCACTATCCTCTCGGTGTGGTGGAACTTGCCCATGGCTCAGCGTCGGGCATGGCTCGGTGGACGATCCACGAGCGAGCCCGGCGACGTGCGACACACCCACGGTCTGCTTCCACACAGTCACGCCAACAGCCGCTTCACTGCGCCGCGGCTCCGGTTCCGCTCATCCGTTCCGTCGCTGACTTGGACGTACGCTGTCGGTGGGAAACGCACGCGCATCCCTGCGCAGCCGGCGGCTCCGAGCTCACTGCGCCCGCAGCTGACGCCGTTGCGCGTCTCCTGCGCGCTCCTCTTTCCTTGCAAAGACGCACGTAGTTCCGCGGTGGAGACGCAGCCTCCGCGCGTCTGTCCGGCAGCGGCGTGTCCGCAGGTTCCGCGCCGCCACGGCAGCGGCTGTGAGAAGTTCCGTCACTTCCTCTGCCGTCACTCAGTGCTTCGCCCAGAGAGCTTCACTAAATCATGGTGCAACTTTATAAAGTTGACAAACATCCCCGCCCCCACTTTAACCGTTTCCGGGGCTCATTATAATGCACACATTAATAACATGCATAATAAACAGTAAATAATGTTGCATCCATAATTAGGCAAATGACTGGCGCCTAGCGGCTGCCCCGGCCTTGGATGCGCTCTGCAGAGCGTGCCCAAATGCCAAGTCACGTTTCATTACCTTGTATTCATACATGTATAATGACAATAAAGTTGAATCTCATCTCATCTCATCTCATGATGAGTAAATGGTAACTCGGTTGTAGAATACAAACTATGGTAGAAATAAGGCTCACGGCTCTGGCCTGCAGGCCCGGCGTCTTCCACACGAAACCGGACTAAACCCTCCACCCGCCTCCTTTATACGAGGAGTGGCGTCACCACCGGAAACCGGTAGTTAACCACCCCACTATATTCCCATATTGCCACCATCTTACTGTTACCAGCCTGTTGACATACATAACACTCCACCCCCTGCAAAAAAAAATGTCAAGCATACGGGTAGCCCACCCACATTTGCCTCCTGACTCACTCTCTAAACATAAAACATGTACAAGAAGAAACAAACTGCCCATCCACGCAAACACCCAAGGCTGGGGGGCCGGGCACTGCCAACGCCCCCCTACACGGCCAGGCGGGTTATTCTGCCACCAAACTACAACAGTCCAACTTAAAAGTGAAGCCGTGTCTCTAAATAAAATAATCCCATAAAACAGCCCCATATGAACACAACAGACAAAAATCACCACACACACACAGACTACTGACGGCCCCCACCCCACAACAAATGACCTGTGTTGGGCATCATAGCCATAACAAATGACCAATTAAAACCAAACACCCCACTATTTCACCTCACAAAACCAGATTCAGGCATGCATCAAATTACCAGTTTATCAGTTCATTCCCACCATGACCAATAAAACCCAGAATCACACAACAGTTTCTAAATGCCAAAACATTCACAAGATTTCACCCATAAAATGTCATCTTTGTGTCGTTAACCGTTACTACTCTTATTATTTTGTTTAACCCGGGCCACTAAAACAGTAGTAAAGCCACACACATCAGGACCTGGGCAAAGAAAAAAAAATTAAACACACACACAAAGCACCGTCAGTCCTTGGATGAGTCTCTCTCTAGACGCCTCCGTCTTTTGACCTCGGGACTCCAGCTGCACCGCCTCCTCTCCTCCAACATCAGACGCAGCTCACTTGGACGTCTCCAGGTCTGGTCAGACACGCGTCAATGCCCATCCCACCGGGCAGCCTCCACCTGGAACTGCCTCCGGTCGTCATGCCACTCGCGTGGACTGTGATCCTCACATACTCGAGCCTCAACTCTGGGCCGAACTCTGTCTCCAACCTGGGGGGAAGCCCTCCTCTTCCTCTCTGGATCACTCTGTTTCCGACTGGCCTCCTTCACCGATCCAGTCGACTCGCGGGTCCAGTTCGATTTCCTCTTTGCGGGCCGTCGTTGTGAGTGCTTTGTCACCGCGCTCTCAGGTCTTGCCCCCTCGTCCTCCAAGGCAAGCACCTCATCCTTAGGGGCCACCCCAGGGGTCCTGGCGTGCTGTCCAGCACCCTCATCCAGGGCAGCATAATGACCAACATCAGGTCCATCCCGGGGCGGCATCAAGTGGCGCCGAACGTGCTCTCCACTTACTTCTTTGTCCAGCAAGTCTGAGTCCCACACCTCCACACCATCCACCACCGGAGCTGGTCAGCCCCAAAGTCCACATCCCGACCACTCCTCACCCGACACGTTGGCTATGGAGAACCCCAAGCTGTAAAAGAGGCTGCACCCCATGATGCTGACCCCCGCTGCGGTGACGTAAACGCGGGCCTTGGGCACAGCAACAGACTTGCACCGAGCCACAAACCCCAGCACGGCCAGTCTGGTCCATCCATAGCCACAATAATCCCTTCCTTGCTTTCTACTCTGTCAGTGGGGAAACAAACTTCTCATGGTCACCAGGTTTAAAACTGAGATAACTGCTCCTGTGTCCACCAGCAGGGGAACCTTGACGCCATCTAGCATGACATTACACCCAATCCGTCCCGTAGTCTCCAGGAAAACAGTGTGCGCTATTGTCAGAGTCTTCTGCGCGGGACCTGGCTCACTCCTCCGGTCCCTGTGTTCAAAGTTTGCACACCCCCTGGCAAAGTGGTTCAGCAAACCACACTTCCCACAACGCTTGCCTTTCGCCGGGCACACTCTAGACTTATAGCAGTGACTAGGGGACCCACAGCCATAACAACGTGGTGTACCTGGGGCGGACCTGACCACTACGAAGGAGGCATACTCTTCCTCTCCGCTGTCTTCATCACCAGAGTCCAAAAACAGTGCCTTAGCGTGAGACTCATCCTGACCCAGAGTGACCCCTCCAGCAAGGCCCCTTGCAATGGTCTCTGCTGCCTCGAACTGTTGGGCGAGCTCGATAGCTGCAGCCAACATCAGTTCTCCTGGGTGTGTTAAAAGCCTGGACTGGGCCGCCGGGCAGCGGATGTGCTCTGCCAGCTGGTCCCGGATCATCTCGTCCTCCAGGGGCCTGAACTGGCACTCCCTCGCCAGCTCTCGGAGGTCTGCCAAGAATCTCTTCACTGGCTCTCCCGACCGCTGGTGGCGCTGTCGAAACTGGATGCGTCGGAGCGTGACGTTTTCTGGCATGCAAAAGTAGCATGCCATTAGCGCGCCATTAGCTCTACCACTTCGTCAAAGCTATCAGCCCCCCCAAGGTTCTCCATGGACCAAGACAGCCCTTGCGCGAAGCTTCTTCAGCTCGCTGAGGTTCAAAACCACCAAATAGTTGGTAAAAGCAGCAAACCAGCGGGGCCATGGCATGGGTGGCTCACCCGGGGCCTCCAAAAACGGCCGAAAACTGGCAACAGATCATTCCACTACCGCTTTTACCTTGTTGCCAAATGTTGCATCCATAATTAGTCAAATAATGAGTAAGTGGTAACTCTGTTTATGAAGCTTTATTAGAATACAAACTATCATACAAATAAGGCTCACGGCTCTCGCCTGCAGGCCAGGTGTCTTCCCGATAAAAGAGGACTGGCCCCTTCCACCCGCCTCCTTTATACTAGGAGTGGCGTCACCACCAGAAACCGGTAGTTAACCACCCCAGTATATTCCCCGTCCAACCCGGCCGCCATCTTACTGTTACCAGCCTATTTATGTACATAACAAATAACATATTAAACAGTAAGTCTTAACTTGAAAGTATAGATAAAAACATGAAGAATCTGAGTAAAACGATACTGGTGGAGAAAAAAACAAATACAAACAAATTGGAAAAAACATGGAAAAACAAAGTAAAAACAGGGTAAAACATGTTTCCCCTGGTTTTATTTGTGTTTTTAACCTGTAATTATAAGTTACAGTGGGGAAAAAAGTATTTAGTCAGCCACCAATTGTGCAAGTTCTCCCACTTAAAAGATGAGAGAGGTCTCCAATTTTCATCATAGGTATACCTCAACTATGAGAGACAAAATGAGAAAAAAAAATCCAGAAAATCACATTGAAGGATTTTTAATGAATTAATTGGTAAATTCCTCGGTAAAATAAGTATTTGGTCAATAACAAAAGTTCATCTCAATACTTTGTTGTATACCCTTTGTTGGCAATGACAGAGGTCAAACGTTTTCTGTAAGTCTTCACAAGGTTTTCACACACTGTTGCTGGTATTTTGGCCCATTCCTCCATGCAGATCTCCTCTAGAGCAGTGATGTTTTGGGGCTGTCGCTGGGCAACACAGACTTTCAACTCCCTCCAAAGATTTTCTATGGGGTTGAGATCTGGAGACTGGCTAGGCCACTCCAGGACCTTGAAATGCTTCTTACGAAGCCACTCCTTTATTGCCCGGGCGGTGTGTTTGGGATCATTGTCATGCTGAAAGACCCAGCCACGTTTCATCTTCAATGCCCTTGCTGATGGAAGGAGGTTTTCACTGAAAATCTCACGATACATGGCCCCATTCATTCTTTCCTTTACACGGATCAGTCGTCCTGGTCCCTTTGCAGAAAAACAGCCCCAAAGTATGATGCTTCCACCACCATGCTCCACAGTAGGTATGGTGTTCTTTCTCCTCCAAACACGACAAGTTGAGTTTTTACCAAAAAGTTCTATTTTGGTTTCATCTAACCATATGACATTCTCCCAATCCTCTTCTGGATCATCCAAATGCTCTGTAGCAAACTTCAGAAGGGCCTGGACATGTACTGGCTTAAGCAGGGGGACACGTCTGGCACTGAAGGATTTGAGTCCCTGGTGGTGTAGTGTGTTTCTGATGTAGCCTTTGTTACTTTGGTCCCAGCTCTCTGCAGGTCATTCACTAGGTCCCCCCGTGTGGTTCTGGGATTTTTGCTCACCATTCTCATGATCATTTTGACCTCACGGGGTGAGATCTTGTGTGGAGCCCCAGATCGAGGGAGATTATCAGTGGTCTTGTATGTCTTCCATTTTCTAATAATTGCTCCCACAGTTGATTTCTTCACACCAAGCTGCTTACCTATTGCAGATTCAGTCTTCCCAGCCTAGTGCAGGTCTACAATTTTGTTTCTGGTGTCCTTTGACAGCTCTTTGGTCTTGGCCATAGTGCAGTTTGGAGTCTGACTGTTTGAGGTTGTGGACAGGTGTCTTTTATACTGATAACGAGTTCAAACAGGTGCCATTAATACAGGTAATGAGTGGAGGACAGAGGAGCCTCTTAAAGAAGAAATTACAGGTCTGTGAGAGCCAGAAATCTTGCTTGTTTGTAGGTGACCAAATACTACTTATTTTACCAAGGAATTTACCAATTAATTCATTAAAAATCCTTCAATGTGATTTTCTGGATTTTTTTTTTCTCATTTTGTCTCTCATAGTTGTATACCTATGATGAAAATTGGAGACCTCTTTCATCTTTTAAGTGGGAGAACTTGCACAATTGGTGGCTGACTAAATACTTTTTTGCCCCACTGTATGTCAGATGAAAGTCCAGGCTGACATAACGCACGGCTCAGGAGACGCACACACACAGGCTCAGAGAAGTTCAAATAGTTTATTAGCAACAGGAGTGAATGGATGTGTGTCTGCGGGATGTAAATGTATTGGTGGCGGCGTCTGCTTCGGGCACAGAGGCAGGAGACCGTACAGCCGGCAACCCTATGGGAGAGAGCACAAGGAGAAAGGGTGACGGGCATACACCAACACAGGAGGAGAATGAGCGAGAGAGGAGCTTACTTGGAAGAGACAGCTGACTGGCACCACAAGGACGGGACCCGGTAGACAGCCACCTGCAGGACTCGGTGCAGCAGCGAGCAATGGGCGAGGGAGGGACGTCGTCCGCCGCCGAGGAATCCACCTGTGCACAGAGGAGCAGACTGGGAAGGAAAGGAGGTAAGGACTTCTTACCAAAATGTTGCGCTGAAGAAGAGGTTTGACTCACAATGATGAGTGACGAAGTCTGAGGGCTTCAGGCCGAAGCTCAGGGTGAGGCAGCTTATATCCCTCGCCGCTGATGACGAGCAGGTGTGCGAGCAGGTGGCGCCGCTGATGAGCGGCGCGGCGTGACACAGGCATAACACAGCCCACACCCCAGTGCTTACTTTCTCTATTCTTACATGTTTTTTTCCTATTTCACACTTTTATTTTTTTACTTACCATGTTTTTTTTAACCTGATTGTGTGTTTTCATATTCTTATGTTTTACCTGTTTTTTCCCCAGACTTGACTACATTTATGAAGAATGGCCTGTATTTTTCCTTAAGTACATCCGAGTTACTTTGATTTCCTTCTATCCATCCATCCTCTTATCGATTATCCAAGGGTCCAGATCACAGAGCAGCAGTCTAGAGCTGGGTTCACACTACAACGTTTGGACCAACTTTTACTGCTGTTTTAGCAAACGTCTGGCTCTGCTGGCAGAAGTTGGGAAAGTTAATGATAGTTGGTGTTTGTTGACAAACGCTGGCCAAAGTCATGTTCTTTGAAAACTTACCGATGTTTGAAATAAATATTGGTGAAAACTGTGCTCAGTTTGTAAAAGTTCCTGAGCGCTGGGCTAAGTTGTGCAGAGGTGGCCTAAGTCAGCCAAAGTTGAGCTCCATCACCAAACGTTCACTGAGACCGAAACTCACTTCAAACGTGCACGTGCACAACAGAAATGCCAAAGAAGTGTCATTGTCCATGGTGCTGGAATGCCAAAAGTGAGAGAAATGAGAAGAAAGAAAAAACATATATAATCTCCCAAAATATGACAGCCCCCCCCCCCAAAAAAAAATGTCACTGCAAAATTTACTGTTCTTAATTTTCTGCTCCGTGTGTAAGAATTCTCCATGATTTATTTGCTCAGCCTCCATCGTTAACCTTATTCACTGTCATTCTTTTAAAAGAATGATTCAAAATAAAAATATCAGGACAGTTTTGAATTAAATTTACAATTTTGCATTCAGCAGAGCAGAATAATCTGCTCTGAACCACCTGTACAACCTGAGTCTGGAGAGAGTACCGGTGCTGTGGAAGACATCCTGCCTGGTTCCTGTCCCCAAAAAGTCATCTATATCAGACCTGAATGACTATCAACCAGTTGCCCTCACATCTCATGTGATGAAGGTCCTGGAGAGACTGGTCTTAGCCCACCTGAGGCCGCAGGTGAAGACGTGGCTGGCCCCTCTGCAGTTTGCATATCAGCCCCATTTAGGAGCTGAAGATGTTGTCATCTACCTGCTGCAACGAGCCCATCTGCACCTGGATGGTGGAGGAGACACTGTCAGAATCACTTTTTTTGATTTCTCCAGTGCCTTTAACACCATCCAGCCACTGCTGCTGGGTGAGAAGTTGGGGGTGATGGGGGTTGACAGCTCTGTGATCTCCTGGATTACTGACTACCTGACAGGCAGACCACTGTTTATCCGGCTGGGCACTGTCTTGTCTGATGTGGTGGTCAGTGATATGGGAGCTCCGCAGGAGACTGTGCTCTCTCCTTTTCTCTTCACCTAATACACCACTGACTTTCAGTACAACTCCGAGTCATGCCACCTGCAGAAATACTCTGATGACTCAGCTGTTGTGGGGTGTATAAGAGGAGGAGAGGAGGACGGGAGGGGGAGTACAGGGCACTGGTAGACACTGGTAGACAGATTTGTGGAGTGGACCGAGCAGAATCACCTAAGACAGAACGTCAGCAAGACCAGAGAGACGGTGATTGACTTCAGGAAGAAGAGGACGCCTTCACAGCCATTGTGGATTTAGGGGGGAGGATGTGGAGGTAGTGGAGGACTTCAAATTTCTGGGTGTCATGATCAGCAAAAGACTGGACCGGAAATCTAACACTGATGCTGCGTACAAGAAGGGGATGAGCAGACTCTACTTCCTGAGGAAGCTGAGATCCTTCAACATGTGCAACAGGATGCTGGAGCTTTTCTACCAGGCCGCTGTTGCCAGTGCCATCTTCTTTGCTGCCGTCTGTTGGGGTAGCAGTATCAGAGCAACACTAACAGACTTGACAAGATTATCAAGAGGGCTGGCTCTGTAACTGGTCTCAGGCAGAGACCTTTGAGACTGTGGTGGAGAGGAGGACACTGAACAAACTGTGATCCATCATGGACAATCCTGGTCACCCCCTCAACCACACACTGGACAGACAGTGGAGCACTTTCTCCAGCAGGCTGCTACAGCTCTGCTGCCGTAGCAGCTGTTAGGTACAGGAAATCTTTCCTGCCACATGCAATTTCACTGTACAATAACTCACTCTGATGTTGAATTCTGGTCATAACTATGCTGCCACACTGCACCTTACAGTCTAACTGGTACCTCACATTTCATCCTGCACCTGATAGTCCTGTATTGTACAGCAGGTATGATTCATGTATCTGAACGGGTCATCATGTGTTCATCTGCAATGTATACAAGTTATCTAGGCAGTTTTACTTTCCCTGGGTAATCCCTGTGTCTTTTATGCTGCGTGTGTTTCTGTCGCTTTGGTTCAGTCATGCCATCAGTAAGTGTTTTTCTGTGTTTTTATACGTCTTCACCTTTTGGGATTTTGTCTGTCTTTTAGTAATAAATGTGTTGTGGTGAACCCTGCACGTAAATCCTCATCATTTCACCCTCCCTCTCCATGCACGGCGTAAAAGTGCGCAGAGGGTCATGACAGACAGAGATTTGTTGCATTTATAGATAGATTTGCAACTTTTTTCTTATAAATTTTCATTTTTTTCCCTCAAAAATGTGCAACTTTTTTCATATAAATTTGCAGCGTTTTTTTTATGTCCCACACCATGATGGGATGTGCAGTGCCATTTCTCCTCCAAACATGCTGTGTGTTGTGGTGTCCAAAAAGTTCAATTTTGGTCTCATCTGAAAAGACTATATTCTCCCAGTACTTCACTGGCTTGCCCAAATGTTGTGCAGCAAACATTAAGCAAGCTTCAACTTGCTTTTTCTTCAGCAATGGAGTCTTGCGAGGTGAGCGGGCATAGAGCCCATGTCAGTTGAGTGCATTACTTATTGTTTCTTTGCAACAGCAGTACCTGTTGTACCTACTAACTCCAGGTCTTTCTGGAGCTCTCCACAAGTGGTTTTTGGACCTTTGATGACTGTTCTGATAATTCTTTTGACTCCTCTGTCAGAAATGTTGCAAGGAGCTCCTGGTCATGGCCAGTTCATGGTAAAATGATGTTCTTTCCACTTCCAAATGATGGCTCCAACAGCGCTCACTGGAACATTCAGCAGTTTGGAAATGCACCTGTAACCAGTGCCATCATTATGTTTTACAACCATAAATTGTGAAGGTCTAGAGAGAGCCCTTTGCTTCTACCCATCATGAGTTCTTTGTGGTGTGACAATCTGATATTCACAGACCTTTTAAAGGCTATCAGTCAGGATTTAACCAGCTGAAATTAATTTGCACTGATGCAGGGTGGGATGGCTTCCTAAATTCTGATGGATTTCAGCTGGTTTCTTGGCTTTTTATGCCTTTTTGCACCTCTTTTTCTTCATGTGTTCAATACTTATTCCCCATGTCATTCCATTTTATTAAATATAACTTGTTTTGTGAAGCCAATTGCATTGTATTTGTGGATTACTTGGGTTGCTACTGATATCTGGTGAAAATCTCAGGTCAATCTCAGGTCACCGTGGCTGCACGGTGGCGCAGTGGTTTAGCACTGTGGCAGCACAGTTTACCCTCGGCCGGGGGATTGCGGGGATCATGAGATCGTGGGTTCGATCCCAGCCCCCGACCAACAGTGAGCTGTGTGGAGTTTGCATGTTCTCCCCGTGTTGCGTGGGTTTACTCCGGGATTTCTCCGGTTTCCTCCCACATATCAAAAACATGTAGGTTTAGGGCGCTTGCGCACGCAGCGACCGGCAGCCGGTGGCTTGTCACCAGACTGCAAACCAAATCTACCTACGGGTACAAATAAGTAACAAAAAAAAAAAAAAAAAAAAAAAAAAAAAAATGGCTCCATCAGAAATATGTTTGAGTATGTTTGAAAAATACTTATTTTCCCCGCTGTAGGTGTAAACTTCTGTGGGAAAAAAATGTAACAAAGTTATCACAAAAAGTGGCAAATTTATGGAAAAAATTACTAAACTGATTAGAAAAGTCACAAATTTACCAGAAAGTTATAAATGTCCAAGAATATTTTCAAAAAAAACTTCAAATCTGCTGCTTTTGTTCTTGTAAATTTGTGATTAGCTTTTTTGTGTGTGTGGAAATCTGCTCTTTCCTTCCTGCATTCATGATTTTTTCCTTACAAATTTGTAACTATTTTTCCTATTTTAATTGTAAATTAGCATACATCATATAATTTTTGTACCTTTATTCTTGCAAATTTATGCTTAATTTACATTTATAGGCTCTACTTGATGATACTTGTGATAATTTGTCAGTCACCACCACTACCTTCCACCTTAAAAAAATTAATCACCTGAGAACAAGCACAATTTTTTTCAGCAACATCTACTGTGGAAAGAGGCTTTTTTTTCACCAAATAGTGTCCGCAAAAATCTGCATGGAGTAGTATTTGAGCCCTAAAATTAAGATAATAGGTAAAAAATAATAATTACTATTAATGTTTATAAAAATCTATGCAGCTTTTTCCATATATCTGATTTTTTTACGTAATAAAAATCATATTTTTTTCCTTTAACTTTAGAACTTTTTTAATGTAATTTTTCACCGTAAAAGTTGTAGTGTTACAACTCGCCGCTCATCAGCGGCGCCAGCTGCGCGCACACCTGCACCTCGTCAGCAGCCTGGGATATAAGCCACTCTGCCCTGGGCTTCGGCCTGAAGCCGTCTGATTCCCTCGGCTGAACTTGCTGCAGAGGAACCCCCTCGTCTCCCAGCAAGATCTACAGTGTAAGCGTACCTTACCATTGTCTTTCCAGTCTCTCCCCTGTGCACAGGTGGATTTCCCGGCGGCGGACCTCGCCTCCGCATCACCGCCTGCCAGCTGCTGCCGTAGGTGGACTCCCCGGCGGCGGACCTCGCCTCTGCTTCGCCGTCTTCCCGCTGCTGTCACAGGTGCACCAGGTTGCTGTCTCCTGGGCTCGCCCTTGTGCATGCCAGCCACCTGCCCTGCCAAGTAAGCAAACAAACCCAATTTATTCCCTGTACTGGTTTGGTGCCCTTTACCGTTTCCCTGTGCTCTCTCCCCAGGGTTGTCCGGCTGAACGGCTTCCTGCCCCCGTGCCTGACGGAGACGTCCACCACCAGTACATCTACATATCACAGACACGCAGCCACACATCCCTGTTGTTGAATAAAACTGTTAAATTTACCCTGAGCCTGCGTGTGTGTCTCCTGAGCCGTGCATTATGTCAGTACGGCTTCAGCAGAGCGGCTCGGCGGACAGCGGGCTCACACGTCGTTTTTCCACCCTCGAGGCTCGGGTGGATTTAATAGCTCATCAGCAACAGGTGATACTGAATCAGTTAACCTTAATTACTGACCGGTTAGACCGTCTGGACCCCCATCAGCCGTTCCCCCCGGCCCGTCAGGGAGGCGTAGCTCCAGCTGCTCCAGCGGCTGTCCAGCCTGCTCCGGGTGCCCCGGCCCGGCTCACACCTATTCTGACCCCCGCCCACTTTAGCGGTAAGCTCGGTGGAGCGCGGGGGGTTATTATGCAATGTGATTTGGTGTTCCTGCGCGTCCCCGGAGATTTTCCCTCAGACCACAGCCGAATTGGCTATATAGGAAATCTCCTGGAGGGTCGTGCGCTCACCTGGGCTTATGCCGTAATGGCGAAGCCCAGCTACGCCACCCTCACCTATGGCCAGTTCGTTAACCAGTACCTGGAGGTCTTTGATCATTCGCGTTTGGATAGCGTCCAGGTCGATCGTCTCCTCAGTCTGCAACAGGGGAGCCGATTGGCCGCGGATTACTCCATTGACTTCCGGGTAACAGCGGAGGAAGTTGGCTGGGAGGAACGCGCCCTCTGTGGCATCTTCCTCCGCAGTTTAAACTCTGGTCTGAGGGATGAGTTGGCTGGTCGGGATATCCCTGGGACATTAGTGGAGCTAATCTCCCTTGCCATCAGCTTGGATAACCGGCTGCGCGAGCGCGCCTCGGAGTGGAAGTTGCCTTCTCGCTCGCGGGGTGCCTCATCACACCCGTCCCAAGCTCACCCCCTGGCGTTACCGCCACCAGAGTCCTCCGAGGAGTCGGAGCCCATGGTGACGGGCCGGGCAAAGCTCCCCCTTGCGGAGAAACAACGCCGCCGTGAGTTTGGCCTCTGCATGTATTGCGGAGGCAACCAGCACACTGTGGAGCATTGCCCGGAGAAGCCAAACAGGGAGGTCCGCAAGTCACTGTAGGGGGCCTCGCGGACGCTAACCGGTCAAATCCCCTCACACATTTGTCGCTGCCCATCCGTTTTTGCGATAACACCACAGGGCATCTCACCCACGCACTGGTGGACTCAGGCACGGAGGGCAGCTTTATTTCTCAAAGCCTGGCAACCCGATTGGGCATCCGCTGTCAGCCCCTCCAGACTCCTCTCTCCCTTATCAATCTCTCCCATGTGTCCCTGGGGAAAGTGACTCACCGGACGAACCCCGTCTCAGTCATCTTCTCTGGAAACCACCGGAAGGACATATCTTTCTACATCCTGCCATCCTCTGTGTCTCCGGTGATACTGGGTTACCCGTGGCTCTGCCTCCATAACCCTGTCCTGGACTGGAAGACCGGAGGAGTGACTGCCTGGAGTACGTTCTGCATGAGCACCTGCCTCCAATCCGCTGCCTGTGCCCCATCTTCTCCTCCCGTGGCCAAGGATGCCGCGCCCCCAGACCGCTCTTTGGTGCCCGCGGAGTTCTACGACCTGGGCGCGGTCTTCAGTAAGTCCAAGGCGATGTCTCTCCCTCCACACCGGCCTTACGACTGCGCCATAAATCTCCGCCAGGGGGTGCCTCTTCCCTCAGGACGTCTGTACAGCCTGTCAGCACCAGAGAAGGAGGCCATGAACACCTATCTGAAGGAGTCGCACAGTGCAGGAATAATTCGACCATCCTCATCCCCATTAGGTGCAGGGTTCTTCTTCGTGGGCAAGAAGGATGGCTCTCTTCGTCCATGCATCGACTTCCGTGCCCTAAACGACATCACGGAGAAGGACTGTTACACCCTGCCCCTGATGGACACTGCCTTCCACTCCTGGTTTACCAAGCTGGATCTCCGCAGCGCGTACCACCTTGTCCGGATCCGGGAGGGAGATGAATGGAAAACTGCCTTCCGTACCCCGAACGGCCACTTTGAATACCTAGTCATGCTGTTCGGGTTGACCAACGCTCCAGCCGTCTTTCAGCGCCTGATCAATGACGTTCTCCGGGACTTCATCGGTCTGTTCGTGTTCGTCTACCTGGATGACATACTCATCTTCTCCAAATCCAGGGACGAGCACCGGGTGCACGTGAGGCGGGTCCTCCAGAGGCTCCTGGAGAACCGGTTGTATGTGAAGGCGGAAAAGTGTGAATTCTACGCCAAGACGACGTCATTTCTGGGGTTTGTCATCTCCCATGACCAGGTGCTTCCAGACCCAGCAAAAGTGAAAGCGGTGGTAGATTGGCCAACCCCCACATCCAGGAAGCAGGTGCAACAGTTCATCGGCTTTGCCAACTTCTACCGCCGCTTCGTCCCCAATTTTGGAGCCATCGTCGGTCCTCTGACCCGCCTCACCTCCCCCAAGACCCTGTTCCAGTGGTCTGAAGAGGCCGCAGCGGCTTTCCAGGCGCTGAAGGCGGAGTTCTCCTCCTCCCGGGTCCTCAGCCAGGTCGATCCCTCTCTACAGTGCATCGTGGAGGTCGACGCCTCGGATACGGGGGTGGGGGCGGTGTTGTCACAGCGGTCACCTGCTGACGGGGTCAAACGGCCCTGCGCCTTCTTCTCCTGGTGCTTGTCCCCAGCGGAGCGTAACTACGACGTGGGGGACAGAGAGCTCCTCGCCATCAAGCTCGCGCTCCAGGAGTGGCGTCACTGGCTGGAGGGGGCCACCCTGCCATTCGTGGTATTAACGGACCACAAGAACTTGGAGTACTTAAGAACTGCCAAGCGCCTGAATGCCCGCCAGGCGAGCTGGTCTCTGTTTTTTGCCAGGTTCCGTTTCACCATAACATTCAGGCCGGGCTCCAAAAACGGTCTCCCTGACGCCCTCTCCAGGCAGTTTGCCCCAGAGGAACCTGTGGACGCCGTACACACCATCTTGCCCAGGTCGTGCGTCGTGGGGGCCATTTCCTGGGAGATCGAGGACAAGATCCGAAGGGCGCAGGAATCGGAACCGGACCCTGGCGGTGGACCGGAGGGGAGGCTCTTCGTTCCGTCCTCTGTCCGGGGCGAGGTCATCCATTGGCTGCATACATCCAAGCTCGCCTGCCATCCTGGGACCTCTTGGATGATCGACCTCCTCCAACGCTCCTTCTGGTGGCCGGGACTGCATAAGGACGCCGCCCGCTACGCCCGGGCTTGCCCCGTCTGCGCCACCAGTAAGTCTGGCAACGCTCCCCCTGCGGGTCTGCTCCAGCCCCTACCCGTCCCTGGTAGGCCCTGGTCGCACATCGCATTAGACTTTGTCACCGGTCTCCCTGTCTCTAACAGCTTCGACACGGTCCTGACCATCGTCGACCGTTTCTCCAAGGCCGCCCACTTCGTGCCATTATGAGGGCTCCCCTCTGCCTTGGAGACGGCGGACCTCCTTATCCAACACGTGGTCAGGCTGCACGGGATACCGGTTGATGTGGTCTCCGACTGGGGTCCCCAGTTCGCCTCGGACGTCTGGCAGAGCTTCTGCAAAGCCTTAGGAGCCCAAGTAAGCCTCTCCTCTGGCCATCATCCCCAATCTAACGGGCAGTGTGAGCGGACCAACCAGGAGCTGGAGGCTGCTCTCCGCTGCGTCACCGCATCCAAGCCTGCGTCATGGAGCAAACACCTCGCCTGGGTGGAGTACGCCTACAACACCGCTCGCTCTACCGCCACCGGGATGTCCCCCTTCAAGGCATCCCTGGGTTATGACCCCCCTCTGTTTCCCTCGCTGGAGAGCGAGTTGGCAGTCCCTACGGTTCAGGCTCACCTCAGGCAGTGCCGCTCCATCTGGGCCACTGCGCGCAATGCGCTCTTATGCACGGCGGAGCGCAACAAGACCACGGCGGACCGGCGCAGGAGGCCTGCTCCCGCCTACCAGGTAGGCCAACCAGTCTGGGTATCCACGCAGGATGTTAACCTGAAGGGTGAGAGGAGGAAGCTGGCAAAGCGTTTCATGGGCCCATTTCCCGTCACCAAAGTTATCAACCCGGTGGCTGTGCGTGTTGCTACTCCCCCCTCCCTCCGCATCCATCCCACCTTCCACGTCTCCAAGGTAAAGCCGGTGGTGTCTGATCCCATCTGCCCTCCTCCTGCTGCGCCGCCCGCACCCCGGATGATAGATGGCCACCTGGCCTGGACTGTCTCCGCCATCTTGGACTCCCGGCCCCGGGGTCGCGGGTTACAGTACTTGGTGGATTGGGAGGGCTACGGTCCTGAATGGAGACAGTGGGTGCGTCCCTCGTTTGTGTTGGATCCCTCCCTCATCACTGAGTTTCACCGGGCGCACCCTGATAAACCATCGCCAGGAGGTGCTGCTAGAGGGGGGAGTACTGTTACAACTCGCTGCTCATCAGCGGCGCCAGCTGCGCGCACATCTGCACCTCGTCAGCAGCCTGGGATATAAGCCACTCTGCCCTGGGCTTCGGCCTGAAGCCGTCTGATTCCCTCGGCTGAACTTGCTGCAGAGGAACCCCCTTGTCTCCCAGCAAGATCTACAGCGTAAGCATACCTTACCATTGTCTTTCCAGTCTCTCCCCTGTGCACAGGTGGATTTCCCGGTGGCGGACCTCGCCTCCGCATCACTGCCTGCCAGCTGCTGCCATAGGTGGACTCCCCGGCGGCGGACCTCGCCTCTGCTTCGCCGTCTTCCCGCTGCTGTCACAGGTGCACCAGGTTGCTGTCTCCCGGGCTCGCCCTTGTGCACACCAGCCACCTGCCCTGCCAAGTAAGCAAACAAACCCAATTTATTCCCTGTACTGGTTTGGTGCCCGTTACCGTTTCCCTGTGCTCTCTCCCCAGGGTTGTCCGGCTGAACGGCTTCCTGCCCCCGTGCCTGATGCAGACGTCCACCACCAGTACATCTACATATCACAGACACGCAGCCACACATCCCTGTTGTTGAATAAAACTGTTAAATTTACCCTGAGCCTGCGTGTGTGTCTCCTGAGCCGTGCATTATGTCATGTAGCTTTTGCTATAAATTTTCACATTAACATAGGATTATGCATTTTTTCTTTCGAAATTTAGAACTTTAAAAATCTTCTTAATGAGGAATTAATTAGTTTTTTTTATTTAGATGAGAAAAAAGATGTTGATGTCAGAAGTGTGAATTGTTTGATGGCAAGCAAAGCATTTTATAAGTGGTTCTGACAAGTTCACTAACCTGAGAATCTCATGGCCTGCCCTGACCATGTCCACGCTTTCTGTTGTTTTGTGAACCATTTGCACCATTGTTATCTTTATGTTTTCATCTATATTATTGAAGTTCCCTGAGTCCAGCGCCAGCTGTTACTTTTTTATGTTTTCCCTGGGTTTCCCTGCCTTACCCTTGGTTGATCATTGTGTCTATTTTTCATTATCATGTCTCTAATTATGTTCTGTAGTTTTGTTCCTGCGTGTATGTTTATTATCATTCTCTAGCACCCCAAGTGTCCATTATTTGCACAGGCCCGCCCGTCCCGTCTCCCTCACCTGCAGCTGATCCCCTGTTATCTGTTGGCCCTGATTAGTGTCTCCTGTTTTGTGTTGAGTAATCGCCTGTTTCCTTTCTTAGCCGTCCTCTTCTGTTGCCTGGGGCTGGAACATTGTTTGTTGTGCAGGTCATTACACGGGTTGCTTCTCCAGTGTCCGTTAATCTTCTTTATTTGGTTTAAACCCAAGTTTTGTGTTTGCTTGACAGCTCAGGCTGTCTCCATGTCTTCGTCATCTTTTGTTGTAGAATAAATTCTCATTTGCTTTTCACCGTACCTGCCTGAAGGAGTCATTTACTGTCTGCTGGAGGCAGCCCATGACAGTATGCTACAGCCAAAAGAAGACTCTACAGGCACGGTTACCTTTGTTTTGGAGGTGGATATGAGTTGGACAGTCCAAGACATGGAGAAGTATGTCTCAGATACCCAGGTTTTCACATCTCCGGAGACAGTCCTTAACTTTCCGGCCGGCACGGCTGAGAGTTTTGAGGTGAACCCCAGCCTGCACAGCCACACCGGACTGTTTGGTCTGTTCCTCTCCATCTTAATCCAGCGAAGGACATTTTCCAGACTGGTGAGAGACGTTTTCCTCATTTGTGAGCCTGTACCAACGTTGAAACATCCCTGGGTTCCCTCGTCTTCCTCACGGAAGCCTGTGCCCTCCCCTGGCTTCTACAAACTCTGTCCCTTGCCACTCACCAGTTTCGGCACCATGGAAGTTTGTGCCCACGGTGAAATGTCTCCTGGCTTCCAAAGTTGAGCCTGTGCCAGTGTTTAAGCATCCCGTGGCTCCTATAACCTTTGTCCCTCGCCATGTTCCAGTTCCTCGCTGCTGTTCAGCAGCTCTTCACCAGACGATTACCACAGCCACCCAGAGTGATTTGTCTGGTTCCACAGCGGCAGGTTCTACAGCAGCGACAGCCTCAGCAGCAACCTCAGCAGCAGCGGAACAGAACACAAGTACTATTTTCTCATTTTTTAACGTCTAATAGTGAGAAGTCTTGCCTTGTTCCCAGTGAGGAGCTTCAGCATCCGCCACCCACTGCTGCTGAGCTCTCACTTTTTGTTTTTGCCTCTGCCCCCAGTCGCCTGCCATCATCTGCTTTTCCCCTCTCCTTTCTTCCAAGCTCGTCATCTGGTGGTGAGCTGTCTCCACATACCTGCTGCTCCATCAGCTTCTCCACTCCTGAGTTCCTCTACTGCTGTCACATCGGCTGCATCCAAGGCTGAGTAAGCCTTGGATCTCCTCACCCACAGTTGAGCTTCAGACCATCTCATCCACTGCTCCTACAGTGTCTCCTGAGGTCATCACATCACCAACAGTTTCACCAGAGACTGTCATCCCAGCAGCAGTGGACCAGGAGTTACGTAAGGCAAGTGCTTTTTCTCTTATTTTTAGCATCCATTTTTGAAAAGACTTGCCTTGTTCCTGATGGGAGGACCCAAGTGCAGTTCCCACCTGCCTCTGGGTCCTCTCCACCGGTTTCTGCTGTGGACAATTATTGTGTGGACTTGACAGCAACTTGTGTTTTTTCCTCCCCATCTGAGGTGGCTACATCAGGGATGGAATTCCTGGCTACCGAGCGCGCCACTCGCCAGCCTTCACCATCTTCATCTGGGCTCGCCGTTCACCAGCCTTCATCGTCATCATCTGGGCTCACCATTCATCACCTTTCTTCATCAGAGCAGTTTGCTCCACCCTCGCTGTCATCGGAGCAGGTTGCTCCATCATCATTGTTTGAGATCAGCGCTCCCCAGCCACTGGCTCCTGAACTTAAAGCCCCTGCAGCACCATGTTTTTCTGTTTGGTGGTCTATGGACTTGAGGGGGATGCCAGACTCACTGTGTTATATGGTCTGAGGACCCATGGACTCTGGGCGACCCCAGACCCATCCTGCTCCTCCGTCTGGTGGCCCTTGGACTCTGGTAGGCTACCAGCTGCGTCATGCTCATCTGTTTGGTGGTCTTTGGTTCTTGTTGAATGCAGTCAGTGTGTCTTTCAGTCGGACCAATAATTATCCACCTCCAGGTGCTGTCAGAGGGATGCTCAGCGGTGTAGGTCAGGCAGATACAGGACAATTCCAAAAACATCCGGGTAGTGCTACAGACACTCCTTATCAGATTATAATGATAACTACATTAATTAATTTTGCTTCTGACAAGAATACCGGCCCATTAGTGAAGCGGCCCACTGGGAATCCTCCCAACTCTCCCTATGGGCCACTCCGGCCACTCATAAGGCGGAAGTACGTAATTTTTACGATATTTGTGCCAACAAAATGTGCCGAAAATTGTAAGATCTTCCTACCAACGACTTGAGAGTGCTGTGAGTTGTACACAAATTTTCGCAAGATGGCAGTTAAGTATGCCATAGGAAGATCCCAAGGCACCCTTATGACAAACGTAAGAACTCCCGGGCCCGTACAACAGAAAAGCACCTCTAAAGTGGCCCTAGGTGTGAATGTGTGTGTGAACAGTGAAGGGATTGGCGCCACACCCTGGGTGCCTCATCACTCCAGGTAGATGTCCTGAATTTCCCTCTGGGATTAATAAAGTACACAAAATCAAATTTTAAAAACCTCATTTTTCAAGAATGCCTCTTGTGAATTGAATGGCAGCCGTAAGAAACTGTGCGACCCTCCACAAATGTCTGCGAACTCCAGAATTATTAGGAACTGGGAGATTCTTATGAACCCATCGTTCATAAGAATCTTTGTGACTCTAGCTTTACTTTAATAACTTCTGCAGCTACTTTGTACCCACTATTGAAATCCCACAAAAATGCCATTGTGAATGAATGAATGAATGAATGAATGAATGAATGAATGAATGAATCTTTATTTCGGATAGTACAGGTTAAAAGGAACTGAATAATATAGCAAAAGGGGGAAAGAAATCCAACAAGGTCAAATTAGACAATAACTCCTCTGATTATACAGTTCAACATAAGTTATCCAAAATGGTTGATGGCTGAAGCCGCAGCTTATATTGTCCACCCATATTCCATCCAAGAATTCAAAAGAAAAACAAAACAAGACAAGGGTGATTACAATTCAAAAAAAGAAAAAAAAAAAGAAACAAAGCTAAGACAAAGTGTGACAGAAAAAAAAACAACAAAAAAAAAACTAAGCTACAACACAACACAGACACATCGTGTTTGAGTTCACAACATTATCTGGAGGAGCACACAGCTGGGAAAATGTCACGACATCCTTCAGAAACTGCATCTTGATGTCAGCTGTTTTCAGTACTACACAAGCGATGGATTCAAACAGTCACAGAGCTCCAACAGTCCATCTGCCGTTGGTAAGTGGTGGTCTCATTTTCAAATTATTATTCAGAGGAATATCAATTCTGATTGGCTATTGCAACCAATTCAGCTCCAGCAGACATGAATTTGCATCACCCAGAGTAAATGTGTAGCTCAAGTAGGTTCATTTTGTCTTCTTTTAATTATCTTTTGTTCTTATTAAAGACAAGAATAGAAAGGAGATGTATTTACCTTCTTAACATGTTTCGACTGTACACTGCAGCCTTCATCAGAAAAGTCAGCTGATTGCTGCCAGGTGACATTTATCAGCTGATTTTCATAGGCGGGGCCAGCTCAGCAGATCTGTCAGATCCACCGAGCCGGACCCGCCTTCCGCCGTCAGATGATCTCTGGAGAATGTGATCCCAGGTGTGGGAAAGCATAAAGGCCCCCTCATCTCGGTTCATGGCGTCTTTTCCCCGCTTCCTGATTTCTATGGCCTCCTTGATCCAGCGTTTGTGTCTGTTGCTCTCTGATCCAATAATTTTTGCATTGTCCCATTTTTGCGTTGTCCCAAAGCCATCAACACAGCATCTACACAATGTAAACCCACCCTCTGGAAGAGATACGTGGATGACATTCTGGAAAAAATAAGGAAAGGACATACACAAGAACTCACTGACCATCTGAACAGCACGGACAGCACTGGAAATATAATATTCATACACGAAGAGGAAGAAAATGGCACCATAGCCTTTCTGGACATGAAAATCCACCACAACGATGACAGCAGCATAAAAATCACAGTCTACAGGAAACCAACCCACACAGATCAATACCTACTACGGACATCGGAACACCCCACAGCACACAAGCTATCAGTTGTCAGGACGTTATATGAACGGGCCACCATCATCACAGACCAAGAAGACAGACAGGAGGAGGAAAACCACATAAAACATGCACTTACACGCTGCCAATATCCAGTATGGGCCATAAACAAAGGGAAACAGCAAGTCAAAAACAAAGAAAACAAACAGGAAATAAGACACAGAACAAAAGAATCAAAAACAAGGACACCATAACTATACCATGCATACGAGGGATCACGGAACCAATTCAAAGGATCATGAAAAAATACAAAATAAACACAGCAGTAAAACCACACAAAAAATTAAGACAGTTATTAGTACACCCCAAGGACAGAATAGAACAAGACAAAAAATGCAATGTAATATATGAAATATCATGCAGATCATGCAACAAAACTTACATTGGAGAAACTGGAAGATCATTCACCACAAGGAAAAAAGAACACCAGAAGGAATGTGAGAAGGAAACACAAGGACGACTCACAAGATCACAAAAAAAAAAAAAAAGGCAGAACAAAAAACATTAAAATCAGCAATATCAGATCACTGCAAAAGAAATAATCACATCATGGACTGGGACAACGCAAAAATTATTGGATCAGAGAGCAACAGACACAAACGCTGGATCAAGGAAGCCATAGAAATCAGGAAGTGGGGAAAAGACGCCATGAACCGAGAGATGAGGGGGTCTTTATGCTTTCCCACACCTGGGATCACATTCTCCAGAGATCATCTGACGGCGGAAGGCGGGGCCGGCTCGGTGGATCTGACAGGTCTGCTGAGCTGGCCCCGCCTACCAAAGTCAGCTGATAAATGTCACCTGGCAGCAATCAGCTGACTCTTCTGATGAAGGCTGCAGCATACAGTCGAAACATGTTAAGAAGGTAAAGACATCTCCTTTCTATTCTTGTCTTTAATAAGAACAAAAGATAAATAAAAAGAGTAAATGTGTGTTTGTGTCTTTCTATTGACTTTGTATGCAATCAAGCTGTATTTCACACAAGTATAGTGTTGTGAAAAAGTATTTTCCCCTTCCTGATTTCTCATTTTTTTGTATGTTTGTCACACTTAAATGTTTAAGATTATCAAACAAATTTAAATATTAGACAAAGATAACACAAGTAAACACAAAATGCAGTTTTTAAATGAAGGTGTTTGTTATTAAGGGTACAAAAAAATCCAAACCTACACGGCCCTGTGTAAAAAAGTGATTGCCCCCCTGTTAAAACATAAATTAACTGGTTAATCACATCTTTGGAAAGCTCAGTTCAATTTCTCTTGCCACACCCAGGCCTAATTACTGCCACACCTGTTGTCAATCAAGAAATCACTTAAAAAAGACGTGCCTGACAAAGTGAAGTAGACCAAAAGATCCTCAAAAAGTAGACATCATGCTGCCATCCAAAGAAATTCAGAAACTAATGGGAAAGTAATTGAGATCTATCAGTCTGGAAAAGGTTATAAAGCCATTTCTCAAGCTTTGGGACTCCAGCAAACCACAGTGACAGCTATTATCCACAAATGGCCAAAACATGGAACAGTGGTGTGTCATGAATCGGGATTGGGATCCTCCCGAGCTCGGCTTCATGGCTTTTTCCTATTTTCATATTTATCCGTGTTTTCTGATATCTTGGGCATTCCATATTGTTTCTCAGGTCTTCCCTGTCATTGTTTTATTTGTGTTGCCATGTTCTGTTGTATTTCTGGTGCCTTTATTTGTCTGTTTACGTTTCTGGATTATTTGATTATCTTTTGAGTTATTTGCAGTTATTCCTTACTCTGCTTTTGGTTTTGTTTGTGTTCATTTTGTAACTGATTGGTTCCAAGGTTGTCATAGCCAGGAGCGGCACTGGGGTTAAGCTCCCAGTGCTCATAAAATGCTCCTTACGGCGTGCGTCTCGAAAAGCCTCTGACAACTAAGTCCAACTCCTAGCCTGCCCGTGTGGTTTAGTCTCTAAGCCCGGCGGAACTGCTTTTACTAATAGGAGAAGGGGCGAGGGCGGATCTCTGGCGCCTTAAAACCAGATGCTTCGGGTAGATGGTGGCTTGCCAACCTGGGAAGGTAGCCCATCTAGGGGAAGGTAAACCCTGATTTCAAACCTCCGCTGCCTTGCGGCACACCCGGTCACGGGAAAGGCTTCGGGAGTCAACCCTGAGGAAAAATCCGGAGTCGGAGCCCCTAAGGCAGTTCTCTGTTGTGCTCAACATCGTTCTGGCAGCTCCTGCGACGGCGCTGGTGCCAAACTACAGCAGCCCTGCTGTTTCTTTGGATTCATCAGTGACGTGGAGAGGGGGGACATGCTGCATGGGTAACATCTTGTCCTCCATATCTTCCTGCCCAGGCTTGAATCCTACCAACACCCAACGCTGGAAGGTAGAACACCGGTGCGCATCGGCCTGTTCAGCCACAGGCGGTGCTGTTCCAGCAGAGTAGACGTTTAGGATTCTCTTCCATGGTCATCATAGACCGAAGGAGGCCGACGATTATTTTGTGACTGGCAGCAGTCAGGGGGCTTCTTTGGGTCCTTCGTGCCTCCTGTCTGCTGGCAGCCACTCCCCCCTCTCCTGTCAACTCATGACAGCTGGTTCCACTTTGTAATTGCCTGTTCCTCTCTCTGCTCAGGTAAGCCCTCACCCACACACACACACACACACACCACCTGGGTTTACTCAGCTGATTGATTATGTCTTGTATTATTTAAGCTCCGTTTGCTCATTTGTAATTTGTAATTTGTCGGTTCATTGTATGGCCGTCCCTGCACCAGAGCACGGTTAGTTCTGGTGCTCTCGTCACTGTCAGTACCGACAACTGTCTACTGTTAGAGTGCTTGGTTTCCCTGTTTCTCCCGGCGCTACCTTTGTACAACCTGTTGAGTTTTGGGTTGCCCGGCTCCAGCCTGTACTTTTGCTCAGGAGCGTTTTGGGTTTATTTTTCTCTTTCCCCCCCACTCACCACTTCGCCTGGGAGCGGTTTGGGCTCAATTCTCCATATTGTCCATTTCCAGTTTGTTTGAGGACAGTTCACATCTACTAATGACTGTTCATGTTCATCTGTTTGTTCTTTGGATTTATTGTTTGGGACATTTATGTTAATAAACTCACCATATCCTCCTGCAAGTGGGTTTTCTTGTCTCTGCTGCCTCAGAGAGGTAGCTAATCATGACAGAATAAACCGACCCGAATAGAAACCCAGCAGAGGTGCTGTG
The DNA here is from genome assembly GCA_020510985.1 of Pholidichthys leucotaenia. Classification (NCBI taxonomy): domain Eukaryota; kingdom Metazoa; phylum Chordata; class Actinopteri; order Cichliformes; family Pholidichthyidae; genus Pholidichthys; species Pholidichthys leucotaenia. The sequence continues at coordinate 2,285,430 of CM035845.1, forward strand.
TGTGTGTTTTATCATCTTTTGTGTTTCCACCAACCTGTTTTTTGGAGCAGCTCACCATGGACTTTACAGTTTTTGGACTGAGCGCGGATGAGTGCACAGCGGCTGAGCTGGCAGTGGATTTCGCCTCCAGGGTTCGTGCTACCCACTCTCTGAAAGCTGTTTTTCGTTTGTTGGATAACGCTGTCGGGGTGATCCAGACATGTCCCAGTCTGTGGAGGTGCCCGGGGTTGATGCCACTCCTCATGATGATATTCGAGTCTCGTCAGCGTCTCGAGGGAGCAGTGGCAGAACCATTCCCCGGGCAACCCTGGCAGCTGAAGAGGCGCTCTCGGAAGCCAAGAGCTCGCCATCCACTTCCCAAGCCTGGGTCCTCTTTTCCCCGCCAGACGTCCCATCCTACTCCCGGGGAGACGGAGCATGACCTGGGGACAGCAGCTGATGTCATCACCTGCCAGGAATTCAAGCAAGTCCTTCTCCATTCCCTTTCTCTCTCTCTCCTGAAGTGGTTAGCCTGATTCCTGTGGCAGAGCTCCAGATTTTACAGTCCACTGGGTCTCCCCTATCAGTTGCTGTCACTGCTTCTCTACTTTTTTCTCCTGTTTCCCCTAAATCTCCGGTGGTCCTGGGAGGGAGTCGCCAGATGCAGGAGGAGCCAGAGATTCTGGAGGAGCCTATTCCACGGCGAAAGAGTCATCCCCTGTCGGAACACCAGAGGAAACCCTTTGCTTCATCGGAAGCCATCATCCCTCTTGCAGCCGAGAGGTCCTCCAGGGTCCCCACGGCAACGCCAGCCTCCGCGTCATCTGAGCTGGCTTCTCCACTATCCATGGAGGGGGTCAGAACAGTCATTGACATGGAGGGGGATGCCAGACCGCCACTTGCAGCAGCCAACATCCAGGCCCGGGAGGTCAGACAAGGTTTATCATTATTAGAGGAAATAGAATGAAAAAACACTTGCCTGTCTCCTGGGAGAGAGACTCAGGCTAAACAGTCACCTGAGTGCTCTCCCCCTGCTGCAACTGTGAAATATTCACCTGTCCTCTCCGTGTCTCCTTCATCTGTCCCTGAGTGCACGTCGGCCCCAGAACTGAGCCATCGGATGGTGGAAGAGCCGAGAGTCCTGGAGAGCTGGGACCCTGAGCCTACTCGGAGCAAACCCCCACTGTCCATGTTGGAGCAGTCACTGGTGAGGGTCACAGCAGCCGGGGTAAAATTGGACTGCTACCACCATCAAGCCTGCTGTGGAGGATGCCGCAGCAGAGTTGGGGGCTGAGCCCAAACCTCCATCTTCACCCGGATCATCGGAGTCCTGGACGGCGGTGGAGCTTGAGCTCAGGCAAGTACTCTATTTTGTCTTCCCGTTTTCAGATTTAGAGCAATCTTGCCTGACTCTTGGTGAGGAGAGCCAGGTGCAGCCACCCGCTGCATCTGAGCTCGCCCCGCCGGGCTCCGCCGCTGCTGGTGACCCTGACCCCTCTTCTCCCTCTGTTTTTGAGCTCATTCCCAGGGTCACCGCAGATGAACCAGTCATTCCAGAGGTCTCCGGGGGTCCAGGCTCTCTGCCCAAGGCAGCCGGGGGTCCAGCTTTCACGGAGGAGGTCGTGGGTGCTCTGTCCCAGCCAGTGACCTCCATAGGTGCAGCTGTGACCCAGGCCGGGTCCTCCGAGGGTGCAACACTGGCCCAGCTGGGGCCCACCGTGGGTGTGGCTGAGCTCCAGCCCAGAGCCACCATGGGTGCAATAATGTCCCAGACTGGGACCACCGCAGTTGCAACAGTGTCCCAGGCCGGGACCTCCGTGGGTGCTGCTATGTCCCAGACTGAGATGACCACAGGCGCAGCTGAGCTCCTGTCCGGAGCTACCGCGGGTGCTACCCTTCTCCTGCCTGTGACCATCGAGGGCATCGTATCTTCTGCTTCTCAGCTCGACACCATCGTGGTCCCCTCCTCTCCTCTTCCTGACACTGTCATGGTCCCCTCTCCTTCTCAGCCAGATGCTGTCGGTGTCCCCTGTCCTTCCCAACCTGATGCCATCCTGGTTCCCTTTTCTTCTCCACCCAGCATCGTCATGGTCCCCCTTCTTCTGCTACCGGACACCATTGTGGTCCCCCCTCTCTGATCCTGCTCCCCGCCTTTGGACCTTCCAATGGGGGAAACAACTCCTGGATCTCTTCTCCGGTCGTGGTGGCTCAAGAACTCAGGCCAGCCACCTGATAGACGGAGCCACTGGGTAGGGTGGCCCGTTTTTTCCCGGCGGGTCATCCGACTCATTCCACCTGGTGGTCCAGCTGGTCTGAAACTTTGACAGGCCACCCGACCGGGCTCATCTCGCCACCCTTGGGGCCTGGGACTTCGGAACTAATGACTGTTCATGTTCATCTGTTTGTTCTTTGGATTTATTGTTTGGGACATTTGTGTTCATAAACACACCATATCCTCCTGCAAGTGGGTTGTCTTGTCTCTGCTGCCCCGGAGGGGCAGCTAATCATGACATGGTGACCCTTCCCAGGAGTCTTCCGCCGACCAAAATTACCCCAAGAGCGCAGCGACGACTCATCCAAGAGGTCACAAAAGACCCCACAACAACATTCAAAGAACTGCAGGCCTCACTTGCCTCAGTTAAGGTCAGTGTTCATGACTCCACCATCAGAAAGAGACTGGGCAAAAGTGGCCTGCATGGCAGAGTTCCAAGACAAAAACCACTGCTGAGCAAAAATAACATAAAGGCTCGTCTCAGTTTTGCCAGAAAACATCTTGATGATCCCCAAGACTTTTGAGAAAATACTCTGTGGACTGATGAGACAAAAGTTGAACTTTTTGGAAGGTGTGTGTCCCATTACATCCGCCATAAAAGTAACACAGCATTTCAGAAATGGAACAAAAAAATAATAAAGCAAACAGTGTCACATTGTAGCCTATTAATAAGGACCCTGAGGGATCATTGAGAGTTTCTTTGGCAGTCAGAGGTTTCTCATGCTCATCTATTCCATTTACACAGGGGTGGAGATCATTGGGAGATGACTGTAAGAGATACCCCGGGCCTGCAGATTTTAAAAGGGACTCCGATTATATTGGCATGTTAGCTCTATATGCTTTATTTTGATGTTAGTAACATAATTATAATATAATTTTTTTGAAAATAATTCCCAGTTTTATATATTTTTAAAAAACTTTATTAAGATGTAAATCGCCATTTTTGTTTACGTCACAATGCATTCTGGGTAGTGATGTAGACTGGTTGTGCCCGGTAGCAGCAGCGGTCTGTAAACAGCCTTTTCAGTTCGAACCAGTGCGAAGCCAAAGCAATAAAGACAATGACAAAGACACACAAAGTGAAAATGGACTAGAGAATGAAAACAGCAGCCGCGAGGAAGCTGGAGCTGCTCATGCTGGATGGTGTTTTTGTGGCAAATGTTCACCAATGCTGACGGACAAGGAGAGCATCTGTTGTAAAGAGCTCCACTTCATTTCTGCTGCTGTCCATGGGACCTGATGCTATAAATTTATCTTGTTCAGTCAGCTGAGATCCTTCATTCTGTACTTCAACTACATCTTCTTGGGCAATGTAAGCGCCGCACTTTACACAACGCGCAAGGAGTTGTTTCAACTGATCTTCAAAAACAAGAAAAACCCTTGCGTGTGTGGATGAGCTGCTTGAAGTCTGCGAATCAGTACACTGAGAAAAATCAGATGAACAAGGGATGAAATCTGTATCTGATTGACTACACAGGGGCTGGCTATGCTCACTGAAGTCATGTAAGCTGAACATATCACCTGAGTTATCGTCACTCTCTCTGTCTGTCTCTGTATTTGAAAATGCTGGCTAAAAGTAACTGTAAATACTCCACAGTTGTTATTCACGCCGGCATTAATGACATCCGTCTCCGGCAGTCGGAAGTCACGAAACTTAATGTAGAATCGGTGTGTGACTTTGCAAAAACGATGTCTGCCACTGTAGTATTCTCTGGGCCCCTCCCCAATCTGACCAGTGATGACATGTTTAGCCGCTCGTCATCCTTGAACCGCTGGCTGTCTGTGTGGTGTCCTAAAAATGACGTGGGCTACATTGACAATTGGAGCTCTTTTTGGGGAAAACCTGGTCTTATGAGACGAGACAGCATTCATCCCACTTTGGATGGTGCTTCTCATTTATCTAACAATCTGGCATCTTTTTTATCCGAATTTCCAAAACCATGACTACTCAGAGTTGGGACCAGGAAGCAGAGTCGCAGTCTTACACGCCTCTCTGCTGCTCCTCTTCATCCGCCACCCCTCAGCTTAGCCCCTGTCTTCCCCATCAGAGATTCGTTATCTGCTCCCTCCAAAGTAAATAAAAATATAATGTATAAGCATCCCAAAGTGATTAAGCAAAATATTGGTAAAACTCAAATTAAACATAAAGCCTCTAAATTGAATGATTTGGCCTCTGTTCCTCCTCATAATTTAAAAATCAAATGTGGTTTATTAAATATTAGGTCTCTAACTCCCAAGTCTCTGCTAGTCCATGATCTGTTAATTGATCATCAGATTGATTTAATTTCCCTTACAGAGACTTGGTTAGGGCAAGAGGATTATGTTGGTTTAAATGAATCAACTCCCTCTGGTTATTTAAACTGTCAAAATCCCAGAAGTTCTGGTCGTGGAGGAGGAGTAGCAACAATTTACCATTCCAAATTACTAATTAATGTAAAGCAAAAAACATGTTATAATTCCTTTGAGGGCCTGGTCCTCAGTATTGGGCACTTTAGCAATTTTAGGTTAAACCCAATTTTATTTGCCATAGTTTATCGTCCCCCATCAACCTACTCAGAATTTTTATCCGAATTTGCTGATTTCTTAGCTGATTTAGTGCTGAAATCAGATAGAATAATTATAGTAGGGGACTTTAATATACATGTGGATGTAGATAGTGACTGCCTTAATGTGGCTTTTAATTCAATATTAGACTCGATTGGGTTTTCTCAGAAAGTAGGAAATTCTACTCATTACCTCCACCATACATTGGACCTTGTTCTGACATATGGCATAGAAATAGAAAATCTTGTAGTGTCTCCTCATAACCCTCTACTGTCAGACCATTGTCTGTTAACCTTTGATTTTACTGTTTCTGACTATTTGGCTCCTAAAGAAAAATATTACTACAGTAGATGCCTCTCAGATGATGCTGTTACCAAATTTATGCAGATTGTTTCCTCTATGCCATGTGTCAACACAACGGAAATAAGCTATAGACAGCTTGCTCCTTCTGTAATTGATAACATGGTGGATAGTGTTACAGCTTCTCTGCATCAGACTCTAGACTTGGTGGCCCCCTTAAAAAAGAAAAAGTCTAATCAGAGATTTCTAATTCCTTGGTTCAACACAGAAACTCGTAGCTTAAAACAGAAGACTCGTCAATTAGAAAGAAAATGGCGCTCCACTAATTTAGATGAAATCTATTTAGCTTGGAGAAATCATCTTTTAATTTATAAAAAATCTCTTAGAAAAGCTAGAACGAGTTATTACTCTGCATTAATAGAAGAGAACAAGAATAATCCCAGGTTTCTTTTCAGTACTGTAGCCAGGTTAACAAAGAGTCAGGACTCTGTCAATCCTAGCATTCCCTTAGAGCACAGGTGTCAAACTCATTCCATGGAGGGCCAAGACCCTGCAGGTTTTACTTCCACCCAGTGTCTTCAACAGGTGATTTCTCTGAATTTCTTCCTACTGATTGCTGATCAGTGAAAACACCTGCTGAAGAGACTGGGTGGAAGTAAAACCTGCAGGGTCTTGGCCCTCCATGGAATGAGTTTGACACCCCTGCCTTAGAGCTTACTAGTCAGGACTTTATGAACTTTTTCAATAATAAAATTTCATCCATCAGAGATAAAATCAAACAGATTCTTCCCACAGTTAACTTAAATACTGTAACTACTACAACTCCTTCTATTGATGTCTGTCTTGATGAGTTTACTCCAATTGACCTTTGTGAGTTAGACAAAATAGTTTCCTCATCCAAACCTTCAACTTGTCTTTTAGACCCTATTCCTACCAGGTTATTTAAAGAAGTCTTCCCACTTATTGGTAGCTTTATTCTTCATATAATCAATTCTTCATTAACTTTAGGCCATGTACCGCAGGCTTTTAAAATGGCTGTAATTAAACCCTTACTCAAAAAGCCAACGCTAGATCCAGGAGCTTTAGCTAACTATAGACCAATCTCTAATCTCCCTTTTATTTCAAAAATCTTAGAAAGAGTTGTTGCTACGCAATTATTTGACCACCTGCAGGGAAATGGTTTATTTGAAGAGTTTCAATCTGGGTTTAGAATCCATCATAGTACTGAAACAGCCTTAGCGAAGGTCACTAACGACCTCCTCATCGCATCTGATAATGGACTGGTTTCTGTACTTGTCCTTCTAGACCTTAGTGCAGCTTTTGATACTATCGATCATAATATTCTACTTGATAGATTAGAACACTATGTTGGACTTAATGGAACTTCGTTGCAGTGGTTTAGATCTTATTTATCTGATAGGTTCCAGTTTGTTCATGTAAATAATGAGTTTTCTTTCGACTCAAAGCTTAGTCATGGAGTTCCACAGGGATCTGTGCTAGGCCCTACTCTTTTTAGTTTATATATGCTTCCGTTAGGCAACATTATTAGAAAGCACTGTATACATTTTCATTGTTATGCAGATGACACACAATTATACCTGTCAATGAAGCTAGATGATAGTAATCAATTAACCAAGTTAGAAGCCTGTCTTAAGGAAATCAAAGCTTGGATGACTTGTAATTTCCTGCTATTAAATTCAGATAAGACTGAAGTCATTCTTGTTGGTCCAAAAAACCTTAGAAATTCCTTTCCAAATCAAACTTTCAATTTGGATGCGGTTACTCTTTCTCTTAATAGCTCTGTGAGGAACCTTGGAATTATTTTTGATCAGGATCTGTCCTTAAATTCACATATTAAATTTGTTTCTAAGACTGCCTTCTATCATTTGTGTAATATTGCCAAGATTAGAAGCATCTTGTCTCAGAGTGATGCTGAGAAACTGATCCACGCTTTTGTTAGCTCGATATTAGATTATTGTAATTCTTTATTATCAGGCTGTCCTAAAACATCTTTAAAAAGTCTTCAGCTGATCCAAAATGCTGCAACAAGAGTTTTAACAGGTACTAGAAAGAGATCATATCTCTCCGGTTCTGGCCTCCCTTTATTGGCTTCCCATAGAGTTTAGAATTAAGTTTAAAATCCTTCTTCGTACTTACAAAGCTCTAAACAATCAGGCTCCTTTTTATTTAAAAGATCTGATACTACCGTATTATCCTAACAGAGCACTACGCTCCCAAAATGCAGGATTACTTGTAATACCTAGAATCTCCAAAAGTACAATGGGAGGCAGAGCCTTCAGTTATCAAGCTCCTCTCCTGTGGAACCAGCTGCCAATCTGGATTCAGGAGTCAGACTTGATCTCTGTTTTTAAGACTAGGGCTAAAACCTACCTTTTTGATATAGCCTACAATTAGGGAGGGATCATGTGTTTCTGAACCCTCCCTTAGTTATGCTGCTAATAGGTTTAGTCAGCCGGGGGACCTCCAGTAATGCACTGGGCCTCACTCCTTTTCTCACTCTCTATGAAATATTTTTTTTTGCTGGTCATTAACATTTGTTTGTTCTCTCCCATAGATTGAGTCCCCATCGTGCTGTTTGCTCTCTACATGTCTGTTCTTTTCTTCTTCTCTATCCCCTCACCCCCCAGCCAGTCGCAGCAGATGACTGCCCCTCCCTGAGCTTGGTTCTGCTGGAGGTTTCTTCCTGTTAAAAGGGAGTTTTTCCTCTCCACCGTCGCCAAGTGCTTGCTCACAGCCTGATTGCTGGGGGCTTTCTGCAACTGTGGGGGTTCCCCCTACAGTTGATAGTGCTATGAGATGACTGTTGTTGTGAAATGGCGCTATATAAATAAAGTTGAATTGAATTGAATCACTGTCGACATTACGTTTCCCGGCGTAGTTGTGGTCTGTGTTCGGCGAGTGCACATTAGCTTGCCACTGTACAGCTACATTGGACATGCATGTTTCTGTCTCAGTGGATGCATCTGACAAGCGGGATGAACACGGTACACTCACAGAAGTCATGCTTGACTGGCATTTGTCGACGTTTGTTTCCTCTATGAGCTCCGTGTCCAGTGGCTGAGGGTCCTCTGCTGCTACTGGAGCAGCGGGCTGTCCAGCTGCTCTCAGGTACGCCGCCAACGCCTCCTCTCTCTTTTAGACCTGTTTTCACTCGTCCGCTGCGGTTGTTTAGGCTCCTTGTGAGGGAAGATGCTGGGCACTACATTTGGTTTAAGCCGTCGTTTGTAGCCAGACACGCCTGTGAGCTCTTTCATGAGCTGGGGGTGACGAAAATCCTCAAAATCCTCAGGGCTAAAGTGATGAGAGCACAGCCACGGGTCTTTAGGAAGTTGGACTCTTCCAACCGCATCCTCCCACTTTTTCCTCAACTTTCCCTCTTTAGGAAAGCTATGGAGGCTCACCCCGCTCTCTTTATTTCCCTTTGATTGGAAATTACATCCAAAAGCCGCGCAATGTGGCATTTTCACTGACAAATGGCAGTAGTTCGTAGCTTCGCTTCTCGGCATGTATAAGACAGAAAAAACGGCTGCAACCATTCTACGTCATCGCCCCCAGAATGCATTGCGCACCTGAAAACATGGCAGCCGCCATGTATCGATTTACATTGTAAACAAAAACAATTTTTATAACTACAATAAATGTTTATATCATTCTAACAATGTATTTTAATAGTGGAGGCCAGTGTTTATATTTTTAAATCTGTAAGTCGTTATAATCGGAGTTCCTTTTAATGGTGAAGGTTGAAATAAACTTGCTCGAGACTTACAGTTTAGTGTGGAGTTGAAGAGGTTGGTTTTGGTGTCCATCTTCATGGTAGGTAATATGCCCACAGGTGTACAGGTTCTGCCTCAGGAGAGTCCAGGTAGGAGATCCTGAGATGAGAGGAGGGTGAGGATGTTGTGTTGGTAGATTGAGGTAATGTTACAACTCACTCTGGGCCGTCATCTGCCTCAGCTGTGTGCGCACCTGGGAATAATCAGCCCCGGGCTATATAGCCCGTCCTATCTGGAGCTTCGGCATGGAGCTGTCTGCTATGCAACGCTCATCGTCCTGCGCACGACTGATTCCTCTCAGCTCCGCGCATCTCTGCTGGACTCTCTGTTGGCACGTAAGCTCAACATCGTCCACTTACCTTTTCCCAGGCTCTCCCCTGTGCACAGGTGGATCCCTAAGATGGTGGTTCTCTCCCTCGCGGCAGCGGAATCGCCCTTCTGTCCACGCTGCACTCCACAGCGCTTCACCGGGTGCGCTCGCCAGACACTGTCTCCCTGGCAGGAAGCTGAGGCCAAGCCAACATCGCCTGTAGAACATCAACAAGTAAGCCTGTTAATTCTCCAATCATTATAACACAGCAGAAGGCTAACATTTGTGTTTGGCTCTGTCTCTAGGGTTGCCAGGCTGTACGGTGCTCTGTGTCACCCCTGGCTGCAGCTCGTTCACCCACAACACATTAACATATCGCACACACGCATCCATACACCTGCTGGTATTCAATAAAGATTATTGTATTGAACTTGAGCCTGTGTGTGCGTGTTCCCTGGGTCCAACATTATGACAGTACGGCTCCGTCAGAATGACCCAGCAAACAATGGGCTCGCACACCGGTTTAACATCTTGGAGGCTCGAGTTGATCAGTTGGCTTACCAGCAGCAGGTAATTTTGAACCAGCTAGGTCAGATAAACAACCGGTTGGATCGCCTGGAAGGACAGCAGGCGTTCCCTCCGGCCCAGGGCAGCAGGCCAGCTCCTGTTAGCTCACCACCTAGCCAGGCTAGCCCGGGCGCGTTCACACGTCTCACACCAGTCCCCACACCCACACGCTTCAGTGGGCAGCTCGGGGAGGCGTGGGGTTTCATCCTCCAGTGTGAGACGGTGTTTGAGCGCGTTCCTGGGGACTTCCCTTCCGATCATAGCCGAATCGGTTACGTGGCTAATCTCTTGGAGGGGCAAGCATTAGCATGGGCTTACGCCATAATGGCGAAGCCCAGCTACCTTACTTACGCCCAGTTCGTTTGAGATTTCCACGAGGTGTTTGACCATTCAGATCGTGATAGTGTGCTAACCACCCAGTTACTTAACCTTCGCCAGGGTAGTCAGTCTGTGGCCGATTATGCTGTCGACTTCCAGGTGGTGGCGGGGGAAGTTGGGTGGGAGGATGCTGTGCTCTGCAGCATCTTCACCCATAGCCTGAGCCCTAGTTTGCGGGATGAGCTGGCCTGCCTAGATAAACCTGAGCGGCTCACCGAGCTCATTTCTTTGGCCACTAGCTTGGATAATAGGTTGAGGGAGCGAGCGGCCAAACGGAGGTCCTCCGGCCGTCCGGGTAGATCACTTCGCTGCTACTCCCAATCACCCTCATTGGCTTTACCGGCGCTGGAGGGCCCGGATGAGCCCGAGGCCATGGTAGGAGGATGAACTAAGATTCCACAGGCAGAGAGACAGCGCCGTAGGGACTTAGGAGGTGATGACCAGCACGACATTGAGTCCTGCCCGGTTCGGCCAAAAGGGGGGGGGTCTGCGAGTCACTATAGGGGGCCTCGCGGACTCATCCCGGTCTAATCCCCTACCTAAATGTCTCCTGCCTATTAGGTTTTGTTACAACCGTACAGAGCTCCTCACTCACGCACTGGTGGACTCGGCAGCTGAACAGAGCTTTATTTCTCAGGAACTGGCAACCCGATTGAGGCTACCCTGCCAAGCTCTGCCAACACCCCTCAGTCTCATCACCCTGTCGAAGGCTCCCCTAGGAAGGGTGATGCACCGGACTGCCCTGGTTTCAGCCATCATTTCTGGGAACCATCGTGAGGACCTCCAGCTCTTTGTTCTCTCCACCTCGGCTGCCCCGGTCATCCTGGGTTACCCCTGGCTGCGTTTACATAATCCCACCTTTGACTGGCAGACTGGCAGCGTTCTCGTCTGGAGCTCGTTCTGCCTTAGTGCATGTCTCCAATCAGCAGCCTGTTCTCCAGAGGTCCCCCTCTCCCCCCCCCCGCCCTTCCACCCCCCGACTTGTCCAGGGTGCCTTTTGAGTTCCACAACCTGGCAGCAGTGTTCAGCAAGGCCCAGGCGCTGTCTCTTCCCCCCCACCGCCCATATGACTGCGCCATTAACCTCTGCAGGGGCGCCCCCCTGCCGTCAAGCCACTTGTCCAGCTTATCTGCTCCGGAGCGGGAGGCTATGGAAACTTACATCAAGGAGTTGCTCAGCTCGGGCATCATTCGGCCTTCGTCATCTCGAGTGGGGGCGGGCTTCTTCTTTGTGGGGAAGAAAGACAGCTCTCTTCGTCCTTGCATCGACTTCCGGGCCTTGAACGATATTACCATCAAAGACAAGTATACGCTACCTCTGATGGACTCTGCCTTCGATTCCCTCCAGGGGGCCTCCTGGTTCACGAAATTGGACCTCCGCAGCACTTACCATCTCGTGCGGATCCAGGAGGGCAATGAGTGGAAGACGTGATTCCGGACCCCCAGCGGCCATTTTGAGTATCTCGTCATGCCGTTTGGGCTTACCAACACTCCGGCCGTCTTCCAGCGGCTTATCAACGACGTCCTCTGGGATTTCCTGGGGTCCTTCGTGTTTGTCTACCTGGATGACATCCTGATCTTCTCCAAATCCCGGGAGGAGCATCAGGTTCACGTGAGGCGGGTCCTTCAATGGCTACTTGAGAACAAGCTCTTCGTGAAAGCCGAGAAGTGTGAGTTTTACACGGAGAAGACCTCCTTCCTGGGCTTTATTATTTCACACAACCAGGTCATTCCGGATCCGGAGAAGGTGAGGATGGTGGTGGATTGCCCCCCCCCCCCCCCCCCCGTCGTCAAGGAAACAGTTGCAACAATTTTTGGGTTTTGCCAACTTCTACCGCCGGTTTGTGGCCAAATACAGCTCGATCGCCGCCCCCCCCACCTGCCTCACCTCCCCCAAGGTGGCGTTCCGGTGGACGGAGGAGGCTGCGTCGGCTTTCTCGATTCTGAAGATGGAATTCTCTTCCTCCCGGGTCTTGACGCAGGTGGACCCCGCACTGCAGTGTTTGGTCGAGGTGGATGCCTCAGACTCAGGGGTGGGGGCAGTCCTTTCTCAGCGCTCCCCGGTGGACGGGGAGCCCCTGTGCCTTTTTCTCTCGGCGTTTATCACCCGCCGAGAGGAACTACAACGTCGGCGACAGAGAACTCCTGGCGGTTAAGCTCACGCTGGAGGAGTGGCGGCACTGGCTGGAGGGGGCCGCGCTACCCTTTGTGGTTTGGACAGACCATAAAAACCTGGAGTACCTGAGGACGGCTAAGCGCCTGAACACTCGCCAGGTGCGTTGGTCCCTGTTCTTTGGGCGCTTCCGGTTCACCATCACCTACCACCCGGGGTCAAAGAACGCAAAGCCAGATGCCCTGTCCAGGCAGTTCGCCTCGGAGACCACCGAGAAGTAGGAGCACACCATCCTCCCGGCCTCGTGTGTCATGGGTGCCCTCTTCTGGGCGATCAGGGATAAGGTCCTGAGGGCTCAGGAGGCCGAACCGGACCCGGGCGGGGGTCCCACCAGGAGACTGTTTGTACCATCTGCCGTTCGGGGTGACGTGATCCACTGGGCCCACACCTCCAAATTCGCCTGCCACCCTGGGATTTCCCAGCTAGTGGACCTGCTCCAGAGATCCTTCTGGTGGCCAGGGCTCCGTCAGGACGTCACCGGCTACGTTCGGGCCTGCCCCCAGTGTGCCACCGGGAAGACATCGACATCTCCGCCGGCAGGCCTGCTCCATCCCTTGCCTGTCCCGGGGAGGCCGTGGTCTCATGTGGCTCTGGACTTTGTGACCGGTATCCCGGTATCCAACTCCTTCGACACTGTGCTGACCGTCGTTGACCGCTTTTCCAAGGCTGCTCACTTCATTCTCCTACATGGGCTTCCAACAGCGCGGGAGATGGCTGATCTTCTGGTGCAGCACATCGTGCGTCTGCATGGAATCCCCACGGACATTGTCTCTGACCGGGGCCCGCAGTTCGTGTCCAGTGTGTGGAGGTGCTTTTGCAATGCTTTGGGGGCTACGGTAAGCCTGTCCTCTGGTCATTACCCCCAGAGTAATGGGCAGTGTGAGCGAGCTAATCAGGAGCTGGAGGCCGCTCTGCGCTGCGTCATCGCCTCCAGTCCATCATCGTGGAGTGGCCATCTGCCTTGGATTGAGTACGTGCACAACCTAACTGTCTCTGCCGCTACCGGCATGTCTCCTTTCAGGGCCTCGCTGTGTTATGACCCCCCTGCTGTTCCCCGAAGAAGAGGGGGAGGTGGCTGTACCTTCAGTCCATGCTCACCTGAGGCGCTGTCGTCGGCTGTGGGCTGCTATGCGCCAGGCCCTTTTACACACAGCGGAGCGCAACACCAGAGCAGCGAACTGGCGCAGGAAACCGGCTCCGCAGTATCAGGTGGGTCAGCAGGTATGGTTGTCCACTCAGCATATCAACTTGAAGGCTGAAAAGAGGAAGCTGGCCAAACGCTTTATTGGGCCCTTCCCTATTGTCAAGGTGGTGAATCCTGTGGCTGTGCGTCTGGCTCTCCCTCCTTCTCTCCGTGTTTGTCCCACGTTTCACGTCTCCCAGGTCAAACCCGTGATCTCCAACCCGCTCTGCCCTCCTCCTCGAACCCCGCCTCCACCCGTGTTGATCGACGGTGACCCAGCTTGGACGGTGAATTCCATCCTGGACGTCTGCCGCCGGGGCTGCGGCTTGCAGTACTTGGTGGATTGGGAGGGGTATGGCCCCGAGTGGAGATCCTGGGTGCGCCAGTCGTTCATGTTGGACAAACGCCTCATTGAGGACTTTCACCGGGCGCACCCAGGTAAGCCAGCACCAGGAGGCGCTGCTCGGGGGGGAGTACTGTTTCAACTCACTGTAGGCTGTCATCTGCCTCAGCTGTGCGCGCACCTGGGAATAATCTATATAGCTATATAGCCCGTCCTGTCTGGAGCTTCGGCACGGAGCCGTCTGCTATGCAACGCTCATCGTCCTGCGCACGACTGATTCCTCTCAGCTCCGCGCATCTCTGCTGGACTCTCCGTTGGCATGTAAGCTCAACATCATCCACTTACCTTTTCCCAGGCTCTCCCCTGTGCACAGGTGGATCCCTAAGGCGGTGGTTCTCTCCCTCGCGGCAGCGGAATCGCCCTTCTCTCCACTCCACGCTCCACGGCGCTTCACCGGGTGCGCTTGCCAGATGCTGTCTCCCTGGCAGGAAGCCGAGGCCAAGCTAACATCTCCTGTAGAACATCAACAAGTAAGCCTGTTAATTCTCCAATCATTATAACACAGCAGAAGACTAACATTTGTGTTTGGCTCTGTCTCTAGGGTTGCCAGGCTGTACGGTGCTCTGTGTCACCCCCGGCTGCAGCTTGTTCACCCACAACACATTAACATATCGCACACATGCATCCATACACCTGCTGGTATTCAATAAAGATTATTGTATTGAACTTGAGCCTGTGTGTGCATGTTCCCTGGGTCCAACATTATGACAGGAAATGATCTTTACCAGGGTGGAGGAGAAAGCAGAGGCACACTGTCCAGGAGAGCACAAGGAGCCTCTGGTGACAGCATGGAGAGAGGTGTAACAGTCCCTCGGGGAGTGGAGAAAATAGGCCTGTATATACAGTTAGGCCCCAAAATATTTGGACAGTGACACAAGTTTTGTTATTTTAGCTGTTTACGAAAACATATTCGGGATACAATTATATAATCAATATGGGCTTAAAGTGCAGACTCTCAGCTGTAATTTGTGAGTATTCACATCCAAATTGGAGCAAGGGTTTAGGAATTACAGCTCTTTAATACGTAGCCGCCTCTTTTTCAAGGGACCAAAAGTAATTGGACAATTGACTCAGAAGGCTGCAAAAAAAAAATAAAAAAAATAACAAGGCTGCATGGGCTCTTCCCTCGTTAACCTGTCATCAGTTAAGCAGTTAAAAGGTCTGGAGTTGATTCCAGGTGTGGCGTTTGCATTTGGAAGCTGCTGCTGTGAACACACAAAATGCGGTCAAAGGAGCTCTCAATGGAGGTGAAACAGACCATCCTGAGGCTGAAAAAAAAAGAAGAAATCCATCATAGAGATAGCAGAAATGTTAGGTGTTGCCAAATCAACAGTTTGGTACATTCTGAGAAAAAAAGAGTGCACTGGTGAGCTTGGGAACTCAAAAAGGCCTGGACGTCCACGGAAGACAACAGTGGTGGATGATCGCAGAATCCTTTCCATGGTGAAGAACAATCCCTTCACAACATCCACTCAAGTGAAGAACACTCTCCAGAAAGTAGGTGTATCAGTATCTAAGTCTACCATAAAGAGAAGACTTCATGAGAGTAAACATAAAGGATTCACCACAAGGTGCAAACCATGAATCAGCCTCAAAAATAGAAAGGTCAGAATTGACTTTGCCAAAAAACACCTGAAGAAGCCAGCCCAGTTCTGGAACAGCATTCTTTGGACAGATGAGACTAAGATCAACCTGTACCAGAATGATGGGAAGAAGAAAGTTTGGAGAAGAATTGGAACAGCTCATGATCCAAAGCACTACATCTTCTGTAAAACATGGTGGAGGCAGTGTGATGCATGGCCATGCATGGCTTCCAATGGCACTGGGTCACTTGTGTTTATTGATGATGTGACAAAAGACAGAAGCAGCCGGATGAATTCTGAAGTGTATAGGGATATACTTTCTGCTCAGATTCAGCCAAATGCAGCAAAGTTGATTGGACGGCGCTTCACCAATGATCCAAAACATACTGCAGAAGCAACCCAGGAGTTTTTTAAAGCAAAGAAGTGGAATATTCTGCAATGGCCGAGTCAATCACCCGATCTCAACCCAATCCAGCATGCATTTCACTTGCTCAAGACAAAACTTAAGGCAGAAAGACCCACAAACAAGCAACAACTGAAGACAGCTGCAGTAAAGGCCTGGCAAAGCATCACAAAGGAGGAAACCCAGCGTTTGGTGATGTCCATGGGTTCCAGACTTCAGGCAGTCATTGCCTGCAAAGGATTCTCAACAAAATATTGAAAAGTAACATTTTACTTAGGGTTATGTTTAGTTGTCCAATTACTTTTGAGCCCCTGAAATGAGGAGCGTTTGTATAAAAATAGCTACAATTTCTACATGTTTAATCATATATTTTTGTTCAACCCCTTGAATTAAACCTTAAAGTCTGCACTTCAATTCCGTTGTAGTTGTTTCATTTCAAATCCAATGTGGTGGCATGCAGAGCCCAAATCATGAAGATTGTGTCACTGTCCAAATATTTCTGGGCCTAACTGTATATCTGGCAGCTGATTACAAGCAGTTTGCAGCAATCAGCACAGCTGGAGGAAATCAGGTAATGATTAATGACAATAATGAGACAAAATGAGAGAGATGAGAGTGTGCTCAAACCTGGAATGCTACACTTCTGTTATCAGTTGCATCATCTCCAAGAACTATGCGTCCACCGTGGTTCAAGAGCCGTAGATGGAGCTACTAAACCTTACGACAGTGTTTGCAAATGTTTGCTGCAACTATGGTTTTGAGAAACACCTTATGTCTTTCAACAATACACCACCATACTTTGCTCTTGGAAAACAGTTAAAGAGGCATGAAACACTCATTGTAATGATCATATTTCAAAACATGGACACTTAGTCTAGAAATATTTTATTAGTTGACCCTGTAAATGTAACAGTATTGGAATAAAGTCTAACTGAAATTATGTTTTTCAGAATTGAAAATTGCCATATTGGTCATGACATCACTGGGTTGGTTGCTGCAGGCAGATGCAACTGTGTCTATTAGCTAAACCCATCAGGAGGAGAGTTATTACCTCCGCCAAGGAAGTTATGCTTGTCTGTTTGTTAGCAGGATTACACAAAAAAACTACTATACAGATTTTGATTAAATTTTCACCAGAGGGAGCCCTTGGGCCAAGGATGAAACCATTAAATTTTGGTGATGATCTGAGAATGCATACCTCCACCAAGGACCTTGTTTGTATTTGTCCAGCAGGATTAAATAAAAACTACTGGATGTATTTGGATGAAACTTTTACCACAAGTGGTTCTTGGGCTAATGGGGAACCCATTACAATGGGCAGCACAGTGGTGCAGTGATTAGCACTGCTGCCTAACAACTAGAAGGCTCCAGGTTCAAATGCCCAGGCTGCAGGGGTAGGAACCTTTCTGTGTGGAGTTTTCATGTTCTCCCTGTGCTGTGCGGGTTTACTTCGGGGGTGTCCGGTTTCCTCCCACAATCTGAAGACATGCATGTTAGGCTAATTGATCATTCTAAATTGTCCCTAGGTATCTGTCTTCTATTTAGAACAGAGGATTAGTTCTAGTGAAGTTCTGTGAGACTAGAAAAAGTGCTATACAAGTACAAGTAAGATAAGGTAAGATAAGCCTTTATTAGTCCCACAATGGGGAAATTCCAGGATTGCAACAGCACAGGGATAGCAACACTCAGAGCAATAATTAAGAAGATACGGAAAATATAAATAAGAGCAGTGGATATACATACATACACATAAATACATAAATATGTATACAAAGTGCGGAGCATTGTAGCAAGATGGAATAAACAGCATAACCGTCTACTTAGTTATCCTACATAGTATGATTATGTACCCATACATATTGTCACCCTCCGTAGCGACTGATATTGTCCTAGTTGTATACTGTAGGGGACCATTTGTGTAAGTCTATTGCGTCTTTTGCATTCAATACTATTAGGTTGTCACATTTTTTTTGCTATCTCTGCGAGCAGCCCTGCTTAGGTTATACAGTCTGACAGCCGTAGGTAGGAAGGACCTGCAAAACCTCTCGGTTGCGCACCTAGGATGATGTAGTCTGCTGCTAAATGAGCTCCTCAGTGCGTCCAGTATGTCCTGCGTAGGGTGGAACTCGGACTCCAGCAGAGATGACAGTTTAGCCACCATCCTTCTCTCTTCTATCTCTTCCACTGGGTCAAGGCGCTGCCCCAGGACAGAGCTAGCTTTCTTGATTGGTTTGTTAAGTCTCTTCCTATTGGCTGCTGTAATGCCACTGCCCCAGCAGACCACTAGAAAAGTGATAGCTGATGCCACCACCGTGTCATAGAATGTCTTCAGCAGCACCCCTTGTACACCAAAAGACCTGAGTCTCCTCAGCAGGAACAGCCTGCGCTGTCCCTTCTTGTAGAGTGCATCAGTATTGTGTGACCAGTCTAGTTTATTGTTCAGATGAACACCCAGGTACTTGTAGGATGTCACCATCTCGATGTCTGTTCCCTGGATGTTTACTGGTGCTGTGAGGGGTTGTCCTTGCCTGTGGCAGTCCACCACCAGCTCCTTAGTTTTCCTCGCGTTGATCTGGAGGCAGTTCCGATGGCACCAGTCCACGAAGTCCTGGATAAGTCCTCTGTACTCAGCTTCATCTCCGTTGGAGATTAGGCTGACGATCGCAGAGTCGTCAGAGAACTTCTGTAGATGGCAGTGTGTTGTGTTGTGTGAGAAGTCCGCAGTATAAAGGGTGAACAAGAAAGGAGCCAAAACCGTTCCCTGGGGGGCCCCCATGCTACCGATGATCGTTTCAGATACACAATCTTGGGTTCTCACAAACTGTGGCCGGTTAGTGAGGTAGTCCAGGATTCATGATGACAGGTGCTGGTCCACCCCTGCGCACAGCAGCTTGTCCCTCAGGATCATCAGTTGGATAGTGCTGAAAGCACTGGAGAAGTCAAAGAACATGATCCTCACCGCATTCCCGGGCTTCTCCAGGTGGGACAGGGAACCGTGAAGGAGGAAGATCACTGCATCCTCCACCCCAATGCCATGCTGGTAGGTGAACTGGAGTGGATCCATCACTGGTTCCACCAGGGGGCGGAGGTGAGCAAGGAGCAGTCTCTCCAGGGTCTTCATCATGTGAGACATCAGGGCCACTGGTCTGTAGCTGTTCAGATCTTTGGGGTGGGAAGTCTTTGGAAGTCCTTATCCCCTTACATTTTGGTGATGATCCAAGAACGCATACCTCCACCAAGGCTCTTATCTTCTTTCAGTGTGTTAGCAAGAATCCTCCAAAACTACTGGATAGACTTTGAATGCAGTTTTCACCAGAACTGGCTTGTGGCCTACATTTGAACCCGTTACATTTTAGAGGTGATCCATGAGGGTCGAAAGGAGTCTTGGCAGAGGTATGTGCTCTCTGAGTGCTTTTCTAGTTTTAATGAATTTTTTTTTATTGAGGAAACAATTGAGGAACGATACAAAGTAGTATACAACCAGGTTCACTCGTTTTTCTGAATTTTGGAAATGGAACAGAAACAGCATCTCTGTGAAAAGGAACGACCAAAATAAACACAAGAGCAGGAGAAGATGAAAAAAAATCAGATAGCAATATACTGTACACTCATGTATAAACACAATTCCCTTAAAGGTGCAATCCATTACTTTTTGACCTCCTGGCCAGTAGGTGTCGCACTCACTGTTGCCTCATGATAACATTGCATGTGTTGCCATGTAGAAACCGCGCTGGAAACAAGCAATCCCAGGTTGCAGCAGACTATATGGAAATCAGTGTCTTTGTGATTACGAGCCAGTGAAATCATGTCAAGTGATGAATCTTTTGCGGCAGTGATTTTAACTGAGTCTTCTGTGATGTTTATCTCCATTTGACAAATTTTTAAAATTACTGTCATATAATTATTAATAATTTATAGTAATGCTAGTGTTTCACAGATGTGATTGAACCTGATAATTACATAATTGTGATAATGTAATCATAGCAAAACTATAGCTGACTTTAAGGACTTTGCTGTTGGCAGAGTGTTTTTTGCAGATATGCTGTAACACTCTTGTGCTTTGTTTATGTTCAGCGTTTTAGCTAAGAATGCCGTTCTAAAACCAGCTGTTGCTATGGTAATCCATTGCCTTGGTCTTCCCCAGTTGCTGTGTGTGGGCAATCAGGGACCGTTACCCTGATCCCTACGGACAATACACTGGGTTTGTTCCAGGTCGCTAGCTCACGCTCCTGGTCTGTGGCAGGTCCACATGTACGTCCATGGTACCAGGTGCATCATCAGGGCATCAAAAACCAAGAGGTGGCAACTAATTTTTGGGTTCTGTCTCATTTTCTGTACATTTAAATTTTATTTATTGTTTTATATTATTGTTATTGTTATATATTATTAAAATAAATGATTGTAAAACGGATGCCTCATATTGTTTGTGCCTTTTCTACTTTATATGTAAAGGGTGTTGATTCATTGTTAGATTTACCAAGTGATGGCTTACCGATCCTCAGTGCACAACTGAAATACTGTCAACCTTTGTATAACCTTGCAAAATTACTGAGAACTTCAGTTATACATACCTGATCAGACATATGCAGAGTATTCTCTTCAATAAGGACACTTTTTAAAATTATTTGTAATGCAGCAATACTCCAGTTGTTCTCATATGGATACTCAGTGTAAAAAATTCAGTGCATTTCGAAAATAAGCACATGAATGAATCTTTATTTCGGATAGAATAGATTAAAAGATTAAAAGAAAGGAACAGAATAACAAAGGGAAGGAAAAAATCCAACAAGGTCAAATTAAACAATAACTCCTCTGATTATACAGTTCAACATAAGTTATCCAAAATGGATGATGGCTGAAGCCACAGCTTATATTGCCCACCCATGTTCCATCAAAAATAAAATAAAATAAAAGTGATTACAATTCAGAACAAAGCTAAGACTAAACATGACAAAAAACTAAGCAACAACACAACACAGACTGGATATGACAATCCTGATGTGATTTTACATGTCATCTTGTAAATATGTTTGGAGTATTTCTTCCTTTAGTTTTTGTTTAAATTGTCCAAGCGTTGTACAGGATTTTAATTCAGGTCCAAAATCGTTCCATAATCTGGCTCCTTGCACTGAAACACAGTGTTGTTTGGTGGTGACATAACGTTCGGCTCAGGAGACGCACACACACAGGCTCAGAGTAGTTCAACCTGTTTATTAACAACAGGGATGTATGGGTGTGTGTCTGCGGAATGTTAATGTGTTGGTGGTGGCGTCTGCTTCGGGCACAGAGGCAGGAGACCGTTCAGCCGGCAACCCTATGGGAGAGAACAGACACAGGGTGATGGGCACACACCGACACAGGAGGAGAATAGGCGAGGGAGAGAAGCTTACTTGTATGGGACAGATGACTGGCACTTCAAGGACGGGACCCCGGGAGACAGCCACCTGCAGGACTCGGTGCAGCAGCGAGGAGGGACGAGGGACGGAGTTGTCCGCCGCCGAGGAATCCACCTGTGCACAGGGGAACAGACTGGGAGAGAAGAGGTAAGTGACCTTCTTACCGCTCAGTGTCGTGCTGAAGAGAAAGTAGTTGCTTCTTGAAGAAGGGGGGAAGAAGTCTGACGGCTTCAGGCCGAAGCTCAGGGCGAGGCGGCTTATATTCCTCGCCGCTGATGATTGACAGGTGTGCGAGCAGGTGGCGCCGCTGATGAGCGGCGCGGCGTGACAGTACTCCCCCCTCTAGCAGCGCCTCCTGGCGATGGCTTGTCTGGGTGTGCTTGGTGGAAGTCAGCGATGAGCGATGGGTCCAACACGAACGACGGGGGCACCCACTGTCGATGCTCGGGCCCATAGCCCTCCCAGTCCACCAAGTATTGCAACCCACGACCCCGGCGCCGGGAGTCCAGGATGGAGGAGACGGACCAGGCCGGATGGCCACCAATCATCCGGGGCGCAGGTTGCGCTGCAGGAGGAGGGCAAAGGGGGTCGGAGACTGCCAACTTCACCTTTGACACGTGGAAGGTGGGATGGATGCGGAGGGAGGGGGGAATAGCCACGCGCACAGCCACCGGGTTGATGATCCGGGTGATGGGATAGGGACCCATGAATCGCTGTGCCAGCTTTCTCCTCTCGCCTTTTAGAGTGACGTCCTGGGTGGAAACGTAGACATGTTGCCCAACTCTGTACGCCGGGGCAGGTCTTCTATGCCGGTCCGCCACAGTCCTGTTGCGCGCCGCTGTGCGTAAGAGCGCATTGCGCGCGGCAGTCCAGGTGGAGCGGAACTGCCTGAGATGTGCCCTAACTGAGGGGACAGTTACCTCACTCTCCTGCTCCGGGAACAGCGGGGGGTCGTAACCCAGGGACGCTTTGAAGGGAGACATCCCTGTAGCAGAAGAGCGAGCGGTATTGTGGGCATATTCAACCCAGGCAAGATGGTTGCTCCAGGACGTAGGTTTGGATCTGGTCACACAGCGGAGCGCAGCCTCCAGCTCCTGGTTGGTCCGCTCACACTGCCCGTTGGATTGGGGGTGATGGCCGGAGGAGAGGCTCACCTTGGCTCCGATGGCGTTGCAGAATGACCTCCAAACCTCAGACGAAAATTGGGGGCCCCGGTCCGAGACCACGTCCACCGGAATCCCGTGCAGCCTGACCACGTGTTGGACGAGGAGATCCGCCGTCTCCAGGGCAGTAGGGAGGCCTCGCAGGGGAACGAAGTGCACGGCCTTGGAGAAGCGGTCCACGATGGTCAGGATGGTGTCATAGGAGTTGGAGATGGGGAGTCCGGTGACGAAATCCAACGCGATGTGCGACCAGGGCCTGCCAGGGACGGGCAGGGGCTGGAGCAGACCTGCTGGAGGGGCATTTCCCGACTTGCTGGTGGCACAGATTGGGCAAGCCCAGGCGTAGCAGGCTGCACCCCTCCGCAGGCCTGGCCACCAAAAGGACCGTTGGAGGAGGTCTATCATCCGGGAGGTGCCAGGGTGACAGGTGAGCTTGGAGGTGTGTAGCCAGTGGATGACCTCTCCTCGGACCGCGGATGGCACGAACAGCCTCCCCTCAGGTCTGCCGCCAGGGTCAGGTTCCACCTCCTGTGCCTTCCGGATCTTGCTCTCGATGTCCCACGAGATGGCTCCCATGACGCACGACCTGGGCAGGATGGAGTGGGGCGTCTCCTCCGACTCCACGGGAGTGAACTGCCTAGAGAGGGCGTCAGGCAGGCCGTTCTTAGAGCCCGGCCTGAAGGTGATTGAAAATTGGAACCTGGCGAAGAACAAAGACCAGCGCGCCTGGCGGGCGTTCAGGCGCTTGGCAGATCGTAGATATTCTAAGTTCTTGTTGTCCGTGAGGACCACGAACGGCAGGTTCGCCCCCTCTAGCCAGTGGTGCCACTCCTGCAGGGCGAGTTTGATGGCCAAGAGCTCTCTGTCCCCCACATCGTAGTTCCTCTCTGCCGGGGACAAGCGCCGGGAGAAGAAGGCGCAGGGCCGTTTGGCGCCATCGTCCGGCAACCGCTGGGACAGCACTGCCCCCACTCCCGTGTCCGAGGCGTCAACCTCTACGATGCACTGCAGCGCGGGGTCGACCTGGCGAAGGACCCGGGAGGAGGAGAACTCCGCCTTCAGCGCCTTAAAGGCGGCAGCGACCTCTTCGGTCCACCGGAACGGGACTTTCGGGTACGTGAGGCGGGTCAGTGGTCCAACGATGGAGCTGAAGTTGGGGACAAAGCGGCGGTAGAAATTGGCGAAGCCAACGAACTGTTGCACCTGCTTCCGGGATGCAGGTGTAGGCCATTCCACCACCGCCTTCACCTTCTCTGGGTCTGGGAGCACCTTGTCGTGGGCGATGATGAACCCCAGGAAGGACGTAGTCCTGGAGTAAAACTCACATTTTTCTGCCTTCACGTACAGACGATTCTCCAGCAGTCTTTGGAGGACCCGCCTCACGTGGACCTGGTGCTCGTCCCTGGACTTGGAGAAGATGAGAATATCGTCCAGGTAGACGAACACGAAAAGGCCGATGAAATCCCGGAGGACGTCATTTATGAGGCGCTGAAAGACGGCAGGAGCGTTGGTCAACCCGAACGGCATTACCAGGTATTCAAAGTGGCCGTTCGTGGTACGGAAGGCTGTCTTCCACTCATCTCCCTCCCGGATCCGGACGAGGTGGTAAGCGCTGCGTAGATCCAGCTTGGTGAACCAGGTCGCCCCCTGGAGGGAGTGGAAAGCAGTGTCCATGAGGGGCAGGGTGTAACGGTCCTTCTCCGTGATATCGTTGAGGGCCCGGTAGTCGATACAAGGGCGGAGGGACCCATCCTTTTTTCCCACGAAGAAGAACCCTGCCCCCACGGGTGACGATGATGGGCGGATTATCCCAGCACTTAATGACTCCTTCAGGTAGGCGTTCATCGTCTCCTTCTCCGGCACTGACAGGCTATAGAGCCGACCAGAAGGTAAGGGAGCCCCCTGGCGGAGGTTGATGGCACAGTCATAGGGCCGATGAGGGGGGAGAGACATAGTTTTGTCTTGCTGAACACCATACCCAGGTTGTGAAATTCCGGAGGCACCAGAGACAGGTCCGGGGGTGCAGCGTCCGTCGCAGGGGGAGGAGCGGACGGAGAGCAGGCAGCGGACTGAAGGCAGGTGCCCATGCAGAATGTACTCCATGCCGATACCCCAGCTGATCTCCAATCCAGGACCGGGTTGTGAAGACGAAGCCAGGGATACCCCAGGATGACGGGCGACACAGAGTTGGGAAGGACGTAGAAGGTCATCTCCTCCCGGTGGTTTCCCGAGATGATGACCGGAACGGGGATGGTTTGGTGTGACACTCTCCCAAGGGAGGCACGGGAGAGGTTGACAAGGGAGATGGGATTCCTCAGTGCCTGACAGCGGATGCCCAAACGGGTTGCCAGGCTCTGTGAAATGAAGCTGCCTTCTGCGCCCGAATCCACCAGTGCGTGGGTGAGGTGCCCAGTGGGGTTGTGGCAGAAACGGATGGGCAGCTTCAATTGAGTGAGTGGATCTAACCGATTGATGTCCACGAGGCCTCCTACAGTGACTCGCGGACCCCGCCGTTTGGCTTTTTGTAGACAAAGCTCCATCGTGTGTTGACTGTCTCCGCAATACATGCAGAGATTCAACTCACGGCGGCGTTGTCTCTCAGCCGGGGAGAGCTTTGTCCAGCCCGTCACCATCGGCTCTGACTCCTCGGGGCACGATGGTGGCGGCGCCGCCAGGGGGCGAGCTTGGGGCAGGCGCAGCGAGACTCCCCGAGGGCGCGAAGTAGACGACTTCCGTCCTGAGGAGCGCTCGCGCAGCCTGTTGTCCAAGCTGATGGCTAGGGAAGTTAGCTCCGCTAGCGTTTCAGGGATATCCCGTCCAGCCAGTTCATCCCTCAGATCATCATTGAGGCTGCGGAGGAACAGGCCGCAGAGGGAGCGTTCCTCCCAGCCCAATTCCTCCGCCGCTACCCGGAAGTCGACCGCGTAGTCCGCTGCCGACCGGCTTCCCTGCTGGAGAGCGAGAAGCCGATCGACCTGGACTGTCTCGGTTTGAGAATGGTCAAAGACCTCCAGAAAGCGCCTCACGAATTGGTCGTAGGTGAGGGTGGCATAACTGGGCCTCGCCATTACGGCGTAGGTCCAAGTTAACGCACGCCCCTCCAGAAGATTCCCTATGTAACCAATTCGGCTGTGATCCGAGGGAAAATCTCCGGGCACACGGTGGAACACGGACTCACACTGCATAATGAACCCCCGCGCTCCGCCGAGCTTACCGCTAAAGCGGGCGGGGGTCGGGATTGGTGTGAGCCGAACCGGTGCCACCGGAGCCGGCTGGACGGCCGCTGGAACAGCAGGAGCCGCGCCACCCTGGCGAGCCGGGGGGAACGGCTGTTGGGGGTCCAGGCGGTTCAATCGGTTAGTTAAATTTACTAATTGATTTAGGATCACCTGTTGCTGATAAACAACTTGATCCACTCGAGCCTCGAGAGTGGAAAACCGGTGTGCGAGCCCGCCGTCTGCCGAGCCGCTCTGCTGAAGCCGTACTGACATAACGTTCGGCTCAGGAGACGCACACACACAGGCTCAGAGTAGTTCAAACTGTTTATTAACAACAGGGATGTATGGGTGTGTGTCTGCGGAATGTTAATGTGTTGGTGGTGGCGTCTGCTTCGGGCACAGAGGCAGGAGACCGTTCAGCCGGCAACCCTATGGGAGAGAACAGACACAGGGTGATGGGCACACATCGACACAGGAGGAGAATAGGCGAGGGAGAGAAGCTTACTTGTATGGGACAGATGACTGGCACTTCAAGGACGGGACCCCGGGAGACAGCCACCTGCAGGACTCGGTGCAGCAGCGAAGAGGGACGAGGGACGGAGTTGTCCGCCGCCGAGGAATCCACCTGTGCACAGGGGAGCAGACTGGGAGAGAAGAGGTAAGTGACCTTCTTACCGCTCAGTGTCGTGCTGAAGAGAAAGTAGTTGCTTCTTGAAGAAGGGGGGAAGAAGTCTGACGGCTTCAGGCCGAAGCTCAGGGCGAGGCGGCTTATATTCCTCGCCGCTGATGACTGACAGGTGTGCGAGCAGGTGGCGCCGCTGATGAGCGGCGCGGCGTGACAGGTGGTAGTTCTCACTGAAGGTTTTTGAAATATACATGTTCCTCTGAAATGATCTTGTTTCTCCCTTATTTGGAACAACTTTTGGATATTTGCGGGCAGTGATAGATTCTTCACTTTAAACATTATTACTGCAGTTTTAAAGTCAACCAGATCTTTCAACTTGAGAGCTTTTAATTTAAGAAAAATTGGGTTTGTTGGTTCCCTGTAAGCTGCTTTGTTTATTATTCTAATAGCTCTCTTCTGAAGCATAAAGACTGGATATATGTTTGTTTTACATGTATTTCCCCATACTTCAGTACAATATGTCATGTATGGGAGTATTAATGAATGATACAAGGTCTATAGTGTGGGTTGATCCAGCAAATATTTCACTCTGTGTAGTATTGTGATTGAGTTGGATATTTTTGTCATGTTTGGGGTCGTCACCCCGAGCATGACTTGTGGCTGTTGGGTTTAATTATTGTTTATTAATTCCAGCTGATGAATTGAGCCTTGTTCTCCATCAGTCCCACAGCCACGCCCCTCATGCACGCACACACACACTGTTCAATCAGTCATGCACCTGTTGCCACACGGCTGGTCTACTTGCTGTCATTAGGTCTTTGTATAAATAGCAGGGCAGTACGACCAGCCAGCGTAGCAACTTTGCAATGTCAACTCCAGACATCCAGGCTCGCTTCTGTAGGTTCACCCTTGGACTAAATCGTGTTGTTTCCCCAGAGCCTTTCCGCTCCAGTGCAATTGTAAGTCCCTGTGCCTTTTTCTCCACTCCTGCCTGTTTGGAGCACGTTAGGCATCCTTTGAACCAGCCAAGTTTGTAACCAGGTGTCTCACCCTTTATCTGTGACTGTATTTGGACTCTCCATACTTTCACCCATTGTATATAAACACATTTCTTACACTGCGTTTTGGGCTCACTGCCATTTCATATGAACACACACACAGAAAGTTGCCACCAACAGAGCCCAAGCAGTAAGTAACATATTACTCATTTTTTGTGTTTTTTTTTCACTCACCTGCTCAGAGCATCATGTCCTGGTCAAGCCGTTCCCACACCGGAATTAGTGCATGGGCAACAGGACAGCCCAGCACAGAGGAGTAGCGGGCTGCCTGGCGAATCTGGGAGCTCCTGGAGGAAGCACTTGACTCCTTCGGTCACGGAGATCGACTAGCCTGCCTCAATGGAGTAATCCGGATCCTGAGGACTCACCGGGGCCTCTGGAATTACCCTGAGTACTCCGAGCTGCTGTCTGGGGTCTTCACGCTCAAGCAGGCTTTCCCCAACCTGACAAGGAGGGCTCTTCGGACCAAGCCCAAACAAAGACGTGCTCCTCTGTCGGTGGCCATCTTCTCCTCTCCCCTGTCATCTGGTCCAAGATGGCAGCCGTCAGGTCAGCGTCGACGTCACCCGGAATCCCGGAAGAACTACACTACCGTTCAAAAGTTTGGGGTCACTTAGAAATTTCCTTATTTTTGAAAGAAAAGCACTTTTTTTCAATGAAGATAACTTTAAACTAATCAGAAATACACTCTATACATTGCTAATGTGGTAAATGACTATTCTAGCTGCAAATGTCTGGTTTTTGGTGCAATATCTACATAGGTGTATAGAGGCCCATTTCCAGCAACTATCACTCCAGTGTTCTAATGGTACAATGTGTTTGCTCATTGCGTCAGAAGGCTAATGGATGATTAGAAAACCCTTGTGCAATCATGTCAGGTCTGCAATGCTGTAATTGCTGCAAATGGAGGATTCTTTGACGAAAGCAAAGTTTGAAGGAAAAAATTATTATTTCTAATACAAATCATTATTTCTAACCTTGTCAATGTCTTGACTATATTTTCTATTCATTTTACAACTCATGGTGGTAAATAAGTGTGACTTTTCATGAAAACACAAAATAATTGTCTGAGTGACCCCAAACTTTTGAACAGTAGTGTATTTCGCCCCACGTTCTGCTCCCGCTCTGACACCGAGCCCAGTTACCTCCGCAGCAGATCATCTGTCCCAAGGATCTCCCTCCGTATTCGAGGTCTTCTTCCTTGGTTTGTTCGCCAGCGGCAGTGAGGCGCTTGTTTTTTTCACTGGGGTCTTCCATTCCTGAGGCGAGAGGGGCCTGGATGGCGGTAGAGCTTGAGCTAAGGCAAGTGCTCTCTTTTGCCTTTCTCTTTTCTATTATTGAGCATTTTTGCCTAGCTTTAGGTGAGGAGAGCCAGCTGCAGCCAAATGCTGCACCGGAGCTCGCCTCGCCGGGTTCTGCCACTGCCGGTGACTCTGACCCTTCCCCATCTCTTTCTGAGTCCTTTTCCAGAGTCGCCGGAGAGAGTCCTCCATCACCGGACGAGTCCATGGATCCAGGTCCGCAACCAGAGGCCACCGAGGTTCCAGTCGAGGCAGTTGTCGGGGGCACCCGGTCCCAGTCCAGGGTGCCTGTGATCGACCACCTCCTCGCTTGGGTGCTCATACAGGTCGGCTGGCCCATGGCCAAGATGGCTTTGGGGTCAGCAGTGGCCCAGCCGGGTCCCACCGAGGGTGCAGCAGGGGTCCAGCTGGACTCCATCTTGGGTGCACCCATGGCTCGGTCGGGGTCCATCGTGGGTGCAATGCAGGCCCAGTAGGGGCCTCACCGCGGGAGCAATGAGGTCCTGGGAAGGGGCCACTGCTGGTGCAACGTTGTCCCAGCCTGGGTCCACTGCAGTGTCAACAGAGTCCCAGCCCTTCGTCGGGACCACCGGGGGTGCCACAGGACAGTTTGGTGACACCGGGGCCTTCCTTTCCCTTTTGGAGGCCCTGTGGGTGTTCCTCCTCCTTCTGCCGGGCACCATCGGGGTCTTCCTCCCTTCGTCACCAGTGACCACAGGGGTTCCTCTTCCCCTGTTTGGCTACCCACCTCTCTGCCTTCCAGTGGGTAGGCCGCTGCCTCATCTGCCCCTCCGGTCCTGGTGGCCCAATTGTGTGGGCAGGCCAACCGAAGGATTAGGTTCCTGGGTAAAGTGGCCCTTTTTCTCTGGCAGGCCACCTGATACTATTCTGCAGGCCGCCTGCTGGCCCTGGGATTTTAGCCAGCCCCCTGAACTTACGGTAACCTGCTGGGCCTTGGACTCTGGCTGGCCCCCTGAACTGTGGGACCCTTGAGGGTGGGGTGGGTTAGTTAGTTTTGGGGTTGGGGAGTGTGTTACCATTGTGTTGTTTTGTGGTGTTCCCCATCTTTGATTGATCCCTCCTAACCTGTTTCCCCTTACCTCCCGCCGTGGTTTGGTGTGTTGGTCTTTTGGGTGGGGGTGGGGGGGCAGGTTTTGTTCTTTGCTTTGATGGTATGGTGGGTGTCTGGTACCCACCCCTTGGGAAGGGGGCACTGTCATGTTCGGGGTCGTCACCCCGAGCATGACTTGTGGCTGTTGGGTTTAATTATTGTTTATTAATTCCAGCTGATGGATTGAGCCTTGCTCTTCATCAGTCCAACAGCCACGCCCCTCCTCTTACCAGGCATTCACCAGTTTTCTGGTTCACCACATACACACTCACACACTCATGCACACACACACACTCAAGCACGCACGCACACATACACTCACACTCACACTCATGCACGCACACACACACTGTTCAATCAGTCATGCACCTGTTGTCACACGGCTGGTCGACTTGCTGTCATTAGGGCTTTGTATAAATAGCAGGGCAGTACGACCAGCCGGCATGGCAACTTTGCAATGTCAACTCCAGACATCCAGGCTCGCTTCTGTGGGTTCACCCTTGGACTAAATTGTGTTGTTTCTTCAGAGCCTTTCCACTCAGATGCAATTGTAAGACCCTGTGCCTTTTTCTCCACTCCTGCCTGTTTGGAGTGCGTAGCCATCCTTAGAACCAGCCAAGTTTGTAGCCGGGTGTCTCACACCTTTATCTGTGACTGTATTTGGACTCTCCATACTTTCACCCATTGTAAATAAACACATTACTTACTCTGCGTTTTGGGCTCACTGTCATTTCATATGTTCACTGGGCAGTTTGCGCAGTGTACATGACAATTTTACCTTTAATATAATTAACATGTGACTTCCAACACAGTTTATTACCAATTATTACTCCAAGAAATTTAATTTTGGATACCCTTTCAATCTCTACACCATTTACACTGAGTTTAGATACTAAGTTGTTGTGATGGTTGTTAAAAATGATACATTTTGTCTTACTTAAATTGGGCGTTTATTTGTTTGAATCAAACCACAGTTTAAGCTTTCCTAATTCCTTTCCGAGTGTATCCAAAAGTTGTTCCAAATTGCTTCCACTGCATAATAAATTAGTGTCATCGGCAAACAATATTAAATCCATTTTTTCCGAAACTTTACATATATCATTTACATACATATTGAATAACAATGGCCCCAAAACTGAACCCTGTGGGACTCCGCAAGTAACCTTCAGTAACTGTGAGTTTTTGCTACCAAACATATCTGTTCTTTAAGTAACTACATAACCAGGACAGTGCTACCCCCCAATACCATAATTTTGTAGTTTCTTTAGCAATAATTTATGGTCCACTGTATCAAATGCTTTTTTAAGATCCAGGAATACCCCAACTGAATAATCTTTATTTTCAATGGCAGTTGATATTTTTTCTATAAATTCCATTAGATCAAATGCAGTTGTCCTCTTGTGTCTGAGCCCATATTGCTGCTCACACAATAAATTATTCTTCATTATAAAGTTGTCACTTCTCTCACAGAATATTTTTTGAGTATCTTAGAAAACTGCGGCAATAGTGAAATTGGTCTATAGTTTGAGAATTCCCCTCTGTCACCCGTCTTGTATATCGGAATTACTTTGGCTATTTTCATTGCATTGGGAAATATACCTGTTTGGAGAGACAGGTTACAAATATACGTCAGTGGCTTCACTAAGCATTCAATAATAGTTTTGACTAAAAGCATGTCAATACCATCACAATCTGTAGATGTTTTACTTTTAAATGATTTAACAATTTCAATGACCTCTCTCTCGTCTGTGTTCTTTATGAAGATGGAGTCTTTTATAGCAGTGTTTTTGCTTATTGTATCACCTGTAGGTGCCGTAATGGGTATTTTTCGTGCCAAATTAGGACCAACGTTAACAAAAAAGTTATTAAATTCATCTGCAGGTCAGACTGCATTCACACTCTGAGTCGTTTTTTTTTTTTGTTTTTGTTTTTTTTTGGAAAGATTGGTTGGGTAGCTTGTATCTTTGTTTTTATTCCCAAGAATATTGTTAAGTATTGTCCATGTATTTTTAGTGTTATCAGTTTTTCTCCAGTTCTTTACTAGAACTTATTTTTGTATGTTTTATACCACTGCTCTGCTTCTTTTGTCCTTTTCTTTAGAAAAGCTTTATATAATGATTTTTTCTTTTTACACGCTTTTTGTAATCCTTTGGTTCCACACAGAACAAACAAAAATATAAACAAGCATTTGCAAACTGTCAGAGAGAAATTTGCACTGCTCTGAACAACTGGTGGCAACAGAAATCGGAGGAGATCCAAAGATTTGCAGACCAACGTGACATGCGCCGCTTTTATGCCGCAACAAAGGAAATCTTCGGCCCTACAAGGTCAACTGCCTGCAGTCTGAAGGATGCAGATGGCTCCACTGTTATCAATGACACCCAGGGAATTTTAAACCGATGGAGATCCCACTTTGAAAGCCTTCTCAATGATCATTCGCGCACACCAGGTTCAGGTTCAGGTTCCTTTATTTGTACCCGTAGGTAGATTTGTTTTGCAGTCTGGTGACATCCATATTTACAAGCCACAAATTACATTCAACATAGACACAAACACAGGCACACATGAAGCTGACTATAGACATGATAAAAATACTCAAGGCTCCATCAATCAGGGTATAAAACGACAAAGAGATGGGAGAAAAACCAGAGGTAAGAGAGAAGAGTCATATTAAAAGTTAAAAACTAGTCAAAGAGGTTAAAAACTCAAAGGTCTAAAACCCAATAAAATATTTAGAACCCAAGTGACATCCTACAAAAATAAGTAAATATAAAATGGAGTTAATAAATAGGTACCTAAATTATGTGCAATATATTGTTACAGCTTGTTCAACTCTTTGACAGCAGCAGGAACAAAGCTGTTTTTGTAGCGCTGGGTTTTACTTTTTGGGACAGCAAACCTCCGTCTTGAGGGAAGAAGCTGAAAGTTGCAGTGCAAAGGGTGGGAGTCATCATTTAAAATGGAGGTAGCCATCCTCTGTACTTGTCTGGTGTACAGGGATGTCAGGCTCAGCTGTGACTCACCAAGCAAACGATTGGACCATCTAACTACCTGATCCAAGGATTTCCAGATTTCCAGACGAGGATCCAGACGACCTTCTCTGTAAAACCCCACAACATCCTGTTCACTACTGGATGTCTCTTCCACCCTCCTCTGAGGAAATGAACAAAGCCATCAAGCACATGAAACCAGACAAGGCACCGGGACCAGACAACATCCCACTAGAACTAATCACTCATGGTGGCCCGGAATTTAAGAACCAACTGCTGAACCTCATCCTAAAAATCTGGGAAACAAAGACAGTCCCTAGTGACTTCCGCGATGCAAATATTATCACCATCTTCAAAAAGGGAGATCAAGAAAACTGTGGAAACTACCGTGGCATCTCACTGCTATGCATAGCAAGTAAGATCTTTGCACGCATCCTCCTCAACCGCCTCCTTGTCATCACAGAAGAAATACTTCCTGAATCACAGTGCGGTTTCCGACCTTCTCGCGGGACAATAGACATGATCTTCTGTGCCCAACAACTGCAGGAGAAATGTCAAGAACAGCAACAGCCACTTATGCTCATCTTCTGGGACCTAAAGAAAGCTTTCGACAAGGTCCCACGGCCGGCTATGTGGGCAGTCTTGGCATTATTTGGCTGCCCAGATGACTTCATTATGCTGATCCGCTCACTTCATGATGGAATGGTGGGCAGAGTATGCCATCAAAAAGCTCTCTCTGACCCTTTTCCCATAACAGGAGGACTCAAGCAAGGCTGTGTTCTAGCCCCAACCTGCTTCTCACTGTACCTGGCGGCAATGCTCAGTGAAATCCCACCAGACACCCTTTCCATTGATGTACGATATTGCATGGACGGAGGCCTCTTCAATCTCAGTCGACTTCGAGCAAAAACAAGAACGTTAACCACCACGGTCCACGAGCTGCAGTATGCAGATGACAATGCTACCCCTAGCTTAACTGCTGAAGATCTACAGAGGACGGCTGACCTCTACAATAATGCTTATGAGCGTTTTGGAATGGAGGTGAATACTGACAAGACCAAAGCCCTCATCCAACCACCCCCAGGCTACATGCTCCCTGACACAATCATCACTATTGATGAAAAGCCTCTGGAAAAAGTGGACCATTTCTGTCATCTAGGAAGCATTCTATCAAAGACACCTACATGCAATCAGGATGTGGAGAATCGCGTTAGAGCAGCTCATTCCGCTTTTGGACGTCTTAACCGTCGAGTCTTCAACAACCACGTACTGACTATCAAAACAAAGATCATGGTTTTCAGGGCTGTACTTCTGTCTACCCTTCTCTACACCTGCGAGACCTGGACTCTGTACCGTTGCCACATCAAACGTCTTGAGCACTTCCAACGGCTGAAGCTTAGACAAATCCTTAAAACCAAATGGACGGACTGGGTAACAAATACCGAAGTTCTCGCCCACGCTGCACTACCTAGTGTTGAAGCTACCATTATTCAGCACTGTCTCCGCTGGGCAGGCCATGTCCAATGAATGGACTCAAATCATCTACCGAAAATTCTGCTTTATGGAGAACTCACCTCAGGAACAAGACCACTAGGCAGACCAAAATTGCGCTATAAAGACCAACTAAAGTCCACCTTGGCCCAAACCAACATCCACAGATGGGAACACCTAGCAAAGGAGAGAATGGTATGGAGAGAAGCTATCCGCAATGGCACTATAGCCTTTGAGAAAAACAGATGTGCATTTGAGGAGGAGAAGCGAAGAAGAAGGAAGGAGCGCTCGCAGCAGCCGCGGCCTCCACCGTCACTTCCCAGCGGTCTCTGCCCATGCCTCTTCCATCACTGGTTCGGGCTACAGAGCCACATCCATCACAAGCACAAGTGATTTTCTGGAATGGGAGCAACCCTACGCTCGGACACGAGCAGGAGCCGACGACGACGTAATCCTTTGGTTAACGTGGCTTGTTGACAAATTTCTGTTTAAGCTTTTTCTTTACTAATTGACTTTTTTTTTTTCATAAAGAGTGGTTACAATGTTCATGAATGTATCATAGGCTTCATTTACATCTGATACATAGACTTCTGTCCAGTCTTGCTTCAGCAGGTCTTCTTTAAAGGAACTGATTGCATTTTGTGATTTGTATCTGAAAGATTTTAAAGTTTTTTCTGTGTTAGCCCCCGTGTGGCCACGGATAAGTGCAAAGACTGACAGATGGTCACTTATGTTATTTATCAAAAATCCAATTTCTATTTTCTTATCAATAATATTAACAAACAGGTTGTCAATAAGTGTAGCAGTGTGGACTGTAATTCTACTGGGATGTGTTATTGTAGGATATAGACTCATACTGTACACAGAATTCATGAACTCTGTAATTACATTTTGTTGAAATGGATTTAGTAAGTCAATATTGAAGTCTCCACAGATTACAACCATTTTCTTATATTATTATACAGCTCAACTAACTTATCTCTGAATGTCTCAATGCAAGTTCCCGACATTCAATATATACAACTTATAATTAGATTTTTTGTTTTATCTTGGTCAATCTCAACAGTAACACATTCCAGAATCCCTGGTAGTGCAAAGTACATTCCAGTTACAAGTTTACACCTACAGTATACAGGTCATCAATATACAGTGCAACACCACCACCCTTTTTTTGAGCTCTGTTAATATGAAACATCTGATATCCCTCTATTGCCATCAAAGAAGCCTGCTCTTCATTGAGCCAAGTTTCAGAGCCTGCGATAGCTGTAAATTTTCTATCTAGCTGCTTTAAATAGTCCTGAATCTGTGGAAAGTTTTTGTTAAGACTTCTGCTGTTAAAGTGTATTATTGATAGTTTACCATCTACTTGCACTTGACTTTTGAATTGCTTTTCAGTGTAATATTCACAGTGATTATGAATATTATTGAAGAAGTGGTTGTCAGGATCAATATCATTGTCATGACGGCCGCTGGGCCGTCATCCCGCTCATCAGCTCCAGCTGCGCACAGACCAGCAGGTGTTAATCAGCGGCTATTAAAAGCCAGCGTCGTTGACAGCCCGGCACGGAGTCGTCTGTCTACCTCGACTGAGTATGAGCCAGAGCTTCGTTTCACAGCCAAGTCAAGAACGTCGCGACAAGATCCACCACGTAAGAAAACCATTTGCTTTTCTATGCCAAATCTTTACCCCTGTGCACAGGTGGACCTCCCAGGCGGCGGACCGGTATCTCCAACTGACGGAGAATTACCCTCTCCTCCCCGGAGCTCCTCCTGGCCATCGCTACTTCAGGAACTCTCATCACTGCAGCTGCAGGTACTGTCACTTCCTCAGTCACAGGAGTCATTGTCACCACGGTTACGGACATTATCACCTCCACAGCTACGGGAACAGTCATTGTCACAGCTGTCAGTGCAATCATTGCTCTCGCCACGAACACCGCCACGGTTACTGGAGTTATCACCATCACAGCTTCAAGCACCCGCACCACCACAGCTCACGGACATCGGGGAACAGCAAGATACAATCAGTGACAACCTCAAGGTTGCCAGGTCGTCATCTGTATCGCTCAGCTCCGGTGACCAGGCCACTATATCTGCACTCACACTTGCACTACACTCACTCTCACTTAACAATAAAGATAACTATTTTGTATCTGCCCGTGTCTGTGTCTGTCTCTTGGGTCCTGAAACATGTCAATCATTGTCCATCTCTTGTAGTTTGTGTTCAGCATAATGAGATATTTTCAGAGTCTGAATTTCCTCTCTCTGTGTCAGATGACTTCCTCCAATTGGGGATGATTGATGTCAACTAAAGTCAATCATGAGTTTTTTTGTTTTTGTTTTTTTAAAAGTACATTATCATGTTATGTCACAAAAGGACTGTTCTTTCCATGTGTGTGGATATGGATTATCATAGTCTCTTAATTTTCTTAATCAGTGTTCATCTATATTTATTTAAGTCAGTGAGATCTCTTATCATTATGGCCTTTGTTTCTTCAGGTGTTCCATTTAGTTTAATCCAGACTCTACAGTTTCTTGTCCATGTTGCCTGTATCTTGTTTTGTCTTTTCAACAGCCGTGCTTGCCGTGCTATTTCAGCATTAGTCTTTGTTAAATGTTCATTTAGGTAAACTTCTGTTCCCCGTAGCTTTCTGGCCTGCCTCAGTATGTCATTTTTTACCCTTCTGTTCACAAAGCGCATCACAATTGATTTCTTTGTTTTATTATCCTTTCTGGGTTGAGTATGGCAGGCTGAAATTGCATTTATATCAACCTTTATGTTTCTGCTTTCAAGGAACTTGATGAGTCTAACATACCTTAAACCCCAGTTCTTTGATACGACAGCCAAATAACCAGGCTGAGAGATGAAGTACATTTTCACTGGATTTACTGAAAGTGAGATATGGAATTACAACAGCGCTGGGACACACCACTTAGGCAATTTCTGGAGTGAGTGTGCCACCCCAAAATGGAGCCCTATAGTTTTTATAGCCTAACCACCCCCTCATGCAAGAGGGGAGGGGCTTTACCTCACTGTAACATATTTTAGGTTTACGTGTCAGCTCAGCTGTGTACAGAGCTGATTCTAACTGATTTCAACGAATGAATTATGAGGTGTAATCTAAACTTTGCAGTGTAGCGTGTAAAGAAAGCAGATAAAGAAGTGTGAGAGAGAGAGACAGAGAAATCAAGTCATTTTATCAACACCTATAGATGCCGCCATGTAAAAATGAGCTCAATCGGAGCAGGTTCCTAGGACTAGTTCGTTCAAATGCAAGGTGTGACTTTTTTCCGAATTGGAGGTGGGGCAACTTTGAGGTATGAC
The DNA here is from genome assembly GCA_020510985.1 of Pholidichthys leucotaenia. Lineage (NCBI taxonomy): Eukaryota > Metazoa > Chordata > Actinopteri > Cichliformes > Pholidichthyidae > Pholidichthys > Pholidichthys leucotaenia. The sequence continues at coordinate 2,322,996 of CM035845.1, forward strand.
GGCGGCCTTCCTGTTGGTGGTAGGTATGGGCCACAATGATGTTTTTTTGCGTATCTTGAGGTGATGCACACCTCACCCAAATTTTATGTCTCTACGGCAAAGTTTACGGTCTCCAGTCTCCATAGACTTTGAAAATTTGTGTACGTTTGGCCCCACCCACAAAAATGAGGGGTGGGGGGGAACATATCTTTTCCAGTTTATCAAATTTTTTGCCGGGCATGAGGGGTTTGCAAAAAAAAAAATTGCATTTTGGTTAATGTTCAGAGGGTGAAAAATACGATCATTTAGGCGGAAAAATAATAAAAATAATAAATAAATGAAGCAGATACAATAGGGCTTTCGCCAACTGACTTTTGCCAACTGACGTTGTCAGTAGCTCAGGCCCTAATAAAAATAAATAAACGAAGCAGATACAATACAGCTTTCACCGACTGACGTTGTCAGTGGCTCAGACCCTAATAAACGGAGCAGATACAATAGGGCTTTCGCCAGCTGATGTTGTCAGTGGCTCAGTCCCTAATAATAATTAAACCTGCAAGCAGGTGTAAGCGGGCTTTGCCCCCCACGCGCCTGCGGAACCTGGCACCCGTCATACCTTGCTGGCTTGGAAAATGTACCGTCATCACTGCAAGGGCTGCATAAATAATAAAGTAAACCATTTGGCGCAGACCTTCCTGTGAGAAGTACATGGCACTATACCTTTTGTCAAATGTTTTTATATAGGAGCGTGCTGAGTGGGACTAATCTCCATCACTGCAATTACAGTTAAACTCTGACACAATTTGTCAAAGTTACAACTGTCCAACGTATTGTGTTTAGGTGAACATGGACATGTGGCCATGGCAACACTTAAATTTTAGGTACATGATGCAGACCAATATAGAACTACAGAAGAGAGTCACCTTGACTTATGTTCCGCATTTGGTGACCCTTGGACTTCCCAAGCCTCCAAAGTATTAAACGTCTTGAATGGCAAGGAATGGGTTTCCATGGCAACTGTGATTATTGCAGGACATAAGTGACTTCCACTGAGGGTAGTCCAATGCACTCTGAGAAACCACTGAAAATATCATGTCATTGTGACTACTTGTCTTTGCGCAAAATTTGATACAATTTTGTGCAGTACCTCATGTCAACAGTAGGTGCTGGTGTGACAGTTTTGTGAATATTGATATGCAGACATGTTCAGAGTGGGATCAGTATGATTTCTGTAAAGTTTGATCCAAATCAGACTAGTCTATTAAGCTCAAGCTATAAAGGTCAAGATCTGCAATGCAAGGAAGCCATTGAAGAATGCTGCTTGCCATGGAAACAGTTCTGTATTATGTACATGTACGGTCAATGAGACCTAGTAATTCTTTCATGTATTTTTTTATGCTGGTGAGAGAAAAAGAAAAAAACACAGTTGTCAGCAATTCTTCCTTTAATCAATAGGGATGTTAAAACTTTTGTTTATTATTTTTATGTAGACATGTTCGGTGCAGGACTAATATCGATCGTAGAAAATTTGGTGAAAATTGTACAAAGTTTGTCCAATGTACAAGTGTCCGTTATTGAAAGGCAAGGAGTAGGTTTCCATGGCAACTGTGCTTATCGTAGGACAAAAGTGAATTCCACCGAGGGTAGTCCAATGCACTCTGAGAAACCACTGAAAATGTCATGTCATTGTGACTACTGGTCTTTGTGTAAAATTTGATATAATTTTGTGCAGTACCTTATGTCAGCAGTAGGTGCTGGTGTGACAGTTTTGTGAATATTGATATGCAGACGTGTTGAGAGTGGGATTAGTATGATTTGTGCAAAGTTTGGTCCAAATCAGATGAGGACTGTCTGAGCTGTAACAGTCAAGTTTTGCATGGTGACAAAGCCATTGAAGCATACCAGTCACCATGGAAACAGTTCTGTACTATGTACATGTACTGTCAATGAGCCCTAGCCATTCCTTCGTGTATTTTTTTCTGTTGGTGAGAGAAAAAGAAAGAAAACAGTTGTCAGCAATTCTTACTTTAATCAATAGGGGCGCTAAAACTTTTGTTTATTATTTTTATGTAGACACGTTTGGTGTGGGACTAATATCGATCGTAGAAAATTTGGTGAAAATTGTACCAAGTCTGTCCAATGTACAAGTGTCGGTTATTGAAAGGCAAGGAGTAGGTTTCCATGGCAACTGTGCTTATCGTAGGACAAAAGTGAATTCCACCGAGGGTAGTCCAATGCACTCTGAGAAACCACTGAAAATGTCATGTCATTGTGACTACTGGTCTTTGTGTAAAATTTGATACAATTTTGTGCAGTACCTTATGTCAGCAGTAGGTGCTGGTGTGACAGTTTTGTGAATATTGATATGCAGACGTGTTGAGAGTGGGATTACTATGATTTGTGCAAAGTTTGGTCCAAATCAGACGAGGACTGTCTGAGCTGTAACAGTCATGTTTTGCATGGTGACAAAGCCATTGAAGCATACCAGTCACCATGGAAACAGTTCTGTACTATGTACATGTACTGTCAATGAGCCCTAGCCATTCCTTCATGTATTTTTTTCTGTTGGTGAGAGAAAAAGAAAGAAAACAGTTGTCAGCAATTCTTACTTTAATCAATAGGGGCGCTAAAACTTTTGTTTATTATTTTTATGTAGACACGTTTGGTGTGGGACTAATATCGATCGTAGAAAATTTGGTGCAAATTGTACCAAGTTTGTCCAATGTACAAGTGTCGGTTATTGAAAGGCAAGGAGAGGGTTTGCATGGCAACTGTACTTATCGCAGGACAAAAGTGACTTCAACTGAGGGTAGTCCAATGTACTCTGAGAAACCACTAAAAATGTCATGCAATTGTGACTACTGGTCTTTATATATGACAGTGACTTCATCCTATGGTCCCAATTTCTTGACTCCAAGACCTTCCCACCCCTCCCCATCAGCTCATGGATTGAATGGCGAGGATGGCATGTCCATGGTAACACGTGCGACATCATGCTAAAGTTGATGCTCAGTTATGATCATCGCTGTGGTCTGTTGAATCTCAGATAATTTCACCTCATTCTGGACAGTGGTGCGTGAGTAATAAATAAAAAGTTTTCAGCAATTCTTTCATTAACCAGTAGGTGGCCCTATTTGTTTTGTCAGGTCTTTTGATGTAGACGCGTTCGGGGTGGGACTATTTTCCATCATGAAAACTTTGGTGCACATCGGACAAGTTTTGTCTGAGTTACAGCTTCTTGATTTTTAAGGGGAGGAGTCAAACTTCTCCAAGGCACCATGGCAACACTTCCCTGTCAATTGTGTGTTGTCCACCCATATCGAATTAAAAAGGACAGTTACCTCAACCTATGGTCCAAATTTCATGACTCCAGGGCCTTCCCACCCCTCCCCATAAGCTCACGGATTGAATGACGAGGAGGGCGTGTCCATGGTAACACATCTGACGTCATGCTAAAGTTAATGTGCAGTTATGATCATCGCTGTGGTTGGACAAATCTCAGAAAATTTCACGTCATTCTGGCCAGCGGTGCGTGAGTAATAAATAAAACAGTTTTCAGCAATTCTTTCGTTAACCACTACGTGATGCTATATCTGCTGTTAGGTATTTTGATGTAGCTGCATTCGGGCGGGACTATTTTCCATCATGGAAACTTTGGTGCACATCGGACAAGTTTTGTCAGAAGTACAGCTGCTTGATTTTGTAAGGGGAGGAGTCAAACTTGGGCATGGCACCTTAGCAACACTTCCCTGTCAGATGTGTGTTGTCCACCTATACAGGACTATAAAGGACAGTCACCTCAACCTATGTTCAAAATTTCATGACTCCAGGACCTTCCCACCCCTCCCATAAGCGCACGGATTAAATGGCGAGGAGGGCGTGTCCATGGTAATATGTGTGATGTCATGCTAAAGTTGATGTGCAGTTATGATCATCGCTGTGGTTGGACGAATCTCAGAAAATTTCTCGTCATTCTGGTGAGCGGCGCGTGAGTAATAAATAAAACAGTTTTCAGCAATTCTTTTGTTAACCACTATGTGGCACTATATCTGTTGTCAGGTATTTTGATGTAGACGCATTCGGGGCCGTACTCTTTTCCATCATGGAAACTTTGGTGCAAATCTGACAAGTTTTGCCCGAGTTACAGCTGCTTGATTTTGTAAGGGGAGGAGTCATCCTTCGCCATGTCGCCATGGCAGCACTTCCATTTCAGTTGTGTGTGGTCCACCCATATAGGACTATATATGACAGTCACCTCAACTTATGTTCAAGATTTCATGACTCCAGGTCTTTCCAAATCCTCCAAACAAGATCAAGGATTGAATTGTGAGGCGGGAGTGTCCATGGTGACACTTGTGATGTCATGCTAAAGTTGATGCTCAGTTATGACCATCGCTATAGTCTGATGAATCTCAGAAAATTTCATGTCATTCTGGCAAGTGGCGGGTGAGTAATAAATAAAAAATTTTCAGCAATTCTTTCGTTTACCAGTAGGTGGCCCTATAAGTTTTGTCAGGTGTTTTAATGTAGACGCGTTCCAGGCGGGAACATTTTTCATCATGGAAACTTTGGGGCACATCGGACAAGTTTTGCCCGAGTTAGAGCTACTTGATTTTGTAAGGGGAGGAGTCAACTTTTGCCATGTCGCCATAGCAACAATTGTGTGTGGTCCACCCATATAAGACTATATATGATGGTCACCTCAACCTCTGTTCCAAATTTCATGACTCCAGGACTTTCCCACCCCTCCCCAAAAGCTCATGGATTGAATGGCGAGGATGGCGTGTCCATGGTTCCACGTTTGATGTCATGCTGAAGTTGATGTGCAATTATGATCATCACTGTGGTCTGATGAATATCAGAAAATGTCACATCATTCTGGCCAGCCTCGCGTGAGTAATAAATAAAACAGTTTTCAGCAATTCCTTCGTTAACCACTATGTGGCACTATATCTGTTGTCAGGCATGTTGATGTAGTTGCGTTCGGGGCGGGACTATTTTCCATCATGGAAAGTTTGGTGGACATCGGACAAGTTTTGCCTGAGTTACAGCTGGTTGAAGTTGTAAGGGGAGGAGTCAAACTTCGCCATGGCGCCCTGGCCACACCTTTTTAGATGTTGACTTATGTTATACAATTTTTAATGGCCAATGCCTATAGATGCCGCCATGCAAAAATGAGCTCAATCAGAGCAGGTCCCTAGGACTAGTTCGTTCAAATGCGAGGTGTGACTTTTTTCTGAATTGGAAGTGGGGCGATTTTGAGGCACCATGGTGGCCTTCCTGATGGTGGTGGGAATGGGCCACAATTATGTTTTTTGCATGTCTTGAGGTGATGCACACCTCACCCCAATTTTATGTCTCTACGGCAAAGTTTGCGGTCTCCAGTCTCCATAGACCTTGTACGTTTGGCCCCACCCACAAAAATTAGGGGACAAATGCTTTCCAGTTTATCAAATTTTTTGCCAGGTCTGAGGGGTTTGCCAAAAAAAATCGCATTTTGATTAACATTCAGAGGGTGAAAAATTAATTCGTTTTGGCAGAAGAATTTCTTCAAGCTGAGCAATTACAATAGGGCTTTTGCCGACTGACATCGTCAGTGGCTCAGGCCGTAATTAGGATGAGAGCATGAGACCTGGACCATGCCCTGACAGTACCCCCTCTTAAGGGTCAGCTTCCAGATGACCCCACGGTAACACCAACAAAAGAAAAAAAACCAACCCTCACAGGGTGGGTGGTGGGGGTACAAGGCCAGGTGGGCCGAAACAAGCTGTAACACCCCACCACCACCACCACCACCACCACCACACACACACACACACACACACACACACACACACAGAGCAATGTCCAAAACCAACACAGTCCATGGGCCAAATAAAGTCTGAGGTCTCAAGACCCAAAACAAAGCGGGTCGGGTGGTCCCAAGTCCATGCGCCAAATGGCCACAACAAACAACGGGCCAGTGGGGTCTACCAAAGTCCATAGGCCCTCGGACAGGAGAACAACTTGGGTCGGGGGGCCTGCACCAGTCCATGTAACCTCACATTGGAATGCAGGGCCAGTCTGGTGGCTGCCAATGTCTATAGGTAACCAAAACCAGAGAACAAGGTGGCTCAGTAGCTGCAGAAGCACAGAGCTCACGAAACAAACACAGAGGAGCCCTATGCTCTATGACAGATGACTGCTTCATGTAGACCCCGGCCTCCGGAACAACAGGTGGAAGCACACCGGCCTCTTGCGCTACGGGTGGAGCGGACTGCTCAACCTCTTGGATGATGATGGGTAGAGCAGACTGCTTGATCACAGGAACAACAATGGGTGGAGCAGACAGCTCATCCTCTTGGATGACAGGTGGAGCGGACTGCTCGACCTCTGGAGTGATGGTTGGAGGTCCCCAGATCTCTCGAGCAGATGGTGTAGGAGCATCTGGTCCAGATTCCCGTTACAACCACCCCTGTTGCAGTTACCTCAGATGGGAGAGAAAGGGAGGGTGAGACATCACCAAAAACACCTGAGCTCCTGATCCTCTGCTGCTGGGGTGACCTCCTCAGGATGAGCCACAGGAGTCAGATTGTGGACCTTGGGCAGAGCAGGAACTGACGAGTATATTTCAGGCTGAACAGGAACAGAAGTGTGTTCTCTGGGAACAGCTGCATTGTGTGCCATTGTGTGAACTTCAGAGACAGCTAGAGCCATTGTGTGCACCTCAGAGACAGCTGGAGCCATTGTGTGCACTTCAAAGACAGCTGGAGCCATTGTGTGCACCTCAGGGATGGCTGGCGCTGTTGTGTGCACCTCGAGGAAGGCTGGCGCTGTTGTGTGCCCCTCGGGGATGGCTGGAGTGGCTGGAGAAGAACCGGAACTGGTGGTGGTGCAGGAAAGTGACATGGAGCTGATACTGGGGCTGGGGAATGACGTGGTGCTGGTACTGGAGCTGCGGAGCAGTGTGGAACTGGTACTGGATGATCCTCACGCAGCCCAGGCGCAGCAACAGCAACCGGTGGAACGTCAGGTCTGAGGGGCTACAGCAACTTGAAACCCCCTTCTGGAGGTTGCTGCAGCTGGAGGAGCTTCAGAGGCAGCTGGTTTATCCCAGACCAGTTGATTGCCACCCAGTATAGCCAGTCTCTCACAAAAAACAGAATGAAACACAGGAGATGCAGGTGAGGATGGGTGGATGGACAGGACAGCAGAGTTAATAGCAGAGTGGGGTGCAGAGAACTCAGCAGTGGGAGGCAGCCACGGTCGAGTCTCCCTACCAGGAATCAGACAAGCCCCTTCGTTCAATGATGTAAAAAAGTGAACGGGTGCTTACCTGTACAGTGATCCCTCACGTATCGCGGTTAATGGGTTCCAGAACCGACCGCGAAAAGTGAAAAACCACGAAGTAGCGTCACCCCTAATGACGTCACCCATAAACAATACGTACGTTCATTCTCTCACTCTCTCTCTCATATGATACGTGTGTGTGTGTAAGTGTACATACATACGTAGATATAAATAAAGTGTACATAAATATGTTTTTAGAACTCTTTTATTTTTATAACAAGATACGTAACTCAAGATGAAGATGATTTACTGCACAGGTTAATGAGAGCTTTACTGCTCCTCAGGTGACGCCTCATCGTCAGGTGCTAGAGGCGCAGGATCGTCGAGGGCAGCTGCAGGAGGCGGCGTAGTGGCTCGACGGGAAGACTATTTCGTGCAAAAAGGCACAAGAGAACAGCGAAAAGTGCCACTAAGCAACACGAGCGATAAAGAACAATGAATGCGGTCTTCCTTTGCTGGGTATGGGCACTGGGCAGGGAGAGAAGCTGTGTAAAACGTCTCGGCCAATCAGCTTGCGAGATTCCCGAGCGGTGAAGAGGTGGGCAGAGAGGACTGGAGCGGTGGTCAGAGAGGTGGATTTTGAGTTGTGCGGTCTCTCCGTGTTGATACCTGATGTTCTAATGTAGTCTCCCTGCCTTCTGCTAGCGCCCGCCCATTTTTTCTCAATTTTGAATTTTTGATGAATATTTTTGAAAAATCCGCGATGCACTGAGGGCGCGAAAGGTGAAGCGCGAAGTAGCGAGGGATCACTGTATTCCCGCTCTGCTGCCCCTGACCAGTCCGACGAGTCCTCTCAGGAGAAGCTGGAGCTCGTCAGACAGGGAGAGGATGCCCGATGGTGAGTATGCTAGAAGTGAACTTAAGGAGGAAATGGAAGCCTGGTGCACCCTTGCTGGGGATGAGAAGCCAGGCTGCTGTGTCCCATGGCACTGATGACAACCATGTCTTCCCCTGGATGGATGCAGTCCTTCCTCCATTGGCACCTCTCCTGCCGCTGGGAACGATTCCACCAACCCCTGAATGATGATCTGCATGTTAATGCTCTGCTCATGCAGACGGGCAAGTTGAGGGGACTGTCAGAGGGCTGGAAGCGCCTCACTCAACTCCTCGGCCCATTTGAAGCAGAGGAGGGTTTCCTCCGGCATGCGCGAGGTGTGGACATCCTTGATGCAGGCCTCAATGTTGGTTGCTTCCCATGCTTCCTTCTCATTGAGGCCTAAATGCCAAAACTTTAAATACGCTGGGTCCCTGATGTATGTCGTTCTGTCACAGGAGGTGGAAAACTGCAATCGCAATATTTAAAGTTGGCAGTGACGATTTATTAAGAGCTGGCCAGATGGGTGCAGCTTGTAGAAGAGCTTGGAATAACGAGGCGATGTGATTTATAAACCAAAGTTTATTATCAGCTTCGCTCCTCTAACAAGTCTCATCTCAGTGCAGAAGCAGAATAAGAGGTCGAACACATTCAGACCTACATACTTATACCTACACATAACAAAAGACATTGCATATCAAAGCTGACATCCCGCATTAGCTTAATCCCCCCTCCTTTGTCTTCCGACTCCTCCACCTGACCCTGGGTGGTCAGGGCGATCGATCTCCTCCAATGTCCTCTGTCTCCTCCACCTGGCCCTGGGAAGTCAGGGCGATCGATCTGGTCTCCACCGCTGCACCTCGGATGCTCTTTGATCTTCGCTGGCGGTTGAGACCTCTTGTCCTGTTCTGAGGCGTGAGGTCGTTGCACATATGTAATCACCAAACATTCTAATATGCTTATACATATGTAGGTTATGGGATATATGATTAATATAAACCACAGCCCCCCCCCCAAACGACTAGGAAAAGGACAATCAAAGTAAGTCCACAGTTTAAGATAATTTCTATGACATACTATACTGTTAAACCTCTTGACAAGGAAGAAACTTTCCAGCAGCCATGCTCCTGTAGAGAATTCAGTGGTAACCATAACAGCGTAGTAATATCACAAATCAGTCTTAAAACTGTCACGGCACAATCTGATAAAATAGTTAACAACTTTTGGTTAATTTGCATCAGTCCCTGTGCCGTCTGGGTTTTAATCTTCTCCCGAATCTGCTGTGGGTCCGCTTGGGCGTCCTGGCGGGACCTTCCTGTAAGGAATCTGCAGCTTGGGGAGGAGAGTGGTTATTTGTTCCCTGCAGGGGGGTTGAGTCTTTTTTCTTGGGGGGTCTACCCCGCCGAGGTGCCCTCGCCACCCGTGCAGGTTCGTCTCTCAACAAGAAAGCAGGTTTAAGTCTGTCAATGCTGACTGTTTCTTTTCTGTCCCCTAAATCAAGCACAAAATGCTTATCACCAGGTTCCAGCACTCTGAATGGTCCATCGTATGGTGGACGGAGGGTTGATTTTAAAGCTTCATGCCTAACAAAAACGAATTCGGCATTTTTTAAAGCTTGGGGGACAAAAACCCGTGGAAAAGAGTGATGTGCCGGTTCGGGAAGAGTGTCTGGTCCGTTGCTGCCTAAAGGCCTCAGGGTTGGAAGATGCCCAGGCTCTGGGTTCTCTGGTAAAAACTCACCTGGTAGTCTGAGAGGTTGTGCAAAAACTAATTCTGCTGGGGAGGCGTCTAGATCCTCTTTAGGCGCAGCACACAACCCCAATAAAACCCAGGGAAGTTTATTTACCCAATTTGTATCCGTTAGTGAGGCTCTGAGGGCGGCCTTTAAAGATCTGTGAAAGCGCTCGCATAACCCATTAGCCTGTGGGTGATAAGCGGTGGTGCAGTGAATTGTCGCCCCTAAGCTGCTGGCCATGGCTGACCAAAGCTCCGAGACAAATTGAGGCCCCCTATCGGACGTGATGTCCGATGGGACGCCGAAACGTGCCACCCAGTTTGTCAAAAAAACGCGAGCGACTTCCGCCGCTGTGGTTGACGCCAGAGGGACCGCCTCAGGCCAGCGCGTAGTACGGTCTATCATTGTTAACAGGTGTCTGAAACCTTGAGAGGAAGGTAGTGGTCCCACGAGGTCGACATGAACGTGGTCGAACCTTCTAGCTGGGATTCGTAAAGGCTCTAGAGGGGCTTTTGTGTGTTTGTGTATTTTGGCGCGCTGACAAGACATGCAAGTTTTTGCCCATTCCTTTGCATTTTTGCGCAGGCCGGGCCACACAAACTTTTCAGCAACCATTTTAACCGAGGTGCGTACACCTGGGTGCGCGAGGGAGTGAATTGAGTCGAAAATACGGCGGCGCCATGCAGCTGGGACTACCGGGCGAGGTCGGCCGGTTGAGATGTCGCATATTAGGGGGGGTACACCGTCGCGTAAACCCCTTTCCTCCAGCCTTAACCCTGTTGGTCCAGACAGGAGTGCGCGCACGTCCACGTCACTGCTTTGCTCCTCTGCCATGGCTGCATAATCTATCCCTACGTGAATTGGGGCCACGTACGTGTCCGCATTGGCGAAGAGTTCTGCAGCTGAGGTAGTATAATCTGTCTCCTCGTGCTCTGGCGATGTCACAGCGCGAGAGAGGCAGTCTGCTACCACGTTAAGTTTGCCTGCCACATGTCGAATGTCTGTGGTGAACTCTGAAATTGCAGCTAGCTGTCTTTGTTGTCTGCCTGACCATGGTTCTGAAATTTTAGCCATCGCAAAGGTGAGCGGTTTGTGGTCTACAAAAGCCGTGAAACGCCGCCCTTCTAACCAGAACTGGAAGTGGCGGATGGATAAATGAAGCGCTAGCAGCTCCCTGTCAAAAGTGCTGTATTTACGCTCAGTTTGGTTTAACGATTTGCTGAAAAATGCCAAAGGTTGCCAGGTTCCGCCAACGTGTTGTTCCACAACTGCCCCTATGGCCAGGTCTGAAGCGTCTGTGGTTAGCGCAATGCGGGCCGAGGGATCAGGGTGAACCAACAATGTGGCGTTTGCTAGAGCACTTTTTACTTCCGCGAGGGCACGTTCGCGCTCCGGGGTCCATTTGACCGCATTGGAAGGCTTTTGTTTTCTGAGCACGGTATACAGGGGCTGCATGAGTTGAGCTACGCGGGGGAGGAAACGGTTGTAAAAATTAACCATTCCCAAAAATTCTTGCAGCGATTTGACCGTTTGTGGTCGTGGAAAATTTTTTACTGCGCGAACTTTGTCTGGCAATGGGACTGCCCCCTCCGGTGAAACTCTGTGTCCCAAAAAATCAATTTGTGACACGCCGAGTTTGCATTTGGCTGCATTGATTATTAACCCGTGCTCTTCTAGTCTCTGAAAAACCGTAGTGAGATGTTGTTCGTGTTCTTCCTCCGACGAGCTGGCTACCAGCATATCGTCAAGGTAGACGAACACGAAAGGGAGATCGCGTAATACCGCGTCCATCATCCGCTGAAAGGTTTGAGCAGCGCCTTTGAGGCCAGACGGCATCCGCAAAAATTCAAAAAGACCGAAAGGGGTTATTACAGCCGTTTTAGGAATGTCTTCCGCTCGAACGGGGACTTGGTGATAGCCGCGGACCAGGTCTATTTTAGAAAAAATGCGCGCACCCGCCAGATGTAGTGAGAAATCTTGGATGTGAGGAATTGGGTAGCGGTCATGCGCTGTCGCATTGTTTAATCTGCGGTAATCGCCGCACGGTCTCCAAGAACCGTCGGTTTTCGGGACCATGTGGAGTGGCGATGCCCAGGGGCTTTTCGAGCGTCTAATAATGCCTAATTTTTCCAGGGTGGCAAACTCGTCCCGTGCTATGGCGAGCTTGGTCGCGTCTAAGCACCGAGCTTTGGCGAACACGGGTGGGCCTGTTGTGGGAATGAAGTGTTCAACCCCGTGTTTCGCTACTGTTGCTGAAAATTTTGGAACTGTGAGTGCTGGAAATTGGGTGAGGAGTTGGTCAAACTTACCTCCTGCTGTTGTGACGCTGGCCTGCACGGGTGGTGGAGAGACTCGAGCTGAGCAGGGGATAGAATAAAATGACAGTGCATTAACCAAGTTTCTATTTGCTAGATCGACTAACAACCCATGTGCACACAAAAAATCAGCGCCAAACAAGTTAAAACTCACCGCCGCTACAATAAATGTCCATCTATAGTTGCGGCCGTGAATGCAAAGAGGCAGGCTCCTTTCACCATAAGTGTCGATGATTGAGCCGTTGGCTGCCATCGCCCCATTTCCCCGGGGACCCATGGCCCGATCTGCGTGGGAAGGGGTGATAAAACTCAGTTGAGCTCCGGTGTTGATCAGGAACTGTCTCCCGGTGTGTCCGTCAGTCACATAAAGAAGTTTATTTTTTTCGCCGAGAACTGCAGCCGTTAACGGTTCTCGGTTTTGGCGTTTTCCTGAACTTTTGAACTTGCAGGGGGGAACGCATTTGTACGCCCCCTCGGCGAAACGGTGGTGGTAATAGCAGATGTCATTCCGCCTGCTGAGTCTTGGTCGTGTTGCCGCCATGGTGGGCGGGCTCTGCTCGGTTATCTGTGGTTCTCCGCTGCTCTGGGCATCCGCGCTGAGATCTGCGGATGCTGCTGTGGCCACCTGTTCCCCGCAGGTGTTGATGAGTCGCTGCGCTTCTCGAGCCAGCGCGCGGAAGTCCTGCTGGGTGCTGCACCGCATGTTGATCAGCGTCCCTCTCATGTGTGGCGGCAGAGTGCTGAGGAAGATGTGTTGGAAGAGGAAGTTGTCGTTGTCCTCTTCCTTGAGCTGCAGCATGTCCTCCATGAGGGCCTTGGGTCTGTATCCTCTGTGGCCGTAGATCCCCAGGATCTTCTCTGCTCTCTCCTCAGCTGAGGGGATGAAGTTCTCGACGATGGTCGCCTTCAGCTCTCTGTATTTGTCATGGGTGGGCGGCTGTCGGATCATGCTCCGCACACATCTTGACGTGGCAGCGTCGAGTTTGGCGACGATGTGATAAAACTTCGTCTCGTCCGCCGTTATGCCCGCCAGTGCAAACTGAGCTTCAGCTTGCTGGAACCACAAGCTCGGGTCTTCTTGCGAGAATTCTGGCAGCTTGACGGTGACGGCGCTTGTGTGGGCCATCCTTGATGTGTCCGCCGGGTGAGAGCGCCTTTCTTCTGCTCTCACGGGGGGGCTGGGGATGGTGCTCGGTTGAGCCCTCTCCTCTGCCGTGGGGGAACGTCTTCCATCCGTTCCCCTGTCTGCATGGGCGCCAGCGCTTGCCTGGGTCGCCTCCGATGAGTGAATCGCGGGAGAACGTCTCTGTTCCATCCTCACGTCTGGTCACCAGTGTAGAAGAGCTTGGAATAACGAAGCGATGTGATTTATAAACCAAAGTTTATTAACAGCTTCGCTCCTCTAACAAGTCTCATCTCAGTGCAGAAGCAGAATAAGAGGTCGAACACATTCAGACCTACATACTTATACCTACACATAACAAAAGACATTGCATATCAAAGCTGACATCCTGCATTAGCTTAATCCCCCCTCCTTTGTCTTCCGACTCCTCCACCTGACCCTGGGTGGTCAGGGCAATCGATCTCCTCCATTGTCCTCTGTCTCCTCCACCTGGCCCTGGGAAGTCAGGGCGATCGATCTGGTCTCCACCGCTGCGCCTCGGATGCTCTTTGAGCTTCGCTGGCGGTTGAGACCTCTTGTCCTGTTCTGAGGCGTGAGGTCGTTGCACATGTGTAATCACCAAACATTCTAATATGCTTATACATATGTAGGTTATGGGATATATGATTAATATAAACCACACAGCTCAAAAAAACACAAAAAACAGACATGACAGCTTGGAAACTGTAACAAAAATTACAAAAGTATGGCAGGACCAGGCAGGGATGAACGTCATTCCATTCCCAAGGTATTAAAAAAACATGATACAAACTTTCTGATGCAATACTTTCTGCCTCCTATAGGTGGTGCTGTAGATTTCTATGAATATTGTTCCATAGAACTATTTGGAATTGGACTGATATCCATAATATTGAATTTGGTTGAAATCCAACAATGCATACCGGAGTTATTGCCACCAGAATGGTCATAGAATGATCATGGTGAAGCATCAAACCTTGCCACGCTCCTATGGCCAGACTGTCGAGCTTTTGGAAAAGTTTTCAATAACTTTTAATGGCACATGGGTATAGATGATTGTCACCACAAATGAGCTCAATCGGACAAAAACCCAGGACGAGTTCGATCAAATGAGTGAGGTGGGAATCAGGTCACTGCCACTTCCTGCCAAAATGGCCGACTTTCTGTTGGGTGTAGACCATCACCTCTATGGAGTTTTTTTGCATGGCTTGACATGATCAACATCTCACCCGATTTTCATCTTTCTACGCGAAAGTAAGCGTGTGCCACTCCCCACTGACTTCACATATTAGGTGGCGCTGTAGAGCCATTTTTGTGGGTCATTCATATTTCCTACAAAATATTAAATTTTTTGCCAGTCTTGAGGTCCCTGCAAAAAATGGTGAGTTTTCATGTGCGTTCACTACCCCAAAAATGAGATCTTAGATGGAGAAGAAAAAAAAAAAATCTATTACAATAGGGCTCTTGCCCACTGACTTTGTCAGTGGCTCAGGCCCTAATAAGCAAAAACATCAAATACACATACAGATCAGTGTTATTTATAGACATACAAAAGATGCAAAATCATAAAACACAAAAACCTATTTAAAAAAACAATTTGAATTTCTGAAAGTGACTGATGTTCTTCTGCATATTATTCATGAGGAACTGCTTTATCCTTGTCTCAAGACCTTTGGATGTGTCACCAGGCAACAGGTTTGTTGCCTGGTTACTACATGCCATCTTATTGCAACTGGATCAAACAGAGCCAGAGTTGAAAGGCTCGTATCATTGGACAAGATGGGGAGGGAGTCCATCAATCATTCTGGCAACAAATAAAAATCTGTTGCATTTCTGTGAGTGCCTGCTGAAAATTACTGTTACTCTGAACATGAGCTTCTACCCACAATCACCCAGCTGCATCATCAACGAGCAGCTCTCCACTACCCAGTAAGGCACAAATCAGAAAATCAGGCAAAACCACCCTAAGTGCCCTTTCTTTCCTCTCCTGATCAGACATTTTTTAAAATATTCGATAGATTCCACCTCTCTAAGTCTCAGCTTTCAAGGATTTATCCCAATGTAAGGGACCAGTGTGACAGATGTCACCCCTCTCCTTGCAATTTAAGTTACATGTTCTTTTTTTTGCCACAAATTGCATAAATATTGGAGTGATTTCTTTTTGATCTTGTCTAAAGTTTTATTAACCCAACTTAAGATTGATCCCTTTATTGCAGTATTCGGCGTTCCACATGTTCCACTTCAGTTAACAACTTAAAGGTGTGTTCACACCAAACGCGAACAGGCCAATTTTTAGTGAGGCACAATTACATTATAACTCAATGTAAACACACCAACAGACTGACATATTTTTTTTTTTTTTTTTTTTTTTTTATATATTTTTTTTATATTTATCGGCCCAGGAAACGCGTACGCAGGCTCAGGTAAGATCTGATAGCTTTATTTAACAGCAAAGGAGTGGTTTTTTTGTTTTTTTGTTTTTTTTGGACTTATTTTGTACCCGTAGGTAGATTTGTTTTGCAGTCTGGTGACAAACCACCAGCTGCCGGTCGCTGCGTGCGCAAGCGCCCCTTAACTCCCTAACCTGCATGTTTTTGGCATGTGGGAGGAAACCAGAGAAATCTCGGAGTAAACCCACGCAAACACAGGGAGAACATGCAAACTCCACACAGATCACTGTTGGCCGGGGGCAGGGATCGAACCCACGATCTCACGGTCCCCGCGATCCCCCGGCCAAGGGTAAAACTGTGCAGCCACAGTGCTATCCACTGCGCCACCGTGCAGCCCACCCATTTGGGTGCGTGTATGAGATATATATGTGGATTGTGGGTGGACGATGAGAGTCGGGAACAGAGCAGCACGCCGTGCAGCCAGACAACCCTATGGGAAGAACAGAGACAGGGAAATTAGCTGGGCTTAACCACACGGGGAAATAATACAGAATGATGCTCACTTGCAGAATGGAAGGTGGCTGGCGTTGGCTAGGATCTTCGGCCTGGGAGACAGCGCCCTGCTGCGCACACGACGAGACGTGAAGATGCGGGAGAAGGAGATGGCAAAGATGGGAGAGTCCGCCGCCAGGGAATCCACCTGTGCACAGAGGAAGACTGATAGACAGGTAAGTGGCAAACAGCTTACGTGTCATAGCGAAGAGTGGCAGGATGGGAAGAGACGATCCTGCTGAGGGTTTGAGTGCGTAGTAGAACAGACGGCTCCAGACCGATGCTCAGGGCCAAATGGAATAAATAGCCCATCACTGACGAGGCGCAGGTGTGCGCGCAGCTGAGGTGGATGCCTGAGAGCGGCGAGTTGTGACAGTACTCCCCCCCCCAGCAGCGCCTCCTGGCGCTGGTTTATCCGGGTGCGCCCGGTGGAACTCCGTGATGAGATCTTTGTCCAGCACAAAAGATGAGCGCACCCAGGATCTCCATTCTGGGCCATACCCCTCCCAATCCACCAAGTACTGCAGCCCACGACCTCGACGCCGGGAGTCCAGGATGGAAGCGACTCCCCACGCCGGGTGGCCGTCGATCATCATGGGAGCGGGCAGCGCCCTAGGAGGAGGACAGAGTGGGTCGGAGATCACAGGCTTGATCCTAGACACATGAAAAGTGGGACACACACGGAGGGAGGGGGGGAGGGCCAAACGCACCGCCACCGGGTTGATAATTTTGGAGATGGTGAAGGGACCGATGAAACGTGGAGCCAGCTTCCTCTTCTCAGCCTTGAGACTGATGTCCTGAGATGACAACCAGACCCGTTGGCCCACCTGGTAACTGGGAGCCGGCTTCCTGTGGCGATTGGCAATGGTGCTGTTGCGCGCCGCCGTGCGTAAAAGCGCCTCGCGCGCCCTGGTCCACAAGCTCCGGCAGCGTCTCACATGTGCCTGGATAGATGGAACAGCCAACTCACTCTCCTGCTCGGGAAACAAGGGGGGGTCATAGCCCAATGACGCCCTGAAGAGGGACATCCTGGTAGCCGATGACCGTGCCGTATTGTGGGCGTACTCCACCCAGGCCAAGTAAGAGCTCCAGGAGGATGGGTTGGAGGAGGTGATGCAGTGCAGGGCAGCCTCCAGCTCCTGATCCAGCTCACACTGCCCATTGGATTGGGGATGATGACCGGAGGAAAGACTCACCGTGGCCCCCAGGGCGTTGCAAAAGCACCTCCACACTTGAGACATGAACTGAGGCCCCCGATCAGACACGACGTCCACTGGGATCCCGTGCAGCCTGACCACATGTTGGACGAGGAGGTCGGCTGTCTCTCGTGCCGAAGGGAGACCCCGGAGCGGCACAAAGTGGGCGACCTTGGAGAACCGATCCACAATCATCAGAACCATGCCGTAGGTGTTAGAGACAGGGAGACCAGTAATGAAGTCGAGGGCGATGTGCGACCAGGGCCTGCCCGGGACCAGCAGGGGCTAGAGTAGGCCCACGGGGGGGGGGGGGGATTTGGGGTCTTGCCAGTAGCACACTGGGGGCAAGCCCGGACGTAATTGGCGACGTCCTTTTGGAGACCAGGCCACCAGAAGGAGCGTTGAAGGAGGTCCACCAGTCGGGAGACGCCAGGGTGACAGGCGAGCTTGGACGTGTGGGCCCAGTGAATGACCTCTCCTCGAACAGCTGATGGAACGAAGAGCCTCCCATCCGGACCGCTGCCAGGGTCCGGTTCAGCCTCCAGCGCCTTCCGGATCTTGTCCCTAATGGACCAGGAGACCGCCCCCACAACACACGAGCTGGGCAGGATGGTGTGGTCCAGCTCCTCCGGAGCCTCAGGAGCGAACTGTCTAGACAGGGTGTCGGGCAACCCATTCTTGGAGCCTGGACGGTAGGTGATGGTGAACTGGAACCGAGCAAAAAACAGAGACCAGCGCGCCTGGCGGGCATTCAGATGCCTGGCTGACCTCAAATACTCGAGATTCTTGTGGTCCGTCCAAACCACAAAAGGCTGAGCTGCCATCTCCAGCCAGTGGCGCCACTCCTGCAGCGCGAGCTTGACAGCTAGAAGTTCCCTGTCGCCGACGTCATAGTTTCGCTCGGCTGCTGACTGCCGCCGGGAGAAGAAGGCGCAGGGCCGCTTGACTCCATCCACTGGTGACCGCTGGGAAAGCACCGCCCCCACCCCCGTGTCAGAAGCGTCCACCTCCACCAGACACTGCAGCGCGGGGTCAACCTGGGTTAGGACCCGGGAGGAAGAGAACTCCGTCTTCAGGGTCTCGAACGCGGTCGCTGCCTCCTCGGTCCACTGGAAGGGCACCTTGGGGGAAGTAAGGCGGGTCAGGGGAGTAACGATGGCGCCAAAGTTGGGGACAAAGCGACGGTAGAAATTGGCAAAGCCGATGAATTGTTGCACCTGTTTCCTGGAGGTAGGTGTGGGCCACTCGACCACCGCTTTAACCTTGGCGGGGTCGGGGAGAATCTGGTTATGGGAAATAACAAATCCCAGGAAAGAGGTGGTCTTGGCATAAAACTCGCATTTCTCCGCCTTGATGTAAAGCCTGTTCTCCAACAACCGCTGCAGAACCCGCCTCACATGAGCCTGGTGCTCCTCCCGAGACCTGGAGAAGATGAGAATGTCATCCAAGTATACAAAGACGAAGACCCCCAGGAAATCTCGCAGGACATCACTGATGAGCCGCTGGAAGACGGCGGGAGCGTTGGCGAGCCCGAACGGCATTACTAAGTACTTGAAGTGGCCGCTGGGTGTCCGAAAGGCCGTCTTCCACTCATCGCCCTCCTGGATCCGGACGAGATGGTAGGCGCTGCGGAGGTCCAACTTCGTGAACCAGGTCACCCCCTGGAGGGAGTGGAAAGCGGTGTCCATAAGAGGCAGGGTGTAGCGGTCCTTCACCGTGATGTCGTTGAGGGCCCTGAAGTCGATACACGGACGAAGGGACCCATCCTTCTTGGAGACAAAGAAGAAACCGGCACCAAGCGGGGACGATGATCCCAGCGCTGAGCGACTCCCTGATGTACGTGTCCATTGCCTCACGTTCAGGAGCAGAAAGGCTGTATGGGCGGCCGGATGGTAATGGCGCCCCCGGGCGGAGGTTTATGGCACAGTCATACAGGCATTGAGGAGGAAGAGACATCGCCTTGGACTTGCTGAACACGATTCCCAAGTCGTGGAACTCCTGGGGCACCAGAGTGAGGTCCGGAGGAGAGGAGACCGGAGCGGGCAGAGGAGAGGATGGGGCACATGCCACAGACTGGAGACAAGTGCTCATGCAGAAGGAGCTCCATGAGAGGACACTACCAGATTGCCAATCGAGGACAGGGTTGTGCAGACGCAGCCACGGGTAACACAGGATGACCGGAGCCGCAGAGGAAGACAAGACATACAGGCAGAGGTCTTCACGGTGGTTGCCAGAAATTATTATTGGCACTGGCTTGGTGCGGTGTGTCACTACTCCCAGGGGTGAGCGAGAAAGAGTGACAAGGTTGAGAGGAGCTGACAATGGCTGACAGGGTATACCCAAATGGGTTGCCAGGCTCTTGGAAATAAAGCTTTGCTCTGCCCCCGAGTCCACCAGTGCGTGAGTGAGGTATCTGGTGGAGTTGTGGCAAAATCTAATGGGCAGAGTGCAGTAGGAGAGGGGATTTGGCCGGTTAGAGTCCGCGAGGCCCCCTACAGTGACTCGCGGACACCCCCGTTTGGCTTGGCCGGGCATTGCTCCACGGTATGCTGATCGCCTCCGCAATACATGCAGAGGCCCAGCTCCCGTCGGCGTTGTCTCTCCGCTAGAGGGAGCCTGGTTCGCCCGACCAACATAGCCTCTGGCTCATCGCGGACTCCGGAGCGGGTAACGCCAGGGGGCGAGACTGAGGAACGCGGGCGGAGAATCCGCGCGGGCGGCTGATAGACTTCCACTTGGCGGCCCACTCCCGCAGCCTGTTATCCAAGCTAATGGTTAGAGAAATTAGCTCGGACAGCCGCCCTGGAAGTTCCCGGCTGGCCAACTCATCCCGCAGACCAGAACTGAGGCTATGGAGGAAAATGCTGCAGAGAGATGCCTCACTCCAGCCAACCTCCTCCGCTGCCACCTGGAAGTCAACAGCATAATCCGCCGCCGCCCGGCTACCCTGTTGAAGGCTAAGGAGCCGGTTGGCGAGGACGCTGTCACGACGCGAGTGGTCAAACACCTCAAGAAAGTCCCGCACGAACTGGTCATAGGAGAGGCTCACGTAGCTGGGCTTCGACAAGATGGCGTAAGCTCAAGCTAACGCTCGCCCCTCCAAGAGATTAGCCATATAGCCAATTTGGCTGTGGTCTGAGGGGAAATCCCCGGGAACGCGCAGGAACACCGACTCACACTGCAAGATGAACACCTGTGCCTCACCGAGCTTCCCGTTGAAACGAGCGGGGGTTGGGATCGGAGTGAGCCGGGTCGGCGCTCCTGAGCTAGGCTGGCCAGCTGCGGAGGCGGCTGAAGTCGGTCCGCCCTGATGAGCCGGGGGGAACGCCTGCTGGGGGTCAAGACGGTCTAACCGGTGAGTTATCATAGCCAATTGGTTGAGTATCACCTGCTGTTGATGAGCTATCATATCCACCTGAGCCTCGAGGGTGGAAAAACGACGTGCAAGCCCACTGTCCGCTGGGCCGCTTTGCTAGAGCCGTACTGACATATTTATCGGCCCAGGAAACACGCACGCAGGCTCAGGTAAGATCTGATAGCTTTATTTAACAGCAAAGGAGTGTTTGGGTGGGTGTATGAGATATGTATGTGGATTGTGGGTGGACGATGAGAGTTGGGAACAGAGCAGCACGCCGTGCAGCCAGACAACCCTATGGGAAGAACAGAGACAGGGAAATTAGCTGGGCTTAACCACACGGGGAAATAATACAGAATGATGCTCACTTGCAGAAGGGAAGGTGGCTGGTGTTGGCTAGGATCTTCGGCCTGGGAGACAGCGCCCTGCTGCGCACACGACGAGATGTGAAGATGCGGGAGAAGGAGATGGCAAAGATGGGAGAGTCCGCCGCCAGGGAATCCACCTGTGCACAGGGAAAGACTGATAGACAGGTAAGTGGCAAACAGCTTACGTGTCGTAGCGAAGAGTGGCAGGATGGGAAGAGACGATCCTGCTGAGGGTTTGAGTGCGTAGTAGAACAGACGGCTCCAGACCGATGCTCAGGGCCGAGTGGAATAAATAGCCCATCACTGATGAGGGGCAGGTGTGCGCGCAGCTGAGGTGGATGCCTGAGAGCGGCGAGTTGTGACACAGACATCAATAGTGAGATGCAGACTAGGCGAAGTTGCCTTTAAAACTTCTGCAGCTGTGTTCAACCTGCTGTGGAAATTCCCAAAATAATGTCATGCTTATGTTTACATTATCTGACTGGGGGCTCACCTGAAAATGATGTCTCAAGCCTCCAACACTTCACAGATGATCCCATGTTTACGTTACTAGCTAGCTAGCTTGCTAGGACGTCCATGGCCGGAAATCATGGGTAAATTACTCCAAAAACCCGATTCAGCTGAAGAGCTCCCGGTCCTCCTGTCTTCCCATGAGTGAGTTTCATTTTCTAACTAGTTTCCTCTGCAACGGTGATAATTTTACTCGCGGACACGAAAGCGCAATGATGAAAATGTGCGCATACTCGTGTCTTCCCATTGATTTTCGATGGATTCACGCCACCTGTTCACGTTTGGTGTGAACACAGCTTTACAATTACAGTTACTTGCCTTTACGTCCCTTCTAGCTAGACGTTGTCTTTTACTCCTTTGGAAGTCCCCTAAACCCCCATCCATTTCCACATGGTTCAAAGACATTACATTCTTCCTCAAATTAGAAAAGATAAGCCTGACAGTTAAAGGCTCCTCAGCTAAGTTTTTTTTTTTTTTAAATGGAGCCCCTTCATCAATTATTTTCACTCTTTACAAACCCTGTCTGCAGATGAAGCTCTACTCACAAACTCTCCGCTATTTGTCCCTGTCATGATCAGGTGAGCGCGCGCCCTCCTCCCTTCCTGTGAAAAGTTTCCCTTGACTCCACAGGCGATCATCACACCTGCGTGAATGGATGCACCTGCTGCTCCTGCCTTGTCAGTGGATAAAAGGACCATCAAGTGAATGCTTCAGCGCTGGCTCATTGGCTATACAACTCATTGGCATACAACTAGGAACATACCGGACGCTATGGAGGGTGAGAATATGTATGGGCACATAATCATACCATGTAGGATAACTAAGTAGACGGTTATGCTGTTTCATCCCATCTAGCTACAATGCTCTGCACTGTGTGTCTGTGTGTGTGTGTGTATATATATATATCTTATAGTAATATGTACATATGTATATTAGCTGCTCTTGCTTGCTTGTTTTTTTTCTTGCCTTCTGATTGTTGCTCTGAGTGTTGCTATCCCTGTGCTGTTGCAATCCTGGAATTTCCCCGTTGTGGGACTAATAAAGGCTTATCTTATCTTATCTTATCTCTTATCTTATACTGCCTGTTCAACATGCAAGCGAGTTGTATTTCTACCGCAAGGTTTTATTGCTTAATTCCTCTTTTTCTCCTCTTTCCAGGTTGCTGCCATCTGCGCGGTGCGTCTCCGGGGATCGTTGTGCGCTCACCTGCTCCATCATCCTCACCTCTGCCTCAGCTGCCTGATTCTGTCCGGTCAGAGACCACCCAGCTCCTCTCCTTCTCTACTCCCTGCCAGCCCCATCCTGCTGGTTCATCTGTTCCTGCTGGGTTCCTCTGTCGGGTTCTCTGCTCAGCACACGTACGTGGCACATTTGTGTTCACCACTTCCCTGACCTCCTTCCTCCACTAACCAGCTCTCATCTCTCCCCACAGTCTTCCTCTGGCGAGTGACGTCTTTCAGTAAGTGTGCTCCTTATTTTGGGGGTTAATAACTGTTTAAGCGTTGCTCGTCTGTACCATGCGTGTTCCCTCTGGTGTGGCGCCCTGTACATGAGCTGATCTTTCTATCACTATGACAGTCCCCCCTTTTTTCTCTGCTCTTTATTTACATTTGGATTTAATATCAGGAAAGACTTTTTTTCTTTTACCCCACTTTTGCACTCACAGTAGTTGTGCATATTTATGTATTATTGTTAAAGGTGAAATTCAGAACAATTTTATGAAAACAAAGATTTAAAAAAAATACATCAACAAAGCGTTTAGAAACTTGGACAATGTAAGTCTTAATGTTCTTCAAAAAATTAGTATATTGATGGAAAAAAAATTATATATTTTTGCAGACCAATAATATAAATATTTATATTGCAGAAGATTTTTTTGGACAAAACTGTTCCATCGGTGTTTCTGATCCAATGCAATGAAAGTGTTGATGAGACGTGCTATTGCTCTTCCATGCTGGGGGCTGCCATCCACTGCCACGGCTGCTTCCCACAGTAACGGCTCATTCCATTAGCCTTCTCAAGCAACAAGTGATAAACAAAGGGCAAACACCAGAATAAGTACTGGTTCAGCTTTTGATCACTCGTGCGAACTGAAGAATCATAAAGGTTTAAAAAGCCATACTGAGTTCGCAAATTTACTACTGGACCAGTAAGGTAAGGTAGGCTAACTAGTGTTAGCATAGCTATCTGTAACCGTCTACAGTTTGTCTATAAGATGTTGCTGTTATTAATATGACTGTGTGATGATATCAACTGCTGTATGGCGATGGCATAGACCACAGGAATTGCTCGCTAATCCTTTCCAACCAGTAATTTTTCCACTCTGGTCTTGTGTAGTTAAAATCCTCTCTAGCTTCCGATACCATGAAGGAATGAACTCCATTTTTCTCTAACGAATGTTATGAATTTTTAAAAATACATTAGTTTTACATTGTGTTTGATGAGCTCCCACACACTTGTGGCCATTTATATAAAGAAGCACTTTTTGCCCATAATTTTAATGTAGTCTAACTTCGCCAGAATCAAGATTTGCTACCGTTAGCATGAGCTTATGATACGTTGAACAATGGATCTCTTGTTTACGTGGTCAAACGTTTTTGATGTTTATCAAATAAACTTGTTTTACATTTTGTAGATGATCTTCCCCAAATGTATCCCTATTGTCTTTTGAAAGCAGAAATGGAGCCCAAACCTTCTCCAGGTCAGCTTAGTTGTCATCTTACATCTAGATGTTTTTTTTTAAACTTCTTGGTGTCTGTGAAAAATAATCCCAATGGTTTTATAAAAATTTTAAAAAATCTTCACTTTTATAAATCACAGGCTTGAGAATGTACTTGTACATATAGGATCCCGTGGTCCACTTAGGGTGCTCACTTGGTCAGGGGTCCACTGGACCTGTATCTGTTGTTCAGTCTTTTTGGTTTGTTTTCCATGCGGGTGATCAGCCCAGCAGCCCATGACGTTGGTTTTTTGGATTTACCAAGCCTACTACTTATGACAAATACAATTTTAAACAACCTTAACTATTGTACATGTCTTGTTTGTAAAAATATAGCTATAGAAAGTCATATAATATGTTGCACCATAAGAGACTGATGTTATCAGCTTCCAGGTATTCTGGCAATCATGACCCGATCACATCTGCTCCTGTAAAACCAAAACGGAAACGTACCCTGACACCATTGCCACCTGTATCAAGTATACAAGGGTCACTTTCACCAGAGCGGCACTCATGGGTAAGAGGGGATTAAAATTCTCTAGCTGAATATTTTAACTAGTGGTGTAACTGAAAATGCAGTTTCTGTCATTCAGACCGTGGCATTTTTCCTGGTGTCAAACAAAGCTTTGACATGTGGCCTGGGGCCAAGAATCTTGCTAAAAGGATCTCATCTGTAAGTCTTGCCGGTCATTACAAAATCCTAACTATTCACAAATGAATTCCGAAAAATAAAAGATGGATTTGTGTCTGTACTCTTCAGTCAGGTAAAACGAAGGGGCAGCCTGGATCACTTCTGTGGCTGCATGATATTATTAATCATTTTTGGTGGTGCTGTAACAAAGCTGTAACGCATGACGACTTCATGGTAGGTGAAACATTTCTTGTACTACTGCAACAGCACAAATAATTGTGCTACCAGTGCTATTGTGCCTATCAATGAGTTTGTTAGGAAAGTATCACCCTTGATGTGCAATTTTTCTTTGTTGGAGACAAAATGGGTTATACAGTTGTTATTGTTACCAATAAGCCCACATATTAAAATAAAAGTATCACAGTTTATTCCTAAGTAAACTTAGTGCACACTAGACGTCACTTGACTTCTTGAGCCCTGTAATAGTAGAATTTAAAATTGGATTAAGGACTTCTCAAGTAGAAAACCGTAATATTTTATTTCACCCCTTTTTAGAAATTGTGGCCTGGCCTTCTCCACCACGTGGTAAACGAGCACAAATGGGTGGAAGGACAATGTCTATAGGTACATCTGAAAAAATTAGAATATCATGAAAAAGCTCAATATTTTTGTCACTCATTTCAGAAAGTGAAACCCATATATAGCTTCATTACACAGAGAGTGATATATTTCAAGTGTTTATTTTTTTTTTAAATTTTGATGATTATGGCTTACAGCCCATGAAACCCCTAAATTTAGTTTGTCCAAAAAAATTAGAATATTACATAAAATTAATTTTAAAAAATAGTTTTTTAATAGAAATGTTGGCCGACTGAAAAGTCTGTCCATGTACCACTCAATACTTGGTCAGGGCTCCTTTTGGATTAATTGCTGTATCAATGTGGCATGGAGGTGATCAGCCTGTGGCACTGCTGAGGTGTTATGAAGGTCCAGGTTGCTTTGATAGTGACCTTCAGCTCGTCTGCATTGTTGGTCTGGTGTCTCTCATCTTCCTCTTGACAATCCTCCATAGATTCTCTATGGGGTTTAGGTCAGGAGAGTTTGCTGGCCAATCAAACACAGTGATGCCATGGTCATTAAACCAGGTTTTGATACTTTTGGCAGTGTGGGGGGGTGCCAAGTCCTGCTGGAAAATGAAATCAGCTTCTCCATAAAGCTTGTCAGCAGAGGGAAGCATGAAGTGCTCTAAAAATTTCCTGGTAGACGACTGCGCTGACTTTGGTCTTGATAAAACACAGTGGACAAACATCAGCAGATGACATGGTTCCTCAAATCATCACTGACTGTGGAAACGTCACACTAAACCCCAAACAACTTAGATTCTGTGCCTCTCCACTCTTTCTCCAGACTCTGGGACTTTGATTTCCAAATGAAATGCAAAATTTACTTTTATCTGAACAGAGGTCATCTGCTGGTGTTTGTCCACTGAGTTTTATCAAGACTAAAGTCAGCGCAGTCGTCTAGCAGGAAATTTTAGAGCACTTCATGCTTCCCTCTGCTGACAAGCTTTATGGACAAGCTGATTTCATTTTCCAGCAGGACTTGGCACCCCCCCTCCCCAAAATGCCAAAAGTATCAAAACCTGGTTTAATGACCATGGCATCACTGTGTTTGATTGTCCAGCAAACTCTCCTGACCTAAACCCCATAGAGAATCTATGGAGGATTGTCAAGAGGAAGATGAGAGACACCAGACCAACAATGCAGACGAGCTGTAGGTCACTATCAAAGCAACCTGGACCTTCATAACACCTCAGCAGAACCACAGGCTGATCACCTCCATGTCATGCCACATTGATACAGCAATTAATCCAAAAGGAGCCCTGACCAAGTATTGAGTGGTACATGGACACACTTTTCAGTTGGTCAACATTTATATTAAAAAAAACTGTTTTTAAAAATTCTATGTGCTATTCTAATTTTTTGAGAAACTAAATTTGAGGTTTTCATGGGCTGTAAGCCATAATCACCAAAATTATTTTAAAAAAAAACCACTTGAAATATATCACTGTCTGTGTAATGAATCTATATAATACATGGGTTTCACTTTCTGAAATGAGTGACAAAAAATAAACTTTTTCATCATATTCTAATTTTTTGAGATGTACCTGTACATAAGGCCCTGGAAAACAGCTCCACCAAACAATGGCTGGAAAAAGGTTCAGTGGCTTTCCAGGTCCTCACCGATATTGTGATGGACAAGTGGTGGTTACAGACGGTCCTCAAATACCTGACCTTTAAGTGAGTACGATGGAAATTCTTTAATGCCAACAGAAAGAAAAGGACAATCATTATTAATATGAATGTGTTCTCACAGATCAACTGCAGACCTTGAGGCTTTTCAAAATCACGTTCTAATGTACGCCAGCAAAAGGTTCCACCTGGATATGAAGCCCGGACCCTTTTAGCTGCACTGGACTATAACCAGCACAGGGACCCTGTAAGTTTTGCACAACCAAAACATTTTACACAATCTATAAACTGTAATATTAGGATTATACGTATATATAAAGTGGGGGTTTTTTTGGGGGGGAGGGGGGATTTATTAATTTCAAACCTTTTGGTAAATTTTACAGAAACAATTGTTTTTGTTAATATTTAATGAATACTCTTGTTATGTCCATCCATTCATATTTATGTATCATTTTTCATAATGGAATAATTAGACTTATGACCGCATTCCACCCCTTCTCGCCCGCATTCTTTCAAAGCGCCTCTCTGCAGATGCAGTGCTGCCACAACAGAGACAACTGCACCTGGAGGACCCACGTACACCTGGCCTTGTTCCTGCAAAACCACCACCACCAGTGGAAGAGCTTCTGAGGACACAAGCTAGGACAGGCCTAGGCAGAGACTTTTTCCTTTTTTAACTGTCTGACCAAGAGCATCTTACAAATGGGGACGCTAAAATGTCTTAAACTTTTCATTGTCAATGAAAATACAAGGTAGTGGTACACTTGGTATTCCAAGGATGTGGAACCAAAAATCTTTTTCCTGTTCTTGAATTGGGTCCAGTGCTGCAGCAGGAGTGAACACAGCACACGGCACACAGCTAAACTCCAGTTCCATTTCTCTACCCACGCTTTCTGTCACCAACAGTAAATTTTGCATTAGTACACCAAGCACACTCATTGTAGCACATGTGGAATGTGTAAAAAAATGTCTACAAGTTCAGAGTATGTCGTATTTTCACACAATTTTTTTTTTCTTTAGACTGTATTTGTTTTGATATTTTTTTTTTTGATTTGGACTTTGGTATTTTGTACCTTACTCTAAGAAGCTAGGGCAACACAAACTAAAGAGACAACAAAAGATTTGAAGTTTGTGTCCAATTTCTTATATCACTTTTCTATATTGCTCTCTCAGATGGGCTCCGTGGACCACACTGATCCACTTCACTCAACAGTCACACAGGGGCAAGATGCCTACATCTGACCTTGTTTTCAAATTCTGATATTTGGGAGACAGACTATTTCTACTTTTGAGAATATTGTCAGAATTTTATTTTGCCCATCCATCCATCCGTCTGTCCATCCTCAACAGCTTTTCTGGGGATCTGGGTCATGGAGGCAGCAGTCCAAGTAGAGCAGCCCAGACTTCCCTCTCTCCAGCCACCTTCTACATCTCTTCAGAGGGGACACCAAGGTGTTCCATGCTAGCTGGGAGTCATAGTCTGCCCCATGGTCTCATCCTCAGGGGACGTGTTCCAAACACCTGAAGTTGGAGGCGACCTGATCAGATGCCAAAAATACTTCTGCTGGAGGCTTCTTCTTGTTAAAATGGAATTTGTACTCTGCACTGTGGCTAAGTGATCCTCACAGGCGATCGCCTGATTGTTGAGGTCTTTCTGGAATTTTGGGGTCTTTATACAACACTTCAAAGTTCTATGAGCTGACTGTTGTGAATTGGTGCTATATAATAAAGTTGTATTTTTAAAAAAGCCCGTTTTTCATAGACAACTTTAGTTGATGTTGATTTGCCTTATAACATTATATTAGTACACTGTCAGAAAAGGAGGAGGAGAGGAGGGGGAGTACAGGGCACTGGTAGACAGATTTGTGGAGTGGACGGAGCAGAATCACCTGAGGTTGAATGTCAGCAAGACCAGGAAGATGGTGATTGACTTCAGGGAGAGGACGACGCCTTTTCAGCCACTGCAGATTAGGGGGAAGGATGTGGGAGTGGTTGAGGACTACAAATATCTGGGTGTCAGGATCAGCAGTGGGTTGGACTGGAGATCCAACACCGATGCGGCGCACAAGAAGGGGATGAGCAGACTCTGCTTCCTGAGGAAGCTGAGATCCTTCAGCGTGTGCAGCAGGATGCTGGAGCTTTTCTACCAGACCGTTGTCGCCAGCGCCATCTTCTTTGCTGTGGTCTGTTGGGGTAGCAGTATCAGGGCCAGAGATACCAACAGACTTGACAAGATTATCAAGAGGGCTGGCTCTGTAATTGGTCTCAGACCAGAGACCTTTGAGACAGTGGTGGAGAGGAGAACACTAAATAAACTGTGATCCATCATGGACAATCCTGATCACCCCTCCACCACACATTAGATAGACAGCGAAGCACTTTCTCCAGTAGACTACTACAGCTTTGCTGTCGAACGGCCAGGTACAGGAAATCTTTCCTGCCATATGCAATTTCACTGTACAATAACTCACTATGATGTTGTATTCTGGTCATAGCTATGCTGCCACACTGCACCTTACAGACTAACTGGTACCTCACATTTCACTCTGCTCCTGATAGTCCTTTGTGCAGTTCAGTCATGGCACAACCTCATCATCGTCCTGGCAGATAGGTGGGCAGGTGGATCCCCTTGATATGGAGGCGGTCCTTGGAAGAGAAGGCCACTAAAATAGATCTTTCTTTTATTTTTTATTTTTCTTTTAATTTTTATTCTTTAATCATGGGAATACAACAACATCCACAAAAACTAAGATCAATAAACTAATAATTATAAAGGCTCCTTGAATTATTTTTCCCCATTTGCCAAATATATATTATTAACCCAACTACCTACAAGATTATCAATGCCAGATTAAGCTTTATTGAGCCTTTAGCTCTTATAAAGATTTTCATTTTTCTAAAATTTAAACTATATTTTATAATGATTTTATTAAAAATATGCAACTTATCAAATGATCTTCCTCACTGGACTGAAATGGAATCATACAATTTACCTTTACCTCTTCCCTTATTCATACACTCAGACTCAGCTAAAAAATTACAGAAACAAGTTAAAAATCCAATTGTAAAGCACATGATCAAAATACGGTGTGAAACCAAAAAATATTTAAAAGAACCACATTCAAATCAAATCAAATCAAACTTTATTGTCATATTGCTGTACATACAACTGTAGTGCAGGCAAGATGAAATTGCGTTTCTCTCGGCATCCATATAAATAGAAGCAGCATGATTAAGACACACTCCCACATAGCTTCACCCCCCACCCCCACCCCCCATTCTATTCACACATCCCTGAGACATGGGAAAAAAACTAACTAACTATAATATACAAATAATATACAAAATGTCCGTAGGTGCAGTAGTGTGTATGTGAGATTCCGGGTCAACTGTTCAGCATCCTGACAGCTTGTGGAAGGAAGCTGTTGATCAGTCTGGTGGTTCTGCCTCTGATGCTCCAGAATCGTTTACCAGATGGAAGAAGTTCAAAGTGTTTATGCAGAGGGTGAGAACGGTCCTTGACAATGTTAAGTGCCCTGCTCCTACAACGGTTCTGAAAAAGTTCTTGGACAGAGGGGAGGGAGACTCCAATTACCCTCTCAGCCCCCTTGACTATCCTCTGCAGGGCTTTTTTGTCTGACATACTGCAGCTGGAGTACCATGTAGCAATGCAGTACGTCAGAACACTCTCCACCACACCTCTGTAGAAGGTCCTGAGGATGCAGATGGGGAGAGAGGCCTGTTTGAGTTTCCTCAAGAAGTGCAGTCTCTGCTGAGCCCGCTTCCTGATCCCCAAGGAATTCTTGCTCCAGGTCAGGTCCTGCGAGATCTGCACTCCGAGGAACTTGATGTTCTCCACTCTCTCCACTAAACGGCCGCCGATGCTGAGGGGGACATGTTCAGGCTGTGACCGCCGGAAGTCGATAATCATCTCCTTCGTTTTGTCCACGTTGAGCACCAGATTGTTCTCCCTGCACCAGCCCTCCAGGTCTCTCACTTCTTCCCTCTACATTGATTCCTCATCCCTCTGAATAAGTCACACCACTGTGGTGTCGTCTGCAAACTTAATAATCTGGTTCCCCTCATGTCTGGATACACAGTCATGTGTTAGAAGTGTAAACAACAGTGGACTGAGTACACAGCCTTGAGGGGATCCGGTGCTCAGCGTGACAGTGTTGGAGATGTTGTTTCCAACCCAGACAGACTGAGGTCTCTCAGTCAGGAAATCCAGGATCCAGAGACATGTGGCAGTGTTCAGAACGAGAAGGAGTAATTTCTCCATCAGTCTCTGGGGAATAATGGTGTTGAATGCTGAACTGAAATCAATGTACAGGAGTCTGGCGTAGGTGTCTTTCTGGTCCAGGTGGGTGATGACAGAGTGTAGGGTGGTGACTATAGCATCCTCCGTGGAGCGGTTTGAACGATATGCAAACTGGAGCGGGTCGTGTGATTCAGGGAGGCAGGCTGTAATGTGTGGTTTGACAAGCCGTTCAAAACACTTCATCACAATTGATGTCAGTGCAACAGGACGATAGTCATTCAGACAAGACACAACTGGTTTCTTTGCCACCGGTACAATGATAGAGGTCTTGAAGCATCTGGGAACGATGGCCTGACTCAGGGAGATGTTATAAATGTCAGTCAGGACATCCGCCAACTCGCTCGCGCAGTCTCCGAGCACACGTCCCGGGATGTTGTCCGGACCTGCAGCTTTGCGTGGGTTGACTCTGGTTAGGGTCCTCCGTGTGTCCGCTGTGTTGATGGTAAAAGCTGGTCCGACCAATGGTGGGGGTGGGCCGGCCCTCCCTCTGATTGTCTCACTGTCACAATTTAGCCCAATATGGGGTAATCAATATTTTACACCAGGGAGAGCGGATGCTGTATTTAAAGTATGGAATTTAAAAGGGATTCAGAAGATTCAAGGCTTATATTTGTCACGCTCAGATAACATAATGTCTTTTGAAGAACTGAGGATTAAATTCAATCTTAATAGACACATTTTTTTAAATATCTTCAGCTTAGAAATTTTATTAGATCAAATCAAAATAATGCTCTCACCCAACCTACTTATTCATTTTTGGAAAAAATTTTGATGAAAGATAGTAAGAGAAAGGGTATTATTTTATAACTCATTGACACTATTCTCAAGTGAAAACTCACAGAAAAGACTGAATTACTGGAAAGAAGACCTGCAAACTGAAATTTCAGAGGAACAATGGGAAATGGCTTGTGCAGAAGCTCAAACCAAATCAATAAATGTACGTCTTAAACTGATACATTTTAAATGGTTAATGCGGATGTATGTTACACCAGTGGAATTAAATAGATATAACAAAAACATACCAGATACGTGCACAAAATGTATGGAAAGTAAAGGAACCCTATTTCACTGTTTATGGGAATGTAGAAAAATCAGAATGTTTTGGGAAGAGGTGAGGGTAACAATTGAAAAAATAATTTCAAAACAAATCACATTGAACCCTAAACTGTTTTTGTTGGGTCTGTATCCAGAAAAGCATAACTTTAATAAGAGTGAAAGAGCATTCATAGACCTCGGTTTGCTTAACGCCAAAAAATGTATTGCACTACTGTGGAAAAAAGACTCATAGACCAGATGTGACTCAGTGGTTAAGACAGATGTTAACAAACCTTCCATTAGAAAGAATAACATATATTGTGGCACACATATGCACATAGGTATATCACTTCATGCTTCATATGTATACCACTTTAGGCTTCACATCTTGGATAGAACAAAGGACTGGGTCTCTTTGGAGATAACAGGAGGATGTGAAAGTTTTGTCTTTGGTATGCAAAGAGACGGCCTGGGGGATTTTCCTGGCCGCCAGAGGCTTTGGGTGGAGGTGTTAAGATCTGAAAGAAGATGCATTGTTTTTTTTCCACAATATCTTTATTGAACCTTTTTTTTTTTTTTAACAAACATGATACAAACAATCAAACACTAACACTAAAGTACTACAAAAAAAAAAAAAATGCACTAAAAACACCAACAACCACCAACAAAATCAAGTCTTCAACAATGCTCCTCTGTTTAGTCTAGACAATCCAATACATTAGTATACATATTATGTTCACCAGTTTGGAATTTACAAGGTCCACACACATCATTCACCTTCTTCTTCAAGAGTTATGTTTAAATTTTTTACATAATCAATAAAAGGTCTCCATATATTCTCAAACACAATTTCCTTTGATTTCAGTATATATGTTATTCTTTCTAATGGAAGGTTTGTTAACATCTGTCTTAACCACTGAGTCACATCTGGTCTATGAGTCTTTTTCCATAATAGTGCAATACATTTTTTGGCATTAAGCAAACTGAGGTCTATGAATGTTCTTTCACTTTTATTAAAATTATGCTTTTCTGGGT
Source organism: Pholidichthys leucotaenia (assembly GCA_020510985.1). Lineage (NCBI taxonomy): Eukaryota > Metazoa > Chordata > Actinopteri > Cichliformes > Pholidichthyidae > Pholidichthys > Pholidichthys leucotaenia. Next base: position 2,356,673 of record CM035845.1, read on the forward strand.
ACAGACCCAACAAAAACAGTTTAGGATTCAATATGATTTGTTTTGAGATTATTTTTTCAATTGTTACCCTCACCTCTTCCCAAAACATTCTTATTAATCTACATTCCCATAAACAATGAAATAGGGTTCCTTTACTTTCCATGCATTTTGTGCATGTATCTGGTATATTTTTGTTATATCTATTTAACTCCTCCGGTGTAACATACATCCGCATTAACCATTTGAAATGTATCAATTTAAGGCGTGCATTTATTGATTTGGTTTGAGCTTCTGTACAAGCCAATTCCCATTGTTCCTCTGAAATTTCAATTTGCAGATCTTCTTTCCAGTAGTTTAATCTTTTCAGTGAATTTTCACTTGAAGATAGTGTCAATGAGTTATAAAACTCTGAAATAATACCCTTTCTTTTACTATCTTTCATCATCATTTTTTCCAAGGATGAATAAATAGGTCGAGTGAGAGCTTTATTTTGATTTGATCGAATAAAGTTTCTAAGTTGAAGATATTTAAAAAAATGTGTTCTATTGAGATTAAATTTGATCCTCAGCTCTTCAAAAGACATTATGTTGTCTGCACATGGCAAATATAAATCCTGAATCTTTTGTATCCCTTTTAAATTCCATACTTTAAATACAGCGTCCGCTCTCCCTGGTTTAAAATATTGATTACCCCATATTGGACTAAATTGTGACAATAACTGTGGTTCTTTTAAGTAGTTTTTAGCTTCACACCATATTTTGATCATATGCTTTACAAATGGATTTTTAACTTGTTTTTGTAATTTTTTTGCCGAATCTGAGTATATGAATATGGGAAGAGGTAAAGGTAAATTGTATGATTCCATTTCAGTCCAGTGAGGGAGATCATTTGATGAAAAATAATATGTCATAGACCTCAGTTGTGCCGACCAATAATACAACATAAAATTTGGACATTTCAGACCTCCACGATCAAATGGTAAATATAATAAAGACAAACGTAATCTAGCCCTCCTGTTGTTCCATATAAATTCCACTAACTTTTTTTTTTATTCTTGAGAATAGATCTAAAGGTGGTGATAAGGGAATGTATTGAAATAAATAAAGTATTTTAGGTAAAATATTACTTTTAAGTATATTGATTCTCCCGATCATCGACATTGGTAGTGACATCCATCTCTGAGTTAACTCATTGATATCTGACATTAAGGCTTCATAGTTGACACTGGCGACTGATTCTAGCTTAGGCATAATTTGGATTCCTAAATATTTAAACTGATTTACAACATTGAATTGATTTACCTCAGGGGCTGGGTAATTTCTCTGGGTCTCATTTAGCATTAATATTGAAGATTTAGTTTTATTTATTTTATATCCTGATATTTCCCCAAAATTCTTTATTAAATTCAACAAGGTTGGAATTGATTTTTTTAGATTTGACATAAACAAAATTATATCATCGGCGTACAGGGAGATTTTATGTTCTGTTGGTCCAACTTTAATTCCATATATTTGTGAATGTAAATGTATCGCTATCGCTAAAGGTTCAATTGCCATAGTAAACAGTAAAGGTGAAAGTGGACAGCCTTGTCGACATCCTCTATTGATTTTTATTGGTTTTGAAATATTGTTATTTGTTAGGATTTCTGCTGTAGCATTATTGTATATTATTTGAACCCATTTTATGAAATTATTTCCAAGTCCAAACCTTTGTAGGACTTCAAAAAGAAAGGGCCATTCAACTCTATCAAAGGCCTTTTCGGCGTCCAATGATAGGAGAGCTGTATCCGGTGCTTCTTTATTAAAATAAATAATACTAAATAGTCTTCTTACATTATGGAAGCCTTGTCTACCCTTTATAAAGCCATTCTGATCTCGATTAATAATATTTGGTAAAATTTCTTGTATTCGTCTTGCTAAAATTTTACAGATTATCTTAAGGTCGGCGTTTAATAGGCTTATTGGTCTCATATTTTCACATTTATTAGAGGGCTTACCTGGTTTTGGCAGCAGTATAATTAAGGCATTATTTATGTATGATGGTAAATTATTATTTTGAAATGCTTCTAAAACCATTTCCAAAAAAGGTTTTATTAATTTATTCTTAAATTTTTTATAAAGGTCAACTGGAAGACCATCTGGTCCTGCACTTTTTCCTGATTTCATATTATCAATGGCTAGCCCAACTTCTTCTTGACTAATTTTAGACTCCAATATCTCCCTGTTTTCATTTGGAATACACGGTATAGATAGTTTGTTCAAAAACCCATTTAGTTTTGTTAAATCAGGTTCATTTTTGGTATCATATAATTTTTCATAGTAATCTCTAAAGGCTCTATTAATTTCTAAAGGATCTATAACTACCTGTCCGTTACTTATAATACTGGTAATTGGTGTTTTAATTTCCAATTGTTTAATCTGCCATGCTAATAATTTTCCTGATTTTTCACCTTGTTCATAAAAAGATTGTTTCAATCTTAGAAGACTCGAGGCAGCTCTATTCGCTGATTTTTTGTCGTATTCAGCTCTCAAAATCAGTAATTCATTCTCCAACCTTGGGTCACTTCCTGCATACACTTTTTCCTGAAGACTTTTTATTTTATGTTCCAATTTAGCTCTCTCCTCTCGAGTCTTCTTAGATTTTGATCCTGTATAACTAATAATATGTCCCCTAATAAAAGCTTTGAAAGCCTCCCACTTTACACATGCTGATGTTTGTGTAGTATTGATGTCAAAGAACTCGTCTATCTGTTTTTCTATATACTTGACAAATTCCTCATCCTGAAGCCATTTATGCTGAAATTGCCATCTACCTGATTCCTTTGTCAATTTTTTATCTACATATATTAGACAACAGGGTGCATGATCAGAGATCACGATGTTATCATAAAAGCAGTTTTGAATCTTGGACCTTAATTCTGTGGAAATCAAAAAATAATCAATACGTGAGAATGTCTTGTAGGTACTGGAATAACAAGAATAGGCTTTAACTTGTGGTTTCATTTCTCTCCATATATCTAACAATCTCAATTCTTTCATAAAATGATTAATAGTCATCCTACATCCAATGTGCGTACAATCCAGTCCTGTTGATCTATCCACACCTGGATTCAATGTACAATTAAAATCCCCTGCTATTATATGTTGCCCTGTAAGTGATGATAAGATGAGAAATAAATTAGCAAAGAACTTCTGATCATCTATATTGGGACCATATAAGTTCACAAGATTTATATTTTCTAATAGCAAAGAACCTTGAATGATTACATATCTTCCAAATTTGTCTCCAATTACATTTTTCACTTGAAAAGGAACTGATTTATGTATGAGAGTCATAACTCCCCTGGCTCGGGATGAAAATGAAGAGGTGAATACACTTCCCTGCCATCTACTCCTAATTCTTTTAACATCCTCCTCTATCAGATGAGTTTCTTGTAAAAACACAATTCTTGAACCCATGTCCTTTATTTTATTCATAACTTGTTTAAGTTTTTTTAAATTTTGTAGACCTCTGCAATTCCATGAAGTTAAATTAAGATTAACACTTTGGTCCATGATCAATAGAGAGTTTGGGATTACCTTGCAGTGTAAACATGCTCATACAGAGAAGCAAAAACATGAGTGGTTGAACATTCATCCTACAAACTACACACAAACAAATTTCCCCTTCCCACACTTGTGGCAAACCCCCCAAAATCAAAAGAAAAATTCTGTCTCCCGATATAGCCATCGACCGTTCCACACCCACGGGGAACAGCCTAAGCCACTCCTTCTTCATCCTCCCAATCACCCTAACTCTACTGCTTTTAATGACGTAACATTAACTCTCCTCTGTAGTTTTCCAACTTAACTCCAAAATTTTTAACAACTTTGTACATCATAGTTTTTTTTTTGTTTGTTTTGTTTTTGTTTTGTTTTTTTAATATATAATACAATCTATATTTTGTAAACTTACTATTTACTTCAAGTCAGTCAGATGCCTGTGCAAATGCTTAATTATTCTACCTTATATTTTGTTCATGCTTAGCTCCCACCAGTCTCTTCTTCTTCTTTGATCTTCTTGATGAACTCCTGCGCCTCCTCTGGGGTCTTGAAGATGTGGGTTCTGCCCTCATATGTGGTCAGCAGTCTCGCAGGATAGATTACACCATGACGAATCCCAAGGTTGCGCAGCTCCTTACGTACGGGATCAAACTGCTTCCTCAATTGCTGGATTCCTGTGGCCAAATCTGGGTAGAACCGCACCTGCTGGTCCTGGTGTTTAATCTCTCCTTTTTTAGCTCGTGCAGCGTTGAAGATCTTCATCCTGTCTCTGTTGCTAAGAAACTTCATAATTAAGGTCCTCGGCGGTCCCTTATCTCTCCGTGGGCCAATACGATGTGCTTTTTCAAGAACCACTGCTGATTGCAACTCCTCGCTGCCCAGCACCTCCGGAATCCACTTTTCCAGAAAGGAACACACGTCCCGACCTTCTGATTCCTCTGGAAGACCCACCAGCCTCAAATTATTCTGTCTCGACCGAGATTCCAAATCCAAAATATTATCTTCCAGAGATTTTTTTTTTTTTTCCAAAGTGCGCACCTTTAATTGAAGACGGGTGACGTCATCTTCAGCACTAGCGAGACGGAGCTCCATCTGCGCCGTTCGTTCTACACAGTCACCCAATTCCTTTCTTATTCCTTCCAACGTTGTCATAATCCCATCAAATCTAGAGGAAAAGTCCGCTCTCATTGAACTCATGGCAGCCATCAGCGCATCTGCGCCATTCCCCGCAGATTTCGCACCGTTGCCAGCCTCCTCCGCCATATATGGAGTTTTGTTTGCTGCGTCACAGACCTGAAAGTCCGTTAATTTGGACTGTTTCGGCGGCTCGCTTTTTCCTTTTCCTGGTTTTCCAGCCTTAGGCTTCGCCGACATATCCTCGCCCAAATGCTGGGATACGTTCTGTCCCAAATGAGAGAGTTATTTGCTGATTTTTTTTTTTCCAGGAGCAGAGCAGAGCGAGACACGTCCGTCCTACGTGGCAGCCATAACCGGAAGTCGAAGATGCATTGTTACTTGGGATTAAATACAATGTGACTGTGTGCTTTGAAGTCCTGAGGTATTTAAAGGACGAATGTCTGGGTTTCTTCCTCTTTTTCTGTTTTTGCTGATGATGGAAGATGTGAATAAACCTGACTCATGAGATAAACTCTGCCTCGTCATTTTCACATTTTCCACACTGATGACCCTAAGACGTATCATGAGTGAAAGAAATTCCCCCGAGCCAGCCGGGTCAGGAGCTCCCAGCCAAGCGTATGCCGCTACCGTCCAGCTACCGGACTTTTGGTGAGACAACCCGTGCTCCTGGTTCCACTTGGTCGAAGCACAGTTCGCCCTCCGGGGGATAACGGTAGATGACACGAAGTTCTACCATGTGATTGCCAAGCTCGACAACCGCATGGCTCGGCATGTGCAGAGCCTTGTGGAGCCACCACTGGCCGACGACAAATACGGCGGGTTGAAGGCTGCGCTCATACAGCGCTTCACTCTCTCAGTCCAGGAGAGAGCAGAGAGGCTCCTGGCTCTGAACGACTTGGGAGATGGCACGCCTGTTGACCTGATGGAGAACATGCTGAGCTTGAGGGGCTCAGACAGCGACGACTTCATCTTCACCCACATTTTCCTGAGAACCCTACTGTTGGCCACGAGAGCGGCCCTGGCCAGTTCGCCATTGTTGGCCCAGCGGGACTTCCGTGCGCTGGCCCAGGAGGCGCACCGGATTCTCAACGCCAGCAAACAGCACGCGGCCACCGCGGCAGCGACGGAGTTTGGCGCGACGGCCGGAGATGGCGAGGGGCCAGAGACGGTGGTAGCAGACCCACCGTCGACGGCGGCGGCGGGGGCCAAGGATCGCAGAGGAGACATCCTCTGTTTCTACCATCACCGCTTTGCAGAGAAGGCACGCAAATGTATACCACCGTACCAGTTCAAGCGCTCGGGAAACGCCAAGACCAGAGGTCGGTAGTAGCTGCGGCCCTTGGTGAAGAGAACAAGCTGCTCTACTTGACGGATGTGCGTTCGGGGAGGCAATTCCTCGTGGACACAGGCTCCCAAGTGAGTTTCATCACGCCTACCTCCGCTGACCGGCTGGCAGGTCCCAGAGGTCACGGGGCGTCAGCAGCGAACGGCTCGGAGATTAAGACCTTTGGTGAGAGGAACCTGCTTCTGTCCCTACACGGCCGTACATTTGAGTGGACTTTTGTTATAGCTGCAGTGAGTTTCAATATGTTGGGGGCTGATTTTCTGTGCTCACATGGTTTGTTGGTTGATCTTGCTAACAGGCGCCTGGTTAATGCACTTTCTTTTTATTCTATTCCCTGTGCAGCCCGAGTGACCCCGCCCACAGCACAAGCCAACGTCGCAACGGCAAGCGGTAAGTTCCACACACTGCTCACTCAGTTCCCAGCACTCACGGTTCCCACATTTTCAGCAGCCGTCGCTAAACACGGAGTGGAACATTTTATTACTACCACCGGACCGCCCGTTTTTGCAAAAGCTCGGCGCTTGGATTCAGCTAAACTGACCATAGCGCGCAAGGAGTTCGCCAACCTGGAAAAGTTGGGGATCATCAGGTGTTCGAACAGCCCATGGGCTTCCCCGCTTCACATGGTCCCGAAAGCTGATGGCTCGTGGCGACCTTGCGGAGATTTCCGCAGGTTGAACACCACCACAGCGCACGACCGCTACCCAATCCCGCATATCCAAGATTTTTCCGTTCATTTGGCGGGGGCGCGCGTTTTTTCTAAGATAGACTTGGTCCGCGGTTACCATCAAGTCCCAGTGCGCGCTGAGGACATACCCAAAACAGCAGTAATAACTCCGTTTGACCTATTCGAGTTTTTGCGCATGCCGTTTGGGCTTAAAGGCGCTGCGCAGACGTTCCAACACATGATGGACGCGGTGTTGCGCGATCTCCCCTTCATATTCTTCTACCTGGACGACATATTAGTAGCCAGCGCGTCCGAAGACGAACACGAAAACCACCTCACGGCAGTTTTCCGGAGGTTGGCAGAGCACGGGTTAATAATCAACCCAGCGAAGTGTCAGTTCGGGGTAACGCAGATTGATTTTTTGGGGCATCGCACCTCCCCAGAAGGAGCGGTTCCGCTGCCTGGCAAAGTGTGCGCGGTAACAAATTTTCCCCTGCCGCAAACAGTCAAGGCGTTACAGGAGTTTTTGGGAATGGTGAATTTTTATAACTGTTTCCTCCCCGTTGCTCATGCAACCATTGTATGCCGCACTAAAAAAACAAAAACCCAAAAATAAGATCGAATGGTCTCCGGAGCGAGAGCGAGCATTCTGCGAGGTCAAAATAGCCCTGGCAAACGCTGCGTTGTTAGCACATCCAGACCCAACGGCCCGCATAGCGCTCACTACTGACACGTCAGATGTGGCCATAGGGGCGGTCGTGGAGCAACATGTAGCCGGGGCTTGGCAGCCACTCGCCTTTTTCAGCAGGACTTTGCGCGATAGTGAACGAAAATACAGCGCATTCGACAGGGAGTTGTTAGCTCTCCGCTTGGCCATTAGCCACTTCCAGTTCTGGCTGGAGGGACGCCGTTTCACCGCGTTCGTTGACCACAAGCCGCTGACATTCGCGATGGCCAAGGTTTCAGAACCGTGGTCAGGCCGGCAGCAGAGGCAGCTGGCCGCAATCTCAGAATTTACTACCGATATTCAGCATGTGGCGGGTAAACTGAATGTAGTGGCAGACTGTCTCTCGCGCGCCGTGGCGGCCCCAGTCCGCGTAGGGATAGATTATGCAGCCATGGCCGCAGATCAGGGTAGCGATGCGGACGTGCGCGCACTCCAGTCTGGACCAACAGGGTTAAGGCTGGAGAACAGGGTGCTGCAAGACGGTATGCCCCCCCCCTAATCTGTGATGTCTCCACTGGGCGACCTTGTCCTGTGGTACCGGCCGCGTGGCGCTGCCGCGTTTTTGACTCGATTCATTCTCTGGCGCACCCGGGAGTGCGCGCGTCGGTCAAAATGGTGGGAGAGAAATTTGTTTGGCCGAGCCTGCACAAACAAGTTAGAGAGTGGGCAGCAGCCTGCATGGCTTGTCAACGAGCCAAGGTACACAGACACACGAGAGCTCCCTTGGAGCCGTTTCACATCCCGGCTAAGAGGTTCGATCATGTTCACATGGACCTTGTAGGCCCCCTCCCGTCGTCACAGGGGTGCACACACCTTCTGACAATGGTAGACAGCACCACGCACTGGCCGGAAGTGGTCCCACTGTCGTCAACCACAGCCAAGGAGGTGGCGTGCGCGTTTTTAACAGCATGGGTAGCGCGCTTTGGAGTCCCGTCGGACATTATGTCCGATAGAGGTCCTCAATTTGTTTCTGAACTTTGGTCAGCAATGGCCCGCAGCCTGGGGGTAACGATCCACCGCACAATCGTGTACAATCCGCAGGCTAATGGGTTATGCAAACGTTTTCATAGGTCATTGAAAGCGGCTCTCAGAGCGTCGCTTACGGATGCAAATTGGGTAGACAGGCTACCGTGGGTTTTATTGGGGTTGCGTTCGGCACCTAAAGAGGATTTAGAAGCCTCCCCGGCTGAGCTAGTTTTTGCGCAGCCACTTCGGCTGCCTGGGGAATTTCTCCCAGATAATCCAGCGCCAGAATGCTCCCCGGCTCAGCAGTTGCAGCGTGGCACGGAATCGGACACGCTGCCTGGCCCCGTTCACCACAGTTTTCCGCGCGTTTTTGTGCCTAAGGCCTTAAAAAACGCTGAGTTTGTTTTTGTCAGCCACGATGCTTATCGCCCACCGTTGCGACCACCTTATGATGGACCATTTAGAGTGCTGGAAACAGGGGATAAGCATTTTTTGCTAGATTTGGGGGGCAGGAAAGAAAAGATTGGCATAAACAGGCTCAAACCCGCCTTTGTGGTGGCGGACGAGGATGTGCTGTTGGCCAGGGCTCCTCGGCGTGGCAGACCCAGTAAGGGACATTCCCCAGAACACCCACAGGGATTGACTAACAGTTCTCACCCTCAGACAGCAGCTCCCCAGCAGGACGGCTCCGCGGAAGTGGTAAAGCCCACTTACAGCAGATACGGGAGGAGACTGAGGCCCAAGCAGCACGTGGACTGATATGTAATGGTTTATCATGACATGCAGACTGTTATTCCGTTGTTCCATCTTAGACGTTTGGGGGGGGTCATGTGGCACACATATGCACATAGGTATATCACTTCATGCTTCATATGTATACCACTTTAGGCTTCACATCTTGGATAGAACAAAGGACTGGGTCTCTTTGGAGATAACAGGAGGATGTGAAAGTTTTGTCTTTGGTATGCAAAGAGACGGCCTGGGGGATTTTCCTGGCCGCCAGAGGCTTTGGGTGGAGGTGTTAAGATCTGAAAGAAGATGCATTGTTACTTGGGATTAAATACAATGTGACTGTGTGCTTTGAAGTCCTGAGGTATTTAAAGGACGAATGTCTGGGTTTCTTCCTCTTTTTCTGTTTTTGCTGATGATGGAAGATGTGAATAAACCTGACTCATGAGATAAACTCTGCCTCGTCATTTTCACATTTTCCACAATATACTGAAATTAAAGGAAAATGTGTTTGAGAATATATGGAGATCTTTCATTGATTATGTAAAGAATTTAAACATAATGTCTGAAGAAGAAGGTGAATGATATGTGTGGACCTTGCAAATTCCAAGCTGTTGAATGTATATTATGTATACTTATGCTTATGCTTCGCACTGTGTGTGTTTATATATTTGCATGTTTGTTCCATCTAGCTACAATGCTCCGCATCGTGTGTCTATATATTTATGTTTATACACTACCGTTCAAAAGTTTGGGGTCACCCAGACAATTATTTTGTGTTTTCCATGAAAAGTCACACTTATTTACCACCATGAGTTGTAAAATGAATAGAAAATATAGTCAAGACATTGACAAGGTTAGAAATAATGATTTGTATTTGAAATAATAATTTTTTCCTTCAAACTTTGCTTTCGTCAAAGAATCCTCCATTTGCAGCAGTTACAGCATTGCAGACCTAACATGATTGCACAAGGGTTTTCTAATCATCCATTAGCCTTCTGACGCAATGAGCAAACACATTGTACCATTTATTTATTTTGCGAATGCAAAGTCCTTAAGCCAAGCAGTTGCCTCCTGGTTTGCTGTATGGAGGGTGTGTAATCCTCCTTCCAGTCTTTGGAGCGGGCAAGCCTCTATGATGTGTTCCATTGTTTGCTCCTCTCCACATGCGCACAGTGGGCTAGGGCTACTGCCCCATCTGTAAAGGCTGGCCAAGCAGGGGCCATGTCCAGTCCTGAAGCGATTGAGTGTAGACCACTGTCTCCTTGGGAGGTTGGTGCCCGGGACCTGTTGGTTGGGGTTTATCACCAGCTGTTTGTTTGGGACCTCCTTGGTCTCCCATTCCTCTTGCCAAGCTGTCTGGATGGTAAAGTCAGCTGGGGGAGGGTTTTTCCAAATCGGCCGTCTGGATGAAAGTCGGGCAGTGGGTGGAGTGTAGATATCTGCATGGATTGGTAAGTGAGGAGAATCTCTAACTTTTTGGAGCATCCTTTGAGTTAATGCTGCTCGCCGGATGTGTGGAGGGGCTATGTTTGACAGTACAGAGAGCCAGGGGAGTGGTGTTGAGCGGATTGTTCCAGTTATAGTTCTCATGGTTGTGTTGAGCTGGGTGTCTACATGGTGTGTGTAAGATGACCTGGACCAGACAGGGGCACAATATTCTGCTACAGAGTATGAAAGGGCCAGTGCTGAGGTGCGCAGGGTGGAGACTGCCGCCCCCCATTTTGCACCAGCGAGCTTGCAGAGCAGGTTGTTTCGTACCTTCACCTTAGCAGCCGTCCCCTTTAGATGTTCCTTGAAGGATAAGGTCCTATCAAGGGTCACTCCAAGATAAGTTGGATTTGGGGCATGCTTAAGCTTGAGTCTGCTCAGGTGGATGTTTAGTTCTCTGGCAGCTTTTGCATTGTGGAGATGGAATACACTGGAGACGGTTTTTGCTGGGCTTGGTTTTAGGCGCCAGATTTTACAGAACTGGTCCAGTTTGGCAAGATCTTCCGTGAGCACCCGTTCCAGTGGTTCAAAGTCTGGTGCTTGGAATGCCAAACAGATGTCGTCTGCATAGGTGAATTTGCGGGATTTTGTAGTAGGCAGGTCGTTTATGTAGAGGTTGAACAGAGTTGGAGCTAGAACTGAGCCTTGTGGGAGTCCGTTTTTCTGCATTCTCCATGCACTTGTCTTCTGACTGAGGTGGACTCTGAACCTTCGGTTGGTCAGCAGGGTTTTTATAATTGCTGTTGCCCAAGCAGGGATCGCCTTTATAAGTTTCAGGAGGAGGCCTTTGTGCCAGACCGTATCATAGGCGGCTGTAAGGTCGAGAAACACAGCCCCTGTCTTCAGTCTGCTCTCGAAGCCATTTTCGATGAAGGTGGTTAGGGCCAGTACTTGTTCTCCTGTACTGCGGTCCTTGCGGAAACCTGCTTGATCCACACTTAGAATATCCTCTACCTCTGGGGAAATGCGTTGCAGAATTAGGCGCTCCATGATTTTGTAAGGAACGCTGAGTAGGGAGATTGGGCGGTAGCTTGCTGGTAATTTGTGGTCCATCAATTGTACCATTAGAACACTGGAGTGATAGTTACTGGAAATGGGCCTCTATACACCTGTGTAGATATTGCACCAAAAACCAGACATTTTTTTTTTTTTTTTTTTTGTTACTTATTTGTACCCGTAGGTAGACTTGGTTTGCAGTCTGGTGACAAGCCACCGGCTGCTGGTCGCTGCGTGCGCGAGCGCCCTAAACCTACATATTTTTGGTATGCGGGAGGAAACCGGAGAAATCCCGGAGTAAACCCGCGCAACACGGGGAGAACATGCAAATTCCACACAGCTCACTGTTGGTCGGGGGCTGGGATCGAACCCACGATCTCATGATCCCCGCGATCCCCCGGCCGAGGGTAAAACTGTGCTGCTACAGTGCTAAACCACTGCGCCACCGTGCAGCCCATTTGCAGCTAGAATAGTCATTTACCACATTAGCAATGTATAGAGTGTATTTCTGATTATTTTAAAGTTATCTTCATTGAAAAAAAGTGCTTTTCTTTCAAAAATAAGGAAATTTCTAAATGACCCCAAACTTTTGAATGGTAGTGTATGTACATATGTATACTAGCTGCTCTTGTTTTTTCTTGCCTTCTGATTGTTGCTCTGAGTGTTGCTATCCCTGTGCTGTTGCAATCCTGGAATTTCCCCATCGTGGGACTAGTAAAGGCTTATCTTATCTTATCTTATTCTTATGTAATAGATTACCTAGACTAAAGAGAGGAGCATTGTTGTTGACTTGTTGTTGTTAATGGCTGTTGTTGTTTTTATTACACAATTTTTTTTTGTTATTGTTCTTTTTAATTTTTAAATTACTTTTGTGTCAGTGTCTGATTGTTTGTGCTATGTTTGTAAAAAAAAAAGGTTCAATAAAAAATATGGAAAAAAAAATATATGCAACTTATGGATTTTATAACTATTTTAGTAAATTGATTAATTATACAAAAGGGTTTTTCCTTTTTCTTTTTCTAAATATTAATTGTGCTATATAATAATCAACCAGATCCCACAATTTCAATAACTTTTAATGTGTAAGCAATAAATTAGTATGTTCAAAATACCCGACTTTGTATATAACATGGACAGCCCTTTTTGTAATGTTAGCAATAAATTAAGTATACTTTTACAATTGTTACCCCAGGCCTCTATACAATAGGTCAAGTATCAATGAGCAATACGAGATATAAAGTGATTTGTCTTGATTTTATTTATGATTACAATATTTTTGCAACTAATATTACCTTGTAATAGAAATTCACTAATTATGCATTTATCTGTTCAAATCACATATTTTATAAGTGTGTGTGTGGGTGTGTTACAACATATAACTGTAACTTTTATCCATATATGAACTGTTTTAATATGCTATATTAACAAGCTGTTTGATATGTCTATTGTATTTTGTGTTCCAAGATAAAGTTTCCATTATGGTGCATATTTAAGGCACATGATTCTATGCATTTGAAGTGTAACTTGTCCTTATTTGAACGTTTGGGGGGGGGGGGTTATATGGTGCATATTTAAGGCACATATATGGCATGCTTGTATGGTACGCATTCTCCCCCACATGCATCCAGTAGGCATGACGGTGCAGACCCTACAGAGCAAACGTCCAAAGGAACAATGCCCCAGCAGGGACCTCGGCTAGGAGGTGGGTGCTGGGGAAGACGGAAGTCAGAGACAATGTCCCAATGGGAGCCCCCGAGGTGGAGAAGGAGACAGAGGCGCCAGCAAGTCTTGGAGGCTATATGTGACTGTGGGTTCATGTGTTTACTGAGCTTCTGTGGGGTGAAGGTGTGAGATACTTGATGTGGGGGTTTAGTATCTCTGGTGTATAAAAGCTGTGAGGAAAGTTGGTTCTCTCTCTTTTCTGCTGAGAACTTTGATGATAGAAGATGTGACTTCCAATAAAGCTTTCCTGAGAAATAAACTCAGTCTCGTTTGTAAGGCATCTTCTACACTGGTGACCTACGACTACCTATGGCCGGTGACGGCGAGCTTTCCGCACCGGACTCTTCAGGAGCCAACCGGGTTAACGCAGCTACCATGCTACAGCTGCCTGACTTCTGGCAACATAACCCGCGCTCCTGGTTTACCACTGTGGAGGCGCAATTCCACCTTCGGGGAATCTCAGCGGATACAACGAGGTTCTACCATGTCGTTGCGAAGCTGGACAGCCTCACAGTGCAACGGGTGGAGAGCCTGACCAACCACCCGCCCCAAGACAACAAGTATGGCACACTGAAAGCTGCCCTCATCCGAGCCTTCACTCCCTCGTGGGAAGAGCGAGCAGAGAAGCTCCTGGCGCTGACAGAGGGAGAAGCAGACAGGCCAGCGGATCTGATGGCAAAGATGATGAGCCTGAGAGGCGAGGATGACGACAGTTTTATCTTCGCCCACCTCTTCCTCAGAACGCTCCCGCCAGCAGTGAGAGTCACCCTGGCCAGCTCGCAGCCGCTCGTCAACCGCGACTACCACAAGCTGGGACAGGTGGCGCAACGCCTCGTCGACTCCCATAGACGGCGCGCGGCCACGACGGCAGCAGCAGAGATGACCGCCCCTTCGCGAGAAGGAGGGAGACCAGAGGCTGCGACACCGGATCCACTGACAGCAGCAGCGGCAGAGACCAGGAGAAGCGGAGCTGACAACGCCCTCTGCTTCTACCATCGACGTTTCGCCGAGAAAGCCCACAGATGCGTCCCACCGTGCCGGTATCAGCGCCAGGCTAACGCCAAGTCCGGGAGCCGGTAGCAGCTGCGACTCTCGGCACGAAGAACAGGCTGCTTTTCGTGAGGGACGCGAATTCTGGGAAAGAATTCCTGGTGGACACGGGCTCCCAGCTGAGTTTTGTCAAGCCTACCTACGCGGACACCCTGGCGCCGGCCAGTGGCCCCCTGGTGTTAGCGGCGAACGGCTCCACGATCAAAACCTATGGGGAGAAGAAGCTCCGCCTGTCCCTCCACGGGCGCACCTTCGAGTGGACCTTCGTTGTTGCTGCAGTTAACAACAACATGTTAGGTGCTGACTTTTTGTGCTCAAACAGTTTGTTAGTTGACCTTACTAATAGACGTATTGTAAATGCACTGTCTTTCTACTCTATCTCCTGCACAGCTCGGGTGGCCCTGCCTTCTGCACATTCCAATGTCACAGCTGCGGGTGGTAAGTTTCATGCATTACTCAACCAGTTTCCAGCACTCACGGTCCCTACATTTTCAGCGTCAGTTGCCAAACACGGGGTCGAGCATTTCATAAGTACCTCGGGCCCCCCTGTTTTTGCAAAAGCTCGGCGGTTTTACCCAGCTAAACTGGCCATCGCGCGCGAGGAATTCGCCAACTTGGAAAAACTGGGCATAGTCCGGCGTTCGAACAGCGCCTGGTCGTCACCCCTGCACATGGTACCCAAGGCTGACGGCTCGTGGCGCCCTTGCGGCGATTTCCGCAGATTAAATAATGCTTCAGCCCACGACCGCTATCCGATTCCGCACATCCAGGATTTTTCGGCGCATTTAGCGGGGGCGCGCATCTTTTCCAAAATAGATTTGGTGCGTGGTTATCACCAAGTTCCAGTCCGTGCGCAGGACATACCCAAAATGGCAGTTATAACCCCTTTCGGGCTTTTCGAGTTTTTGCGCATGCCTTTCGGCCTCAAGGGCGCCGCGCAGACGTTCCAACGCATGATGGATGCAGTGCTGCGCGACCTCCCTTTCGTGTTCGCTTATTTGGATGATATTTTGGTAGCCAGCGCGTCCGAGGCCGAGCACGAAAGCCATCTCACAGCCGTTTTTCAGAGGCTCACAGAACACGGGCTGATCATTAACCCAGCGAAGTGCCAATTCGGGGTAGCGAAAATCGATTTTTTGGGACACCGCGTGTCGCCAGAAGGCACAGTCCCGCTGCCAGATAAAGTGCGCGCGATAACGGATTTCCCCCAACCGCAGACGGTTAAGGCGTTGCAGGAATTTTTGGGGATGGTCAATTTTTATAAACGTTTCCTCCCAAACGCGGCACGGCTCATGCATCCATTGTACGCGGCATTAAAGAAACAAAAGCCTGCATCTAAGGTCGAGTGGTCCCCGGATCGGGAGCGCGCTTTTTCACAGGTCAAATCAGCCCTCGCGAACGCTGCGTTATTGGCACACCCGGTGCCAGCAGCTCGTATGGCGCTAACCACAGACACCTCCGACGTGGCAGTAGGAGCGGTTGTCGAGCAACTGGTGGCAGGATGCTGGCAACCACTCACGTTTTTCAGCAAAACGTTGCGCGATAGCGAGCGTAAATACAGCGCGTTTGACAGGGAGCTTTTGGCCCTGCATTTGGCCATCCGCCACTTCCAGTTCTGGTTGGAAGGGCGCCGTTTTACCGCGTTCGTGGACCATAAACCCTTAACTTTTGCAATGGCTAAGGTTTCAGAGCCTTGGTCGGGCCAACAACAGAGGCAGCTGGCTGCAATTTCGGAGTTTACCACTGACATTCAACACGTAGCGGGTAAACACAATGTAGTGGCTGATTGCCTCTCGCATGCAGTTGCAGCGACAGGCCCCCAGGGGGCAGATTCGGCAGCTGCAGACCTAGGTCAGGCTTGCGGCGCGGAAGCGCTCACAGCCCCGGTCTGCGTCGGGTTAGATTATGCAGCCATGGCCGCTGAACAGGTTGGCGACGCGGACGTGCGCGCGCTCCAGTCTGGGCCAACAGGGCTAAGGCTGGAGCACAGGGTGCTTCAAAGAGGCATGCCCTCCCTAATCTGCGATACCTCCACGGGGCGTCCCCGTCCCGTGGTCCCGGCTGCGTGGCGTCGCCGTGTTTTTGACTTAATACATTCACTGGCACACCCGGGCGTCCGCGCGTCTATCAAAATGGTAGGAGAGAAGTTTGTTTGGCCGGGGCTGCGTAAACAAGTCAAAGAGTGGGCTGCAGCCTGCGCTGCGTGTCAAAGAGCAAAGGTACACAAACACACACGAGCCCCTCTAGAACCTTTTCACATCCCAGCCAAACGCTTTGATCATGTGCATATCGACTTAGTAGGACCTCTTCCGCTGTCCCAGGGGTTCACACACCTTTTAACCATGGTAGACCGCACCACGCGCTGGCCAGAGGCGGTCCCTCTGGCGGCAACCACAGCGGCAGATGTTGCACGTGCCTTTTTAACAACTTGGGTCGCGCGTTTTGGTATCCCGTCAGACATAACGTCTGACAGAGGACCCCAGTTTGTTTCCGAGCTCTGGTCGTCCATGGCACTCAGCCTGGGGGTGAAAATTCATTGCACGACCGCGTATAACCCCCAGGCCAACGGTTTGTGCGAGCGCTTCCACCGGTCATTGAAAGCAGCCCTCAGAGCGGCTCTCACGGACACAAATTGGGTTGATAAGCTCCCATGGGTTTTATTAGGGTTGCGTTCAGCACCTAAAGAGGATTTGCAAGCCTCTCCGGCCGAACTCGTTTTCGCCCAACCCCTCCGGTTACCGGGAGATTTCCTCCCTGAGAACCCTGCTCCGGAGCACCTCCCCGCTCAGCTGCTGCAGAGCGACGCAGGGTCACACACCCTCCCCGGTCCCGTTCATCACAGTTTTCCACGTGTTTTTGTGCCCAAAGCCTTAAAGAATGCAGAATTTGTCTTTGTTAGACACGACGCACAGAGGTTAGGTTTAAGGCCACCTTACGATGGACCGTTCAGAGTGTTAGAAACCGGGGAAAAGCATTTTTTGCTCGATTTGGGAGACAGGAGGGACTTAGTCTGCATTAACAGACTCAAACCCGCTTTTGTGTTAGCTGACGACCCAGTACAGTTGGCCAGAGCCCCCCGCCGCGGCAGGCCACCCGGGAGACGCTCTGCTAAGCTTTCACGACGATGTGTTAATGATTCTACTTCACAGATGCAGCAGACAGCCACAGGCAGAGCGAGACCTGCTCACAGCAGATATGGCAGAGAATTGAAGCCCAAGCAGTGGGACATGTGATCTGTTGTGCCAAGTTTTTTTCTCTCTTGTTCTGTGTGGGGGTGTCATGATTCTATGCATTTGAAGTGTAACTTGTCCTTATTTGAACGTTTGGGGGGGGGTTATATGGTGCATATTTAAGGCACATATATGGCATGCTTGTATGGTACGCATTCTCCCCCACATGCATCCAGTAGGCATGACGGTGCAGACCCTACAGAGCAAACGTCCAAAGGAACAATGCCCCAGCAGGGACCTCGGCTAGGAGGTGAGTGCTGGAGAAGACGGAAGTCAGAGACAATGTCCCAACGGGAGCCCCCGAGGTGGAGAAGGAGACAGAGGCGCCAGCAAGTCTCGGAGGCTATATGTGACTGTGGGTTCATGTGTTTACTGAGCTTCTGTGGGGTGAAGGTGTGAGATACTTGATGTGGGGGTTTAGCATCTCTGGTGTATAAAAGCTGTGAGGAAAGTTGGTTCTCTCTCTTTTCTGCTGAGAACTTTGATGATAGAAGATGTGACTTCCAATAAAGCTTTCCTGAGAAATAAACTCAGTCTCGTTTGTAAGGCATCTTCTACACCATCCTCATATGGTTCTCTCATTACTCCAAACATTCCAGTGTAGTAATCTGACTCTGTGAGCTGATTTACACTCCCTAAAGGCCTGGTATGTCTTTAAACTCATAGTATGTACTGGCAATGTTTTGAAAAAATGTGTCAGTTGTGTCCACTTTTAATTTTCTATCTGACCCCACCACCACTTTTACATTTCCTATTTTGTGTGTACATCTCATATACATACAGTGGGGTAAAAAAGTATTTAGTCAGCCACCAATTGTGCAAGTTCTCCCACTTAAAAGATGAGAGAGGTCTCCAATTTTCATCATAGGTATACCTCAACTATGAGAGACAAAATGAGAAAAAAAAATACAGAAAATCACACTGAAGGATTTTTAATGAATTAATTGGTAAATTCCTCGGTAAAATAAGTATTTGGTCAATAACAAAAGTTCATCTCAATACTTTGTTATATACCCTTTGTTGGCAATGACAGAGGTCAAACATTTTCTGTAAGTCTTCACAAGGTTTTCACACACTGTTGCTGGTATTTTGGCCCATTCCTCCATGCAGATCTCCTCTAGAGCAGTGATGTTTTGAGGCTGTCGCTGGGCAACACGGACTTTCAACTCCCTCCAAAGATTTTCTATGGGGTTGAGATCTGGAGACTGGCTAGGCCACTCCAGGACCTTAAAATGCTTCTTACGAAGCCACTCCTTCGTTGCCCGGGCGGTGTGTTTGGGATCATTGTCATGCTGAAAGACCCAGCCACGTTTCATCTTCAATGCCCTTGCTGATGGAAGGTGGTTTTCACTCAAAATCTCACGATACATGGCCCCATTCATTCTTTCCTTTACACGGATCAGTCGTACTGGTCCCTTTGCAGAAAAACAGCCCCAAAGCATGATGTTTCCACCCCCATGCTTCACAGTAGGTATGGTGTTCTTTCTCCTCCAAACATGACAAGTTGAGTTTTTACAATAAAGTTCTGTTTTGGTTTCATCGGACCATATGACATTCTCCCAATCCTCTTCTGGATCATCCAAATGCTCTCTAGCAAACTTCAGACGGGCCTGGACATGTACTGGCTTAAGCAGGGGGACACGTCTGGCACTGCAGGATTTGAGTCCCTGGCAGCGTAGTGTGTTTCTGATGTAGCCTTTGTTACTTTGGTCCCAGCTCTCTGCAGGTCATTCACTAGGTCCCCCCATGTGGTTCTGGGATTTTTGCTCACCGTTCTCGTGATAATTTTGACCCCACGGGGTGAGATCTTGCGTGGAGCCCCAGATCGAGGGAGATTATCAGTGATCTTGTATGTCTTCCATTTTCTAATAATTGCTCCCACAGTTGATTTCTTCACACCAAGCTGCTTACCTATTGCAGATTCAGTCTTCCCAGCCTGGTGCAGGCCTACAGTTTTGTTTCTGGTGTCCTTTGACAGCTCTTTGGTCTTGGCCATAATGGAGTTTGGAGTCTGACTGTTTGAGGTTGTGGATAAGTATCTTTTATACTGATAACGAGTTCAAACAGGTGCCATTAATACAGGTAATGAGTGAAGGACAGAGGAGCCTCTTAAAGAAGAAGTTACAGGTCTGTGAGAGCCAGAAATCTTGCTTGTTTGTAGGTGACCAAATACTTATTTTCCACCATAATATGCAAATAAATTCTTTAAAAATCCTTCAATGTGATTTTCTGGATTTTTTTTTCTCATTTTGTCTCTCATAGTTGAGGTATACCTAAGATGAAAATTGGAGACCTCTCTCATCTTTTAAGTGGGAGAACTTGCACAATTGGTGGCTGACTAAATACTTTTTTGTCCCACTGTATAGTTCAAAATTTATATCTTTTCTTCATTAATCCATATTTCACTTATTGTAATAATCCTAAATGGGGTGTTAAATTGAGTTAAAACTCCTTAATACTATCCTAGTTTGCATAGAGACTCCTACTATTAATATGTGTTATTGTCAATGTCGGATCCAGATTCATAATTCCATTTAATCATTGATCATAATAAGTATACTTATTGTTAATATGATTAAAATAATTTACAATAATTTACCCTAATACACTTTCATTATTCAATAAGGAAAATGAAGAAAAAAGAAGAAACACTAAAGAAAAAACACACAAAATTTAAATTTATCTAATTCCTCCCTTTCTCTAATCATTATTATAATAATTATATTTAAATTTCAAAAATTTTATGAAGTATATGTTTATGTTATCATATGTCTTTTTGCATCTTTTTGCATCTAATTAGAATTTTAGCATTACAAAGATAATAAATCACAGACTTCTGCCAATGTCCGAGTTCCTGGAGGCACTATGCACTTGATACAGTGGGACTTGTACCAGTATCCACTTAATTTTTGTAAAGCAATTTTAATAAATGTAAAAATCTGTATTGTCTTTGTAGCAGATTCTAAATCAAGTCCCACAGTAAACATAAATTCAGCAAGTTGAACTTTCCTTAGACATTTGGGACTTTTCTGATAAATTTACATGGTTTTCTTCCTTACCAGTTTACCTTGTTCCTTATAGACATATTTCCTTTACAATAATTTACAGGTATTTCCTTAAATATCTGGAAATTTATTGATGCAACTTTTAACTTCTCCTCTTGATTGTTGTGATTTCATTACCAAACGGCTTCATTTATAATTTTCTCTTCTTTATCTTTGTCTGTGTGGCTGCAAACAACATGGGCTACATTGACAATTGGAGCTCATTTTGGGGAGCTCATCTTACATAAAAATATAATGTAAAAGCATCCCAAAGTGATTAAACAAAAACTGGTAAAACTCAAATTAAACATGAAGCCTCTAAATTGAATGAATTGGCCTCTCTTCCTCCTCATAATTTAAAATTAAATGTGGTTTATTAAATATTAGGTCTCTAACTCCCAAGTCTCTGTTAGTCCATGATCTGTTAATTGATCATCAGATTGATTTAATATCCCTTACAGAGACTTGGTTAGGGCAAGAGGATTATGTTGGGTTAAATGAATCAACTCCTGTCATAACCCGAGCGCTATTTTGTCCGTGCTCGGGCTCCACATCATTCCTGTCAGACTTTGACAGTGGTGTTGTCATTCTGGCTCCCCGGGCTCTGATTGGTCAAACGCTCGGGAGCTCCCTGCTGTCAGAGTCTGAGCAGCTGCGCTGCATTTGCGGTCGTTAGCAGCCGGCTTTAAATGCCGGCGCCAGCAGCTGCATCTTGCGGCTGTCTCGTCAACATTCTCGTCAACATTCTCCTAATGTTCATCCACGATTCTCCTCTAATGTAAGTGTGTTTATTGTTGAAGTTTTCGCTCGTATTCCTTGCCCTTTTCCTTTGTCTGACGGTGAGCGAGCGTTCCTTGTCTCAGCCGTCATTGATCGTTGTTATGTTAATGGATAATCTTGCTGCTCAGTCCACACGGCTAGTTATCTTGTCCTACCCTTGCCTTGAACTGTGAATAAACCTCTGTGCAACTTTACTGGTCTGTGGCGTCTTATGCTGGCTTGTGAGGGCCAGCCGTGACAGTAGACAGCCACCAGACGGAGACGCCGTTCTCGGTGAAGTTGCATGCAGGAGAACTCTGCTTTTTCCTGTCTGGTTACGGTGAACTGGAATTATGCCGTCGCAGAGGGGTCGCACTCGGGGTTCCAGCCACCAGCTGACCGAGGTGCTGGAGGAAGTTGATGAAATCCTCATCGCCACCTCCGACCTTGACTTTAATTCTGAGATCCACTGTTGCCTGGACTGCGCTGAGAGGGTGCTTAGCCAACTGCCCTCCCGCTACACCGACCACCCAGAAGTCGACGCGAGGAGGCTAGACGAGGCCCCCCCTCGTCCTTCCAGGGAGCCCTCTGCCACCATCCGACGGGAAGAGGAAGGAGGTTCCCTGCAGCAGGCACCATCCTTCCTCCGGGAGACAGGCAAGTACAAGTTCACACTTTTTCTCCTAATAGTGATTTGTCTTGTCTGACTCCTGGGGGTGAGGTTCGGGGTTCGCAGCCCCCCGAGCCTCCACCACCTTCTGAGGTAATTACTAAACCTGCTGCTTCTGTGTCTCCCCCCCGCTGAGCGTTCATCGACGTCAGCCGAGCGTCATCAAATGAGGAGGGGGCCTGCAGTCCTGGAGCAGAAGATCCCAGCCCCACAGCCACATCAAGGACGGAGGAGGGGATCAGACCACTGTTTGGAGCCTAGGCCGACGACGGAGCGTCCCCGGGTCTCCACGAATGGGCAGTCCAACCCAGCTGGCCAGGAGCCCCCCGCCACCACGCCGTATGAGTTGCCAGCGTGGACGACGGCGTCGGAGGGTCCTCAGGCTGCGGAAGCCTTGTTGCCAGAGGCGGATTACGGCACGGCTGAATGGGAGCCAGAAGATGACCTCCTCCCGTCTGAGCCCGGATCGTCGAAGTCCTGGACGGCATCCGAACTTGAGATCAGGCAAGTGCTCAGTGTTGTCTTTGTCTTTTCTGTTATTGAGCATTTTTGCCTGTCTCTTGGGGAGGCGAGCCGGGTGCAGCCATCCACTGCATCCGAGCTTGTCTCGCTGGGTTCTGGCACTGCCGGTGTCCCTGATCCCGGTTCTTCTTTTTCTTCTTCTGAGCCTTCGCCCAAGGTCGCCGGTGCAGCGCAGACGTCAATCGCTGTGCCGGAGGTTCCGGGTTCGGAGTTGGAGGTCGGTACTGGTGCGGCCCTGACCCAATCGGGGTCCAACGCGGGTGCAGCGTCGGCTCAGTCAGAGTTCGTCACCGGAATGGTTCTGACCCAATCGGGGTCCGACGCGGGTGCAGCGTCGGCTCAGCCAGAGTTCATCACCGAAGTGGTTCAGACCCAATCGGGGTCCGACGCGGGTGCAGCGTTGGCTCAGCCAGAGTTCGCCACCGAAGTGGTTCAGACCCAATCAGGGTCCATCGCAGGTGCAGCGTTGGTCCAGTCAGGATTCTCTACCGGATTGGTTCCGGCTCTGCCAGCGCCTGTTTGGGTGGGATCCGGAGATGGTCCTGCAGACCCACCGCTGAATAACCCCAAACTAATTCCCTACCCTCATCACGTTCTTCCCTCCCCCGCATCTGGAACCATGGGGATTAACCATAGTCGGCCCGGTTCTCCCTGGCTTCTCTCCGCCTTTGGGAGACCGTTGCCGATCTCTCTCCAGCGGTCTTGTTGGCAGGTTGATGCGGGTCGACCACCTGGAAGCCTGATCTTCCCGTTTGGCGTCCGGGGCTGGCCTCCCGATAAACAGAACTGTATATTTGGCACCCTGGTCCGGCCGCTGGAGGCATGGTCATCCTCGGCCCGGGATTCGGGTAGACCGCCAGAACACGTCCCGCTACCCCTGTTAGCGGTTTGGATGCTGGGGGCTGGGAGGCCCCCTGAACTGTATATTATGCCTGTCATCCTGGTGTGCTTTTTTCCCTTCTTTCGCCCCTCTGTAGTTTCTGTGATTTTGAGTTTTTTTGGCTGAAATTCTCCACAGGCAAGGTTTAATGGTGTACTCCGATGTGTTACTTTGATCTTTTGGCTTTGAAGATAGCCGAGTTAATCTCATTTTGTTCACATTTTTCCTCAATTTCTGGATCTACTATGGTTATTGAACATCGTTAATATCACTCCTATTTTGTGTTTAATGAATATATGTACCCGTGTCATGGCAATTAACATGTTTTTGAGTTACTGTTTAGTAAGATGTCTGTCTATTGCATCTCTGATCAAAGAACCCGCAGAGTAGACCTTTTCTTCATCAGACATAATGCCATCATGATTATTTTCTTGCTGGCCGTTGCTAAACACTTGCTGTAACATCTATAATAGATCTTTATTCTGCCAAATAGGGTCTAGTTGGCCTGATTCAGATGCCAAGAAAATGAACTTGTTCTGCTTCTGCATTCAGAAGTTTGGCCACTGTTCAGCCACATCAGTGTTAGGTTCAGAACTGTTGAGGGTCTTTCTTTTGGTTTGCTGCTAATTTGTGAGAGTTGAGTGTTTTTTTTTTTCCTTTTTTTTTTTTTTTTTCCTTTGAAAGACAAAAGTAAAATAGAAAGATGTCTTTACCTTCTTTATATGTTTCAACTGCACTGCAGCCTTCATCAGAAGAGTCAGCTGATTGCTGCCAGGTGACATTTATCAGCTGATTTTCGTAGGCGGGGCCAGCTCAGCAGATCTGTCAGATCCACCGAGCCGGCCCCGCCTCCCGCCGTCAGATGGTCTCTGGAGAATGTGGTCCCAGGTGTGAGAAAGCATAAAGGCCCCCTCATCTCGGTTCATGGTGTCTTTTCCCCGCTTTCTGATCTCTATTGCCTCCTTGATCCAACGTTTGTGTCTGTTGCTCTCCGATCCAATAATTTTTGCGTTGTCCCAGTCCATGATGTGATTATTTCTTTTGCAGTGGTCCGATATAGCTGATTTTAATGTTTCTTGTTCTGCTTTTTCTTTTTGTGATCTTGTGAGTCGTCCTTGCGTTTCCTTCTCACATTCCTTTTGGTGTTCTTTTTTTCTTGTGGTGAATAATCTTCCGGTTTCTCCAATGTAGGTTTTGTTACATGATCTGCATGATATTTCATATAATACATTGCATTTATTGTCTTGTTCTATTCTGTCCTTGGGGTGTACTAATAACTGTCTTAATTTTTTGTGTGGTTTGACTGCTGTGTTTATTTTGTATTTTTTCATGATCCTTTGAATTGGTTCCGTGATCCCTCGTATGTATGGTATAGTTATGGTTTCCTTGTTTTTGATTTCAGCTTTTGTTCTGTGTCTTGTGTCCTGTTTATTTTCTTTGTTTTTGACTTGCTGTTTCCCTTTGTTTATGGCCCATACTGGATATTGGCAGCGTATAAGTGCATGTTTTATGTGTTTTTCCTCTTCCTGTCTGTCTTCTTGTTCCGTGATGATGGTGGCTCGTTCATATAATGTCCTGACGACTGATAGCTTGTGTGCTGTGGGGTGTTCCGATGTCCAAAGTAGGTATTGATCTGTGTGGGTTGGTTTCCTGTAGACTGTGATTTTTATGCTGCCATCCTCGTTGTGGTGGATTTTCATGTCCAGAAAGGCTATGGTGCCATTTTCCTCCTCTTCGTGTGTGAATTTTATGTTCCCCGTACTGTCTGTACTGTTCAGATGGTCAGTGAGTTCTTGTGTATGTCCTTTCCTTATTTTTTCCAGAATGTCATCTACGTATCTCTTCCAAAGGGTGGGTTTGCATATTGTGGGTGCTGTGTTGATGGCTTTATTTTCCAGATCCTCCATAAAAAAACTGCTCATGATGGCTGATAGTGGGTCTCCCATTGCAAATCCTTCTTTTTGTTTGTAGATTTTTCCTCTGAATTGAAAATAAGTGGATTTTGCAACAAACTGTAGTAATTTGGATATGTCATGGACTGTGAGGTTGGTGCGTCTTTTTAGGGTACTGTCCTTGTTGAGGCGTTCTTGCACTATATGTAGTGTGACGTCAATAGGAGTCTTTGTGAATAAAGAGATGACGTCATGTGAGATGAGGA
Organism: Pholidichthys leucotaenia; assembly: GCA_020510985.1. Lineage (NCBI taxonomy): Eukaryota > Metazoa > Chordata > Actinopteri > Cichliformes > Pholidichthyidae > Pholidichthys > Pholidichthys leucotaenia. The sequence continues at coordinate 2,382,287 of CM035845.1, forward strand.
TCTCGTCTGATTCTATTTTTATGTCTTTGAGTTCTTGTGCCAGCTCTTTTGAATTTTTACAGTGAAAGTCTGATAGTCCAAGGAGGGGTTTGATGATTTCAGCTAGGGCTTTTGATAAGTTGTATGTGACTGATCCAATGCTGTCTATTATTGGCCGCTGTGGGATATCCTTTTTATGTATTTTCGGTGTTCCATAAATCCGAGGGGTGATGCTGGCTGTGGGGATCAGGTGATCATATGCGTCCTTTGTGATTTTATTGCTTTCTAATAGAGGTTTTAGAAGGGCTTTGAGCATTTTTTTCTTTTCTTCTGTCGGGTTTGTTTTAATGATTTCGTATGTGTTACTGTCTGCCAACATGGTTTCCATCTGTTTTTCGTATGTTTCCGTGTCCAAAATTACTGTTGTTCTGCCTTTATCTGCTGGGAGTATTGTGATCGTTTTATCTGTCTTGAGTGAGTTTAATGCTTTTTCTTCTCCTTCTGTAATGTTGCTTTATGGTAATTTGGCCGTTTTGAGGATTCCTGCTACTGCGTTCCGGAGTGATGCTTTTTCTCCTTGGTCCTGGATTTTTTCACATGCCAGTTCTGTTGCGAGGATGTATTCTTCATGGGGGATTCTGGCTGGTGTGATGGCCAAGTTCAGTCCTCTGTTCAGCACTGTTTTCTCCGTGTCCGTGAGTGTGCGTTGTGATAGGTTTTTGACCCACTTATCGTTCTTTTCCGTGTGTGTTTGTCTTCGTCCGTTCTTTCTTTCTGTGAGTTTTTTTAATTTTTTCAATTGGCGGTTTTTCGTTGTGATGAATTCTTGTTCGTGTGCGTGTTTCAGTTGTGCTTTTATCTGCTCCTGCGTTTTCTGGTCCGTCGGGTAGCGTTGCTTAAACATGTCCGTTTCCTCTTTGATTTGGTTGTTTATTTTGTCTACTTTATTTGCCGTTATCCTTATACGTTCGGGAGGCGGGTCCGGCTCGGTGGATCTGACAGATCTGCTGAGCTGGCCCCGCCTACGAAAATCAGCTGATAAATGTCACCTGGCAGCAATCAGCTGACTCTTCTGATGAAGGCTGCAGTGCAGTTGAAACATGTAAAGAAGGTAAAGACATCTTTCTATTTTACTTTTGTCTTTCAAAGGAAAAAAAAAAAAGGAAAAATAATTGAAAGAAGACAAAATGAACCTGTTTGACGTATTACGTGGAAGTTATGGACAAGTCTGCATTAAAGACTTCCGCCGGCTGGAGAAATTGGAGAAAACACGGGCACGCTTCAGAAACCACCTACGGTTCAACCTCCGTTGCAGAGATGAGGAGGTCACACCCCAAAGCCTCAATATAAGAAATCCAATCCCGACTAAGAACGCAGAAAAAATCATCAACAAAGCACGGAAAGACCTTATAAAAGAACGTATAAGAATAACGGCAAATAAAGTAGACAAAATAAACAACCAAATCAAAGAGGAAACGGACATGTTTAAGCAACGCTACCCGACGGACCAGAAAACGCAGGAGCAGATAAAAGCACAACTGAAACACGCACACGAACAAGAATTCATCACAATGAAAAACCGCCAATTGAAAAAATTAAAAAAAACTCACAGAAAGAAAGAACGGACGAAGACAAACACACACGGAAAAGAACGATAAGTGGGTCAAAAACCTATCACAACGCACACTCACGGACACGGAGAAAACAGTGCTGAACAGAGGACTGAACTTGGCCATCACACCAGCCAGAATCCCCCATGAAGAATACATCCTCGCAACAGAACTGGCATGTGAAAAAATCCAGGACCAAGGAGAAAAAGCAGCACTCCGGAACGCAGTCGCAGGAATCCTCAAAACGGCCAAATTACCACAAAGCAACGTTACAAGAGAAGAAGAAAAAGCATTAAACTCACTCAAGACAGATAAAACGATCACAATACTCCCAGCAGATAAAGGCAGAACAACAGTAATTTTGGACACGGAAACATACGAAAAACAGATGGAAACCATGTTGGCAGACAGTAACACATACGAAATCATTAAAACAAACCCGACAGAAGAAAAGAAAAAAATGCTCAAAGCCCTTCTAAAACCTCTATTAGAAAGCAATAAAATCACAAAGGATGCATATGATCACCTGATCCCCACAGCCAGCATCACCCCTCGGATTTATGGAACACCGAAAATACATAAAAAGGATATCCCACTGCGGCCAATAATAGACAGCATTGGATCAGTCACATACAACTTATCAAAAGCCCTAGCTGAAATCATCAAACCCCTCCTTGGACTATCAGACTTTCACTGTAAAAATTCAAAAGAGCTGGCACAAGAACTCAAAGACATAAAAATAGAATCAGACGAGATCCTCATCTCACATGACGTCATCTCTTTATTCACAAAGACTCCTATTGACGTCACACTACATATAGTGCAAGAACGCCTCAACAAGGACAGTACCCTAAAAAGACGCACCAACCTCACAGTCCATGACATATCCAAATTACTACAGTTTGTTGCAAAATCCACTTATTTTCAATTCAGAGGAAAAATCTACAAACAAAAAGAAGGATTTGCAATGGGAGACCCACTATCAGCCATCATGAGCAGTTTTTTTATGGAGGATCTGGAAAATAAAGCCATCAACACAGCACCCACAATATGCAAACCCACCCTTTGGAAGAGATACGTAGATGACATTCTGGAAAAAATAAGGAAAGGACATACACAAGAACTCACTGACCATCTGAACAGTACAGACAGTACGGGGAACATAAAATTCACACACGAAGAGGAGGAAAATGGCACCATAGCCTTTCTGGACATGAAAATCCACCACAACGAGGACGGCAGCATAAAAATCACAGTCTACAGGAAACCAACCCACACAGATCAATACCTACTTTGGACATCGGAACACCCCACAGCACACAAGCTATCAGTCGTCAGGACATTATATGAACGAGCCACCATCATCACGGAACAAGAAGACAGACAGGAAGAGGAAAAACACATAAAACATGCACTTATACGCTGCCAATATCCAGTATGGGCCATAAACAAAGGGAAACAGCAAGTCAAAAACAAAGAAAATAAACAGGACACAAGACACAGAACAAAAGCTGAAATCAAAAACAAGGAAACCATAACTATACCATACATACGAGGGATCACGGAACCAATTCAAAGGATCATGAAAAAATACAAAATAAACACAGCAGTCAAACCACACAAAAAATTAAGACAGTTATTAGTACACCCCAAGGACAGAATAGAACAAGACAATAAATGCAATGTATTATATGAAATATCATGCAGATCATGTAACAAAACCTACATTGGAGAAACCGGAAGATTATTCACCACAAGAAAAAAAGAACACCAAAAGGAATGTGAGAAGGAAACGCAAGGACGACTCACAAGATCACAAAAAGAAAAAGCAGAACAAGAAACATTAAAATCAGCTATATCGGACCACTGCAAAAGAAATAATCACATCATGGACTGGGACAACACAAAAATTATTGGATCGGAGAGCAACAGACACAAACGCTGGATCAAGGAGGCAATAGAGATCAGAAAGCGGGGAAAAGATACCATGAACCGAGATGAGGGGGCCTTTATGCTTTCTCACACCTGGGACCACATTCTCCAGAGACCATCTGACGGCGGGAGGCGGGGCCGGCTCGGTGGATCTGACAGATCTGCTGAGCTGGCCCCGCCTACGAAAATCAGCTGATAAATGTCACCTGGCAGCAATCAGCTGACTCTTCTGATGAAGGCTGCAGTGCAGTTGAAACATGTAAAGAAGGTAAAGACATCTTTCTATTTTACTTTTGTCTTTCAAAGGAAAAAAAAAAAAGGAAAAATAATTGAAAGAAGACAAAATGAACCTGTTTGACGTATTGAGTGTTTTTTTGTTTTTGTTTTTTTTTTTCTCTCTCTCTGTAACGGTCCGGTGATCCAGCTTTGTCACGACATTTGTACACTTTTTAGCTGTCTTTTCCTAAAGATATGTGTTCTTGTATTGTACAGTTTAGTCCCCCCCCCTCCCCTGCGAATTTATCCCCTGTTCGTTTTCTGCCCCTGCCTTGTCTTTATTGTGATTTGTGTGGTAGGTTATCGTGTCTTCTTTTTCTATGAGGTTGATTCTGTCCCCCCTCTGCCTGCTTCCCCATCCACCCGCCCTGGGGTGAGGTGGGGGTTGTGGATGTTTACAGGCATCCGGGAGTCCGCCCTTGGGGGGGGTCCTGTCATAACCCGAGCGCTATTTTGTCCGTGCTCGGGCTCCACATCATTCCTGTCAGGCTTTGACAGTGGTGTTGTCATTCTGGCTCCCCGGGCTCTGATTGGTCAAACGCTCGGGAGCTCCCTGCTGTCAGAGTCTGAGCAGCTGCGCTGCATTTGCGGTCGTTAGCAGCCGGCTTTAAATGCCGGCGCCAGCGGCTGCATCTTGCGGCTGTCTCGTCAACATTCTCGTCAACATTCTCCTAATGTCCATCCATGATTCTCCACTAATGTAAGTGTGTTTATTGTTGAAGTTTTCGCTCGTATTCCTTGTCCTTTTCCTTTGTCTGACGGTGAGCGAGCGTTCCTCGTCTCAGCCGTCATTGATCGTTGTTATGTTAATGGATAATCTTGCTGCTCAGTCCACACGGCTAGTTATCTTGTCCTACCCTTGCCTTGAACTGTGAATAAACCTCTGTGCAACTTTACTGGTCTGTGGCGTCTTATGCTGGCTCGTGAGGGCCAGCCGTGACAACTCCCTCTGGTTATTAAACTGTCAAAATCCCAGAAGTTCTGGTCGTGGAGGAGGAGCAACAACAATTTACCATTCCAAATTACTAGTTAATGTAAAGCAAAAAACATCTTATAATTCCTTTGAGGGCCTGGTCCTTAGTATTGGGCACTTTAGCAATTTTAGGCTAAACCCAATTTTATTTGCCATAGTTTATCATCCTCCATCAACCTACTCAGAATTTTTATTTTTTGAGGTGTGCTGGCAATGGAGTAGGGGTGTGCGTTGCTGGCTCCTGCTATATATTTTTTTTTTTCAGTCTTACTTTTTAAACCCTACTTTGCTGTAAGCTGTCAACGTTTTGGACGTTTAATACGTGCGGAATCTGTTTTGAGTTGAGAAATATGTCCAAAATAAGAAAGCAGACTGAAAAGGAGGCAGCAGTGAACAATGCTAACACCAGCTTAGCTGAGGATGCTAATATCAGCCTTAACCCTGCACTTGTTGCCTTGCTAGAGCAACATAGAATGTCCATAGCTGCTGACTTCAAAGCTTCAGTTGATCTTATTAATGGTAAGCTGGACAAGATTCAAGCAGATGTGGTGAACCAGGAGCAACGCATTGGTGACCTTGAAAGCAACGCGGAGGATGTCAGCCAGCGCCTAGCGGCGCTTGAAGTTACGTGTGAGTCAATGCAGGAAGAGAACAAGCTTTTGAAAAACAAAATTTCTGACCTGGAGGGAAGAAGCAGGAGGCTGAATATTCGTCTGGTGGGTCTGCCGGAGTCCTTTGATGTGGGTCCACGGCCATCTGAATTTTTTTCTCGGCTGTTGGTGGACGTCTTTGGCACACAAACTTTGCCATCTCCCCCAGAGCTGGATAGAGCCCACCGCAGCCTCATGCCCAAGCCGGGTCCGAATGGGAAGCCGTGCGCTGTCATTATTTGTTTCCACCGGTTTCGGACCAAAGACTTGGTGATGAGAGAAGCGCGGAGACGCCGTGGGACTTTGGAATATCGTGGACATAAACTTCAGTTCTACGAGGATTATAACGCCGACGTTCAGAAGCAACGAGCCGAATATAAGGAGGTTATGTCCGAGTTGTACAAGAGAGGTTTTCGTCCTTCTCTTCTCTTCCCCGCCAGGCTCCGGATAACTCTTCCAGACAGCAAAAACCAGTGGCTGGCGTCCGTCTCGGAGGCCACCTGCTTCATGCAAACCATGGAGAGAAACCAGCGATCTCTGCCCTGAACTGGACATTCCTGGGTTGACCAACTATCACACTGGACTACTTGATTACTACTTCATTAAAGCTGCACTGACTGGACATTGATGCATTTTTAGATGTTCAAAAACAAGGTATCATAAATTATTTATTTATGAGGTAAAATCATAAAAAAAATTTTAGGGTAAAATGTTCATACAATGCAGGATTGAAGCCAGTTGTATGGGAGTACTTTGTTAGGATGAGAATAGAGCAGGAGATGGAGCAGTTGCTGTTTTTTGCAACCAGCTGGAGTGTTGTTATAGGTTTGGTTGTTGATTTTTTTTTTTTTTGTTATTGATTTATTAACACCCCCCTCACCCCCCCCCCCCTTTTTTTTTTTTTTTTTTTTTTTACCCGTACCTCACCCCATTCTTTTTTGGGCTACACAACACAATATATAAATTTTATGCTTTGAATGAATAATAATCTTACTTTGGTAAGCTGGAATGTGAAGGGGTTGAACCATCCAATTAAACGAAAGAGAGTCATGTCACGTCTAAAGCAACTTAAGCCTGGGGTACTGTTTTTGCAGGAAACCCATTTGCAGGATTCCGACCACTTGCGCTTGTCAAAATGTTGGTCAGGACAATTTTTTCATTCAAATTTTAAAGCTAAGGCCAGGGGCGCTGCTATTCTTATTGATCAAAATATCCCATTTGCTCCCTCTAATGTTGTATTAGATAAAAATGGACGATTTGTAATAGTATCAGGTAAACTTGGCAATAAACATGTCACCTTGGCTAATCTGTATGCGCCAAACTTTGATGATGTACACTTTTTTCGCAACCTTTTTTCGCAGCTTCTAGATTTAAATACTTATTCTCTAATTCTTGGGGGTGACTTTAATTTGTATATGGATCCGATCTTACACCGCTCATCCTCAAAACCTGCTAGTCTTAATAAATCTGCAACTTATGTTAAGTCTTTTCTTGAGGAATATAGCCTTACAGATCCTTGGCGTTTTTTACATCCTAACGGCAGGGACTATTCTTTCTTCTCTCACGTACACCATACTTATACCAGAATAGATTATTTTTTTGTTGACAGTTTATTAATTAATAACCTTAGCTCTTGCAGTTACGATAATATCTCGGTTTCTGATCATGCCCCTCTTGTACTTAAAATGATCCTCCATGGATGTGACTCCATGAGAAAGCATTGGAGACTGGATCCATTATTACTTAGATTGGTTGCGAATATTTCTTCTAAAATTAATTTTTTTTTGAAAGAAAATAAAACTCCTGGTATGCCAAACAAAACGATATGGGAGGCCATGAAGGCATTTCTTAGGGGGGAATTTATCTTATTGGCAGCATTTAAAAGACGATCCTCAATACAGGAACAGAAGGCTATTTTAGATCAAATCTTGGACATTGACAGACAATATGCTCAATCTCCATCACCCGCTCTGTACAAGGAACATATGACATTACAAACTAAACTTAATTTACTTTCTACTCGACAAATTGAAGGTTGTTTAATAAGGAACAAGAGTGAATTTTATGAACATGGCGAAAAAAACGGTAAACTTTTAGCTAATCAACTGCGTGGTATTCGTCGGCCTCCGTCGGTCTATGATGACCATGGAAGAGAATCCTAAACATCTACTCTGCTGGAACAGCACCGCCTGTGGCTGAACAGGCCGATGCACGAATGGCAGTTCCTGTCACACAGGTCGCACTTGTGGGTGGTCTCCGTGCTGCTGGGTCTGTGGCGGTTCTTCCTGCAGGTCCTTTTTTCATCTGCTGCAGCAGTCAGTCTCTCTTCACCCGCCTTGAGCTGTCTGGTCAGGGTGTCTCTCCATTTGGAGCGGTCCGTTGCAAGGTCCTCCCAGCGCTCTGTGTTGATCTCCAGTGCCTTCATGTCTCTCTTGCAGACGTCTCTAAAGCACAGCTGTGGGCGGCCAACGTCTCTCCTGCCAGTTGCCAGTTCTCCGTAGAGGACGTCTTTGGGGATTCTGCCATCCTCCATACGGTGAACGTGGCCTAGCCAGCGTGGTATTACGTGGTATTAGAGCTAAGCAAATTATTACTGGCGTTAGGACAGATAAAGGAGATGTGACATCTGATCAACAAGTGATTAATGATATTTTCAGGTCATTTTATTCCAAATTATATACCTCAGAATATACAACAAACTTAAAGGATTTGCAAAATTTTTTTGATTCTATTGATATCCCTTTGATTTCCTCAGAATCTCGGCAAATTCTAGAAGCTCCCATCACAAAAGAAGAAATTCAGCTGGCAATATCATCCATGCAATCAAGAAAATCTCCAGGACCTGATGGGTTTTCCGCTGATTTTTTCAAAAAATTCTCTGACGACCTTGCTCCTTTCCTTTGTCAAGTTTTTACAGAGTCGCTTGACTCCGGTACACTTCCTCCTTCATGTTATCAGGACTGTATCACTGTGTTGCTTAAAAAAGACAAGGATCCTGTTGATTGTGCTTCTTACAGGCCTATTTCCTTGTTAAATACCGATGTTAAAATTTTGTCAAAGTTGTTAGCTTCAAGGTTGGAAAAGATTCTTCTGTAGCGGGTTCATTCAACCCCCCACAACACACAGACAGAACACAGAGACAGTCAGCTCGCACTCCTGGGTTTTTCCGCTGCATGCTGTGATCTAATCAGCCATTTATGCATTTCACTGCTGTGAGGTTAATGTGCCACCTATGGCTGTGTTGTGAGACATGTATATGTTGGACACTGCATATGTGATTTAACCTCACGATGAAGGAGAGCCAGCCCCCTGCGGTGCGGAGCCACAGAGCCTGGACCCCCTGCGGAGGACAGGGGACAGAAGACTTCCTGACCGCTGAGGCTCGAGAGGAGAGAAGGGGGAGTTATGTAAATAAAGGGTTAATGAATGTGAATAAAGAGACTTTGATATAGATGTGTGATTTCCCCTGCGAGAGAAATGGTTTGATGTGAGAATGTTTAAAAGGGAGAACTTTGGTGTGTTCACCCTCTTTGTTCGCTGCTCAGGAATGAGAGCAGACAGTGGAATGGTTACTTGAAATAAACTGAAATTAAAGGCAATTCGGTTTCGTTATTCAAGTCTCCCCACATTGGTGACTGACGACGTTGAGAATGAACGAAGAAGTTCTCAGGGTCCCGGACTCACAGCGCTCAGAGCTGGCGAGCGCAGTGGCCGTTAAGCTGCCTGATTTCTGGCAGGATAACCCACGGTCGTGGTTTCTGCAAGCAGAGTCGCAGTTCGCGCTCGCAGGAGTAACGGTGGATGACACTAAGTTCCACCATGTCATCACTAAACTGGACAACGGCACAGCTCGGTGCGTGCAGAGCTTGGTGGAGCAGCCACCCGCGACCGACAGGTACGGCAAGCTGAAATCCACCCTCATCAAGTTTTTCACCCCCTCGGCTGAAGTGAGGGCGAGGAGGATCCTGTCTTTGCTAGACCAAGGTGGACACAGGCCGAGCGCCCTAATGGAGGAGATGATACAGCTGAGAGGGTTGGACAACGATGATTTCATTTTTCAGTTCATCTTCCTCTCCAACCTCCCGGCGCATGCGAGAAGCACACTGGCCGGCAAAAAGTGTCACACCCTGGAGGAGTTCCGGGAGCTGGCCCAGGAGGCAGATGGGATCCTGGACGCCTGCGGTGGGCAAGCAACCACAGCGGCGACCCGAGACAGCGGGGAGCCAGAGGCGGCAGTACCAGACTGGCCGACGACGGCGGCAGCACGGCCGCGACGAGGTGGAGCCAATAGCCCGGCGGCAGAGGCGCGGACACGACACAGCGGAGGAGAAGATCTCTGCTTTTACCATCGGAGGTTCGCAGAGAAGGCACGCAGGTGTGTGTCACCCTGCATCTTCAGGAGTTCGGGAAACGGCAAGACCGGGGGTCGCTAGCAGCTTCGACCCTCGGAGAACGCAGCAAGCTGCTCTACATCACGTATGCGCGCTCCGGACGAGAGTTCCTCATCGACACCGGAGCACAAGTGAGCTTCATTACCCCAACATACGCGGACCGGGTGTCTGGACCCCACGGTAGCGGAGCTACAGCGGCAAATGGCTCGAACATCAACACCTACGGGAGAAGGACCTTGCCTTTGTGCTTACATGGCCGCACATATGAATGGACTTTTGTAATAGCGGCGGTGAGTTTCAACATGTTGGGCGCGGATTTTTTGTGTTCACACAATCTGTTAGTTGATCTTGCTAATAGATGGCTGGTAAATGCACTCTCTTTTTACTCTCTCCCCTGTTCAGCTCGAGTGTCCCCGCCACCAGTACAGACCCACGTCGCTACAGCAGGTGGTAAGTTTCACACACTCCTCACCCAATTTCCAGCGCTCACTGTGCCCACTTTTTCAGCGACGGTCACGAAGCACGGGGTGAAACACTTTATACCCACGTCTGGTCCTCCCGTGTTTGCAAAAGCTCGGCGCTTGGATGCAGCTAAGCTCGCCATTGCGCGCGAGGAGTTCGCCAGCCTGGAGAGGCTGGGCATCGTTCGTAGGTCAAAGAGCCCGTGGGCTTCGCCGCTGCACATGGTACCGAAAGCCGATGGCTCCTGGAGACCGTGCGGGGATTACCGCAGGCTAAACAACGCTACGGCGCACGATCGTTATCCCATCCCGCACATTCAGGATTTTTCGGTGCACCTGGCGGGGGCGCACATTTTTTCAAAGATTGATCTAGTTCGCGGCTATCACCAAGTCCCAGTCCAACCGGAGGACATTCCTAAAACAGCGGTAATAACCCCGTTTGGACTTTTCGAATTTTTACACATGCCGTTTGGTCTCAAAGGGGCAGCGCAAACATTTCAGCGGATGATGGATGCCGTGTTACGCGATCTCCCTTTCGTGTTTGTGTACCTCGACGACATTTTGGTCGCGAGCACTTCAGAGGACGAACACGAAACGCACCTCACAGCAGTTTTTAGGAGGCTGGGAGAGCACGGCTTAATAGTTAACCCAGCCAAGTGCCAGTTCGGCGTCGAGCGGATCGATTTTTTGGGTCACCGCGTCTCCCCGGAGGGAGCGGTTCCGTTACCAGATAAAGTACGCGCGGTAGCGGATTTTCCCCGTCCACAAACGGTCAAATCACTACAGGAATTCTTGGGGATGGTGAATTTTTATAACCGATTCCTGCCCCACGCAGCTCAAATCATGCAACCGTTATATGCCGCGCTCAAAAAACAAAAACCGACCCAGGCGGTCGAATGGTCCCCGGAGCGGGAGCGCGCGTTCACAGAGGTTAAAAAAGCCTTGGCTGACGCTGCGCTCCTGGCCCACCCAGACCCTGCAGCACGTATCGCGCTGACGACAGACGCTTCAGATTTAGCCATAGGAGCCGTTATTGAGCAACAGGTAGCCGGAGTTTGGCAGCCTTTGGCTTTCTTTAGCAAATCTTTAAGCGCGGCTGAACGAAAATACAGCGCGTTCGACAGAGAACTGTTGGCGCTGCATTTGGCTATTCGTCATTTCCAGTTCTGGCTGGAAGGACGGTGCTTCACCGCTTATGTGGACCACAAGCCGCTCACATACGCCATGGCCAAAATTTCAGACCCGTGGTCCGGCAGGCAGCAGAGGCAGCTGGCCGCAATCTCGGAATTTACCACTGACATTAGGCACATCGCGGGCAAATTCAATGTAGTAGCGGATTGTCTCTCGCGCGCGTTCACGACTCCAACACGCGCAGAGGCAGAACGGGCCACCGTGACCGCGCCGCAGGAGAGCGGCACGGTGGCGCGCGCAGCCCCGGTGCAAGTGGGTATAGATTACGCAGCCATGGCAGCGGACCAGGGGGCGGACGCAGACGTGCGCGCGCTCCAGTCTGGACCAACAGGGTTGAGGCTGGAGAGCAAGTGTTTACAAACCGGTATGCCCCCCCTGATCTGCGACATGTCAACGGGGCGCCCGCGTCCGGTGGTTCCGGCCACGTGGCGCCGCCGTGTTTTTGACTCGGTCCACTCACTGGCGCACCCGGGGGTGCGCGCGTCGGTGAAACTAGTGGCGGAAAAGTTTGTTTGGCCGTGCCTGCGCAAGCACGTGAAGGAATGGGCAAAAACCTGCATTTCCTGTCAACGGGCCAAAATTCACAGGCACACAAGAGCCCCGTTAGAACCGTTCCGCATTCCGGCCAGAAGGTTCGACCATGTGCACGTCGACCTTGTGGGCCCCCTACCGGCATCACAGGGGTTCACGTATCTTTTGACAATGGTGGACCGCACCACACGTTGGCCGGAAGTGGTCCCACTTGCGACGACCACGGCCGCGGAGGTGGCTCGCGTTTTTTTAACGGCTTGGGTGGCGCGCTTCGGGGCTCCGTCGGACATTACGTCCGATAGAGGACCGCAATTCATCTCTGAGCTGTGGTCAGCGATGGCCAACGGCTTAGGAGCCAAAATTCACCGCACTACGGCTTACCACCCTCAGGCCAATGGTTTATGCGAGCGTTTTCATAGATCTTTGAAGGCAGCACTCAGAGCGTCGCTCACGGATGCAGATTGGGTAAATAAACTGCCATGGGTTTTATTAGGGTTGCGTTCTGCGCCTAAAGAGGACTTAGACGCCTCCCCAGCGGAGCTGGTATTCGCACAAACTCTGAGGCTGCCGGGCGAGTTTTTACCAGAGCACCCAGAGCCCCCACCTCTCTCTGCTCTGGGACCGTTAGTCGGCACGGGAGCAGACACGCTCCCGGGTCCAGTTCATCACGCTTTTCCACGAGTTTTCGTCCCCAAGGCTTTGAAAAATGCTGACTTCGTTTTTGTCAGGCACGAAGCCCTAAAAGCAACGCTCAAACCACCTTACAAAGGGCCATTTCGAGTGCTGGAGGCAGGTGATAAGCAATTTGTGCTAGATTTTGGAGACAGAAAAGAGACAGTCAGTATTGACAGACTAAAACCTGCTTTTGTCATGAAGGACGTGTCTGTACCGGTCGCAGTGGCGCCTCGACGAGGCAGGCCCCCGCAAAGGGCAATTAATCACTCTCTTCCTCAGTCAACAGAGCCGAAGCAGAAAAGCGCCGCAGGCAAGGCGGGGCCAACTCACAGCAGATTCGGCAGACGGCTGAAGCCCAAGCGGCGCACAGACTGAATGTTGGTGTTGATTATTCAGTAGTGAGTAAGGTGCTATCAAATTTTAGGAATTAGTCTGTTCTTCATCGTTTGGGGGGGGGGTTATATGGCTGTGTTGTGAGACATGTATATGTTGGACACTGCATATGTGATTTAACCTCACGATGAAGGAGAGCCAGCCCCCTGCGGTGCGGAGCCACAGAGCCTGGACCCCCTGTGGAGGACAGGGGACAGAAGACTTCCTGACCGCTGAGGCTCGAGAGGAGAGAAGGGGGAGTTATGTAAATAAAGGGTTAATGAATGTGAATAAAGAGATTTTGATATAGATGTGTGATTTCCCCTGCGAGAGAAATGGTTTGATGTGAGAATGTTTAAAAGGGAGAACTTTGGTGTGTTCACCCTCTTTGTTCGCTGCTCAGGAATGAGAGCAGACTGTGGAATGGTTACTTGAAATAAACTGAAATTAAAGGCAATTCGGTTTCGTTATTCAAGTCTCCCCACACCACCCATGCATTGTGTTCATGCATCCTGTCTGTGTCTCACAAATGCAAATATCTCATGCCTGTTCTGCAGTCCCTTTGATCAGACCAACCGCTGTGAATCTGCTTTTGATGTATTGTTTGAGTTGGGTATAAATACTGCACAGGTTCTGTAACACGTCCTCTCACTCTCAACCTCTGCTGTAGGACACAAGCTTTGTGTTCCTCCTCTCCTTCTCTGAGAGCCGTGGGCTCGCTCTCGGCGCTCATGCACGGCGCCGGGAGTGGAGCTCGTGACGGCGGTATGATAATAAAACTCTACTTAAAACCTCCAACAACACCGCATTATTTCATGCCGCCGCACTTCCTTTTATAGTTTCACAGGACCAAACCAGTTTCATTAAAAATCACCATTCTTTTTTTAACTTGCGGCGGTTGTTTAATATTATTTATACTCCTCACCACAACATACCTGAATGTCTTATTAGTTTGGACGCTGAAAAGGCATTCGATAGGGTTGAGTTGGAGTATTTGTTTTTTACTTTGGAGAGGTTTGGTTTTGGTCCTTCCTTCTGTTCCTGGATTAAACTTCTCTATGCTAGTCCTTTAGCTTCAGTGTTAACTAACTGTCGCTATTTTGACTATTTTAGGCTTTACCGTGGTACAAGGCAAGGCTGTCCTTTGAGCCCGTTGCTCTTTGCCTTGGCAATTGAGCCGCTAGCTATTGCAGTCCCTGGGAGCCGGGACTTTCTAGGCATTTGTAGGGGCGGCATTGAGCATAGGGTTTCACTCTATGCCGACGATCTTTTATTATTTCTCTCCAACCCACTTACTTCTTTACCTGCTACACTCAACATTTTGGATAGTTTTAGTAGGTTTTCTGGTTATAAAATTAATTTTAATATGAGTGAATTGTTTCCGATTAATGAAAAGATTCGAGTTCAGGATCTTGAACATTTTCCTTTCAAGGTTGTTATTGATCATTTTAATTATCTTGGGATATGTGTCACTAAACAACTTAATTACTTGTTTAAAAATAATTTTCTCCCCTTATTTGACCAGTGCAAGCTAATACTTTCCAAATGGTCCCCATTATCCTTGTCCTTAATTGGCAGAATCAATTCTGTAAAAATGATGTTACTTCCAAAGTTTTTATAGTTGTTTCAATGTCTCCCCATTTTTATTCCTAAATCCTTTTTTAAGTCTTTGGACTCTCTGATTACCTCATTTATTTGGAATGGTAAACATCCGAGATTGAGGAAAGTTTTTCTTCAAAGACCCAAATCAGTGGGTGGCAGGGCTCTGCCTAACTTTCAATATTACTACTGGGCAGCAAATATCAGGTGCATGTTATATTAGAAACACTTCTACCTGGAACCCAATTCACCCATTTGGATCCTTATGGAGTCACATGTGGACAATCAAACCTCCCTACCGGCAATTTTAGGTTCACCACTTCCCCTTGCCTTGTCTACACTGGGTAATAACAAAGTAGTTTGTCAGTCTCTTAGAATTTGGTCTCAATTCAGGAAAAATTTCGGTCTTCAGTTTTTCTCCATTAGAAGTCCAATTGCCGCAAATCATTTTTTTTACCCCATCAACTATTGATAGTGCATTTCATATATGGCACAGAAAAGGTTTAAAATCTTTTGTGGATTTATATTTTGATGGACAATTTGCAAGTTTTTCTCAACTTTCCACTAAATTCGACATCACTTCTACACATTTTTTCCGCTTCCTCCAGGTCAGACATTATGTGCAAACCATGACAAAACAATTCCCTCAAAAACCTTCTGATAATCCTCTAGATGATTTTTTATTAGTTAAACCAACTTCTAAGGGGGTAATATCAGTTTTATATAATTTAATTTCAAATTTACAATCTTCTTCTCTGGCCGCTATCAAATTGAACTGGGAACAAGATCTTAATTTTACTTTTACTGATGAACTGTGGGACTCTATTCTTGGCCAGGTTCACACTGCATCAATGTGTGCTCGTCACGCTCTTATTCAATTTAAGATCGTACACCGGATGCACCTGTCCAAGGTTAAGCTAGCACGTATTTACTCGGATATAGACCCAACTTGTGAAAAGTGTGGTAGCGCTCCTGGCACTTTGCTTCACATGTACTGGTCCTGCCCTTCATTGATGAATTTTTGGCATTCTGTTTTTATCACTATGTCTGAAGTCCTGCAATATCAAATCAAACCTGATCCATTATGCGCCATTTTTGGTGTAGCTCCAGAACTTGTCTTGCCAAATTCCAAATTAAAAGTATTCAAATTTTCATTATTGTAACGTCGGGGCCATTTTAAGGGGGCCAGGGATTTCCCAGCATGCTTTGCCAGTTTGAAACGTTACTGTGTGTGTTAAATGTGTTATTTCTGAGTTATACTGCTGTGTCATTATAACTGCATTATAATGACCCAGCAGTGTTTAGCAGGATTAGGGCAAGATGTATCTGTGTGTGTAACCATGATTGAAACGGAGGTCTGGGGGAATGACCTCCCCTCCTCTGTGTGTTCAGAAGTAGGTTGGGGGTCGGGGTGTGAAAAATAAATCAGGTTGATCACAGCCATCTGCTCCATTGTCTTTGTGTGAACCCTGCAAACGTCACACTGGTGTCAGGAGTGGGATATGGAGCAAGATGAGGATCCAGGCGGAGGTACAGCGGCCGGAGCGATTCATCGCTCAGCCGGGAACGGAGTATAGAGCTGAGACGCCGGCCCCTGGAGAGCTTCGCTGCGATGGACGGAGCAGAGCAAACCAGCCCCGTTTCCCGCCCTTTTCAGGGCAGGATGGGCTGGCGATTCCAGAGCCACTGGGAGCGGCAATCGACCGGGAGATGACCGTCCCATCCATCCAGCAACGGGCCAAGATTCCCCGCTACAACGGCGAGAACCTGTTGGATGACCGCCTGGCCCAGGTCGAGTTGGCTGCCGCGCTGATCATCAGAGGAAACCACCGTGCTGAGAGCGAGTGGAGGAGGAGCTACGGCAGATCACAGCAGCGCGTGCATGAAGGAAACAGCCGTGGCGACGTGAGGAAGGACGGCTTCCGCTGCACAGAGCCAGGGTACATGGCATGGTACTGCCCCGCACACAGCGCACGACAAACTGGCCCCTCGCGACGTTAAATTAGAGCGAGGTGGCATGGACGGGGAAAAAGCCGCCTCCTGCAGATGCTTCCCCCGGCAGATGACGTCACAGAGGCCTTTGGAGTGCAGCAGCAGTGGAGCGAGCAGGACAGATCCGGTCTTTTCTCGGGATCGGCAGGGGCTGGGCGCCTGGACGTGGGCCAGCGGCCGACTGGGAGGTCCTGGCAGCGGTGGGAGTCATGGGACTCCCGCTGCCAGAGGAGGAACTGTGCGTGTCCTATCGCTACCCGATGCTTTTCCTTTCGGTGACGTCACGGAGGCCCGCGACGCAGTGGAGCGAGCAGGACGAAGATGCGGCCACTTTCCAGGTGCGGCAAGGGCTGGACGCATGGACGCGGGCCAGCGGCCGCCTGGGAGAACTGGCAGCGGTGGGAGTCGGCCGGAGCGGGCCTGGGACTCCCGCTGCCAGGGAAGGGACTGTGCGTGGTCCTACAGAGGCTGTCAGATGTGTCCATCCGCCCGCTGATGGCCAAACCGGAACCCTACCCCAACCAGATGCTCTGACCGAGACTCAGATGGCCCGTGCATGCCGCCCTGGCACCAGGCTGACTCGCGTTGGATTTCTGAAAGTGGACTTTGAATTTTCTGGGGACAGAAACCAGTCCGGGGGGGGCAGTGTAACGTCGGGGCCATTTTAAGGGGGCCAGGGATTTCCCAGCATGTTTTGCCAGTTGAAACATTAATGTGTGTGTTAAATGTGTTACTTCTGAGTTATACTGCTGTGTTATTATAACTGCATTATAATGACCCAGCAGTGTTTAGCAGGATTAGGGCAAGATGTATCATGTGTGTGTAACCATGATTGAAACGGAGGTCTGGGAGAATGACCTCCACTCCTCTGTGTGCTCAGAAGGAGGTTGGGGGTTGGGGTGTGAAAAATAAATCAGGTTGATCACAGCCATCTGCTCCATTGTCTTTGTGTGAACCCTGCAAATGTCACATTATTATTGGCTAGACGTGCTGTATTACTGAAGTGGAAAGACTCTTCGCCCCCTTCAC
Source organism: Pholidichthys leucotaenia (assembly GCA_020510985.1). Lineage (NCBI taxonomy): Eukaryota > Metazoa > Chordata > Actinopteri > Cichliformes > Pholidichthyidae > Pholidichthys > Pholidichthys leucotaenia. Next base: position 2,399,948 of record CM035845.1, read on the forward strand.
ATTTACAGTGGATAAAAGATATAATGTCCTGTTTGGATTTAGAAAAAATCAGATACACAGTTCGTGGCTCTGAAAACAAACTCTATAAATTATGGTGCCTGTTTCTTGATTTCTTTGAAAGACCCATGATTATAGTTTCTGAGTAGCTCATATCCCCTTTACCCCACCCCCACCTCACACACACAATTTTTCTTTTTTTTTTTGTATTTTTTATTATTATTATTGTTTATTTAAATGTTTTTGTGTTTTGAAGCATCCACATTTGTTTGTTTTAAATTCTAGTTTTCCACTGTTTGGTTAAAACAAAAATGAAAATTTCCAATACTTTGTATTGTATTGATACTTTAATTAATAATAATAAAAAGACCTTTGAAAGAAAAAGAATTTTTATCCGTATTTGCTGATTTTTTAGCTGATTTAGTGCTGAAATCTGATAGAATAATTATAGTAGGGGACTTTAATATACATGTGGATGTAGATAGTGACTGCCTTAATGTGGCTTTTAATTCAATATTAGACTCGATTGGGTTTTCTCAGAAAGTAGGAAATTCTACTCATTACCTCCACCATACATTGGACCTTGTTCTGACATATGGCATAGAAATAGAAAATCTTGTAGTGTCTCCTCATAACCCTGTACTGTCAGACCATTGTCTGTTAACCTTTGATTTTACTATTTCTGACTATTTGGCTCCGAAAGAAAACTATTATTACAGTAGATGCCTCTCAGATGATGCTGTTACCAAATTTATGCAGATTGTTTCCTCTATGCCATGTGTCAACACAACGGAAATAAGCTATAGACAGCTTGCTCCTTCTGTAATTGATAACATGGTGGATAGTGTTTCAGCTTCTCTGCATCAGACTCTAGACTTGCTGGCCCCCTTAAAAAAGAAAAAGTCTAATCAGAGATTTCTAACTCCTTGGTTCAGCACAGAAACTCGTAGCTTAAAACAGAAGACTCGTCAATTAGAAAATGGCGCTCCACTGATTTAGATGAAATCTATTTAGCTTGGAGAAATCATCTTTTAATTTATAAAAAATCTCTTAGAAAAGCTAGAACGAGTTATTACTCTGCATTAATAGAAGAGAACAAGAATAATCCCAGGTTTCTTTTCAGTACTGTAGCCAGGTTGACAAAGAGTCAGGACTCTGTCAATCCTAGCATTCCCTTAGAGCTTACTAGTCAGGACTTTATGAACTTTTTCAATAATAAAATTTCATCCATCAGAGATAAAATCAATCAGATTCTTCCCACAGTTAACTTAAATAATGTAACTACCACAATTCCTTCAATTGATATCTGTCTTAATGAATTTACTCCAATCGACCTTTGTGAGTTAGACAAAATAGTTTCCTCATCCAAGCCTTCAACTTGTCTTTTAGACCCTATTCTTACTAGGTTATTTAAAGAAGTCTTCCCACTTATTGGTAGCTTTATTCTTCATATAATCAATTCTTCATTAACTTTAGGCCATGTACCGCAGGCTTTTAAAACGGCTGTAATTAAACCCTTACTCAAAAAGCCAACACTAGATCCAGGAGCTTTAGCTAACTATAGACCAATCTCTAATCTCCCTTTCATTTCAGCTTACTTTAACTTTACTTTTGGCAGTGAGTGTGTGTGTTTGGGGGGGGGGGGGGGTGCCAAGTCCCGCTGGAAAATGAAATCAGCTTTTCCATAAAGCTTGTCAGCAGAGGGAAGCATGAAGTGCTCTAAAATTGAGGACCCATGTCACCAGCAGATGACATGGTTCCTCAAATCATCACTGACTGTGGAAACTTCACACTAAACCCCAAGCAACTTAGATTCTGCGCCTCTCCACTCTTCCTCCAGACTCTGGGACTTTGATTTACAAATGAAATGCAAAATTTACTTTGATCTGAACAGAGGTCATCTGCTGGTGTTGGTCCACTGTGTTTTATCAAGTCCAGTGTCAGTGCAGCCATCTAACAGGAAATTTTAGAGCACTTCATGCTTCCCTCTGCTGACAAGCTTTATGGAGATGCTTTCATTTTCCAGCAGGACATGGCACCTGCCCACTCTGCCAAAAGTACAAATACCTGGTTTAATGACCATGACATCACTGTGTTTGATTGGCCAGCAAACTCTCCTGACCTAAACCCCACACAGAATCTATGGAGGATTGTCAAGAGGAAGATGAGAGACACCAGACCAACAATGCAGACGAGCTGAAGGTCACTATCAAAGCAACCTGGACCTTCAGGACACCTCAGCAGTAACACAGGGTGATCACCTCTATGCCACGCCACATTCATTCATTCATCTTCTTCCTCTTAATCCTTTTCGGGTCGTGGGGGCGCTGGAGCCTATCCCAGCATCTTTGGGCGAGTGGCAGGGTCCACCCTGGACAGATCACCAGTCCATCGCAGGGCAACACAGAGAGACAGACAACCATTCACTTTCACAGTCAGACCTACGGACAATTTAGAATCCCCAGTTTGATGCCAGTTAACCTAACTTGCTAACTTTTGGCATGTGGGAGGAAACCGGAGAAATCCCAGAGTAAACCCACGCAGACACGGGGAGAACATGCAAACTCCACACAGATACAGTAATTAATTCAAAAGGAGCCCCGACCAAGTATTGAGTGGTACATGGACAGACTTTTCAGTTGGCCAACATTTCCATTTAAAAACTATTTTTTAAAATTAATTTTATGTAATATTCTAATTTTTTGAGAAACTGAATTTGGGGTTTTCATGGGCTGTAAGCCATAATCATCAAAATTAAAATAAACACTTGAAATATATCACTCTCTGTGTAATGATAATATATGGGTTTCACTTTCTGAAATGAGTGACAAAAAATATTGAACTTTTTCATGATATTCTAAATTTTTGAGATGTACCTGTACATCAGCGGCTGTCCATTCATGGTAAACGTGTCTGCCATCTAGTGGACACACACTGCAGCTACAAAACTGACTGATGCCAGTTTCACTGGGGTCCAAAATTATTGGGGCAAAATGGTTTTAGTTTTGTGCTTCCTGTATGACAGGACCCTGCTACTATCCAAAGAGGCGTTTTAATGGCGCCACAAAATATACAGGCGTGGAAAAAATTTGGACACACCATTAAATATTCAGTTCTTTATTAAATGTTCACATATCTATGTCTAACCTCGTTTTTTGTTTGCATCTTTTAACATTTATTTTAGCCATTTTAAGTGGGAATGAATGTGGGGGTGTCCTAAAAAAGATTGATGGGTCCTAATTTATTCTTCACTATTTGTTTAGAATTACATTTTACAGAAAATTTGAAATAAGTCTTTAATTCATTTTTAATTTAGTTGTATTACACAAATCTCCCAGTGTTTTCAACATTAATATTAAAACATCCAGATGTCCAAATATGTTAAAACACACACAGGCGTATACAGGGTGTCCTAATTTTTTCACGACTAAGAACCTTAAAATGCAGCTGAAACAGCTGTTGGGTGAATGCACTGGTTTGTCATTAGTAAAAGGACTTTTTTTGCTCCAACATTTCTCTCATACATTTTGCAGTTCTTTTTCCCAAATATGAAAAACAATCTAGTAAATTAGACTTTCCCGCACATAAATGTCCCTGTGACCCAACAGAGGGAAATTAAACCAACTCTAGTGTGACAAAAAACACATTCATGAAGAAAATGAAAATTTTGCATAGTTTAGTATATGAAGAAAAAAAAACTCTCCTCTAGATAAAACACACTTAATGATAATTCTGCTCTGTAAAAGCTTCATTTTTAAAAATTTAGTCTCGATATGATGGTGTATCTTTGGAAACGATTATTGCTATAAACTGTCATGAAGTGGCACAACATAATATATCAAAATGACAGAAAACATGTTCTAGAGCAGAAAGGAAATGTTTCTAAATGCGTATTATGATTGTCAGATTTTCTCGTTTCTATAGCTACAATAGATCTCTTCAGCTTTTCTATCACTCGTCTAATAGACTTTTGTCTTCTGTTGAAGAGCTTTAGTCATTAGAGCTGCAAATTATTATTTTTCTGCACATTATCTTGATTTTTCAACAGATCATTTGGTCTATAACACATCAAATAATAATAATAATCAGCTGAAATATGCATCACAGTATCCCAGAGATTAAGGCGACCCCTTCACACAGACCGCACAAAACCAACGAGAGGGCAGAGTGCATACCTCTGCCAAGGTCTGAGTGGCTGTTAGCAGGATGGTGCTGAAACTCCTGGACGGATTAGCATCTCATTTTTACCTGCAGATGAATCCATTACATTTCGGAGGTGATCCAAGAGTGCATACCTCTGCCAAGGCCCCATCTGACAACGTTAAAAGAAAATGAAAAAAGTGATCCAGAATCCACGTCCTGACCCTCATTACCTCCAACATCCACACAGACCTTGGCAGAGGTATGCACTCTCCGGGTGCCTTCTAGTTTCTCAAACTTGCTACAGGATTTCTTGCAAATTTTAGACATTTGCTGTAAATGCGTAACTTTTTTTTCATAAATTTACAATTTTTTGTGATAAAGTTGTGACTTTTCTAATGCAATTTTTTTTTTTACCACTTCCTTTACAGCTGGGTCACAATGAAAAAACAATGAATCCAAGTCTAACAGCATGAGCCCTCTCCATGGAGCGCCACCTTATCATGCTTGAGGGGTCTGAGTGCCTGACTGACTCCAGGAGCTACGTTGTCAGGGGGACTTGACCCTGGTAGGGTCTCCCAAGACAAGCTGGTCCTGGGTGAAGGGTGGGACTAAGGGCGTTCCAGCGGATCTCCATGAAAAACGTTACACCAAGGACCCAGCGTATCTGAAGGAGCCACATGGGTCCGCCCTCTAGTGGGCTCAGCACGTGCAGCAGGGATCACGGGGACCGTGGTGCTGTGTGGAGCCTGAGCTACTCTGCCCGGACTGATGCTCCCACGACCCACATCCCTGGACTACAAAATGAGAAATTCACTAAAATGATTACAGCTGCAGTCATTTCTGGTCACAATACATTACTACAGTATAAACATGAGCATCAATTAGTTCTCTTAAATCAGTTAAGTCTAAAGTAACTGGAACTGGTCACCATCCACCTGTGCAACAAACAACAACTCATTTCCAGCCTTGTGCACATATTGAAACTTTAATCAAGTTGTTTTTTGTTATGCGATATTAAAGCAATCTAAGCCAGTCTTTCTACACGATGATGTCACCGGCTCAGCTGCTCAGTTTCCAGACAGGTGAACAGAACGAGGCCAGCACCTGGTCCACTGGAACCGACCACTACAATGACAGGTGTGAATGTCAATCAACTTTAAAGGACAGAACCACGGTGCTAACAGAGAAATCATTTAACTGAAGTGTTGCTTTTTTGGGGGAGTAAAAACTGATTTGGCGTCGTTTCAGAAGACCTCCAGGTCTGTGCAGTTGTAGATCACCGGCGTCTCCTCGGTACCTACAGCAGTCTCCTCCTGGACCTCCTCCTCTCCCGGGGCCCCCTCCAGTGACTCCAAGGCCTCGTTAGTGTCACTAGCGAAAGTCTCCCTGGACACGTCATCGTGTTCGTGCAGGTTCAGTGTCTGGATGGCCTGCTTCATCTTCTTCGCCACCTCGTGCTTCCTCCTCTTCTGGGCAGCTTTCTTGGACTTGACATCCTTCTGTTGCTCCTCAAAGAAGATCTGCTTGATCTGGCCCTTGGTGACACTCGGCGTGCTCTTCAGCAGGTTAAGGAAGACGCCGCCGGGGGTCCGCCGCCGGCTGCCGTCCATGGTGAACACGCCGCCGTTCTCCTCCAGTGTGGCCGTCTCCCCCAGCAGCTCTATGGCCTTCTTCTTCCCCACGACCTCCACCACGCGCCTCATCAGGTCTTTTTTGGGCTCCCGGAGCCTGTAAGTAATCTCATCAATCACCCTGTCATCAGGGTCGTCCTCCGTGATCTCATACCGGCCCTTAACGTCCATCTCAGCTCTGCAGCCCAGTCGGTCTTTGGCAGGCCTCTTCCTTTTTGAGTCCGCCCCTACTCCTCCCTCCTCACAGCCTCGGCCCTTCATGTACTCCTCCAGCTCCGTGTCCAGCATGCTCACCTCCTGCTCCCCCTTGGTCTGCCTCTCCAGCTCTCTCTCCTTCTCCATCAATTTACGGGCCAGCACGAAGTTATAAGTCTCCACGTTCCTGCTGGACATGCTGACGCCTTCCATGCCAAACACCCCCAGCTCTGCCGTCACCGCGTCCTGCCGCTGCTCCTGCACCACCGAGCCCCAGATGTTGTTCACCTTACGGCCTCCCGGCGCCCCGTGAGCGCCGATGGGCGTCGGATCTAGCCGGAAGTTAAAAGCCGCAGGCGGCTGCGGGGCATTGGACACTTTCTGGCGTTTCCGGCGCCACACGGCCGCCTCCTCGTCGGAAGAATCCGCGTCGCTGTCGCTGGAATCCAGCGGCTTGCCGCTGCTGCGGTATGACGACGCAGCGGGAGCGGCTCTGTTGTGGACGGAGCGGCCACTGAAAGCAGGAGGGGCCTGTGGTCCGGCTGTCTGCGCCGCTGTGCCCATTCCTGAGTCGGAGTCAGACCCGGAGAGCTCACCGTCTTCCAGATCACCGTCCATCAGATGTCCCCCGCCAGCCATTTCTAGCCAACAAACACAAGGAGCGGAGTCCTGCGTCACCGCAGCGGCTCAAGTTAACGCGGCTAACGGTGCTAACAGCTGCTATTCAAAAGCAGAACCAAGCTAAGTCAGTGCAGTAGTTAAAAAATACCTCCAACGAATTTATTCCACCCACAAGAAAACTCCAGCGGTGTTTGATAGTCTGTGAGACGCGATCCAGACGTTTATGGACCCCGGAGACCCTCCGCGCTAAGCTAATCTCACACTTCCGCTTCACTACCGCCACTCTCTTTCAACGTAAAAGCACCAATATGCAACAATTATTAAATCAACGAGAAACGATGAATGAATGAATGAATGAATGACGCCGCTCTGCTGAACGGCAGCCTGCCAACACGCTCCTCACTTGTCTCCTTATTTACTCTCTCCAGAAAAACAAAATCAAATAATGTAAGTAATTGCAAGTATTTTTGCAACTTTTTTGTCTTGTAGGAAGCAATAAATCTTTAACTTGCCAACTGTTGCAAAATTTGACCCCCAAAAACGCAATGCAGAAAAATATTAACAATCAAACCTCAAAATACATCAATTGAATTAAAAAAAATGGGCATTCTATATCTAGTTAAGCAGACCTGTTTTTTGATCAAGTTCACCTAGAATCCCTCGGCTACCTTTTCACTTGGGTTGGTCCTGTACACAACTTGGTGATGCCATGGTTAGCGCTATAGTCTCACAGCAAAAAGGTCCTGAGTTGGAACCCACGGCACCTTTCTGTGTGGAGTCTGCATGTTCTCCCCATGTCTGCATTGGTTTTCACTGGGCAGGTTTCCTCCCACACTCCAAAGACATACACATTAGGTTAATCTGGCACTAACTAAATTGTCTTACGCATGTCTGTCTCTTTGTTTTGGTCCTGCAACGGTCTAGCAAGCTGTCAGTCCAGCCTGTAAAGAGCGGTTAAGATGAACGGCAGATGTAGTGTACTTCACCTTACTTTTATTTTGAAAGAAATATCTTGCGTAATCATCGGAGGATGTTGTGTCTGGAGACTGCGCATGCGCAGTGATACAGATAAACAATATGGCGGCGTCTTTACAGCGGCTTACATCTGCGGGGAGAGACTTTCTCCACAGAAATTTACTGAAAACAGCTTCGGTAAAGCGGGTAAGTAGACCGTGTTTAAAGTCGCTTCTTTGGTTTATCACTGACAACTCAGTAACAGTTTTCATATGTGCTCCTAATTCGGATCCGTATCTATTTTCCAAAGCGGCCTCAGTCTGAACGGCCATGTCGCATTTCATCCGACTTTTCGCCTCTGAGACGCTCCAGTTGTGTGGTGGAGGATGCAGCCAGCATGGCAGACACGGCGCATCGGTGCTCTTTTTAATCGCTCTCCTTCCCTTTATCACTGGGTTGGAATCTTGTCGGCTCCAACTGCACAATAACTTAAAATTTCGGGGGGTTGCAGGCCCTGTGATGGACTGGTGATCTGTCCAGGGGGGACCCTGCCTCTCGCCCAAAGATGCTGGGATACTGTAGGCTCCAGCCACCCCCACCCCCCCACCCCCACCCCCGCGACCCGAAAAGGATTAAGTGGAAGAAGATGGATGGATGGGTCGGGGCTTCAACCGTCAGACATTAAATCACCCTTTATTGTCATTCAGCTGTACAACCAATGACGTACAGCAGAACCAGATTGTGTTCATCCTATTTACAGTGTTAATCACACACTCCCCAGTGTAGAATCAGAGGGCCGCTGCCATGCAAGGCGCCGCCACAGATTTCCCTCCTCCATTCCGTTACTGCTGAGCACCAAGCTGGACGGCAGGAAGTTCCACTTTTATATGGTCTTCAGTATGACCCGGCCGGGATTTGAGCCCCCGCCTCCCAGGTGTGGGGCGGACGCTCTACCAACTGAGCCACCACTCTGGTGGTGGCTTACAGGTGCACAGTAACATCCTGTATTTTGCTGCACTGCATCAAGGTTAGGAAGTTGTGCCCCCCCCCCCCCAAAAAAAAAAAAAGTTCTACAAAGCTGTGTCTGTCGGTTAAATAAATAGACAGTTATGCTGTTTATTGCTTCTAGCTACAATGCTCCGCATTGTGTATATATATTTATGTGTACATATGCTCTTAGTTTCTTCTTAATCATTGCTCTGAGTGTTGCTGTCCCTGTGCTGCTGCAGTCCTGGAATTTCCCCATTGTGGGACTAATAAAGGCTTATCTTACATTTTCTTCTGCACATGCGGATCACTTCATAGCTGTAGACTGTTCACACTGGAGTCTGATGGGAGTTGCATTTAAAGTTGCAATATAAAGGGTTCTGACCTCCTGGCCAGTAGGTGTCACACGCACTGCTGACTCACTATAATCTTGTACCAGTTGTCGGGTAGCGAGATAAACAGCACTTCCTGGAGGCGAACATCAATATACTGCAGACTGCTAACATCTCAGACCTTTGGTTATTATGAGCCAGACAGCATGTCAAGCGAGGACTCTTGTGGTATAGAGTCATTTATTTAACATAATTCTCTCTGATGCACATCTCTGGTAAACCTTTTATAAATAACTATATGGTATAGCTTTATTGACAGCAGTGCTAATGCAGGATAGTTGTGATCAAACCAGATAGCTCTCTAGTTTTGACAACATAATTATGACAGCAGTTTAGATCAGATAAGATAAGATGAGCCTTTATTAGTCCCACAATGGGGAATAATTTGTGACATTATGTAAGTCACAGCTGATGTCAGTGACTTAGATCCGAAGCGACATGATGATTGAGGTTATTATTAATATTTGTGATAAAGTGCTGTCATAAAGTAGCGTTTAAAAACCATTTATAATACATAACATGCGCAAATATATATAAAAAAAATACAACAAAAATAATAACGGAAGGAAATAAAGATCTGAAGGAGGCTTGTTTTTCTGGGTTTAAATTTAAAAAAAAAATTATATTCATATATTGGCAACGTTTTATCTTTTCTGTATTTGTAGCTCAAACTTTAAGAACATAGCATGGAAATATAAAAACCAAAATAGTCAGATTAAAAGAAAAAAATCCCATCTTAATACAGCCGTGGACAAAATTGTTGGTACCCCTCTGTTAATGAAAGAAAAACCCACAATGGTCACAGAAATAACTTGAATCTGACAAAAGTGGTAATAAATAAAAATTCTATGAAAATTAACCAATGAAAATCAGACAATGCTTTTGAATTGTGGTTCAACAGAATGATTTTAAAAAACAAACTCATGAAACAGGCCTGGACAAAAATGACGGTACCCTTAACTTAATATTTTGTTGCACAACCTTTTGAGGCAATCACTGCAATCAAACGATTTCTGTAACTGTCAATGAGACTTCTGCACCTCTCAGCAGGTATTTTGGCCCACTCCTCATGAGCAAACTGCTCCAGTTGTCTCAGGTTTGAAGGGTGCCTTCTCCAGACGGCATGTTTCAGCTCCTTCCACAGATGTTCTATAGGATTTAGATCAGGGCTCATAGAAGGCCACTTTAGAATAGTCCAATGTTTGGCTCTTAGCCATTCTTGGGTGTTTTTAGCTGTGTGTTTTGGGTCATTATCCTGTTGCAAGACCCATGACCTGCGACTGAGACCAAGCTGTCTGACACTGGGCAGCACATTTCTCTCGAGAATACCTTGATAGTCTTGAGATTTCATTGTACCCTGCACAGATTCAAGACACTCTGTGCCAGATGCAGCAAAGCAGCCCCAGAACATAACAGAACCTCCTCCATGTTTCACAGTAGGGACAGTGTTCTTTTCTTGGTATGCTTCATTTTTGCGTCTGTGAACATAGAGCTGATGTGCCTTGCCAAAAAGTTCCAGTTTTGTCTCATCTGTCCATAGGACATTCTCCCAGGAGCTTTATGGCTTGTCAACATGCAGTTTGGCAAATTCCAGTCTGGCTTTTTTATGATTTGTTTTCAACAGTGGTGTCCTCCTTGGTCGTCTCCCATGAAGTCCACTTTGGCTCAAACAACGACAGATGGTGCGATCTGACACTGATGTACCTTGACCTTGGAGTTCACCATGAATGTGTTTAGAGGTTGTTCTGGGCTCTTTTGCTACCATTCGTATTATCCGTCTCCTCCTGCGGCCACGTCCAGGGAGGTTGGCTACAGTCCCGTGGATCTTAAATTTCTGAATAATATGTGCAACTGTAGTCACAGGAACATCAAGCTGCTTGGAGATGGTCTTATAGCCTTTTCCTTTAACATGCTTGTCTATAATTTTCTTTCTAATCTCCTGAGACAACTCTCTCCTTTGCTTCCTCTGGTCCATGTTTAGTGTGGTACACACCATGTCACCAAACAGCACAGTGACTACTTGTCACCCTTTAAATAGGCCGACTGACTGATTACAAGTTTGTAGACACCTGTGATGTTAATTAGAGGACACATCTTGGCTGAACATGTCCCTATGGTCACATTATTTTCAATCTTTTCTAGGGGTACCATCATTTTTGTCCAGGCCTGTTTCATGAGTTTGTTTTTTAAAGTAATTCTGTTGAACCACAATTCAAAAGCATTGTCTGATTTTCATTGGTTAATTTTCATAGAATTTTTATTTATTACCACTTTTGTCAGATTCAAGTTATTTCTGTGACCATTGTGGGTTTTTCTTTCATTAACAGAGCGGTACCAACAATTTTGTCCACGGCTGTATAGTGAAAATCAGTACAAAATGGTATGTACCAACAAAGTGGGTCATACCAATAACATTAGCTCAGAGTAAACAGTGTATTTAGGCTCTCTGGCACTTTTCAACCTGTTCCTGGAGAGAATTATGCAGGAGACCTTCCATGACCACCAAACTTCCATCTCCATCAGTGGCAGACCTGTCTGCAACCTGCCTTATGCAGATGATTGAGACCTGATGGGGGGCAGCAACAACAAACTACAAGATCTGACCAACAGACTCGCTGAGAGAGCTGGCACATATAGCATGGAGAAATCCAAAATAATGGTGAATAGTACAAGCAATGTCAGTGTCAGCATTGCTGTGTTTATATGTTTATTTATTTATATATATTTTATAGTAATATGTACATATGTATATTAGCTGCTCTTGCTTGCTTGTTTTTTTTTGTTTTTTTTTTCTTGCCTTCTGATTGTTGCTCTGAGTGTTGCTATCCCTGTGCTGTTGCAATCCTGGAATTTCCCCGTTGTGGGACTAATAAAGGCTTATCTTATCTTATTTATAAAAGGGACAGTGCATATTAATGAACATATGACATGTACATACAGTGGGACAAGAAAGTATTTAGTCAGCCACCAATTGTGCAAGTTCTTCCACTTAAAAGATGAGAGAGGTCTCCAATTTTCATCATAGGTATACCTCAACTATGAGAGACAAAACGAGAAAAAAAAATCCAGAAAATCACATTGTCTGATTTTTAAAGAATTTATTTGCAAATTATGGTGGAAAATAAGTATTTGGTCACCCCCAAACAAGATTTCTGGCTCTCACAGACCTGTAACTTCTTCAAGAGGCTCCTCTGTCCTCCACTCGTTACCTGTATTAATGGCACCTGTTTGAACTCGTTATCAGTATAAAAGACACCTGTCCACAACCTCAAACAGTCAGACTCCAAACTCCACTATGGCCAAGACCAAAGAGCTGTCAAAGGACACCAGAAACAAAATTGTAGACCTGCACCAGGCTGGGAAGACTGAATCTGCAATAGGTAAGCAGCTTGGTGTGAAGAAATCAACTGTGGGAGCAATTATTAGAAAATGGAAGACATACAAGACCACTGATAATCTCCCTCCATCTGGGGCTCCACGCAAGATCTCACCCCGTGGGGTCAAAATGATCACGAGAACGGTGAGCAAAAATCCCAGAAACACGGGGGGACCTAGTGAATGACCTGCAGAGAGTTGGGACCAAAGTAACAAAGGCTACCATCAGTAACACACTACGCCGCCAGGGACTCAAATCCTGCAGTGCCAGACGTGTCCCCCTGCTTAAGCCAGTACATGTCCAGGCCCGTCTGAAGTTTGCTAGAGAGCATTTGGATGATCCAGAAGAGGATTGGGAGAATGTCATGTGTAGGGATGTGATTTTTCCGCTAATTTGCGGAATTCCGCTTTTTTTATCTTCCAAAAATTTTCAGACCAGATGGCGACGCTTGCACAACGCGAGGCTCAGCGTCTCTTCAGATTTTGTGGATTTGCAGCGATATTTCTGCTCATTTCGGGTCTGTTCGTTCAGAACAGCTTCGCTTTTACATCCTACACCCGAAATGAACTTTTGGACATTGGATTACAAAATAACAACCTTTTTATCAGCAACCTACGTTTCATCCCTGAGCTCTGGAGAACACCCGACGCTAGGTAAGCTACCCGGCCGACCGGAAGTGCTTGCAGGCGGCGTAGAGACCGTAAACAAAGGCGGGGGAAGCACAGAGGGCTAAGAGCTAAGCTAAAGCTAATGCCGCACCGGCTTTCTCTACCCAGCATTTTCCTTGCTAATGTACGGTCAGTGGCGAACAGAATGGATGAGCTACGGCTTTGGATCACCAACAATGAGAAACTTATGAACTCATGATTTTCACGGAAATTTGGCTACATAGTGGAGTACTTGTGTGGCGCCACGAGATGGCTTTTGTTGTGATGTGGCGCATATAAATATAGACCTCGGTTTGCTTAATGCCAAAAAATGTATTGCACTACTGTGGAAAAAGACTCATAGACCAGATGTGACTCAGTGGTTAAGACAGATGTTAACAAACCTTCCACTAGAAAGAATAACATACATACTGAAATCAAAGGAAAATATATGAGAATATATGGAGACCTTTCATTGATTATGTAAAGAATTTAAACATAACTTCTGAAGAAGAAGGTGAATGATGTGTGTGGACCTTGTAAATTCCAAACTGGTGAATGTATATTATGTTTTCTTATGTAATAGATTACCTAGGCTAAACAGAGGAGCATTGTTGTTGACTTGTGTTTGTTAATGGCTGCTGTTGTTTTTAGTACACATTTTTTTTTGTAATTGTTTTTTTTTTATTTTTAAATTACTTTTGTGTTAGTGTCTGACTGTTTGTGCCATGTTTGTAAAAAAAAAAAAGGTTCAATAAAAAATATTGTGGAAAAAAAATACCAGCAACAGTGTGTGAAAACCTTGTGAAGACTTAGAGAAAACGTTTGACCTCTGTCATTGCCAACGAAGGGTATATAACAAAGTATTGAGATGAACTTTTGTTATTGACCAAATACTTATTTTCCACCATAATTTGCAAATAAATTCTTTAAAAATCAGACAATGTGATTTTCTGGATTTTTTTTTTCTCATTTTGTCTCTCATAGTTGAGGTATACCTATGATGAAAATTGGAGACCTCTCTCATCTTTAAAGTGGGAGAACTTGCACAACTGGTAGCTGACTAAATACTTTTTTACCCCACTGTATGCAGCATACAAGATTATAGCTGGAGCTAATATCTATCTTGTGTCCGCTGGCCAGCCATTGCCAGCCACATGAAACCGATAACACAACAATAATAACAGTAGCAGTAAGACTGTGCACTGGTAGGAAGAGAGAAACAAACGAATAAGGCTGCGTGTCCACCAAATGCGTTTTTTGTCACCTGACGGCCCTGAGCATTTTTTTTATCAGCATTTGTACGCTGCGCTCTGGGGGTAAAAAAGTCTGTGCCCTGTATCCCTGCAACAGCTTGTCACTCTCAGCTCATCACTCCCACTTTTCCTATTGTCAGACTTTCTGCAGATTTTTTTAATCGCCGTCTCTATAAAACAATGGACAGGAAACATTTTCTAGCAGCTCTGGATGTAAAATATGACGACACAGAAAGCAGGAGTCTGAGTTCAGACTAGTACTGGTGTCCTATGTCCCGCCCACGCAGCAGTTCTGATTGGCTGCTTAAGGTCTGACATTGATGAGCTCAACTGCAGTCTCTGAAAAGTTGAACATTTTTCAACTCTGAGCGCCGCAACAAAAAAACGGCCACCGCCGAGAGCGTTTCAGCGCCGTGGGTGCTCAGCGCTGTAAACGCTCGACTACATAGAGAATGAATGGAAAATAGCCGTCCAGAGCTGAAAAAACGCGTTTGGTGGACACGCAGCCTAAAGTTGAGATGAATATTGTTGATCTCAGACCAGTGAAAAGTACCACAGTGATACTCTGGATGTTTAAGTGTAAAGTGCTGAGGTGCATCGTGTAGTTTAGTAGCGTGTTTGTGTGTAGAATTATATGATGCATGAATTTAAAGAAGAAGTAGCCAACTTTGTCATTCAGTCCACACAGTCACGTACAGTAGAACAAAATGACCTTTCTCCTATCTACAGTGTTAATCACATCTAGAATCAGAGGGGTTGCTGCCATGCAAGGCACCGCCACAAACAACTTCTCCTTCCCCAATTCTATTATGCTGAGCACTAAGCTAGAAGGCAGGGAGTACCATTTTTATATGATCTCTGGTATGACCCAGCTGAGGCTTGAACCCACGACCTCCCAGCTGTGGGGCGGATGCTCTACCACAAGGCCACCACTCTGGTGGCCAGTTAAAGTGCTTGGTGAATTGCACACGGCTCTATTGCACATGTTTCAGCACATACAGACATGTGTGCGCTAATGATATTGCACCAGGTGGATGGTGGATCCCTGGAGGAAGTGTCCAGCTTCAAGTACCTTGGAAAGATGTTATGAAAAGATGGCACCTGCAATGCAGAAATCTGGATCACCACAGCAGCAGTGGCCAGGCTGGCAAGAGTATGGAAAACCAACATCAGCTTCCAGACCAACTGGTCATCTCCATCCTTCTCTATGGGTGCAAGATGTGGCTGAATCAGAAAGTAGGATCCAGGCATTCGGGAACCAGTGCCTGAGAGAGCTCCCCTGCATCCACAATTCAGAGCACAAAATGAACATGTATGTGAGGAGTAAGGTCAAAAGTCTCGTGGGCCCGCGGGAACCTCTCTTCGTCACTGTCAAACGGTGGTTTAGCAGTGACGAGGGTTGGGCATGTCATGATGGCCTCTGCAAGACCACTACAGTGGAGGGGGGATGCAGGCGAGGATGTCAACACAAGAGCTGGTTGGACCGCATCAAAGAATGGATATGACAGTGCTGGAGCTCCTCACAGCTGCAGCCCAGAGACCAGCTGGATGAGGACGTTTGCTTCTTCTGCGCTCAGTTCCAAAAGGATAACTGTGTGTATGATAATTACAGTGATCCCTCACTTATCGCAGTTAATGGGTTCCAGAACCGACCGCAAAAAGTGAAAAACCGCGAAGTAGCGTCACCCCTAATGACGTCACCCATAAATAATACGTACGTTCATTCTCTCACTCTCTCTCTCATATGATGTGTGTGTGTGTGTGTGTGTGTGTGTGTGTGTGTGTGTGTGTAAGTGTACATACATACGTAGATGTAAATAAAGTGTACATAAATATGTTTTTAGAACTCTTTTATTCTTATAACAAGATACGTAACTCAAGATGATGATTTACTGCACAGATTAATGAGAGCTTTACTGCTCCTCAGGTGACGCCTCATCGTCAGGTGCTAGAGGCGCAGCATCATCGAGGGCAGCTTCTGATAGAGCTGGAGAAGCTGCAGGAGGCGGCGTAGTGGCTCGACGGGAAGACTATTTCGCACAAAATGGCACAAGAGAACAGCAAAAAGTTCCACGCGGCTAGACTAAGCAACACGAGCGATAAAGAGCAATGAATGCGGTCTTCCTTCGCTGGGTATGGGCGCTCGGCAGGGAGAGAAGCTGGGTGAAACGTCTCGGCCAATCAGCTTGCGGGGTGAAACGTCTCGGCCAATCAGCTTGCGAGGTTCCCGAGCCGAGCCAACACGAGAACAGCGAACAGAGAGGTGGAGTTTGAGTTGTGCGGCTCTCCGTGTTGATACCTGATGTTCTAATGTAGTCTCCCTGCCTTCTGCTAGCGCCCGCCCATTATTTCTCAATTTTGAATTTTTGATGAATATTTTTGAAAAATCCGCGATGCACTGAGGGCGCAAAAGGTGAAGCGCGAAGTAGCGAGGGATCACTGTAGACAACTGGGTGTGTAAAAGTAAAAAAAAAGTTCATTTAAAAGAAAAGAGTTTAACCCACATTTAGTTCATCAAAAAAAAATGAAATCAGTTTAGTTTTAAATCAGTTTCAGTTTTTCGGCTGGTCGCCCTTTGCTATCAACAGCCCTGCTAACATCTGAACCGGCTGGTCGCCCGCTGCTATCAACGGCCCTGCTAACATCTGAACCGGCTGGTCGCCCGCTGCTGTCAACGGCCATGCTAACATCTGAACCGGCTGATCGCCCGCTGCTATCAACGGCCATGCTAACATCTGAACCGGCTGATCGCCCGCTGCTATCAACGGCCATGCTAACATCTGAACCGGCTGATCGCCCGCTGCTATCAACGGCCCTGCTAACATCTGAACCGGCTGGTCGCCCGCTGCTATCAACGGCCATGCTAACATCTGAACCGGCTGATCGCCCGCTGCTATCAACGGCCATGCTAACATCTGAACCGGCTGATTGCCCACTGCTATCAACGGCCATGCTAACATCTGAACCGGCTGATCGCCCGCTGCTGCCAACGGCCATGCTAACATCTGAACTGGTGGAGCAGCATAATGCTGGTCTTCGCCCCAGTACAGCTGGACATAGCGAGTCGGGTGAGTCGAATTGCACTGAACAGACTCACATATCTGTTCCTGCTGTAAACAGCTGCGCTACGTCCAAACTTTTGGAAACAGGAGCAGTTAAACAAATTGCAAATGAGGCGAGATCCGAAAACCGAGCTGTACAAAAGCAAAAACAACATTTATTTTTCCGAACTGTTAATCATGCACGAGTTCTTTGGGACACAAAGGCTAAACCAAAGGGGATCCTCGGCGGACATTTAAACATACGGAGCATAATCCCCAAAAGAGATGAGATTTCGGTGTTGCTGTCTGACTCAAATCTGGACTATCTTTGTCTCTCAGAAAGCTGGCTACACAGGAACATAGACACTAATATGATCGATATTGTGGGTTATCAGTGTTTTAGAAAAGACAGGCAGGTAGGGAGGGGAGGAGGTGCTTTAATTTACATCAAAGAGAAATATAAATGTCAATTGGTTGATTTGAATACTTCACTTGAATGTTTAGCTGTTAATGTATGTCTCTCACCGGTAATGAATTTCAACATCGCAGTATTGTACAACCCACCCTCACACAACTCTTCTTTTTATAATGAATTAAGTGATCTGGTTAAACAACTTGAGAGGAGCAGAGAAACAATATTTTATGGTGACTTTAATATCAACTGGTCTGATAAAAAGGACAAACAGAAACTGAAAAGCCTCATGACTAAATTTAATTACCAACAAATCATCAAAGGACCCACCAGGATAACCAAACAATCCAGAACACTTATTGACATGGTATTTGCTAATAAACCAGAACGAATAACCAGAACCTATAATCTTGTAACTGGTCTCTCAGATCATAACATGGTTCTTGCTGTCAGAAAACTCACTAAAAAGCGACTACAGTATTTTGGGGGAGTCGATATTGACAAATTAAATTTTATTCCCAAATCAAAAACTGCAGAGTTTGAACATTACTTAGAGAATCAAAATTGGGAGCAGCTCATGTCAATATATGAAGTAGATGATTGTTGTAATTTTATAACTGCAACAATTACAAAGTCTATAGAAAAATTTACAAAGCAAATTAATCGCAGACAACAGAAGATTAACCTACCATGGTTAAATAATGAAATAAGAAAACTTATGAAGAGGCGAGACTATGCATTGAAAACATCATTAACCTCTAAACTACAAAATGATCACCTTGTGTACAAAAGTTTAAGAAATAAAGTGGTACAAGAGCTGCGAAAATCAAAAGTATCTTATTACAATAAACTGATAGATCATGCAAAGGGTAACAACAATTCCCTATGGAGGCATTTAAATAACTAATAAAAAAAATGTTCAGAAGGGGGTAAAGGAACTTAGAATCAATGGCAAGACCATCAGTGACGAGGCTACATTGGCAAATGAATTTAATTCATATTTTGTGGGCTCTGTGGAAGACTTAACAAAAAACTTTGTGCTGCCAAATGTGCTCAACAACACAAATTCCATACTTCCAACAGATACTTTTCACATCGATGAGGTAAATGAGGAGTTAATTGCTGGTATTGTTAAAACACTGTCAAACTCAAAAACTAATGATATCTACAACATGAGCACCTCCTTTATCAAAATGCACAGCAAAATATTAATCAAACCACTGACTCATCTCATTAATCTCTCCATTAGGTCTAGTACATTTCCATCTGGCTGGAAAAAAGCTGTCGTCATACCAGTTCATAAATCAGGCAGTAAAGACGATATATGCAATTACCGCCCAATCTCTATCTTACCAGTCCTGTCTAAGGTTCTTGAAAAAGTTGTAGCTACACAGCTGATAGACTGTTTACAAGACAGTCAACTTCTTCATCCACATCAATTTGGTTTTAGACCAGGATACTCAAACAAACCACAGTTTGTTTTTATCCAAAATGGTATCTTTTAACTTCTCTCCAGATACATTAGAATGGTTTGCATCTTATCTCCAGAATAGAGAACAGTGTGTAAAAGTTCACCAGGATAAATCCTCATTTTTAAACAACCGTATGGGTATCCCACAAGGGTCCATTCTTGGTCCTTTACTTTTCAGCATTTTTATTAATGACTTGCCGTTACACTGCTCAGCTGCAACATGTCAGCTTTATGCAGATGATGCAGTTATTTACACAGCTGCCAAGACTCCAGCACAGGCTGCAGATGTACTGTCTACAAGTATGGTTGATGTCCAAGAGTGGCTCCTCCAGAACCATCTATTGCTGAACCTTCAGAAGACAGTTTCAATGTGCTTTTCAATCAAAAAATGTAACCTGCAACGTTTTAAAGTTAATATACATGATCAAGACATCAGTTTAGTTACAGAATTCAAATACCTTGGCATTGTACTAGATCCTCAATTCAAATTTAATCTTCATATAAAGAAAATTTCTAAAACAGTAAAAAAAATCTGAACTGCTTTAAATTAATTAGATATTACATACCATACCAAGCAGCTGTTCTGTATATGCATTCTATGATTTTTTCTCATATATCATACTGTTTGACAGTCTGGGCTCAAGCAGCCCCTTCTACAATAAAACATATAGGTTCATTATATAATCAAACTCTAAAAATCTTGGACAAAAAGCCCATTAGGTGGCATCACTGTTATATTTTAAAAAAAAATACAATCTATTGAGTTTTGAAAGTTTCATTGACCTCTGTTTTCTGAAATTAATTTTCAAATGTTTCCATAAATCAGCGCCAGAGCCACTTGCTGGTTTCATCCAAAGACAGGACAGCAGCAGAGCCACCAGGAGTTCTGTTAACAATAACTGTAAAATATTCCACCGCAGAACCACATTTGGACAAACAGCTTTCTCTATAAAGGGCAGTCACATCTGGAACACAATGCCAAATGAAATTAAAATAATAACGGACTTTAAAACATTCACTAAAAAGGTTAAAAACTGGCTGAAAAATAAACAAAAATGTACTCATGTATGAAATGATTGTCTGTAGGGTGAGAGTGAATGAAGGGAAGGAATGAATGTGTTTGTTTATAGTGAGTGACGAAGGGAGGGAGGCCTGAAATAGGCAAATGTGAGTCAGGTTGTTATATTTGTGTATTTATAATCTTTTGCATTGATGTATGTGGTTATTGTTTATTCTGTTTTCATTTTTTCTTTTACTTGTTTCTTCTTTCTAAAGCCCATCCAGGGACAAGAGTTGCAAATTAGCTAATAGCTATACGCTCTTTGTGCAACACATTACATTGATTGTCATTTGATTAATTGTCTATGTTTATTGCACTGTCCCTGTCAAATAAGCATTTTTTATTATTATTTTATTATTTATTATTATTAAATGCTACGAGGGTAGTATTGTTGTGTAAATGGGTTCAAAGTGCCACTCAGCTCATGTCTTCCTCCTGCAGATCTGCTCCACACCTCTGCGACTCCTGGCCACTCAGGCAGCCCACCAAGTGGTGCTAAACATCCCCGAAACTAAGGTGACAACTTTAGAAAACGGCCTACGGGTGGCTTCTGAGGACTCCGGACTTCCAACCTGCACGGTGAGATCAAATGGTCCTGGCAGCAAAGTCAGTTTAGGCTGCTTTAGTCCTGTTACATCGATGTAATAAAAATGATGTGGAAAAGAATTATCTCATAAAATCCACAAATGAACAACAGAAACAGCAAATTTAAAAGTAGAGGAAAAAAGGAAACGTTAAAAAAGCTAATTTTAGAGGAAAAAAGTTGCCAGTTTACAAGGAAATAAGTATTACACTTAGAAGCAGTTGGTGCAAATTGAATTCAAATTTGACTTAAAACAAAAATGGCATTAAAAAATTCCAACAAGAAATTGAAACTTTATGAAGAAAAAGATAAAAATCATAGAGGAGAAAAAAGCCATATAATTTATGAGAGTAAAGTCACAAATATGAGGGCAAAAACAGCAAGAAAAATGGTTGTGAATTTAAGAGAATAATCCCCAGAAATTTGCAGAACATTTTAAATTAATAAGAGCGTGATAATAAATCTGTAAGATGTGAGCCACAGTTTTACCAGAGGGAAGGTCAGGTGGCTAATTTTGATGATTTACATGGCTGTAAATATAACGCTGCCTTCTTCCAGGTGGGCCTGTGGATTGATGCTGGGAGTCGTTATGAAAACGAGAGAAATAATGGAACCGCCCACTTCCTGGAGCACATGGCCTTCAAGGTGAGACGGCGATGACACGAAAAATGGTACCAATTTAAGAGTAAAAACCTTGCACTTTAGCAAACATGTAAATAAACTAGAGGGCACTCAGAGAGTGCATACCTCTGCTGGGGCTCTGACCCTCCCTCCCTTTGTCCGTCCATGTTGCCATCCATCTCTACATTGTGAGATAGAGCCTTGGCGGAGGTTTGCGCTCACGGATCACCTCCAACATCTAATGAGTTCATGTTTGGGCCAAGAACCACCTCTGGTGAAAATGTCATCCAAATGCATCCCGTAGTTTTGGAGTGTTGTTGCTAACACTGTGTGAGAAGATGAGAGCCTTGGTGGAGGTATGCATTTTGGGATCATCATCATCTGTTCAGCGTGCCATTACACACCTTTGCTGAAAATTTGAAGCAAAGGTGCTATATAAATGCAGTCCATTATTATTATTATTAACAGAGAAACGACAGCAAAAACAATATCACTAAATTATGACTCCATCCATCCACCCATCTTCTACCGCTTTTCCGGAGGTCCGGGTCATGGAGGCAGCAGTTCAAGCAGAGAAGCCCAGACTTCCCTCTCCCCAGCCACCTGCTCCAGCTCTTCAGAGAGGATACCAAGGCGTTCCCAGACCAGCTGGGAGACTTAAGGCGCTTTTCCACTAGGGTCAGTACAGTTCGGCACGGTTTGTCCGCTTTTCCATTGAGGACCGGAAGTCCTTACAGTTCTGTTTTTTTAGAACTGTTCCTATTTTTTTGGCACTACTCCAAGAGCAGGTCCGAAGCGTACCGGCCCGGTTATGTCAGCCCACTGCTGGCCACTGATTGGTCCGGGCGTAGCGTCATGAGAGTGGGCGTTACACTGACGTTCCAGAATCGCTGGCTGGCTCGCTGATGAGAGAATGCAGAGGGAAGCAGGCTGAGCTTGCAGTGGGGGGCACAAGCAGACCCACTGGAAAATAGACGGAGACGCACTGGCAATTAGACCCAGCCACCCGAACTGAATTGAATGTACGGCCGCGACAGCACCCAACTTCAGCAGTTGAAGCCGTGATATTGTGATATAGAGGACGGTGAGTGATGTGATATTCATGCTTTATGTTATATTTCCCAGCAGTGGAAAGTTCACTGTGGACAGACAAAAACGTAATGGTGTTTAAATGATGACCTAGCTCAATGCTACGTCCGTCGTCTATGTAGCCTTTGTGTTGACAGTATCTGATGAACTAAGCTAGTTGTAATCCTGGTTAAAAAGGTGGTTTTTACATGTTGCACTTTCATGCTGTGTATGAACTTCAGGTGTGTGTATTTTGATTGTAGAGTCCAAACAGGATCTGTTCGGAATGGTGATGTTTTGACAGCAGTATTGTGACAGGTAAACGACACATCATATTTACAGTCAAATGTTTTGCTTTTTAAGGTAAAGTTTAGGTAAAGTGCCAGATTTAAAGTAGCACAATTTCCACTTAATATGAAAGGGACTGAACTGAGATTTATTTGATTGTATGAATATTAATTACAGAGTAACTAAAAATGAATGGCACATCCAATAACAGCCACCCTAAAATAAACTGCTTGTTTATTTATTTTTATCAGATCATTCCTGTGATCCTGTATGAGTTCTAGTCATAATAGTGTATCTTGCACTTTGGGGAATGGCAGTTGTTCAGCCACCATTAGAATTTAGTTTATATGTGTAGTCTATAGTATTTCATCTTTAAACTCATGCAGTGAAAGAACACATTACAAATATTTGAGACCCATTGTAGAGCTTCCTTTTATATTTTAGCAATACAAGCACAAAACACCACCCACACTTGAAACCAGGGCCACACAGCGGTGGCTAAACTTTATTGATAACATTATTTCACAGCATCACAACAACTTAGTATCTAAACTCAGTGTAAATGGTGTAGAGATTGAAAGGGTATCTGAAATTAAAATCCTTGGAGTAATAATCAATGATAAACTGTTAGAAGTTTTTTGAGCTTAAATTATTCAAAGTCAAATAATCAGGCGGAAAGTTGAATTTATGTACATTTATTACAAAAGCCACCTTGGGGGAGAGGTTACAAGGCATGACATTCAGACACACCTAGAATCTCTGAAGGATCCATTCTTCTAAGTCTGATATATATATATATATATATATATATATATATATATATAGATATATATATATATAGATAGATAGATAGATAGATAGGAGAAAGGAGAGGGGGATGAGGATAATTGAAGGGACAGAACGAGACAGTCCTGATAACTGAGCTTATCCAGGCGGACGTCAGACACTCTGGAGACATGGGTCATGAAGACATGAGATCCATGAAACAAACAGAATGTCCATCTACCACTGATCTGTACAGGCTGACAAGCTCCTGTGACACAAAACAGGTTATGTCAAAGACATTATAATAAATGGCTTAGATAATTCCTGACACATGTACTGATCCTCAGTCTGAACTCACTGAAATTGCTCACAGAAACAGGCCAAGAATATATAAGCTTATCCTATATGGAATGCACATATAAACATTAAACATGACATATGAAAGGTATGATACTTCTCAAATATAATAATACATTATTAATATCAATAGTATAGAAAATTTACCATCAGCATGGAGACCATCCACAAGTGCGACCTGTGTGACAGGGACTGCCGTTCACGCATCGGCCTGTTCAGCCACAGGTGGTGCTGTTCCAGCAGAGGAGACCTTTAGGATTCTCTTCCATGGTCATCATAGACCGACGGAGGCTGATGATAGAAAATGTGGAATTTTTCTATCATAAACTGTGTTGAAAGTCACATATTAATAATATTGAAGGTAAAATACGCAAATCAATCACAATACTACACAGAGTGAAATATTTGCTGAATCAACCCACACACTATATACCTTGTATCATTCATTAATACTCCCATACATGACATATTGTACTGAAGTATGGGGAAATACATATAAAACAAACATATATCCAGTCTTTATGCTTCAGAAGAGAGCTATTAGAATAATAAACAAAGCTGCTTGCAGGGAACCAACAAACCCACTTTTTCTTAAATTAAAAGCTCTCAAGTTGAAAGATCTGGTTGACTTTAAAACTACAGTAATAATGTTTAAAGTGAAGAATCTATCACTGCCCACAAATATCCAAAAGTTGTTCCAAATAAGGGAGAAACAATATCATTTCAGAGGAACCTGTATATTTCAAAAACCTTCAGTGAGAACAACCACCAAGCAACACTGTGTTTGAGTGCAAGGAGTCAGATTATGGAACGATTTTGGACCTGAATTAAAATCATGTACAACGCTTGGACAATTTAAACAAAAACTAAAGGAAGAAATACTCCAAACATATATACAAGATGACATGTAAAATCACATAAGGATTGACATATCCAGCCTGTGTTGTGTTGTAGCTTAGTTTTTTTGTCACATTTTGTCTTAGCTTTGTTCTGATTTGTAATCGCTCTTGTTTTGTTTTTCTTTTGAATTCTTAGATGGAACATGGGTGGGCAATATAAGCTGCGGCTTCAACCATCATCCATTTCAGATAACTGATGTTGAACTGTAGAATCAGAGGAGTTATTGTCTAATTTGACCTTGTTGGATTTTTTTCCCCTTTGTTCTATTATTCTGTTCCTTTCTTTTAATCTAATCTATCCAAAATAAAGATTCATTCATTCATTCATTTCTCAAATATGTTTTAAACTTGCTTTAATTATCCACCACCCATTTCTGTCTTTCATCTAGGCAAGAGGAAAACGATCCACCCAAACCGGACCTTGCCTCACTATTTACAGAGATGCAGGCTGAAGATCTGCTGAACCAGGACCAGTACGAGGGGCCGATCCAGTTGCTGCTCAGTGAGGCAGCGTGGCTGGCGTGTGTGACCCATTCCAGTTTCTCTCTTTTTTTTTTTTTTTTTACAGTTTGAATTTTGCACATTCTAAATAATCTGTAATTTGCTGCTGATTGATAATAAACAATTTAGTGATTTATGTGTTTGCATCATGATTTTCTATTTTGTCTGTTCAGACTCCGGTGGGAAAAGAGTCAACAGTAGGAACCATTTATCAGTGACTTTGAAAATAATGGCTCATTTTTAAGAAAAGTAACCAAAACAGTTATTTGCTGAAGACTGTATTGTTGGATGTGCCAGTGCAGAAGACGCTGCACACTTTAGTGATAGTCCCAGTATATGGAGCAATTCTGGGCCATATTAGCATCTGGATTTCCTAATAATGGGATAGAAGAGAGAACCTGCAGGGTCTTGGCCCTCCATGACACATGATTAGACACCCCTGAGTTCAGGTTTAATGGGATTTAACATTTTAGCACAAACTGTTTTATGGTTCATAATTCTGTTGGCAGACTTACACCAAACCAAAAGTGATTTGTCAAACTGCTGGACTGTTCTTAGACAGCTTTTCCAATTTATGTCACTTGGTGGTAACCTTAACACACAAAAATAGAGACATCTGCAAAAGTACAAAGGTTTATTGTCAAAATTCCCAGGTCAATACTATATGAATACATGTATAGTTCACTGTTGATGCAGAGAATATACTATATTTATACAGTATCTACATGTAGTCAGCAATACTCAGTACGATATATTTCCAGTTAATCCACATATTTCTCCATGTAACCTTGTAACTGCATTGTTTTAATTACTTTTTTTAATTTTTAATTTTTTTTTATTTTTATTTATTTATTTATGCAGGGACATGCATAATATACATTGACCTTAAAGAGGAAAGATGCATTGTACCAGGTTATAGCACAAGTGCTAATTTCCACCTGTAGTCCCTGGGCAGGCTTAATCCTAGATCCATTTGTTTTAGCTTAAAATGCATCATAATTGTTAAATATATCTTATGCCTAACTCAGCACTCTTTACCTGTTGAAATATCTGTTTAACGGCTCATATGCTACAATATGGCACCTCATGTGCCGTATGGATCATGTTTTGCCACGACACCACTGGCTGGAGCAGGTAATCCCATGACATCTCAACAGTCTCTCCATGATTTTGACACAGATCAGAGCAATTTGTTGCACAGGAAGCTAAACATTTCTACAGACATTCTGCAGTTTCTAACTACTTTGCGTTCGTGAAGTTGGAGTCACATCACTGTGTTGAACGTTCACGCTGACCGTTTGAAGTGATATTTTTGCTACAAGAGAGCCATCTGAAACACACACACACAGAGAATACATATTTCAGTACCTAATATCGATAACTTGCCAACATTACAATGTTGTACTTCAGACTTAAAAGCAAAGTAGCATTAGCATTCATTAGCTTACCGTCATACATAATGTAGTTCGCATCCTCATGTCTTCTCCTTTATACTGCTCTACGGTCTCCTAAAACGCTCCAGTACTTTTCCAGAGTGTGTCGTATCACCGGCTTTGCCTTCTGTCCTCCGTTTTTGCCTTTATTCTGGCAAAAACAGCCAGAGAACGCAGACACCTCATATCCTGCCAACTTGTGTTTTGCGTAATGTTACACTTGTTTTACGTAGCGGGAGGGAGAGGGTTGCGCCGCCTCCCTGTAACTATATTCCCACCCACTTCAAATGGGACCTAGTGCAGTGGAAACACAAAGCGGGCCGAACTGTACCGTCCCATACTGAACCGTACCGTACTGACCCTAGTGGAAAAGCGTCTATAGTCTCTCCACCGAGTCCTGGGTCTGCCCCGGGGTCTCCTCCCAGAGGGATGTGCCCAAAACACCTCAAGTGGGAGGCGTCCAGGAGGCATCCTGATCAGATGCCCAAACCACCTCAACTGGCTCCTTTCAATGTGGAGGAGCAGCAGTTCTACTCTGAGCTTCTCTCGGATGACTGAGCTCCTCACCCTATCTCTGAGGGTGAGTCCAGCAATCCTATGAAGAAAGCTCATTTCAGCTGCTTGTATCCACGATCTCGTTCTTTCGGTCATTACCCAAAACTCATGACCATAGGTGAGAGTAGGAACGTAGATTGACTGGTAAATCAACAGCTTTGCTTTAGAACTAAGCTCCCTCTTCACCACAACAGACCGGTACAACGTCCACATCACTGCAGATGTTGCTCTGATCCGTCTGTCAATCTCTCGCTCCGTTCTCCCCTCACTCGTGAATAAGACCCCAAGATACTTAAACTCCTCCACTAGGGGCAGGAGCCTGTCCCCAACCTGGAGAGGACAATCCACCTTTTTCCGGCTGAGGATCATGGACTCGGACTTGGAGGTGCTGATTCTCATCCCAGCCACTTAACACTCAGCAGCAAACCGTCCCAGCAAGAACTGTAGGTCATTGCTGGATGAAGCCAACAGGACAACATCATCTGCAAACAACAGAGATGAGATCCTGTAGTCACCAAGCATGGCACCCTCCATTCCCTGGCTGCGCCTAGAAATCCTGTCCATAAAAATTATGGACAGGATCGGTGACAAAGGGCAGCCCTGGCGGAGTCCAACTCTCACTGGGGATGAGTCTGATCAAGTGTTGGCAATACGAACCAAACTCTCACAATGGTCGTACAGAGACCGAATAGTTCGTAACAACAAGTCTGATACCCCATACTCCTGAAGCACCCCCCCACAAAAATCCATGAGGGACACGGTCGAATGCCTTCTCCCAAGTCCACAAAACACATGTAAACTGGTTGGGTAAACTGCCACGAACCCTCGAGGATTCTCAAGAGGGTGAAGAGCTGGTCCGATGTGCCACGGCCAGGACGAAAGCCACATTGCTCCTCCTGAATCCGAGGTTCAACCAGCGGCCGGACTCTCAGAATCAGAATCAGATTTATCGCCATTGTTCATGTGATACACAAACTAGGAATTTGTCCTCTCCAGTACCTTGGCATAGACCTTCTCAGGAAGGCTGAGGAGTGTAATCCCTCTAAAGTTGGAGTACACCCTCCAGTCCCCTTTTTTTTTTTTGAAGAGAGGAACCACCAGCCCGGTTTGCCATGCCAAAGGCACTGCCCCAACCTCCATGCAATGTTGCAGAGGCGTGTCAGCCATGACAGCCCTACAACATCCAGGGCCTTGAGGTACTCAGGGTGAATCTCGTCCACCCCTGGGGCCTGGCCGCCAAGGAGATTTTTAACCACCTTGGCGACCTCAGCCCCTGTGATGGGTGTTGTCCCCCTCATCCACAAAGCCCTGCTTCCTCTATGGAAGGCGTATCAGTGGGATTGAGGAGATCCTCAAAGTACTCCTTCCACCGCTTGACGATATCCATGGATATTGTTGGATATGACTACGTAATGATAATAATAATAACTAGAAAAGCACTCATAGAGCGCATACCTCCGCCAAAGCTCCTTCCGTTTCTCATGGATCACCTCCAAAATGTAATGGGTTTGTGTGTAGGCCTATAGCCACTTGTGGTGAAAATTGCATCAAAATCTGTCCATCATTTTCGGAGTGTTGTTGCTAACACACTGTGAGAAGATAAGAGCCTTGGCTGAGGTATGCATTCTCAGATCATCACCAAAATGTAATGGGTTCCTCTATAGCCCAAGAACCACTTCTGGTGAAAATTTCATCCAAATCCATCCAGTAGTTTTTGTGTAATCCTGCTGTACAAATACAAACAAAGCCCTTGGTGGGGGTATGCACTCTCAGATCATCACCAAAATCTAATCATCTGTTCCCCGTGCCATTGCACACCTTTCCTGAAAATTTTGTAAAAATCCGTTCATAACTTTTTGAGTTATGTTGGTAACAGACGGACAGACAAACAAACAAATAAACCCCGGTAAAAACATTACCTCCTTGGTGGAGGTAACACGACTGTCATAAGTGTATTGACCACAGATTGGGGCTGGGCATCATCGTCATCATCATAGCAGTCTGTTGGGAGCGACAATGACTGTTTCATTTAGGTCTGATCAGATTCCTCCACGCAGCTCTGTAATTCGCCTTCTGCTGCCAGGAACTCCTGATCTTGTTCACCCGGGCGACGTCCGAGCCGGTATGAGTTGCTCTCTGACCATTTCATGAAACTGCTTGCAAAGCATTTGAGTACCGCTAGCTTTTGCTGGGCAGTTCCACCTTAAATCAGCATCATGGATTATTGAATCTTTCAGGTCATTTTTTTTTCCTCCTCTCTTCTCCTTTACAGTTTACTGACAAGGTTCATAATTGTTAAGCAATATTACACAGCAGTGCGGTATCGTACCATTTTTTGCAGTTATCAACTACAAATTCACATAAGATCCATATTATCTACTGCATCAAACTTGTAAGAAGTATGACCATGACAAAGGCACAAACACTCACCTGGCACGCCGACAGATGTGGACATGTTCCTCCAAGTGTTTGCTTTCAGATTTTGATCATGATATCCTTTTAGTGGCAGATCAGAAAGTGCCGGGTTGTCTGATGCAGCAGAGTTCAGCCTCCACCTCCTCCACCGTCACCTCTCGTTCTTCTCTTCCTGTACTGGTGTTCTATGTTCTGCCCCTCCTTAATTCCGATTGGCTGCTTAGAAAGGTCTGACATTGACGAGCGCAGCTGTACAGTAGTCTGACAAGTTGAACTTTTTTCAGCCCTGAGCACCGTGACACAAAGTAGCCACTGCTCAAAGTGTTTCAGCGCCGAGGCTGCTCAGCGCTGTAAACGCTGGACTACATAGAGAATGAATAGAAAATAGTCGCCCACAGCAGGAAAAATGAGTTTGGTGGACACGCCTCCTAATACTTTTTCTGCAGTGTTTGGCTTCTGGGTTGCCGAGGCATGTGGCCCTATGGCGTGGCCACGCACGTAACTGAGTGGACACGTCTTAAAGGGGCAGTACATGAAAAGCGCCAGATTAATATATATAAAATAATATTAAAAAAATTTCCGTATCCACATTGTGATCCGAATCACCACCAAAATCTAATCATCTGTTTCCAGTGCCATTACACACCTTTCCTGAAAATTTTGTAAAAATCCGTTCATAACTTTTTGAGTTATGTTGGTAACAGACGGACAGACAAACAAACAAATAAACCCCGGTAAAAACATTACCTCCTTGGTGGAGGTAACACGACTGTCATAAGTGTATTGACCACAGATTGGGGCTGGGCATCATCGTCATCATCATAGCAGTCTGTTGGGGGCGACAATGACTGTTTCATTTAGGTCTGATCAGATTCCTCCACGCAGCTCTGTAATTCGCCTTCTGCTGCCAGGAACTCCTGATCTTGTTCACCCGGGCGACGTCCGAGCCGGTATGAGTTGCTCTCTGACCATTTCATGAAACTGCTTGCAAAGCATTTGAGTACCGCTAGCTTTTGCTGGGCAGTTCCACCTTAAATCAGCATCATGGATTATTGAATCTTTCAGGTCATTTTTTTTTCCTCCTCTCTTCTCCTTTACAGTTTACTGACAAGGTTCATAATTGTTAAGCAATATTACACAGCAGTGCGGTATCGTACCATTTTTTGCAGTTATCAACTACAAATTCACATAAGAGCCATATTATCTACTGCATCAAACTTGTAAGAAGTATGACCATGACAAAGGCACAAACACTCACCTGGCACGCCGACAGATGTGGACATGTTCCTCCAAGTGTTTGCTTTCAGATTTTGATCATGATATCCTTTTAGTGGCAGATCAGAAAGTGCCGGGTTGTCTGATGCAGCAGAGTTCAGCCTCCACCTCCTCCACCGTCACCTCTCGTTCTTCTCTTCCTGTACTGGTGTTCTATGTTCTGTCCCTCCTTAATTCCGATTGGCTGCTTAGAAAGGTCTGACATTGACGAGCGCAGCTGTACAGTAGTCTGACAAGTTGAACTTTTTTCAGCCCTGAGCACCGTGACACAAAGTAGCCACTGCTCAAAGTGTTTCAGCGCCGAGGCTGCTCAGCGCTGTAAACGCTGGACTACATAGAGAATGAATAGAAAATAGTCGCCCACAGCAGGAAAAATGAGTTTGGTGGACACGCCTCCTAATACTTTTTCTGCAGTGTTTGGCTTCTGGGTTGCCGAGGCATGTGGCCCTATGGCGTGGCCACGCACGTAACTGAGTGGACACGTCTTAAAGGGGCAGTACATGAAAAGCGCCAGATTAATATATATAAAATAATATTAAAAAAAAATCCGTATCCACATTGTGATCCGAATCACCACCAAAATCTAATCATCTGTTTCCAGTGCCATTACACACCTTTCCTGAAAATTTCATCAAAATCCATTCATAACTTTTTGAGTTATGTTGCCAACAGACAAACCAACCGACATCACTAAAAACATCACCTCTGTCCTCCCTTGGCAGAGGTGATGATAAATAAATATATTAAAAAGCACATTTATAGCGGAGTGGTTAGCACTGCGGCAGCACAGCAACTCACCCTTGGCCGGGGGATCCTGGTTCGATCCCAGCCCCTGACCAACAGTGATCTGTGTGGAGTTTGCATGTTCTCCCCGTGTCTGCGTGGGTTTACTCCGGGATTTCTCTGGTTTCCTCCCACATGCCAAAAACATGCATGTTAGATTAATTGGCATCAAACTGGGGATTCTAAATGGTCCTTAGGTGTGACTGTGAGAGTGAATGGTTGTCTGTCTCTCTGTGTTGGCCCTGTGATGGACTGGTGATCTGTCCAGGGTGGACCCTGCCTCTCGCCCAAAGATGCTGGGATAGGCTCCAGCCCCCCGCGACCCGAAAAGGATTAAGCGGAAGAAGATGGATGGACATTATAGCAAATTCTTACAAGTTTTTGAAAATAAAAGTAAACTTTGCAAGAAGTTGTTAATTTATGACAAAACTAGAAATGCACTCAGAGAGCACATACCTCTGCCAAGACTCCTTCCGGCCCTCATGGATCACCACCAAAATGTAATGGACTCATCCTTGGCCCAAGGGCTTCCTCTGGTGAAAATTTCACCAAAATTCATACAGTGGTTTTTGCATAATCCTGCTAACAATCAGACAGACCAGTCTGATCAGGGGGAGGTAATAACAATGTAGCCACTTCAGCTGAAAAACCGTTGTGAATGTACAGTTCAACAGTTAGAGATTTACAACAAAGAGGCTGCGATTGTTGGAGGAAAAAACTGACAGATTTATGAGAAAATCAATAGGTTTAAGAGGAAAGGGTCTCATGTTTATATGAAATAACCAAAAATTTGCTCATGAACATTAGGACTCATCATCTTCACAGTCAAACACTGTGTGCATGTGTGTGTGTGTCTGTGTGTGTGTGTGTGTGGGGGGGGGTGTTCAGGGCACCAGGAAACGTTCCCAGCTGGATCTGGAGTTGGAGATCGAGAACATGGGGGCTCACCTGAATGCCTACACATCAAGAGAGCAGACTGTCTACTACGCCAAAGCTTTCTCCAAGGACCTTCCACGAGGTACAGAGGGGGCGTGGGTGAGACCAGTACTACAGCAAAATACCACAAAAACAATTTTCATTCGTAGTATTCGTCATATTGGGTATTATGTAAGAACATGTTGGCTTGAATTAAGTCGTATTAGAATAAACGAGCCACTCCAGATTCAGAAACACTTGTATGTTCTGCAAAACTGTGTAAACAACCTGCATAAAAATCAGTCCCTGCAGGATTTCATGGGATGTTTTTGTGATTGTTGTGGCCCAAAAAGCCTGAGTTTGTGGGAGCTTTTTTAAAAAAAGTTGCAATGTTTTGAGAGGGTTTTTTTTTTGTACTAAAAGCTGTGGGAAGAATTGCAAATTTTAAAGCAGGTGTTTTTTTCCGTAGTTTACTGCAGTGATGTTCTGTGTAACACCACAAGAAAAGCCCAGGATTGTCAAAACTTTCCTATTAAACGGTGATTTGCAAATTCTGCAGAAACTTCTGCTATACGGGAAAAACTTTTGTGCAACAGCAAATACAGACTTTAACACAGTAGCCATTACAACAGCTAAATTGCATTGAAAGCATGTTAAAGAGTAGAGATTTGGAAATTTTTGGCAACACCGTCATTTTTCTGAAAACAATTAGACCACATTCTCTCTCTTTCCATGGCTGACTCCTACCTGTCTGTCTGCTGCGCATCTTGGCACACACCTGTCTCATCAAATACTCATCTTTAATTTACCAATTTTTTTCACTCTTCTGCTGTAATTATCTGTAATTATTATAATAATGTATAATAATCTCGTGTATGACACACTAAAGGCCCTGTCACACTGAGATGATTTAGGCAGCATTTGCCAAACATATGAAAATTTGGAGAATACGCTGGCGTATGTGGAATCAGTTATGGGTAAGTTTTGTATAAGTTAAGAACACGCTGAGGAATGCTTAAGCACAGTAGAATACAGCATTGTACGTCAAGCTCCTCTGTATCCAGCGTATGGCTGAAACATTCTGCATATGCGGAGCATAAGTTATAGGGTTGTAAGTTATGCGTTCGTTCACACACATGACTTGTAAGTCAAAATATGTCAAGATAAATGTCTACAACATATGAGTAATGCTCTTTGAACCTATGTGTAAAGGCCGGGTACTGAATAGATTTGGAACTTACAGCTAGAGTGTAATGGTGTGTTGGCACCGTTGGTTCACACGAGGAACCCAGATAAACTGGTCTTGTTCTTCTATTTAGACAAAGTAAAATGTTTCATACCTTGACATGTTTCCACTGTGATGGTCTCTGTGTAGATGAGGTGACACCTTCACTAATGAAGAAAGTGGTGGCCTAGAGGTAGAACATCCACCCCACAGCCAGGAGGTTGGGGTTCAAGTCCTGGTCAAGTCATGCCAAAGACCATATAAAAATGGAACTTCCTGCCATCCAGCTTGGTGCCCAGCAAAAATGGAACGGAGGAGGGAAATGTGGGCGGTAGTGGTTCAGAAGGTAGAGCGGGTTGTCTAATAACCAGGGGGTTGGCAGTTCGAATTCCGCTCTCCCCAGACATCCTGCCATTGTGTCCTTGGGCAAGACACTTTACGCACCTTACCTCCAGTGTCCATGAGACTGGGCATGAATGTGTCCAGTAGTGGTCGGAGAGGCCGTTGGTGTGGATTGGCAGCTATGTTTCTGTCAGTCTGCCCCAGGGCAGCTGTGGCTACAGTAGTAGCTTACCACTACCATTGTCTGTGGAGTGAATGACTAATGTATCCATTGTAAAGCGTCTTTCAGTGCCTATGAAAAGCACTATATAAATCATCATCTTCTTCTAGCTGCTCCCTTCAGGGGTCTCCACATTGGATCATCTGCCTCCATCTCACCCCATCCCTTCATCTTCCTCTGTAACACAACCCTCTCCATGTCCTCCTTCACTACATTCATCAATCTTCTCTGTGGTCTTCCTCTTTTCCTCTTGCCTGGCAGCTCCATCTTCAACATCCTTTGTCCAATATCTCCACTATCCCTCCTCTGCACATGTCCAAACTATCTCAGCCTTGCCTCTCTTACTTTGTCTCTAAACCACTCAACCTGAGTTGTCCCTCTGATATACTCATTTCTAATCTTGTCCCTCCTAGTTACTCCCAATGAAAATCTTAGCATCTTCAACTCTGCCACCTCCAGCTCCATCTCCTGTCTTTTTGTCAGCGCCACCGTCTCCAACCCATACATCATAGCAGGTCTCACAACCATCTTGTAAATCTTCACTTTCACTCTTGCTGCTACCCCATCTACTTTCACTACCTCTACTCCTTCCATCTTCACCGTTACACCTCTCTCCCTCTCATTCACACTCATGTTTTCTGTCTTGCTTCTAGTGACTTTCATTCCTCTTCTCTCCAGAGCATACCTCCACCTCTCCAGATTCTCTTCTACTTGCTCCCTACTCTCACTACAGATCAGTGTCATCTGCAAACATCATGGTCCACGGAGACTGCTGCCTGACCTCATCAATCAGCCTGTCCATCACCATGGCAAACAAGAAGGGGCTCAGAGCTGATCCCTGATGTAACCCCACCCCCAATTTGAACCCATTTGTCACTCCTACAGCACACTTCACCACCGTCTTGCTGTCCCCATACATGTCCTGCACCACCCTCACATACTTCTGTCACTCCTGACTTTCTCATACAGTACCACACTTCCACACTCTATCATCTGTTTTTTCTAGATCCACAAAGACGCAGTGCAATGCCTTCTGACCTTCTCTATACTTCTCCATCAACACTCTAAAGCCTGCTTTATGCTACAGCTCTGCTGTCCGCGTACGTGTAACCGGAAACCTCGTGTGACGAAATTTACATCATCATCTCCACTCCGCTATGTGTCCGGAGTGCTTCACCACGGACGACCGCATGCAGCCCAAATTTTGTGACCATGCTGCCTGCCCACGACATGAACACATTGAAAAGCGCATGCACAAGACTGAACGTCCCATTCACGAGGTGGCAATATCGACACAGCATACATCAGTAGACTAAGAAGACAACAAGGAGGCGGAAAACGAGAATTAAAACATACATGAATCATACATACATACTTTCTTTCACAGCAGAAGCAGCATCTTTGTGGAAAAGTAGTGAAAACCGAGAAGACAAACAGCAGAAATGGACTCTATATTTGAAGAGAAACTTTGTGAAGAAGTTCGCCGTTTCTTTGTTGGTGAAAATCGTGGCACGTCAATGCCTTGGCGTTACCTATCAGGCTGGAGTGAAACTACAAATGATGGTTGTGCACATGCGTCAACCGCTTGGCCTAGGTAGATGAAAAGAGTGAGCATGAGCAGCACCGTGTGCATGCCGGGCTCGTCCAGAGCGCACGCGGACCACAGCGGGCTAGAGGGAAATGGAGCAACTACAGATGCAAACATTGCATCTGTCGTCCTCTTTCTTGGCATGAAACTGTACTGCTGCTCACTGATTGTCACCTCTCCTCTTAACCTGGCTTCAATAACTCTTTCTCGTATCTTCATAGTGTGGCTCATCAATTTTATGCCTTTGTAGTTACTACAGTTCTGAGCATCACCTTTGTTCTTGTAAATTGGTACCAAAACACTTCTTCTCCACTCCTCAGGCATCCTCTCGCTCTCCAGATTGTGTTAAACAATCTGGTTAAAAAGTCCACTGCCATCTCTCCTAAACATCTCCATACCTCCACAGGTATTTCATCTGGACCAACCGCCTTTCCATTCTTCATCCTCTTCAAAGCTGCCCTCACTTCTGCCTCGCTAATCCTCGGGACTTCCTTGTTCACCATCTTTCCTTCATCCATCTTCCTCTCTGTCTCATTTTCTTTATTCATCAGCTCTTCAAAGTTCTCCTTCCACCTTCTCAACACACTCTTGTCATTTGTTAGTACATTACCATTTCTGTCCTTAATCAGCCTAACCTGCTGTACATCCTTTCCAGCTCCATCTCTCTGTCTAGCCAATCAATACAAGTCCTTTTCTCTTTCCTTTGTGTTTAGCCTCTCATACAACTCACTATATACCTTTTCCTTTGCCTTTACCACCTCTCTCTTTGCCATGCGCCTAGATTCCAAATACTCCTGTCTACTTTCTTCATCTCCCTGAATATCCCACTTTTTCTTTGCTAATCTCTTCCTTTGGATACTTTCCTGTACCTCCTCATTCCACCACCAAGTCTCCTTGTCTTCCTTCCTCTGTCCACTGGATACACCACATACCTTTCTACCAGTTTCCCTGAATATTTTTGCTGTGCTTTTCCAGTCATCTGGTAATTCTTCCCAACCACACACAGCCTGTATCAACTCCTTCCTGAACTCTGTGTGACCTTCCTTCTGTAACTTCCCCCACTTAATCTTTGGCTCTGCCTTCACTCTCTTCCTCTTCTTGCTTTGCAAAGTCATCCTACAGACTACCATCTGATGGTGTCTAGCTACATGCTCCCCTGCCACCACCTTGCTGTCTCCTATCTCTTTCAAATTTCTCCTTCCCTACATTTAACGTCCCTACTCTCACCTCCACACTTCTCTTTTCTTTTTTCTTTCTCCGTCCCAGCACGTCTTCCCCCTCTCCTCCTCCTTGATCTTCAACCAACAGTAGCCCAATTTCCACCGACACCCTGTCAGTTAACAGCACCGGTGGCGGTTGTTGTGAACCCGGGCCTCGACTGATCCAGTATGAAAGTCTCATCATGATCTACATGTTTGATTTGGCAAAGGTTTTATGTTGGATGCTCTTCCTGACACAACCCTCCCCATTTACGTGGGCTTGGGACCGGCACTAGGAGTACACTGGCTCCCCCCCCGCCCCCCTCGTGGCTGGGTTAAAAAGCACTATATAAATTTGATGCATTATAATAATAATAATAGCTGTCTTGATCCACCTGCTCTCTGTTCTGATCAGCTCAGTTGGTGCCTGCAGCACATAAACACACACACAGAGCTACACACACGTACTTGTTCATGTAATGGGACCTGTCGGGAATGTGTCTGAGAATATTATGAAGATCCAAATCGCTGTTTAGCCCTCCTTGTCATGTTTTTTACCTTTGACTGCAGTCTGTACCATCAGCTGATAGGTATGCCAAAATGTTAGAACACCTGAGGAGGTGAATCCAATCAGCTGATCGCCAGAAACACAGAGCTCAGCTGTTTTCCATGATAAATCAGACTTTGCTCTTTCTTGGCTGCTGCTTGGTTTTTGGGTTAAGGGGATAAGGGATAAGGGCCTACTTATATAGTTCTTTTTCTAGTCTCAAAGACCACTCAGCGCTTCACTAGTACTAACCCTCTATTCTAAGGGCCTATCAGAGACGGATACCTTGGGACAACCGGCCCACATGCCAGTTCACACCGGCAAAAGCACACCCCATGCATTGTTTTTTCTTCCACGTTATTGAAAATAAACTTTTTTTTATTCCCATCAGTTCACATGCCTTTGAGCCAGGTTATGACAACTGTCATCTGACCTTCGTGACGTGTCACATCATCTGTTTTAGACGTGACTGACCTGACAGATTTGACAGCTCTGTGATGGTCTTTGGAGGGGAGAATCATCTCATTTGAACAGAGAGGATCTCTTGCACACCTGGGATTCATGGATCGGGAGGCAATTGCAAATTGGCATGACCGCGCTATGCAGAAGTTAGGGGGAGCTATGCATTAGACTTTGGTTGGACATAAATTGTGAACGCTGGCAACATGCTAAGCATTCATTGGTTTAAGTTATTGTAATATAAATGTATTTTTAATGTGTGCCCTGATTTGTTTCTCAGTTGCTTTTAATATGTTTTGACAATCCAGTTCTCTTCTCATGGTGGATTTATCTTAAGGCACACCATGACCTGGGCAGTATGACCTAAGAAACTGTTACTCCTTAGCACAGCTGTTACTCCTTCCAACTATGCTTATGAAACAAAGGCATTCCTTTATTCCTCATATGTGTGTGTGTGCAATGAAATGAAGCAGGTGTTCGTATATGTTTTGGGAGCCTGGCAGAGTAATCGCCTGAGAGCGGGGACTGGCCCTCCCCGCTCCTCACGCGATTCTATGATGGGAGGGGGAGATTGCCTCAGAGCAGAGGGTGGCTTCCTCTGCTCTGCATGTAGTCTGTCCTTTAAAAGCAGGGGTTTTCCCTTAACACTTTAGAGTCTGCTGTGGATTTTTTGCGCGAATGCCCAGCTGAGAGATCAATACGCTCTTCCTAAGACTGCTCGGCTCTCCAGTCTGCTGTATCATCGGTAAGAGCTGGTGAAATGACATGAAATGCATTAATCCTTTGTGTGTGAAGGAGATGTGTGACATGAAATGCATTGATCTCTGTGTGTGTGAAGGAGATGTGATCTGTGGGGAATAAAAGATAGTTTATTCTAGCAGTCTGTCTCAGTGTGAACTTTCTTTCCTGTGTGCCGACTCCTCACGGACCTGTCTAAATATTTTCATAAAACATTTTGGCGTCACGAACAGGATTTGGAATTTAAAAAAAAAAAAGGTGAAGAGGAGCTGTACATAGGAAAGTCATGTTTAAGAAAAGAAATAAACAAGGTGTAGTCGGGGGCTCTCCCGGTGATTGTGTGATCCCAGGCTGGGATGGTTCATGGGAACAGGTGGGTGTGTGTTTAGCTGATGGTGGTGGAAGATCAGAGCCATGGGGAGACCTGGTGGGGGACGGGTCACCCTCGGTGGTGTTTGAGAGGCTTCGGGGGATTGAGGTTGCCCCGAAAGCTCCGCTGAGTGGAATTCAGCGGCGAATGTGGTGTTGTGCTGCGGCGTGGCGCCGATGTTATGATACAGAATGGGAACAGGAAAAACAAATAGCTGATTTAGTTCAGCGATTAGAAGGATGGCAGAAAAAAGAGGAGGATTTGACAGGGCAAATCCTAAAGTTGCAACAAAAATTGGAAAAGGAAAAACTCCGTTCATCTCGGTTGACAGTGATGGCAGAACAGGGTGTAGCACAGGTTGCACAGCTAAACAGGGAGAGAAGAAAAAAGAGACCCCATGCTACCTCCGCTGTTAAAGTGCGGTCGTATGTGGCTGGGATGGTGGATGGAGATGGGGATTGGGACCCCGACAACTGGGATGAATGGGGTGAAGAGGAGGAAACTCCTCCACCGATCTCTCCGTTGTACCCCAAACTACCGGGGAATTATCAGGCTGCCCCTGTCCGGAGACGGCGGGAGGAGCAGCAGTTTGTTCCACCCGTCCGAGAGGCGGTGGTGGATGATGCCGGACAGGCGGTATATGATGAGCATGGACAGAGGCTATATGCCATGGTGCCTCAGGTCCAACCGGCCCCCTTGGCAGTGACTATCCTTGAAGATTACACTGCCGAGGAAGTAGCTAATTTGACAACCCGGCATCGTCAACGGGACGGTGAACCGTTGGACCTGTGGGTCGCCAGGTTGCTAGAGGAGGGGGCAGCACGGACTATGGTGGATCCACAGGATGCAATGCGGTTCTCAGGATTATCCAAAATGTCTAGGGTAAATTCAGCATATCGGGCACAGGCCCCAGATATTAACAACCCAGAGGGGAAGAGCCTATTTGAATTATATGCTGAGGCAGTAAGCCATGTTTACCGCCAACCTACTGATTGGCCTGTGTTGGATAAACAATGGAACACTCTAAAAGAAGGAATACAGCGGCTGACTCAGTTATGTATGAGAGATGCGCTCTACGTCGGTGCCGCTGATGAATACACTGACATGCCTATTCCTAAGACTGTTAGGGATACGGTTATAAGAACGGCTCCGCCCCAATATAAAGCATTGGTGCTATCCATGTTTTTGGGTGACACTCAACGGTCTATGTCAGAAACTAAGTCACTAATGGCGGAGCTAAGAAATTTGGGAGACTGGGGAACCCAGGCGGCTAAGCCCCAGGCACCCCCACGACCTCCCAGGAGGGATCCGCCCCTGGATTCCAAGGGATCCAGTGGGCCCTCTAGGAAAGATTTATGGAACGCGCTGATTGCAGCTGGGGTGCCTGCTAACAGCATTGATGGTCAGCCCACCAGTGTCCTAAGGGACATGTGTGCCAAAAAAGGGTTAAAAGTAAGGGCTGGACGGATTGATGAATTGTCATCGCTGCTGTCAGCTCTCAAGGATCATGTATTAGGAGCGACGGTTTTGCCTAGCGCTCCTCCAGCAGAGGATTCAGATAATTCAGAGTCCCAAGAAGAGGGGGAGGAAGTGCATGTGAGGGCGGTGAAAAAGGGGAGAGGGAAAAAGAGAAAGGGGAGAAACAAGTATAAGCATCATGATCTCCTCCTGGATTTATAGGATGGAGGCCGAGCCCCACAGATTGGTAATTTAAATTGGTCAATGACAGACATACGGCCCCATGTAAAAGTAGAAATTTATTGGAAAAAGTCTGTCCAAAATGTGGTGGCTCTAGTAGACACAGGGGCGGAGGCCACTTTGATTCATGGTAATCCGGCCAAATTTGTTGGTTCTACAGTTTCTCTCACAGGTTTGGGAGGAAATGTTGTGATTGGAAAAAGCGTGCAGCTCCCATTAAAAGTTGGGAGTATGCCCGTAAAATGTTACCCCGTAATTATCACACCCATTAAAGAGTGGATAATTGGCATGGATATTTTGGCAGGTTTAACCCTGCATTTGAAACAGGGACAGTTCGAATTCGGAGTAACTCCTCCACCCACGGCAGACTGTAAAGCAGTCACGGTGGGGAAGGTACATATGGAACCCTTTCCCATCCCATTGGCAGATAAGGTGGTGAGCATGAAGCAGTATCGAATCCCTGGAGGACATGATGAGATCACTGCTACCATAAAAGATTATGTGGAGGCTGGAGTGTTGAGAACATGTACCACCGCGTGGAACAACCCCATTTGGCCAGTCCGGAAGTCTGATGGATCCTGGCGAATGACGGTTGAT
The DNA here is from genome assembly GCA_020510985.1 of Pholidichthys leucotaenia. Lineage (NCBI taxonomy): Eukaryota > Metazoa > Chordata > Actinopteri > Cichliformes > Pholidichthyidae > Pholidichthys > Pholidichthys leucotaenia. Next base: position 2,441,572 of record CM035845.1, read on the forward strand.
TATCGTGAGCTAAACAAACACACTCCTCCATTGACAGCGGCAGTACCTGATTCTCCTACCATAATTGACCGGGTGCAGCACCATCCGGGAATATGGTATGGGGTGATTGACCTGGCTAACGCCTTCTTTACGATTCCAATTCCAGAAGATAGACAGGAGCAGTTTGCGTTTACTTGGGAGGGACGACAGTATACGTTTACTAGACTCCCGCAGGGCTATCTCCATAGTCCTACCATCTGTCACCGGACGGTGGCAGAAAATTTGGACGGGCTAACAACGCCCCCTGGGGTATTGATATCCCACTATATTGATGACATCATGGTACAAGGGACCTCTGAAAAAGAAGTCCAGCAGGTACTGGATCGGCTGATCCAGCACATGAAAGGTCATGGTTGGGAGATTAATCCAGCTAAGGTGCAAGGACCTTCACAGAGAGTGAAATTTCTGGGAATCTGCAGGAATAAGGGAGAAAGAGAAATAACGGACAAAGCCCGAGAAAAGATAATGGCCTTTGCCACCCCACACACCAAAAAGGATGTGCAGCGGTTTATTGGGTTGTTCGGCTATTGGAGGAGTCACATTCCTCATTTGGGGCAAATTTTGCAACCTTTACATCAAGTGACAAGGAAAAAAGAGCAATTTGAATGGACAGAAAAACAGCAAGTGGCTTTTGACATGGCCAAAGAGGCCATACAGCAAGCCCTATCACTAGGAAAATTGCAGTCTGGTCCGGTCGAGTTGCAGGTGTCGGCTCGAAATGATTATGCAAATTGGAGCTTATGGCAAAAACAAGGCAAGCAACGGAAACCTTTGGGTTTCTGGTCAAGGAAGCTGCCGAGTGCAGGAATTCGTTACACGCCCTTTGAAAAACAATTATTGGCGTGTTATTGGAGCTTGGTGGAGACGGAGGCATTGACTGCAGGGCATGAGGTGATTATGAGGCCATTGATACCTATTCTGACGTGGGTAATGAGTAACCCCACCACACATCGGGTAGGTACCGCCCAGGAGAGTAGCATCATTAAGTGGAAATGGTACGTGTCTGAAAGAGTGAAATCTGGACAAAAAGGAGTTTCGGTCTTGCATGAACAAGTTGCTGATGTCCCAGAGACAGATGAGTCTTGTTTTGAAGTTGAGCAGCTGCAAGAATCTCCTGTGTTAACAGGACCCCGCTATGACGAACTCACAGACGAGCAGAAGAGCAGGGCGTGGTTTGTAGATGGTTCTTCTCAGTGGGTAGCGGGAAAACGAAGGTGGAAAGCTGGGGCTTTCAACCCTCATCTGGGGCAAATTTTGGAAGAAATGGGCGAGGGAAAAAGCAGCCAATGGGCCGAGTTGAAGGCCGTGCATATGGTGATACAACACGCGGGTGTGTCAGGAGCATATATCTACTCTGACTCCTGGTCGGTGGTTAATGGGTTAACCACATGGATGCCTACATGGCAGTCCAATCAGTGGCGGATTCAAAAGAAAGAGGTGTGGGGTAAAGAGTTGTGGGAGGAAATCTGGCAAAAGGTCCAAGGGGTCACTATCCATGTCACCCATGTCGATGCCCATACCCAAAATATGGACTCAGAAGCCCTCCACAATCGTCATATTGATGGAGTGGTTAGAGCAATGTCAGTGGAGAGGCAATCCACTGCGGATTTGGCCCGGTGGGCCCATGAAAAGAGTGGACATTGGGGAATACAAGCTACCACCCAATGGGCCAGGGATAGAGGCATCGACTTAAAAACTGATGATGTAAAGACAGCCATTGAACAGTGTGAGGCCTGTCAGCATCACAGAAGAGGTGTCCCACAACATCTCACTGGACATATACAAAGGGGAAAGAGTCCAGGACAAATCTGGCAAATGGATTTTATTGGTCCTCTTCCAGAGTCACAACGATGTAAATATGTATGCACGGCTGTGGATACATTTTCGGGTGTGGTAGTGGCACACCCAGCCAAAGTGGCTAATCAGAAGGCCACGCTGGCCTGTGTGGAACTAATTGAAAGGTTCTATGGGCTACCTGTACAGATTCAAACTGACAATGGGACCCATTTCACCGGAAACCTGGTGAAAGATTGGGCCAAACACAATCATGTGGAATGGATCTATCACGTTCCATATCATCCCCAAGCTGCGGGTTTAATTGAAAGAATGAATGGGTTGTTGAAAGCCACCTTGAAGAAAGGAGGGATAAACAATAGCTTGGAAGGGTGGAAAAAACGCTTACCACAAGCGCTGAAACAGCTAAACAATAGACCCATTGCACCTGGTACAACACCACTGAACCGAATGATCACTGTCAATCTTGAACATTCTGAAGGACAAATTATTAAAATGTGGAAGATTAACCCAGAAGCAACACTACCAGTGCGAGCGACGAAAGGCTCGGCTGGATTAGATCTAAGAACTATGGAAACCCTTACCTTGGTACCAGGAACACCTACTGTGGTAAAAACAGGGCTAGGGTTGCAATGTCCGAATGGAATGTATGGTCACATATTGCCAAAGTCTGGATTATCCCTAAAAGGTTTAACGACTCTGGCAGGTGTGATTGACAGTGATTATCAAGGGGAATTGGGAGTGGTGTGCTACGTACTGGGATCAGAGCCTATAACCCTGAATAAGGGGGATAAAGTGGCCCAATTGGTCATTAAACCATGTCTAATGACTAACCCTGAAGAAATTGCTAAGCCGGCTGTGATGACGCAAAGGGGCGAAAAAGGCTTTGGTTCCACAGATAAATCTGGGGCCAAAGTATGGGTGAGGCAAGAAAATGGTCCTCCCCGCCCGGCTGAGATCATAGCTCAAGGGACGGATCAGGTGGTGACCATTTTGTATCCAGGAGAGGAAACCTGGATAAATGTACCAGTATCAAAATGTTATCTAAGGGAGAACTAATTCTGTGCTTTCTCTTCTCCTAAGTATGTGCTTGCTTTGCAGGAATGTTCGGGTGGAGACTGGTGATTGGACACCCGCCACGTCATGGGTCTTCTTCAACACCTCCACAAGCACCGAGGACATGGCTATGTCGTCTGCTGGGACATGTGCCGCCCTGCCCTCGTTGTGATCCTGTGGATGAGTATTGCCGGTTGCTGGATCCGGATCCACGCCACACCAGGCCAAGAAATGTTTGAGGTGGACCAATCTGTTTCGTTGGAATGGAGGGAAAGTCGAATCGGTGCCAATCGGAGTCAAGACGGTTTCTATTGTTTATCAAACCAAAAGTGCAAGATACTGAACTTCCTATTTACATATGCCCCAAATGTGTCAAATATCAATATAATGTGCCTGCGGTGGAGAAGGGGTGCATGGTGAACTTAACTGCCAATGTAACCATATGCGTGGCCAAAGCGACTAATGATTCACTGAAATGTGATACTACCTTAAATGGTACAAAGCTATCCATCAATATAACAGGAGATAAGGAAGTGTATTTGATGAATGGAACAGTCATAAACGGTCGACAAATCCCCTTTGTGTACCCTATTATAGTGGTCGACAAAAACCCGAAGCATATATCCCCAACGAACCTGGCACCCATACTGTCGACCTGTACAACGGTGGCCACACAAACCAGCCATATCACCGTCAATTGGATGGTAAGGATACCACCCATTCCCAAATGTTCAACCAAGAAGAAGAGAGCATGGTATGACACATTGCTGGGAGGATTTGGCACAGTTTTGGGAATCTCCAACACCATCAACAACGAGGTAACTCGATCAATGTTGGCAGATACTGGACATCAAACATCCTTAGGCATTCAACAAGTTGGGTTTTGGATGCCTACGGTGGTGGGGCCTCTAATGGAGGCCGCCAATCTGTTTCAAAAACGTCTGAATTGGGATTTGACCATGTGGAATGCTACGAGTGAATTGATGACGAACGTCACTCGAGCTTTCAATTGGACTGTGTGCAACATTCAAGTTTTGGATATTCGCACGCAGTTGGAACGTTTCACTCTCATTGTCACTACCAATCACGCTCGACAATGGCGAGAAGTGTGGAACATTACTGAAGAATGGTGGATAATTCCACATCCTGAAAAAACCATCTGCAATAGCACGATGTGTAGCGGGCAATGGACTCAATTAAATGTCACAAGAGCTGTTGATGTGTGCAAATATCATGTGTTACCAGTAATTACTACCACGGCATTTTGGTTTATTCAATTAAAAGGGGGATGGTTTGCTCCAGGGCAAAATAATACATATGATTTATCAGAATGTGATTTGACTGACCAAGGATATGCATGCCTAAGTCGAGAAATATATACTGAACCATGCTTAACCATGACAGAGGCACTATGTGAATGGAGAATAGAAAAACCTCGTGACATGATGTGGCAAATAGGGCCCCATACTCTATGTGTAGCCACCTTAAACTCCCATCCAATGTTGCCTAGGGTACCTTTCACTGGGTGTCTGCATGGTGTTCACATGTGGCAATGGCATAATCGGACATATCGTCTTACCAACTTTTCCAGTGAGGTTCACCTGACCGCCCTGCAATGGCGGGTGCTGGAAGTTCCATGGCAGGTGTCCCTGGATCGATTCAGAGGCGCACTGAATGGATCCACGGAAATACAAAAGCTCATTGGTGATCATATGTCGGATGTGCATGCTGCGGTGATATCCACTGTGGTGGCCCAAGGAAAGGTATTGCATGCAGCCCATCAGATAGAGCAAGCTTCTGCTCATCACTGGTGGGATATATTCTCAGGCATGTCAGTTACTGCTCGTACAACACTGGTGCCTCCCCTAGCTATATTAGTTGCTGTTCTATCTGTCTTAACAATATGCAATTTCAGTGCTTTCTGCTATATTAGAAGAGTAAAAAAGGTTTTAAGTAAAAGAATATATAATTCTCTGGCAATATGAAAATCAAAGTTATCTTTCGAGATGGAGGATATGGTACCACATCTTGCAAAGTAGAGGTGAGTGCTGACCCTCCTGGTCACTGGATATGTTATTATTATGCTGTAGGTATGACTAATGGGTGGAATTACTACAATAGACATTTCAATACAAGAAGTGAACTATTGTGGCATGTTGTAACATGCATTTGGGACGTCAATTGGGTGGAATTATCTCACCATAATCATGTCGGCATACCTTATGAGGATGAAAGTATTCCCCAAGAAGACAGTAATTACCCAATGTTCTTCACCAACTGATAGAACAAATAAGGTCAAAGGGTGGAAAATGTGATATAAATATTTTTAATGTGTGCCCTGATTTGTTTTTCAGTTGGGGAAGAAAGCACTTAGTTGGGGAAGAAAGCAATTATCTTTACCAACTGATCACAAATAAGGTCAAAGGGTGGAATGTAATATAAATGTATTTTTAATGTGTGCCCTGATTTGTTTCTCAGTTGCTTTTAATATGTTTTGACAATCCAGTTCTCTTCTCATGGTGGATTTATCTTAAGGCACACCATGACCTGGGCAGTATGACCTAAGAAACTGTTACTCCTTAGCACAGCTGTTACTCCTTCCAACTATGCTTATGAAACAAAGGCATTCCTTTATTCCTCATATGTGTGTGTGTGCAATGAAATGAAGCAGGTGTTCGTATATGTTTTGGGAGCCTGGCAGAGTAATCGCCTGAGAGCGGGGACTGGCCCTCCCCGCTCCTCACGCGATTCTATGATGGGAGGGGGAGATTGCCTCAGAGCAGAGGGTGGCTTCCTCTGCTCTGCATGTAGTCTGTCCTTTAAAAGCAGGGGTTTTCCCTTAACACTTTAGAGTCTGCTGTGGATTTTTTGCGCGAATGCCCAGCTGAGAGATCAATACGCTCTTCCTAAGACTGCTCGGCTCTCCAGTCTGCTGTATCATCGGTAAGAGCTGGTGAAATGACTTGAAATGCATTAATCCTTTGTGTGTGAAGGAGATGTGTGACATGAAATGCATTGATCTGTGTGTGTGAAGGAGATGTGATCTGTGGGGAATAAAAGATACAGTTTATTCTAGCAGTCTGTCTCAGTGTGAACTTTCTTTCCTGTGTGCCGACTCCTCACGGACCTGTCTAAATATTTTCATAAAACAGTTATTTATAAGTTATTGAAACATTCTATGTAAGTTACTAATATATATACGTCAAACTTGTTCTGGATACACGATGCATACGGCCAAAAGTGAAAATTTTGGATTATGCCAGTGTTTTAGACCAATTTTTATACGTTTGGCAAATGCTGCCTAAATTGTCAAGGTGTGACAGGGCCTTAAGCAGTGTTGTGCAGCAGTTGGAGCCATCTTCGAGTGGCAGGGTTGGGTTTGTTTAAGTCCACGTACTGAGATGGGCTGAAGACAGGACAGTCATGGATGATATGTCAGACTGTTGCTCTGTACCACATGTGCAAGCTGGAGATGGGCATAGCCCCCAGTGAAACATATCGGCGTTGAAGCGGCCTACTCCACAGCGTAATCGGTTGAGGGTGACCTACTCTCTCTTAGGTATCTCTGTAATCCACATGTGAAGGTACTCAGTCCATAAGGAGATACTAGAGCGAGGATAATTAACATGGCATCTTTTTTGTATGTAGTTTGTGGAAATGTTTTGTTTTTGTAAAGTAAGATCTTGGTGCAATGTTCAGCCTCTGTCGTGTGTCACAACACCTCATCCACCTTCAACTAGGATCTAGAAGGAAGGCACTGTACGGCGGGGGGGGGCTGAAAACTTCATAGTGGTCATATTTGACCAAATGTGGTTTATTTTTCAGGAATCTCCCCTTCGGTCACACACTTCTTACATCGGTGTTGCAGCGCTTGGATCCCTGCGGTTGAAAAATAAACCACATTTAGTCAAATTTGACCACTATGAACTTTTCAGCCCCCCTTGGAGGATATCCCATAATGAGACACCTCACTCATGCTATTCTGAGAACCAGAGTTAGTCATGTGAAAAAATTAGGACACCCCATTAAATATTCAGTTCTTTATTAATAAATGTTCACATATATACAGTGGGGTAAAAAAGTATTTAGTCAGCCACCAATTGTGCGGGTTCTCCCACTTAAAAGATGAGAGAGGTCTCCAATTTTCATCATAGGTATACCTCAACTATGAGAGACAAAATGAGAAAAAAAAATCCAGAAAATCACACTGATGGATTTTTAATGAATTAATTGGTAAATTCCTCGGTAAAATAAGTATTTGGTCAATAACAAAAGTTCATCTCAATACTTTGTTATATACCCTTTGTTGGCAATGACAGAGGTCAAACGTTTTCTGTAAGTTTTCACAAGGTTTTCACACACTGTTGCTGGTATTTTGGCCCATTCCTCCATGCAGATCTCCTCTAGAGCAGTGATGTTTTGGGGCTGTCGCTGGGCAACACGAACTTTCAACTCCCTCCAAAGATTTTCTATGGGGTTGAGATCTGGAGACTGGCTAGGCCACTCCAGGACCTTGAAATGCTTCTTACGAAGCCACTCCTTCATTGCCCGAGCGGTGTGTTTGGGATCATTGTCGTGCTGAAAGACCCAGCCACGTTTCATCTTCAATGCCTTTGCTGGTGGAATGAGGTTTTCACTCAAAATCTCACAATACATGGCCCCATTCATTCTTTCCTTTACATGGATCAGTCATCCTGGTCCCTTTGTAGAAAAACAGCCCCAAAGTATGATGTTTCCACCCCCATGCTTCACAATAGGTATGGTGTTCTTTCTCCTCCAAACACGACAAGTTGAGTTTTTACCAAAAAGTTCTATTTTGGTTTCATCTGACCATATGACATTCTCCCAATCCTCTTCTGGATCATCCAAATGCTCTCTAGCAAACTTCAGACGGGCCTGGACATGTACTGGCTTAAGCAGGGGGACACATCTTGCACTGCAGGATTTGAGTCCCTGGTGGCGTAGTGTGTTACTGATGTAGCCTTTGTTACTTTGGTCCCAGCTCTCTGCAGGTCATTCACTAGGTCCCCCCATGTGGTTCTGGGATTTTTGCTCACCGTTCTCATGATAATTTTGACCCCACGGGGTGAGATCTTGCGTGGAGCCCCAGATCGAGGGAGATTATCAGTGGTCTTGTATGTCTTCCATTTTCTAATAATTGCTCCCACAGTTGATTTCTTCACACCAAGCTGCTTACCTATTGCAGATTCAGTCTTCCCAGCCTGGTGCAGGTCTACAATTTTGTTTCTGGTGTCCTTTGACAGCTCTTTGGTCTTGGCCATAGTGGAGTTTGGAGTCTGACTGTTTGAGGTTGTGGACAGGTGTCTTTTATACTGATAACAAGTTCAAACAGGTGCCATTAATACAGGTAACGAGTGGAGGACAGAGGAGCCTCTTAAAGAAGAAGTTACAGGTCTGTGAGAGCCAGAAATCTTGCTCGTTTGTAGGTGACCAAATACTTATTTTACTGAGGAATTTACCAATTAATTCATTAAAAATCCTTCAATGTGATTTTCTGGATTTTTTTTTTCTCATTTTGTCTCTCATAGTTGAGGTATACCTATGATGAAAATTGGAGACCTCTCTCATCTTTTAAGTGGGAGAATTTGCACAATTGGTGGCTGACTAAATACTTTTTTGCCCCACTGTATGTCTACCTTTTTGTTTGTATTTGCATTTTTTAGCCTTTATTTTAGCTATTGTAAGTGGGAATGAATGTGGGGGTGTCCTAAAAAGATGGGAGGTGTCCTAATTTATTCTTCCGAATTTGTTTAGAATTGCATTTTACAGAAAATTTGAAAAAGTCTTTAATTTTTAATTGTTTAGTTGTATTACATGAATCTCCCAGTATTTTAAACATTGGTATTAAATATCCATATGTCCAAATATGTAAAAAAAAAAAAAACAACACAGGCTTATACAGGGTGTCCTAATTTTTTCACATGACTGTACATCAGTAACATGAAGCTTCACTGTTTTCTGTCCTAAGCCGTGGAGATCTTGGCCGACATCATCCAGAACAGCACGCTGGGTGAGGCTGAGATTGAGAGGGAGCGTGGGGTAATCCTCAGAGAGATGCAGGAGGTGGAGACTAACCTGCAGGAGGTGGTCTTTGATTACCTCCACGCTACAGCGTACCAGTCCACGGCACTGGGCAGGACCATCCTGGGCCCCACTCAGAACATCAAGTAAGACCGACTCTGTTACTTTTTCATGTAAAGAATCGGCTGGAATCAGCCTGCTGACCTGTTCCTCTGTGCTGCAGGACAATCAACAGAGGAGATCTGGTGGAGTACATCACTACTCACTATAAAGGACCCAGGATAGTTCTGGCTGCCGCTGGAGGTCAGAGAGCTCATTGAGTGATATGAGACATACAGAACATTGGTCAGCAACCTTTACAAAGGGGTCATTTACTGCACTTCTCCCACACGTTGACAGCACCCACAGGTCTTAATGAACATGACATACTTCGCCCAAAGTGCCTTTAATTATTTTAACTAAATTGTGAATCATCTTTTGCAGCCTAATGTTAGCTGGCTAGCTCCTAGCTCAGGTAGTGGACCTTAGCCAACTAATGTAAGTTTGCCTTTAAGAAGGAATGAATTGAAGCAGCACTGGTGGACGGGGGTGTGCAGTTTCAGTGGTTGATAGACTATGACAGTAAGTAGAGAAGCTGTCATGAATGAGTGAATGGGGGCCAAAGGCAGTTAGATTTATAGAATTTATAGAAAATAATGACCAAAATTGACCAGATTGACAGGTAAGCTAAAGTCAGGCGGGGCCTGTGTGTCAGCCTGTCCCTGCTGAGGCAAATAAAGCCTCCACAAATGGGGTTATGCCGTATCCCCCATGTGACTGTGGTGACCTCCAAGCAGTGCAACACATTGTGAATGATTGTCGCTCTACTCGTCTCCAAGGTGGATTTAAGGTGCTTCATAAAGTGGATGACCTCACTGTCAGCTGGCTAACTGATAATGGACTGAACTGGAGATCATAGTGATCAACTATATACAGCGGGGAAAATAAGTATTGAACATGTTTTTCAATAAACATATTTCTGATGGAGCCACTGACCTGAGATTTTCACCAGATACCAGTAACAACCCAAGTAATCCATACATGCAAAGAAGTCAAGGCAGCTGTGTTATAAGTATGAAATTCATTTAATATTTAGTAGAAAAGCCTTTGTTGGTAATAACAGCTTCCAGACGGCTCCTGTATGGGGAAAATGGGTGCAGGCATTGCTCAGGAGTGATTTTAGTCCATTCTGCCACACAAACTGTCTTCGAGTTAGGGCTGCACAATTAATCCAATTTTGATCCCGATCCCGATTTTGGCTGCCATTAACATTCTCAGCGGCGATTTAAATTAATTAAATTAAAATTAAGTTAATTAAATCACCCTTTATTGTCATTCAACTGTACAACCAATCATGTACAGCAGAACAAGATTGTGTTTTACCTATCTACAGTGTCAATCACACACACCCCAAGTGTAGAATCAGAGGGCCGCTGCCATGCAAGGCGCCGCCACAAATGTCCCTCCTCCATTCCATTATTGCTGAGCACCAAGCTGGACGGCAGGAAGTTCCACTTTTATATGGTCTTCGGCATGACCCGGCTGGGATTTGAACCCCTGCCTCCCGGGTGTGGGGCGGATGCTCTACCAACTGAGCCACCACTCCGGTAAGTTAAAATGCAGGTTCTGCTGCATATCAAATCAAGCAATTTCTCAATCAACAGTCAGGCAATACCCAGGGGGTGAACACACGTTAGGGCAACATTAAGCTGTAAAACTGACAAGCAAGTGCATCCTGTAGCGGAAGCCTTAAGTTTTCAGTAGTGGACTGGTGTGATGGTGAAACACAAACCAGACATCGGGAGCAGAAGGTGACAGTACAGCGAGGAGCTAGTCCCTCGAAAGGATCATCATCCGTTGTCTGGACGTGTTTTGGATTCAGAGCAAGTGATGCTGACTAAAAAGAAATTACAGTATATGCAAAGTCATTTGTCATTGTCATCATTGTGAAGCACTTTGGGTTTCTTGAAAGGCGCTATATAAATGCAAACCATTATTATTATTATAGAACTGTGTCTGTGCCACAGGGCAACACAACTAAATTATTCAACCACCCTGAAGAAACACCACAAACACAAGTACGATAAATGCATGAAGGCTAAAGCTAATGTCACTTTACTAAATCACAATGTGCCCGGCGCCGACCCAGGCAACCATAGTATCCACCCTGCACAGAGCTTCACCATATCCACCCGCCTCCCAAAGACACGCTGAAGTAACTGATGCGATAGTGTTTTATTTGGCCAAAGACGTGTGTCCACTAAATACTGTATGAGCAACGGAGGCTTCAGAAACATGGTCACAACACTGGACAAGAAATACGTGATCCCCACGTTATTCTCCAAAGCTGCATTACCTGCACTGTATGAAAAATACAGATGGATATCACAACTGTCGAGTGCTTTGCAACTATGACTGACCTGTGGTCAAGCAGAATAACTGAGCCCTACCTGTCCCTGACAATTCATTACATCCATCCATCCATCCATCCATCTTCTACCGCTTTTCCGGAGGTCCGGGTCGCGGAGGCAGCAATTCAAGCAGAGAAGCCCAGACTTCCCTCTCCCCAGCCACCTGCTCCAGCTCTTCAGAGGGGATACCAAGGCGTTCCCAGACCAGCTTTCTCCCTCATGGATCGTCACCTTATCGTGGTGGGGGGGTTTGCGTGCCCCAGTGATCCCAGGAGCTATGTTGTCCGGGGCAATTTGCCTCTGATAGGGTCTCCCAAGACAAACTGGTCCTGGGTGAAGGGCCAGACTAAGAACGATCCAACAGACTCTCATGATAAATTGTATATCAAGGATTCAGTGTACCCCGTCCGGTATGGGGTTACCGGGGCCCCACCCTGGAGCCAGGCCTGGGGGAGGGGCTCGAAGGCTAGTGTCTGGTGGCCGGGTTTCCACCCATGGGACCCGGCCGGGCTCAGCCCGAAGGAGTTACATGGGTCCGCCCTCCAGTGGGTTCACCACCTGCAGGAGGGATCATGGGGGTCCGGTGCTATGTGGATTAGGTGGCGGTCAAAGGCGGAGACCTTGCGGACAATTCATTACAATGATGAAGAAATGAAGAGTTGATGCTTGCAGATATCATTTTTTCACAAGGCCACACAGGAGAAGCTATAGCCCATGGACTGAGGGAAGCGCAGTCATCTTGCAGCCTGCAGGAGGTGGGACTAGTCTGCATAACAACAGACAGTGGAGCTAACGTTGTCAAGGCAGCTTCTTTGAATAAATGGATGAGGCTCCAGTGCATTGGTCACAGGCTTCATTCTAGCAATTGGTAAGTAGAATGAATTTAAAAAAAAAAAAAAAAAAAAAGAATTTTATGTAATGTGTTTTTGTTTTTTTTTTAAACTTTATACAAAAAGAAATCCCAAAACAATACAAGACCGGTCAGATACATTCACAGCAGCATAAGGATAAAGAAAGAGCCACCAAACAAATGTTTTTTGTACATGGGTTTTCGCGTACACATCCACCTATAGTCTACTTGGTTCCAAACCACCATTCAATCCCAGTGCTTCCAACGGCTTCATCCATATTTGTAGATAAACTCTAGCTTTTCCATCATTATGATATCCCAGTCTTATTAAAGTCAGGGTTTCCAGGATCAGCATTTCCATATAGCGATGAAGGGAGGTTCATTTCCAACCCACTTCACCATAATGGATTTTCTAGCCAACATTGGAAGTGTTTGAATAACATCCTCATATTGCATCAAAGAGTCAGGAACATTTCCAAGTGAACATAGTAGAGGATTGATTTGTACCTGCTTTGGTACTGCTTTACTAATGTTTGTGCATACTGCCCTCCAGAATGTCTGAATGATATTACATTCCCACAGACAATGAAATCGAAATCTTGTACCGTAATCTGTGTTTTTTCTAAAGTTAATGAATAATAGTGATAAATAATTGCGATTTCAATATTGATCAAAATAATCGTGATCATCATTTTGGCCATAATTGTGCAGCCCTTCTTCCAATCTTGAAAGTTCGTGGGTGTCTAACTCTGATCTTCAGTTTGTTCCATAGCTTTTCAATTGAATTCAGATCAGGTGACTGACTGGGCCATTCTAGCAGCATTATTCTCCTTCTCTGGAGCCAGTCGAGAGTTTCCTTGGCTGTGTGTTTGGGATCATTGTCTTGCTGAAACATCCACCCTTGTTTCATCTTCCGCATCTTGGCAGATGGCAACAGGTTCTTATCAAGGATGTCTCTGTGCATTTGTCCATTCATCTTTCCTTCAGTTATATGAAATATGCCTGTACCATGTGCTGAAAAACACCCCCACACCACGATGCTCCCACCTCCAAACTTCACTGTTGGTATGGTGTTTTGGGGCTAATGTGCAGTGCCATTTCTCCTCCAAACATGCTGTGTGTTGCGACGTCCAAAAAGTTCAATTGTGGTTACATCTGACCAGACTATATTCTTCCAGTATTTTACTGGCTTACCTAAATGTCATGCAGCAAACTTTAAACAAGCTTCAACATGTTCTTTCTTCAGCAATGGAGTCTTGCGAGGTGAGCGGGCATAGAGCCCATGTTGGTTGAGTGCATTACTTATTGTTTTCTTTGAAACAGCAGTACCTGCTAACTCCAGGTCTTTCTGGAGCTCTCCATGAGTGGTCTTTGACTTTTGGATAATTCTTCTGATAATTCTTTTGACTCCTCTGTCAGAAATCTTGTGAGGAGTTCCTGGTTGTGGACGGTTTATGGTAAAATGTTCTTTCCACTTCTGAATGATGGCTCCAACAGTGCTCACTGGAACATTCAGCAGTTTAGAAATGCACCTGTAACCAATGCCATCATTATGTTTTGCAGCAATAAGGTTGCGAAGGTCTAGAGAGAGCGCTTTGCTTCTACCCATCATGAGTTCTTTGTGGTGTGACAATCTGATATTCACAGACCTTTTTAAAGGCTATCAGTCAGGACTCAATCAGCTGAAATTAATTTGCACTGATGGGGGATGGGATAGCTTCCTAAATTCTGATGGATTTCAGCTGGTTTCTTGGCTTTCTATGCCTTTTTGCACCTCTCTTTCACCATGTGTTCAATACTTATTCCTACTTTATGAAATATAACTTTGTTTTGTGAACACAGTTGCCTTGATTTCTTTGTATGTATGGATTACTTGGGTTGTTACTGATATGTAGTGAACATCTCAGGTCAACGGCTCCATCAGAAATATGTTTAATGAGAAAAATGTTAGGCTGACTGAAATCTAAAGAAAATAATATGAAACACGCTTGATAAGCTAACTCCCTAGTAGCACTGTGAGCTCTGAAGCTTGGGCACCCCGCTCAGTTACATGTTTGCAGACAGACAGCTCGTGCACCAGCGGTGGGTGGGTAGCAAGGCTGGGCTTACCATGTTAATTATGACATTCTGTAGCAAGCCCAGAAGAGTTAAAACAGTGAGAGAAGTGACTGTTTTGATGGTTTTTATCCCCTGCCGGATGAAGCCCAAAGGGGGATTATGTTGTAGGTTAGTTCGTCCGTCTGTCCCACTTTTGTGAAATCAACTCCTACAGTTTTTTTCTGATTATTTTGAAACTTGTTATCATGGTTTGATATACTTTAATGATGCACATACTGCAATTTCATTCTCATTAGATGACCTTGAGGTCAGAGGTCAGATTTTCCCTAAATTTTCTAAACACAGTAACTACTGTAAGAAATGATGTAGGCTTTTCAAATCCATACAGTAGTTATATCTAATACACATCTTGGAGGACTTGCGCCCTGACCTAACTATGGGTTTGAGGTCAACGGGTCAAAGGTCAAATTTTAAAGTTAACATTGCACTATGGTAAGTGCTACATTTACATTTACTATTACAATAAAACAAGTAAAGCTAGGGCCCCCAAACCTACTGTACGGGTTCACCTTGGGATCCTGACCTCCAACTATGGGTTGTATGCTTTGTTGTCTCGTCGTGGATGATGGTTTATCATAATTTGGTTCTGCCACAGTAATTATATTGAAAAGTTGAAAACTGCTCTCTGTCAGTAAGTACTGGGATCTTCAAAGAAAACTGAGGCGGGGAATATTGCACTTGCCTCAGAGTGCTCTTGTTAAATAATCACACAACCAATAGATGTATTTCAGACTGTTAAAACCTAAAAAAGCACAATTTTTCCAGTCTGTGTCCCCTTCAATCTAGAGTTGTACTGTTTTGTCAAAGCATATTACCAATATTATAGACCTCAAAGTGCCCTCAGATGAGTATGGCATTATAAACACAAGTCTGTTGTGTGTGTCTGTGTGTGTGTGTTTATCAGGTGTTTGTCATAATGAGCTCATTGATTTGGCGAAGTTTCATTTTGGAAAACTTCCTGGTCGATATGAAGGTGAAGCTCCTCCTTTATGCCACTTCACAGGAAGTGAGGTAAGTAGAAGAAAAACTGAAATTACTTTGGAGGCTTGCAGGGGTTATTTTGATTTGATTTAGTTTGTTGTTTTCAACCTGTACAGTATAGTGAATAATTTCACTGACATTGAAGGAACAAGACAGCCTTATAAACCTCCTCTTTGTAGTTTACACAATAACAGCATATCTGAGCCTCAAGTTTGAACTGAAGCCTGTATCCCATGTTGCGTCAAACACTGATGAACATAGTGAGTTTTGGGTTTTGTCAGTGATTGTAAACGGTTGCCAGTTTGCAGACTGTTCATCTGTCCCAAACACTTTTTCTTGTTGCAAAACAATTTGAACTTGGCGAGTGTAGTTTTCCACAAACAGTTGTAAACTTTCCTTTTTTGATTATTTTCAATAAGTCTTTGATGAAAGCTGTCATTCATACAGAATAATTCCGCACAGATGGTAGCATCGTTCCAGCCTTAAGACATCTCACACAACTGTCTAAAGAAATGAAAGCAAATTCAGGAACTAGTCAATTGTTTCCATGATTAAAAACATATGTTTGGCAAATTGATCCAGTGTAATTGTATCCATCTTAGGAGTTATGAGTGGCTGTCATGTTGTTGCCATTTCTTTTGTTTGTTTAATGTAAAAACACAATTTATTCCTCATAGGCTCATAAAGAGGTATGCTCCTGGCATAGAAAGGGAGGAAATGAAGGATTAATTGTGTTTATTTAAGTTCTTTACTTTGTTTCTTCCTGTATAATCTTTGTATTTGTCACACAAAAATGTGATTTGCTTCGGCCTCAGTGGCGCCAAAAAGACGAGATGATGAGTATGTATGTCATTTGTTGATTAGAATGTTGATTCAAAGATTTTTATTTGTCAATACTGCTATACATACAGGACATACAAGAGAATTGAAATGTCGTTTCTCTCCCTCTTTTAGTGCTGTACGCAATATATAAGAAAAGAAGGAATAAGGATGAAAAACAACAACAGCAGTCTGTGTACAGTAATGCTACCCATAGTGCAAATAACGATAAAACCCAGCAATCCTATGTACAGAAAAAAGTGGAGCCGTAATACCCATAATTGCAAGTTCAGTGCAGTAGTGTAGGTGCAGACAGTAACAGATTGGACTGCACATGATCAGTATTGCAATAACAGACAGCAGCAGGTATGGCATTTGTGCAAATGGTTGCAGTAAAGTGCAGAGACATACAGCAGCAGATGTATTACTGTTAGTGTGCCAGTCTTTCTGTACAAACAGCTGAGATAGTTACTGTGTGGGTGAGTGTGTTACGGTCTGGGTGGGGTGGGCAGCACTCAGGGTCCTGATGGCCCAGTGAACAAAGCTGTTTAGCAGTCTTGTGGAGTGGGCCTGGAGGTTCCACTACCTTTACCCTGAGGGCAGGGGGCTGAAGAGGAAGTGTGAGGGGTGGGAGATGTCGCCTGCAATGTTGATGGCTCTGTGGGTGAGGTAGATGTCCGAGAGGGGGGGCAGAGGGGCACCGATGATCTTGCTGGCTGCTTTCACTGTGCATTGTAGAGTCTTCTGGCAGGAGGTGGTCCAGCTTCCATACCACACCGTGATGCAGCTGGTGAGGATGCTGTCAATGGTGCCCCAGTAGAATGAGCACATGATGGGGGAGGGGGACTTGTGCTCTCCTTAATTTATGGAGGAAATGGAGGTGAGTTTGAGCCTTCTTGGCCAGTGAGGTGGTGTTGTTGGACCAGGAGAGGTCCTCTGAGATGTGCACCCCCAGGAACTTGGTACTGCTCACCCTCTCCACAGCTGCTCCATTGATGATCAGAGGGGGGTGCTGTGTGTGTGTGTCCCCTCCTGAAGTTGACCACAGTCTCCTTGGTTTTTCCCAACGTTCAGGAAGAAATTATTGTCTTTACACCACTGGACCGGTTCTCTCACCTCATTTCTGTAGTTGGCCTCTTTGTTGTTGGTGATGAGGCCCACCATCGTCATGTCGTCCGCAAACTTGATGATGTGGTTTAGGCATGTGAAAATCCCGTGTTCAAGTCATGCAATCCAGATAAATGCATCATGTGTTTCTATAAGACAGTGGTTATCCTGTGCTGACTAGGCTTTAGGGACGGCTTGAAAAGCAGAGTCAGATGCATCATCTTTGCACATAGTACGCTCATTCCCTCTGATGTGTATGGCTGTGTTCCTCTTCTTGGCCAAAAAGATTAATCATTTGGCTCGCACTTGGTTCTCTTCTCTTGTTTTTTTCAATTTGTTGTTACACTCAGCATCTTTCTTACAGTTCGCAAAGTAGTTGTAGCATGTGGAGCTGAAGTTCTTTTTGGTTTGCCAAGTAGTGAACACTAGAATCTGTTTAAGAGCCTTTACAACAAAAGTGTTGGTGACATTAACAACTGTTGGTGAACTGTTTTACGACCATTTACAAACCCTGACAACACCCAAAAAGTTCAGTGTTCATCAGCATTTTCTTGAGTTTTGGGAACATCTGTCAGGAAAGTTGGAAAATCCAAAAAGTGCTGCATTCGTCAGCATTCTCCACTCTGTGAGAGACGGGCTTAAAGCCTTAATGTGCTGCAGCGCAACTGGTGACAAACATAACACTTAACATTTTTTCCCCTCACAGTTTCACGTTTTTCTTGCAAATATGTTTTACCATTTTTGAGTGACATTGCAGCCATTTTCATGCAAATTTGTGGCAGGTTTTCTTGAAAAATTTGCAGCTTTTCCCCATACATGTCCATATACTGATTTTTGTTTGGTGATTTTTCTTTCAAATTTGTGGGGGTATTTTTCCTTATAAAATTGCTACTTTTTTCCTCGAGATTTGTGAGATTTTGAAATCCGTTTTTCTCATAAATTTGCAATTTTAATAATTTAGCTTTGTTGTAAGTTTTTGTAGAAATTTTGTGACTTTTTTTTTCAAATTTGTTGATTGATTTGTTGATTCCTTGTAAGATTTCAACTTTATTTGATAAGATAAGATAAGATAAGATAAGCCTTTATTAGTCCCACAACGGGGAAATTCCAGGATTGCAACAGCACAGGGATAGCAACACTCAGAGCAACAATCAGAAGGCAAGAAAAAAACAAGCAAGCAAGAGCAGCTAATATACATATGTACGTATTACTATAAAATATATATATATACACACACACACAGACACACAGTGCAGAGCATTGTAGCTAGATGGAATAAATATGTAAATATATAAACACCCACAGTGCGGAGCAATGTAGCTAGATGGAATAATATGTAGATATATAAATATATAAACACACCCAGTGCTGAGCATTGTAGCTAGATGGAATAAATATGTAAATATATAAACACACACAGTGCAGAGCATTGTTGCTAGATGGAATGAAACAGCATAACCGTCTACTTAGTTATCCTACATGGTATGATTATGTGCCCATACATATTCTCACCCTCCATAGCGACCGGTATTTTCCTAGTTGTATGCCGGAGGGGACCATTGTGTAAGTATGTGTACCATGTGTAATTTGCTTACATTTTCAGCTTTTCTCATAAATTTCAGAATTTTTTCCCCAGGTTGAGAATTACTGGTCTATTGTGGTGACTTCTGCTGTATTCTGTCTGCTGCTGCTTTCAGATCCGTGTCCGCGATGATAAAATGCCGCTGGCTCACATCGCTGTTGCTGTGGCGGCAGTAGGATGGTCCCACCCCGACACCATCCCCCTCATGGTGGCTAACACTCTCATTGGAAACTGGGACCGCTCCTTTAGCGGTGGAATGGTGAGTCCTGAAGAAGCCTTCTGCAACATGAACAGCCTGTCGGCTAATCTAAGCAGTCAGTGATGCAGCGCACTGTGAATGTTTGTCCTCCTCCTCCCTGCTCTGACACAGCAGCTGATTGAAGGAGCTGAGTCATTCCTTGTTAACCTGCCATCCCCATTCATAGGGGGCACATTGCCCCTCCCAACCTGGAAAAAAGAGTGAACTGTCCCCCCAAAATCATCATAAAACCTTTCTATATCATGTCACAGAAGAGAATAGCATGACTTTGAATTAAGCAGAAATGCAAAAATAAATAAATACAGATTTTAAAAAGAATCATTTATCTTCAACTTTTTTCCTCATAAAACTTCTTTCTCACAGATTTGCAACGTTTCTCAAAAATGTGACTTTTCCTCAAAAATTAGTGACTTTTTCCCTTTTGAATTTGCAACCTTTTGCCTTTAAATTTTCAACTTTTTTGCAAATTTGCAATGCTCATGTGGATGTTAAATTTTTATTTTGTGTAATTAAATTGTAATTTGTGGCTTTTTTAATTTTTAAATTAGCATCTTTTATCATGTCTCTGCACCTTTTTTTCTTTCAAATTTGTACCTAATTGGCATTTATAATTATGCTAAATTGATGAATACCCCCCATCCCCCTTCCATCCATCCATCCATCTTCTACCGCTTTTCCGGAGGTCCGGGTTACAGAGGCAGCAGTTCAAGCAGAGAAGCCCAGACTTCCCTCTCTCCAGCCACCTGCTCCAGCTCTTCAGAGAGGATACCAAGGCGTTCCCAGACCAGCTGGGAGACATAGTCTCTCCAGTGAGTCCTGGGTCTGCCCCGGGGTCTCCTCCCAGTGGGACGTGCCTGAAACACCTGAAGTGGGAGGCATCCTGATCAGATGCCCAGACCACCTCAACTGACTCCTTTCAATGTGGAGGAGCAGCGGTTCTACTCTGAGCCTCTCCCGGATGACTGAGCTCCTCACCCTATCTCTGAGGGTGAGTCCAGCAATCCTACGGAGAAAGATCATTTCAGCCGCTTGTATCCACGATCTTCTTCTTTTGGTCATTACCCAAAGCTCGTGACCATAGGTGAGGAAGGAACGTAGATTGACTGGTAAGTCGACAGCTTTGCCTTAGAGCTCAGCTCCCTCTTCACCACAACAGACCGGTACAACGTCTGCATCACTGCAGATGCTGCTCCAATCCGTCTGTCAATCTCTCGCTCCATTTTCCCCTCACTCGTGAACAAGACCCCAAGATACTTAAACTCCTCCACTTGAGGCAGGAGCCTGTCCCCAACCCAGAGAGGACAATCCACCTTTTTCCGGCTGAGGATCATGGACTCAGACTTGGAGATATTGATTCTCATCCCAGCTGCTTCACACTCAGCAGCAAACCGTCCCAGTAAGACCTGTAGGTCATTGCAGGATGAAGCCAACAGGACAACATCATCTGCAAACAACAGAGATGAGATCCTGTGGTCACCAAGCATGACACCCTCCATTCCCTGGCTGCACCTAGAAATCCTGTCCATGAAAATTATGAACAGGATCGGTGACAAAGGGCAGCCCTGGCGGAGTCCAACTCTCACTGGGAATGACTCCGACCGAGTGTTGGCAATACGAACCCAACTTTCACAACGGTCGTACAGAGACCGAATAGCTCGTAACAACAAGCCCGATACCCCATACTCCCGAAGCACCCCCCACAAAACACCACGAGGGACGCAGTCAAATGCCTTCTCCAAGTCCACAAAACACATGTAAACTGGTTGGGCAAACTCCCACGAACCCTCGAGAATTCTTGAGAGGGTGAAGAGCTGGTCCGATGTGCCACGGCCAGGACGAAAACCACATTGCTCCTCCTGAATCCGAGGTTCGACCAACGGCCGGACTCTCCTCTCCAGTACCTTGGCATAGACCTTCCCAGGGAGGCTGAGGAGTGTGATCCCTCTAAAGTTGGAGCACACCCTCCAGTCCCCTTTTTTGAAGAGAGGAACCACCACCCCGGTTTGCTATGCCAAAGGCACTGCCCCCGACCTCCACGCAATGTTGCAGAGGTGTGTCAACCATGACAACCCAACAACATCCAGGGCCTTGAGGTACTCAGGGCGAATCTCGTCCACCCCCATCCCCCTTGTTAAAAAAATAATAAATCACTTACTGCGCTTACTTGAGTACATTTCCAAAGAACACCATTTAGTTTAAGTGAAGTACATTTAGTTACTCTTTGAGTAACTTTTGATTTCACTGATTTTCAAAGCCAATGTTGTCGTTCAGTCCATGCAGCCCGGCAAGTACAGTAGAGTGAAATTACGTTATGTCCTTATCTACAATGTCAGTCACATCTAGAATGGGAGGGGCCACTGTCAACTTTCCTTCCCTCATTCTGTTACGCTGAGCACCAAGCTAGACAGTGCTGAACTACCATTTTTATTATCAGGTCTTTGGTATAACCTGGCCCTTCTCAGCTGTGGGGTGGATGCTCTACCATTTTGGCCACCACTCCCAGAATGAGTTGGGTTTTACTAACCGGTTTTAAAATAATTGTTTTTCTGTTCTGTCTCAGTAAATGACTCATTTTTTTTTTTTACTGTTTCCATCCATCCATTTTCTTAACCAGTGACCCGTTTTTTCACTCACTCCATCCTGGGCTGCTGTTTCTGTATAATTATTATACAGTTAGGCCCAGAAATATTTGGACAGTGACACAATCTTCATGATTTGGGCTCTGCATGCCACCACATTGGATTTGAAATGAAACAACTACAACGGAATTGAAGTGCAGACTTTAAGGTTTAATTCAAGGGGTTGAACAAAAATATATGATTAAACACGTAGGAATTGTAGATATTTTTGTACAAACGCTCCTCATTTCAGGGCCTCAAAAGTAATTGGACAAATAAACATAACCCAAAGTAAAATAAGATGAGATAAGATCAGCCTTTATTAGTCCCACAATGGGGAAATTCCAGGATTGCAACAGCACAGGGATAGCAACACTCAGAGCAACAATCAGAAGGCAAGAGAAAAACAAGAACAGCTAGTATACATATGTACATATTACTATAAATATATAGTATATATATATAGAGACACAGTGTGGAGCATTGTGGTTGGTGGATGTGCAGCAGAAAGTCTGAGCTCTCTCTCCACGGATGCGGCGGGCCAGCTGGATGTCTTTGGGCATGATGGTGACCCTCTTGGCATGGATGGCGCACAGGTTGGTGTCCACGAAGAGACCCACCAGGTAGGCCTCGCTGGCCTCCTGCAGAACCATGACGGCGGAGCTCTGGAAGCGCAGGTCGGTCTTGAAGTCCTGAGCGATCTCCCTCACCAGGTGCTGGAAGGGCAGCTTACGGATGAGCAGCTCTGTGGGTTTCTGGTAGCGACGGATCTCTCTCAGAGCCACGGTACCGGGCCTGTAACGGTGAGGCTTCTTCACACTGCCGGTGGCCGGAGCGCTTTTTTCGAGCAGCCTTGGTGGCCAGCTGCTTCCTTGGGGGCTTTTTCCTCCAGTAGATTTACGGTCAGTCTGCTTGGTTCTTGCCATCGCTCTTTATTATTCTGTCTTATATTTCTTGCACGCCACCTAAACTCCAGCCTGGCACCCATGTCGTTTTCGCCACAGTTCCTCGGCATGTCGAGTTTCTCCGTTAGCACCGGGTGGCGGTTGGAGCTAGCTAGCCGTCCAATCAACTTTGCAGCATTTGGCTGAATCTGAGCAGAAAGTATATCCCTATACACTTCAGAATTCATCCGGCTGCTTCTGTCTTTTGTCACATCTTCAATAAACACAAGTGACCCAGTGCCATTGGAAGCCATGCATGCCCATGCCATCACACTGCCTCCACCATGTTTTACAGAAGATGTAGTGCTTTGGATCATGAGCTGTTCCAATTGTTCTCCAAACTTTCTTCTTCCCATCATTCTGGTACAGGTTGATCTTAGTCTCATCTGTCCAAAGAATGCTGTTCCAGAACTGGGCTGGCTTCTTCAGGTGTTTTTTGGCAAAGTCAATTCTGGCCTTTCTATTTTTGAGGCTGATTCATGGTTTGCACCTTGTGGTGAATCCTTTGTATTTACTCTCATGAAGTCTTCTCTTTATGGTAGACTTAGATCAGGGGTTGGGAACCTATGGCTTGCGAGCCAGATGTGGCTCTTTTGATGGCTGCATCTGGCTCGCAGACAAATCTTTAAACTTTAAAGATTTTGTTTTTACAAGAGCGCAGAGTGTCTGCTGCTCTGTATATAGTTTTAGAATCATCTTCCGTGTTGCGGCCATTACGAGCTCAGATCACACGAGACGGCCCGCTGAATTTAAGCATTTATTTATTTATTTTCTACTTGTTTCAGTTCTGCATTTAATATGAACCCTGAGTTTGAAATAAACGTTTGAATTTGAATATCCCAAAAGCCGCTGCACATCCGGGTACTCCAGGCTCAGCCAATATTGAGCACCAGAAGTCGCATTAATGGTAAGAAATACTCATCATTGGTTAGCAACAGCATAACAATGTTATTAAAAAGAATTCAGAGACTTATTGTACTTTAAAAGTGTTGAAATTACATAAAATGCACACATTTACCTGTATTTTTAGTTTTAAACATATTGTATGGCTCTCACGGAATTACATTTAAAAATATGTGGTGTTCATGGCTCTCTCAGCCAAAAAGCTTCCCGACCCCTGACTTAGATACTGATACACCTACTTCCTGGAGAGTGTTCTTCACTTGAGTGGATGTTGTGAAGGGGTTGTTCTTCACCATGGAAAGGATTCTGAGATCATCCACCACTGTTGTCTTCCGTGGACGTCCAGGCCTTTTTGAGTTCCCAAGCTCACCAGTGCACTCTTTTTTTCTCAGAATGTACCAAACTGTTGATTTGGCCACTCCTAACATTTCTGCTATCTCTCTGATGGATTTCTTCTTTTTTTTTTCAGCCTCAGGATGGTCTGTTTCACCTCCATTGAGAGCTCCTTTGACCGCATGTTGTGTGTTCACAGCAACAGCTTCCAAATGCAAACGCCGCACCTGGAATCAACTCCAGACCTTTTAACTGCTTAATTGATGACAGGTTAACGAGGGAAGAGCCCATGCAGCCTTGTTATTTCTTTTTGCAGCCTTCTGAGTCAATTGTCCAATTACTTTTGGTCCCTTGAAAAAGAGGCGGCTACGTATTAAAGAGCTGTAATTCCTAAACCCTTGCTCCAATTTGGATGTGAATACTCTCAAATTACAGCTGAGAGTCTGCACTTTAAGTCCATATTGATTAGATAATTGTATCCTGAATATGTTTTCATAAACAGCTAAAATAACAAAAGTTGTGTCACTGTCCAAATATTTTTGGGCCTAACTTTATTACACGGTACATGTGACAAGTTTATATTTTAGTCTAACATGTTTAAAAAAAACTCAAATTGCAAACTTACAGTTAAAAAGTTGCAAATCTTGAGAGAAAAACTGATGCAAATTTATGTGAAAAAAAGTTACAAATTTGTATGGAAAAATGCCACAAATTTATCATAAAATGTTGCAAATTTATCACAAAAATTTAAGAGAAAAAGTTACAACTGTATGAGAAACTGTCTTAAATTTTAAAGAAAAAAGCAAATTTATCAACGAGAATAAACTGAACACTCAAGTAACTTCTTAACATAATTTCTTACTCTAAAGTAATTTTTTGGTGACTATTACTTGTTGTTTAGTATTTAAAGTCACATGGTGACGTGACAGGCAGCGCGGTGGCGGAGTGGTTAGCACTGCAGCAGCGCAGCAACTCATCCTTGGTCGGGGGATCCCGGGTTCGATCCCAGCCCCCGACCAACAGTGATCTGTGTGGAGTTTGCATGTTCTCCCCGTGTCTGTGCGGGTTTATGCCAGGATTTCTCTGGTTTCCTCCCACAGGCCAAAAACATGCAAGTTAGGTTAATTGGCATCAAACTGGGGATTCTAAATTGTGCTTAGGTGTGACTGTGAGAGTGAATGGTTGTCTGTCTCTCTGTGATGGACTGGCGATCTGTCCAGGCTGGACCCTGCCTCTCACTCAAAGATGCTGGGATAGGCTCCACCCCCCCGTGACCCAAAAAGGATTAAGTGGAAGAAGATGGATGGATGGTGACGTGACTTTACTTCACTTTTACTTGAGTACTCTGCCTACCGCTGCAAATATAATAGGAAAAATATGCAAATTTACAAGCAAGATATTATAATATATGGAAAAATATATAATTTGCGAAAGCAGGTTCTGAAAATTGTCAAGAGAAATGCTACAAATTTACCCAAAATTTAAAGTAGTAAATTTGTGAAAAAAAAATTGCTCTTGTTTAAGAGAAACATTCACATAGAAAAAATGAAAATGTCCAACAAAAAAGGATAGTAAATTACAAGAGGGAAAATGTACAAAATACAAAATTAGGAAAAAATATGGAAATTTATACAAAAAGTCTCAAACGTACAAGAGTCAAGTCCAAAATTTAAGAGGGGAAAAAATACAAATTTTGGGGGGAAAAAATATCAAAATTTATGTTAAAAATGCTGTAAAATTAGGAGGAGGAAGGCATCACAGTTTATTAAAAAATGTACAAACTGATAAAGAGAAACTTGTAAATGAATGAGGAAAAAAGTCACAAATGTATATAAAAAGTATTGAAGATGTAAAGAAAAGTATTTACAAACTGAGGACTGTTCAAATTTTAGGGGACAAAAACAGTCAAAGTGCAGAAAAAATGTACATTTATAAGAATAAAATAAAGCAAGTTTAGTTTTAAAAAGATGCAGATTTAAGAGAAATGCCACACAAATTAAAAGTAAAGTATTAAATTTATAATGACTGCAAATTTGTGACAGAAGTTCTTAATTTAGGAGAAAAAGCTTCAGCTTACTAAAAAAAAGCAAATTTATGAGAGAAGAAAATAGTTGCAAATGTACAAGAAAAAAGTTAATGTCACATTTAGTTTTAAAAAGCTCCAAATTTAAAAGAGGAAATGTAATCAGCTGACAGACTAGTCAGAAATGTATGTGGCTAAGATCAAATGAATTTATGGGCAAAAGTTTCCAAGCTTCTGACTGTGTGTGTGTGTCCCTCCGTCCGTCCTCTGTGGGCCAGAACTTGTCCAGTAGGCTCGCTCAGATGGCTTGTCAGGGGAACCTGTGCCACAGCTTCCAGTCCTTCAACACCTGCTACACCGACACGGGACTGTGGGGACTCTACATGGTGTGTGAGCCGGGGACCGTCGCTGACATGATGAACTACACACAGATGGAGTGGTGAGGACACACACTCACACACGCAGCGCCGGTTCAGGCTTTTTGGGGCCAAATTTACAACAAAGAAGGAACAACATTAAACATCTGTTGACATCTTCACACCTGAAACTCTGATTCATGGTTTTGTTCCACTGTGTACATTTAGTCCCATTAGGTTTGGTTTCACACTGCTCTCAGGCTGTGCGATATCACCAAAATTTCATTTCATATCAATATGTAATCTTATTTGATATATAGTCACGTGAAAAAATTAGGACATCCTGTATAAGCTTGTGTGTTTTTTAACATATTTGGACATATGGATATTTAATATCATCATCATCAAAATGTAAAAAATACTGGGAGATTCATGCAATATGACTGAACAATTAAAAATAAATTAAAGACTTTTTTCAAATTTTCTGTAAAATGTAATTCTAAACAAATAGTGAGGAATAAATTAGGACACCCCCCCCCCCCATCATTTTTAGGACACCCCCACATTCATTCCCACTTAAAATGGATAAAATAAATGTTAAAAAATGCAAATCAAACAAAGGCAAGCTTAGACATGGATATGTGAACATTTCTTAATAAAGAACTGAAGAGTTAATGTGGTGTCCTAATTTTTTCACGACTCTGCGTGTGTGTGACTGTGGGAGGAAACTGGAGCGCCCAGCGTAAACTCACACAGCACAGGGAGAACATGCAAACCCACACAGAAAGGTTCCCACTCCTGTCAGCCTTGGGATTTGAACCTGGAACCTTGTAGCTGTTAGGCAGCAGAGCTGACTCCTGCACCACCGTGCTGCCCGCTGGCGTAGTCTTGCTCAGGGATGTCAGACCGTGGAGGGCCAAGACCCTGCAGGTTTTACCTCCACCCAGCCTCTTCAGCAGGTGGTTTTGCTAACCAGCAGTCGGTGGGAAGAAATTGAGTTAAGTCACCTGTGGAAGACGCTGGGTGGAGGTAAAACCTGCGGGGTCCTGACCCTCCATGGGAGGAGTTTGACATCCCTGGTCTAGCCTTACTTCACTGAGGCTAGAATATGATCCAGGTCTTGATTAAAAAGCATGTTGGTCTTTCTTTCTTATCAACTGTGATGATTTTCAGCTTCAGTTTGACTCAGACCAAAACCTCCTCTTTTTGCCGAACCAAATTCCGTCTCTTTGGTCCGGGCTGTGGTCCAAATCAAACTGAAAAGTCTGAAAGTCTGACGTAAATGTGAAAGTCTCCCATGAAGAAAAAAAAGTTGCAAGTTTTATTGAAAAAATGCTGCAAATTTAGGGGAAAAAAAACATAAAATTATGAGGAAAAAGTTTCAAATAAAATAAAAGTTGCACAGTTACAAGAAAAAAGTCACAAATTTATGAGGAAAACTTAGCAGATTTATCAGGAAAGAGTTGCAAATTCATGAGAAAAAAGTTTGTGAAAGGTTGCAAATTTATAAAAAAAAAAAAAAAAAAGTAGCAGGTTTATCAGAAAAAGTTATAAACTTACAAGAATGACATAAATTTATGAGAAACTAGAGGGCACCAAGAGAGTGCATAACCCTGCCAAGGCCCTATCTCACAGTATTGAAAGTGAAGTGATGGTCCAGAATGTGCGTCCAGACCCAGATCACCTCCAAAATCTAATGGGTTCATCTGCACCCAGCGGACGCCTCTGGTGAAAATGTCATCAAAATATGTCCAGTAGTTTTTGTGTAATCTTGCAAAAAAGACAGAGACAGATGACCTTGGCGGAGGTAAAAATAACCTTAGGTTATTGTCTAGATGAAAAAAAAATACGCAGAATGATTTTTTTACCAGCATCCATATGAATGTTGCAGATTTACAAGTAGAAAGTTGGAAAGTTAAGAGAAACAGTTGCAAGTTTTATGGGAAAATTTTTGCAGTTTTACAAAGAAACCTACAATTATGAGAAAAAAAAGTTTAAAATTTAAAAGAACAAAAGATGCAATTTTAAGAAAAAAAGTCGGATTTATGAGAAAATATACACTACCGTTCAAAAGTTTGGGGTCACTTAGAAATTTCCTTATTTTTGAAAGAAAAGCACTTTTTTTCAATGAAGATAACTTTAAACTAATCAGAAATACGCTCTATACATTGCTAATGTGGTAACTGACTATTCTAGCTGCAAATGTCTGGTTTTTGGTGCAATATCTACATAGGTGTATAGAGGCCCATTTCCAGCAACTATCACTCCAGTGTTCTAATGGTACAATGTGTTTGCTCATTGCGTCAGAAGGCTAATGGATGATTAGAAAACCCTTGTGCAATCATGTTAGGTCTGCAATGCTGTAATTGCTGCAAATGGAGGATTCTTTGACGAAAGCAAAGTTTGAAGGAAAAAATTATTATTTCAAATACAAATCATTATTTCTAACCTTGTCAATGTCTTGACTATATTTTCTATTCATTTTACAACTCATGGTGGCAAATAAGTGTGACTTTTCATGGAAAACACAAAATAATTGTCTGGGTGACCCCAAACTTTTGAACGGTAGTGTATATTTACAAGAAAAAAGTAGCAAATTTATTTTAAAAAGTTGCAAATCCATGAGGGAAAAAAGTTGCAAATTTATTATGAAAACAATTGCAAATTTATATGAAAAGTTGCAAATTTACAAAAAGAGTTTATCAGAAAAAAGTTGTACACTTACATAAATGACATCATAAATTTGTGAGACAACTGCAAATTCAAAATAAAAGTTGCAAGTTTAAAGAGAAAAACTCATTTTATTTTTATGCCTACCATGGTGATGGACAGGCTAACAGATGAGGTCAGGCAGGAGTCTCCATGGACCATGATGTTTGCAGATCACATTGTATTCTGTAGTGAGAGTAGGGAGCGGGTGGAAGAGAACCTGGAGTGGTGGCAGTCTATACTGGAGAGAAGAGGAATCAAAGTCAGTAGAAACAAGACAGAATACATGAGTGTGAATGAGAGAGAGGCAGGTGAAACGGTGAAGATGGAAGGAGTAGAGGTAGTGAAGGTAGATGAGTTTAAATACCTGGGGTCAAACCAGTGGTGGTCTAATGGTTAGGGATTACACCGGTGAGGGGAGGGTTGCTGGTTCAATCCCAGAACTGGCAGGATCAAATCTGGGTGGGACAGATGACAAAGCAGTGTTTTCCCCACTCATTAACCCCACTGTGGTACCCTTGAGCAAGGCCATTAACCCCAGCTGCTCCACTGGAGCTGCTCAGTGGCCACAGGTCAGTCTGTTGTTGTACTGGGCAGCTTCCAGGTGTGAATGTGTAACTGTGTGAGTGTGAACAGGGCATCCTTGAAAAAGAGAGGTTGCCTCTCATTGGAACTACCCTGTATAAATAAAGGTTAAAAAAAAATCCAAAGCAATGGAAAATGCACAAGAGAGGTGAAGAAGCATGTGCAAGCAGGAAGAGAGAAGGTGCAGAAGAGTGTCGGGCGATTTGTGACAGGATAGCAGCTAGAGTGAAAGGGAAGATTTACAAGACAGTAGTGAGACCTACTATGATTTATGGTTTGGAGACAGTGGCACTGACAAAAAGGATAAGGGATAAGGACCTGTACTTATGTGGCACTTTTCTAGTTGCGAAGACCACTCTAAAGTGCTTAACTAGTAGGTACACTAACCCTCTATTCTAAGGGCCTATAGGCAGGGATGAGAATCCTCGGCGGATCCGTGGAATTCCTCGGATTTGATCATGTCTAGGGTCATTCTTGTGATTCGTCTAAATTCGAGGAGAAAATTTTTTTTTTGGGGGGGTGAGGTCTGTTATGAGTGGCGAGTCGTATTTTCGATCGGCTGCTAAAATCCACCATGCAGAACGCGCTACCCAGCGAGATCAGTAATGTAATGTAACAAGGCCACTGATTGGCTGATAGTTATTGAAGCAACCAATCAACGATTTTGTTATTCCTTTGTCATATCCAACACGCGGAGCGAAATGCAAATGGCGGACAGTTCAATCAACCAAGTTTTCCCGATTTTGTGAAAATGGTGAACCTAAAACTCACGAAAGACAACATAGCAAGAATTTTAGAAATCGACAAAGGGATAAGGAACAAGTTTCGTTGGGAATGGCTCGAAAAAACTGTGTCAATGACTGTAAAGATCGGTAAAAATACCGAAGTTGTGGTTGAAAAAATGGCCGACTTCATAGCGAAATGCGAAGTACCAGGGAAAGCCCAGTGTGTTTATTGCAACGATTTCTTGAGTTATGGATCTCGTGGTTGTGTTGCCTTAGTTGAACACTGTTCAAAACAGAAACGTCTCAAAATTGTGGCTACAAGGAGATGGAACTACTCGCTCGTGCTGCATTCAAAACGATCGATGGACACCGTCAAATTCAGATGCCAGTCAATCAAAGTTCATCACAATCGGCCCCGATTACAGCAATTAGTGATCGGAAGACACATTCCGAGGTAAGATTTTTTTCTCGTTATAAGTAATGTACTTGAGAATTTTCGCGTAATGAATTTATGAAATAGCATGTGTAAGTTGTGATGTCATGCCTGTTTTGAAACACTAATTGATAATTTGAAACACTAATTAAACATCTTTTAGGTTTTACTGACTTTCTTAGATTATCTTTCAAATATTAAAATATACTAATATGCAACTTTTTTTATATTCCTAGTAACACTAACAAATGCACACATTAATAAATCAAAATGCTTGCAGAATGTAGTAGTAGTAGTAGATTAGTTTATTTGACAGGGACAGTGCAATAAACATAGACAATTAATCAAAGACAATCAATCTGATGTGTTGCACATAGAGTGTATAGCTATTAGCTAATTTGCAACTCTTGTCCCTGGATGGGCTTTAGAAAAGAGAATCAAGATAAAAAATATACACAATAACCACATACATCAATGCAGAAAAATTATAAATACACAATTATAAATATTATAAATATTATAAATACACAAATATAACAGCCTGACTCACATTTAACATAAATATTATAAATATTATAAATACACAAATATAACAGCCTGACTCACATTTAACACATATAACATAACTCACATTTGCCTATTTCAGGCCTTCCTCCCTCCGTCACTCACTATAAACAAACACATTTATTCCTTCCCTTCATTCACTCTCACTTTGCAGACAATTAATTCATACATGAGTACATTCTTGTTTATTTTTCAGCCAGTTTTTAACATTTTTAGTGAATGTTTTAAAGTCCGTTATTATTTTAATTTCATTTGGCATTGTGTTCCAGATGTGACTGCCCTTTATAGAGAAAGCTGTTTGTCCAAATGTGGTTCTGCGGTGGAATATTTTACAGTTATTGTTAACAGAACTCCTGGTGGCTCTGCTGCTGTCCTGTCTTTGGACGAAACCAGCAAGTGGCTCGGGTGCTGATTTATGGAAACATTTGAACGTTAATTTCAGAAGACAGAGGTCAATGAAGCTCTCAAAACTCAATAGGTTGTATTTTTTTAAAACATTACAGTGATGCCACCTAATGGGCTTTTTGTCCAAGATTTTTAGGGTTTGATTATATGGTATAATGAACCTATATGTCTTATTGTGGAAGGGGCTGCTTGAGCCCAGACTGTCAAACGGTATGATATATGAGAAAAAACCATAGAATGCATATACAGTGCAGCTGCTTCGTAAGGTATGTAATATCTAATTAATTTAAAGCAGTTCAGATTTTTTTTTACTGTTTTTGAAATTTTCTTTATATGAAGATTAAATTTGAGTTGAGGATCTAGTACAATGCCAAGGTATTTGAATTCTGTAGCTAAACTGATGTCATGATCATGTATATTAACTTTAAAATGTTGCAGGTTACATTTTTTGATTGAAAAGCACATTGAGACTGTTTTCTGAAGGTTCAGCAATAGATGGTTCTTGAGGAGCCACTCTTGGACATCAACCATACTTGTAGACAGTACATCTGCAGCCTGTGCTGGAGTCTTGGCAGCTGTGTAAATAACTGCATCATCTGCATAAAGTTGGCATGTTGCAGCTGAGCAGTGTAACGGCAAGTCATTAATAAAAATGCTGAAAAGTAAAGGACCAAGAATGGACCCTTGTGGGATACCCATGCGGTTGTTTAAAAATGAGGATTTATCCTGGTGAACTTTTACACACTGTTCTCTATTCTGGAGATAAGATGCAAACCATTCTAATGTATTTGGGGAGAAGTTAAAAGATACCATTTTGGATAAAAGCAAACTGTGGTTTACAGTATCGAAAGCCTTTTTGACATCTAGAAAAACAGCTCCTACCACATTACCCCTGTCCAAGGACTGTTTGACGTTTTCAATAAGGCAACAATTTGCTGTTTCTGTTGAGTATCCTGGTCTAAAACCAAATTGATGTGGATGAAGAAGTTGACTGTCTTGTAAGTAGTCTATCAGCTGTGTAGCTACAACTTTTTCAAGAACCTTAGATAGGACTGGTAAGATAGAGATTGGGCGGTAATTGCATATATCGTCTTTACTGCCTGATTTATGAACTGGTATGACGACAGCTTTTTTCCAGCCAGATGGAAATGTACTAGACCTAATGGAGAGATTAATGAGGTGAGTCAGTGGTTTGATTAATATTTTGCTGTGCATTTTGAGAAAGGAGGTGCTCATATTGTAGATATCATTAGTTTTTGAGTTTGACAGTGTTTTAACAATACCAGCAATTAACTTCTCATTTACCTCATCGATGTGAAAAGTATCTGTTGGAAGTATGGAATTTGTGTTGTTGAGCACATTTGGCAGCACAAAATTTTTGTTAAGTCTTCCACAGAGCCCACAAAGTGTGAATTAAATTCATTTGCCAAAGTAGCCTTGTCACTGACGGTCTTGCCATTGATTCTAAGTTCCTTTACCCCCTTCTGATCGTTTTTTTTATTAGTTAAGTTATTTAAATGCCTCCATAGGGAACTGTTGTTACCCTTTGCATGATCTATCAGTTTATTGTAATAAGATATTTTTGATTTTCGCAGCTCATGTACCACTTTATTTCTTAAACTTTTGTACACAAGGTGATCATTTTGTAGTTTGGAGGTTAGTGATGTTTTCAGTGCATAGTCTCGCCTCTTCATAAGTTTTCTTATTTCATTATTTAACCATGGTAGGCTAATCTTCTGTTGTCTACTTTTAATTTGCTTTGAACATTTTTCTATAGACTTTGTGATTGTTGCAGTTATAAAATTACAACAATCATCTACTTCACATGTTGACATGAGCTGCTCCCAATTTTGATTCTCTAAGTAATGTTCAAACTCCTCATTTTTTGATTTGGGGATAATAAAATTTGATTTGTCAATATCGACTCCCCCAAAATACTGTAGTCGCTTTTTAGTAAGTTTCCTGACAGCAAGAACCATGTTATGATCTGAGAGACCAGTTACAAGATTATAGGTTCTGGTTATTCGTTCTGGTTTATTAGTAAATACCATGTCAATAAGTGTTCTGGATTGTTTGGTTATCCTGGTGGGTCCTTTGATGATTTGCTGGTAATTAAATTTAGTCATGAGGCTTTTCAGTTTCTGTTTGTCTTTTTTATCAGACCAGTTGATATTAAAGTCACCATGAATTATTGTTTCTCTGTTCTTCTCAAGTTGTTTAACCAGATCACTTAATTCATTATAAAAGGAAGAGTTGTGTGACGGTGGGTTGTACACTACTGCAATGTTGAAATTCATTACCGGAGAGAGACATACATTAACAGCTAAACATTCAAGTGAAGTATTCAGATCAACCAGTTGACATTTATATTTCTCTTTGATGTAAATTAAAACACCTCCTCCCCTCCCTACCTGCCTGTCTTTTCTAAAACACTGGTAGCCCACAATATCGATCATATTAGTGTCTATGTTCCTGTGTAGCCAGCTTTCTGAGAGACAAAGGTAGTCCAGATTTGAGTCCAACAGCAACACCGAAATCTCATCTCTTTTGGGGATTATGCTCCGTATGTTTAAATGACCGCCGAGGATCCCCTTTGGTTTAGCCTTGGTGTCCCAAAGAACTCGAGCATGATTAACAGTTTGGAAAAATAAATGTTGTTTTTGCTTTTGTACAGCTCGGTTTTGTGCTAACCCAGTGGTCTGCTGTTTAATAGTGGCAGGTCCAGGGTTAAGGTGAATATCTCCTGCCAGAAGTAGCAGAACTAACAGAACTTTAACTGTATATCCTCTGCCATATTGTGATTTTTGCTTAACAGCCATGTTTGCCTTAATTTGGAAGTTTTTGCTCAGGGCTTTTAAAGACCACATAGAGTGTAGGGTGAGATGTCCAAGCCCAAATCCATACAGATAAAACTTTTTAACTTCACCTTTGGTTGAGTTTGTCGGAAAATCCTTCTTGTTGCAGGTCCAGACACACAAAGACAAAACGAAGAGGAAGTAGAGAAGTAGAGAAGGCTTATTAGTGGTGCCCATCAGCCCACTTTTTAATCCGGTGGCAGCCATCTTCAGTCTTTCTTGGAAAGAAGGAAAAAGAAAATCTGTGGATAGTAAAATAAATTCTGCTTATATCGCCAGAATCTGATCCGATCGTCCTCGAATCCAGCTGGGCCTCAGCTAGCCAACTAGCCCCTTCCGTTGCTGGTCTCGTTGCTCATAGTCGCCGTAACTGGTCTCCCGTCCCGCTCCTCCAACCGAATCTCGTCACACACCGCCGCTGCCACCGAGCTCCGCTGAGGTCACGGTAAATCCTCCGCTAGGCACCGCCACCTACCGACGTCTGCCTGGGTGAAATCTCTGCTGAGCCCCGTCAAACAAATAGCCGCCTGCCTGGTAGTATCTCCGCTGGGCCTTGCAGCTGGGCTTCGATTCAGGCTGGTGTAAGGTGGAATGACTGGCGCCAGCATTAAGCTAACTAGCGTTAGCTTAGCAATCGCTTCAGGTAGGGCACATCAGTGAATCACAAGGAAGCGCTGGAATCGCTGGTCAGTTTACTCACAGTGGCCGGATAAAAGCGATCAAAGGGGTAATCCACCGGAGGTATATCCGATCGCTGTAGGTTAGTTATTTAGAGACTGGCGCCAGCATTAAGCTAACTAGTGTTAGCTTAGCAATCGCTTCAGGTAGCATTAAGCTAACTAGTGTTAGCTTAGCAATC
The DNA here is from genome assembly GCA_020510985.1 of Pholidichthys leucotaenia. Taxonomy (NCBI): domain Eukaryota; kingdom Metazoa; phylum Chordata; class Actinopteri; order Cichliformes; family Pholidichthyidae; genus Pholidichthys; species Pholidichthys leucotaenia. The sequence continues at coordinate 2,476,981 of CM035845.1, forward strand.
GCTTCAGGTAGCATTAAGCTAACTAGTGTTAGCTTAGCAATCGCTTCAGGAAGTCGCTGGAGAAAGGCGATTAAAGGGCAATCCAGCGGAGGTGGCAATTCAGCCCGTGCGTGTTCGCCACGAGCGCCGATCGCTGCAGGCCAGCCACTTTTAATGGCAAAATCAGTGACTTTGTCTCAGCACTGAAAAAGTGTGACCATCCCGGTCGCCATCTATTTGGTGTTTTCACCATGTCAGTATATTTTAATAATTGGGTGATGGACTTTTGTTAATATTTATAATTTATTTTACTTGGTTAAATTATTTTGTCTGTTCTAGAACTATGTAAATGTAATTCTGTGTCAGTTCTAGGGGCGGCTGTTTAGGGGGTGGCTGTGGCACAGGTGTAGTGTGACCGACTACTGATCGGAGGGTCATGGGTTCGATTCCCACTCTGTCTGAAGTCTGCATGTCGAAGTGTCCTTGAGCAAGACACTGAACCCCCAGTTGCTCCTGGTGGCCAGGCTAGCGCCTGTGTGTGTATGGCAGCTCTGCCACCATCAGTGTGTGAATGGGTGGATAGCAGGATCTGTAAAGCGCTTTGGTCATGTTGTGGATTTAGCTGTAACATCAGTTGTTATAAGGAAAGAATGTCCAAACACCCAACTTTACCTTCATTTGGCTTTACTGGAGAATGCTGCATCTCAGTTTACAACACATCTGTCGTTCCCGCTGGCTAACATGCGTCCGTCCCTCTGATAGCACTGCATCGCTTAGCACTGACTTCTTCTTCTTCGGTCTGCAGCTTGAACAATAACATTTCATGGCCAAAGGTACAGTACCAGCGCCGTCTAGTGGACAATGTCTAACGACTGCATTGAAGGAAAACACCTTTGGGATTCTAATTAAATTACTATTATAAATAGCTTTTCTGATTAACTATAAAGTGTTTATAATATCTATTTGTCCTACATGTATTTCAATATGTAATAACTATCAACTTATGTGTATGAACCATTCTGAACTATTAAATATTCAACATCCTCCCCCCCAAGAAGACAGTTCAAATATTAACTTCAAAAGGATATAGTAGCTGAACTGGTCTTCTTAACGTCGTCCCAGTTGGAGTGCGCATAGCGCAGGATCTGACTAGTCCATCTCTCCCTGGGAACACCTCTATGATTAGTCCTGTTTTCCATGTTTGACGTGGTATCTTGTCATCTCCAATGAGGACCAAATCTCCTGGTTTGAGTTGTGTTGGATTTGGGGTATGACGAGTGTGAGCCGATCTGAGGTCCAGCAAATACTCCCTCCTCCATCTGTTCCAAAATTCCTTGACAAGTCTATGGCGATATTTCCATCTTCGGGTCAGCCTTTCTTTATTTGCATTTGCTATCTGACCTGTTGTGGAAAATGGCTTTGGTGGTAAAGAGGTAAGTCTTTTCCCTATGAGGAAATGAGCTGGCGTCAGAGGTTCTGGTTCTTGTAAATCGTTGTACACAAATGTGAGTGGTCTTGAGTTAATAGTGGCTTCTATTTCTGTCAACAGAGAAGTTAACTCTTCAAAGCTCAGAGATGCTCTGCCCATTACTCTTTTGAGGCATCCCTTTACAGAGCGCACTAACCTTTCCCAAAAACCACCCCACCAAGCCGCTCTTTCTGCAATAAATTTCCACTTGATTCCCTTTTCAGAAAAATATTCCAGCAGCTCTGGCTCCTTCATAGCCTTCCACAGTTCCTTTAGATCTTGATCTGCTCTCTTGAACGTTTTTGCATTGTCCGAGTAGATTACTCTACAAAGTCCTCTCCGTGAAATAAATCTCTTGAATGCCAAAAGGAAACTTTCTGTTGATAGACTCGATATTAGTTCAAGGTGCACTGCACGTGTAACTGCACAGGTGAAAAGTGCTATGTATGCTTTCTCTGCAGAATTCTTGGACTTTACAAACAGTGGGCCTGCAAAGTCAACACCTGTGACTTCAAACGGCGGTGCTTCAGTAACTCTGTCTTTGGGAAGAGGTGCAGCTGTTTGCTGTGCTGCTTTTACTTTGAATCTTTTACAGATAGTACAGTCTGAAATGCATTTTTTGACTAACTGTCTCGCGCGTGGAATCCAATACTTCTCTCGTAGATGAACTAGAGTGTCTCTCACGCCTGAATGCATGACATTTTCGTGACTGTATTTTATCAGAAGTTGTGCAAATCTGTGATTTGAGGGTAACAACCACGGGTGCTGCTCATTGAAACTCATGTTTGACTGATGCAGCCTTCCTCCTACACAGATTAAGCCTTGCTCGTCTAGAAAGGGTTTAAAGTCTCTGATTTTTGAGTCTTTGTGCACATTTTCTCCAGTTTTCAACTCTGTTATTTCTCTTTCAAAACTGTTAAGTTGCGCTTCACGTATCCATACCTTTTCAGCTTTTGCCATTTCCTCTGCTGTTAGTTCTCCCCTTTGTCTTTGCTTTGAATGACAGTTGTGGAGAAATCTTTGGATCCATGCAGTTACTCTTAGTACGGTCTGTAGTTTGCTGTATTTGTCCAGCTGTAGCAATGGTTCAGATTGCACTCTTTCACTGTTACTGAGATGTACTGCGACTTGACTTGCCTTTAGCTCAGCTTTAACCTCTTCTTCTGATAGTATTTCTTGTGCTGTTTCTGGCGGTGTAGTTTGAAGCTCCTTTTCTTTCAAAAATGATGGGCCTGACCACCAGAGATTTTCCTCTTTCAACCTTGATGCGGACTGACCTCTTGTGGTGAGATCAGCTGGGTTCACCTTTCCATTACAATGTGTCCATAGTTCTGGTGGTGTCAAAGTTTGTATCTCCATCACTCTGTTGGCAACAAACTGTTTCCATTTCTTTGATGAACTGCGAATCCAGTGAATCACTATCATGGAGTCTGACCACATTCTGAGTTGAGTGATCTGCATATTCAGTGCCTTCAAAAGGTTATTTGCCAACCTTGCTCCAATCACAGCTCCCATCAGTTCCAAGCGTGGCAGTGTGATTGTTTTGATTGGTGCCACTCTTGACTTGGATGCAACGAGCGCAGTAACAGTCTCTCCTTCTGTTGTTTGTCCTTGTAGATACGCAACTGCGCCATACGCCTTTTCGCTTGCATCTGTGAAGACATGGAGAACTTGTGATTTATCTGACAGCTTTTCTGTTCCATACCACCGCGGAATGACTATTTGGTGGATCTGAGGAAGCTCCATGCACCACTGCTGCCATGCCTGTGAAAGGTCTGGAGGCAGCTCGTCGTCCCAGCTCAGGCCCCGTCGCCACATTTCCTGAAACAGACATTTAACTCGAATGGTAAATGGCGTTAGGAACCCTATAGGATCAAAGATTCTGGCGGATGATCTCAAAACACTCCTCTTTGTGTTTTCTTTTCCTTTTAGAATGTTCATCAAATGTTTGAGGTCAAAGGCAAAGTCATCTGTGTCCGGTCTCCACACCAAACCAAGCACCTTCAACACACCTCCATGTGTTTCTGTTTCTTGTGTGAAATCAAGCTTGCTGTTTGACCACTTGGTTTTCAGTTCAAGGGAGTTTGTTGTCCACTTACAGAGGTTCATGTTGGCAGCAGCCAGTATTTCTCTTGCTCCTGTAGTAAGTCTGTATGCCTCGTCTGAGTTACTTGAGCTAGCGATCAGATCATCCACATAAAGTGAGTCTCTCATTAGTTTTACCGTGTCTGGTTGGTTAGCTTCATATTTCTCCAGATGATGTCTGATAGTGGCTGCAAGTAAAAATGGACTTGAAGTTACTCCAAACACAACACGTGCCATTCTCATTATACGCGTGTTGGTGCCTTCAACATCTGGGGGTCCTGTAAGCCACAAAAATCTCACAGCATCTCTGTCACTTTCAGTTATAGATATCTGAAGGAAAGCTTTAGTAATGTCTGCTGTGAAAGCTACAGGATTTTGTCTGAATCTGATCAAAATGCTCATGAGGTCAGCATTCAGGTTTGGGCCAGGTAATAAACAATCATTTAAAGAGGAACAACCTTCTTCATGTGACGAAGCATCAAACACTACCCTTAACTTGGTAGTTACTTTGTCCTCTCTGATTACAGCATGATGAGGTAAGTAGTAGGTTACATTCTCTGTCTCTGCTGAATGACTGCTCTGTGGCACATCTTCACATATTCCTTGTTCTGTGTAATCCTCTATTACATCGTTGTATCCTTTAAACAGTGTCACGTCAGATTTCAGCTTTCTTTTCAGGGTTTCAAACCTCTTTTGTGCAACCTTCTTGTTGTCTGAGAGTTCGGGTGTGTCTTGGTGCCATGGCAACGCCACTTCATATCTCCCATTAATGAATCTGACTGACCTGTCAAAGCTCTCCTTGGCTTTCTCGTCATCAGGTGTTTCCTCACCTTTAGTAGTGATGCCCAGCGACTCGATCTCCCAAAATGCTCTTAGCTGGTTTGAGATCTCCACTGAGTCTTCACTGAGTCCAATGTGCATACATGTTGCTTCATTCATACTGGACATGACAACTGGTCCTTGCACTGCCCAGCCGAATCTGGTTTCTACGGCAACCAAAGCGTCTGACAGTCTCTCAGTTTTACCTGTGACTACTCTCCAGTAGTAATCTGCTCCGATCAGTACTGATAGCTCCAAACCATCTTTGTCTCCCGCTGACACATCTGCTACTGGTAGCCCTTTTTTCTCCAGCTGCCGTTGGATGTGTTCACTGGGGACTTTCATGACTGCAGTACAAAGCTGTGGGGTTTGAACAGCTTCAATCTCAATTTTCTGATCTTTGTTTCTCACATTCTCCAGGACTAGTTTTATGACATTGCATTTTGTGGTCACTGGGTTTTTTGAGCCAAACGTGTGAAGGTTTAATGTCTCTTGTTTTAGTATTGGCAGTTTTAAATCTTTCACTTGTTTCTCATGGACAAAACTCCGTTGGCTTCCTCCATCAATTAAGCAACGCACAATCTTCTTTCCTCCAGGTCCTTCAATCCTTGCTCTCACAGTTTGCAATAGTACTGTTTCACATTTTTCTGGGGTTGGTTTGGCTGCATATGGAAACACTGAGGAGACCACTGCATCACTCGTATTTTCAGCGGCATCTGTCCTTTCTATTGGTTGCTCACTTCTGTCACACACAACAGCATGATGTCTTCTTCCACAATCAGTGCATGTCACATTTTTGGATCTACAGTCTCGAGCAAGATGTCTGGGTTTTAGGCATATGAAGCACCTTCCCGTTTTCTTTAGCTTTTCTTTCCTGCTTGTGACTGTGTCTTCAGTGCACTGTTCTGACTTGTGGCTGGTACTGTTACAGAATATGCAACTGTGCACAAATGGTGTATTCGAACTGCCTGTGTGGAGGGCTGCAGCTGAGGGCACATTAGGTCCTTTCCACCTTTCTCTGCTTGAATCTGGTCTGTAGTGCTGATTCTGATTTGCATGTGTATCTTTATGATTCTCTCTCATTTGTGTCAAATGTGCAGCACGCTCCCTGCTTTCAACTTCTTGTTGCAAAATACAAGGCCATCAACATCCCACTTTTGCCCTACATCTGTCTTGCGGGTGTACTCAAGGGCAAGATCAGCAGGAATCATTTTGAACAGTATGGGGCACAGTAAACCTCCATAACTGTCTGACATGACTCCTAAAGCTTCTAAGCTTCTGATTTGTACTTCAACATCATCAAAAAATTGTCTCAAGGCAACAATGTCTGAGGACCTTTTAACTGGACTTAGATTTAGTAACTTAGACATGTGTGCACTTACAATGAGCTCTTTCCTTCCAAATCTTTGCTTAAGCATGTCTACTGCAGCATCATAGTTCATGTCAGTTACCTTCAGCCCTGCGACGGCGCGTGCAGCTGGCCCGATGAGATATGACTTCAAGTAAGTGAACTTTTCAGTTTTGCTCAAATCTGGGTTTTGGTGAATTGCATTTTCGAATTGGTCCCAAAACTCCTGCCACATGCACACTTCTCCGCTGTATTTGTTTATTGAGAGCTTGGGTAGCTTTACCGAGGGTCTGCTTGTATTTGACCGTGTACTCACGTCACTCAGCCGATGTGGATTCGCTGATACGGTGGCGTCTCTTGCCTGTTCTTGTTGCTGTAAGGCAGCCCGTTCAATTGCTCTCTCTGCCCGCGTCGTCCATAAATTTGTGTTGTCCTGATACTCAAGTGTCCGCACCATGTCCGCATCTAACTCGTCCAAAGGGATCTCCTGCTCTATATCTGGTTCAATGTCTTGCAGGCCTTTCTCTTTCTGTGACAACATGGCTAACAGCTCCCGCAAACGGTCACTGTTTATATCAGTCTTACTTGTTTCATCTTGTATAATTTGCAGCAGCTTTGTAACGGACGTCCGCAGCACGGTCCGTTTCTGTTTTAGCCTTTGAAGTCGCTCCGCCATTTTTTCCTTTCGTCTCCGTGTTGTTACAGCTATCGGCTTAATCCCAACAACGTTCTCTCTTCACTTTTCCCGCTTCCAGCTTCCGGTTCCCGGGTTTCGGCACCAAAAAATATGTTGTGGATTTAGCTGTAACATCAGTTGTTATAAGGAAAGAATGTCCAAACACCCAACTTTACCTTCATTTGGCTTTACTGGAGAATGCTGCATCTCAGTTTACAACACATCTGTCGTTCCCGCTGGCTAACATGCGTCCGTCCCTCTGATAGCACTGCATCGCTTAGCACTGACTTCTTCTTCTTCGGTCTGCAGCTTGAACAATAACATTTCATGGCCAAAGGTACAGTACCAGCGCCGTCTAGTGGACAATGTCTAACGACTGCATTGAAGGAAAACACCTTTGGGATTCTAATTAAATTACTATTATAAATAGCTTTTCTGATTAACTATAAAGTGTTTATAATATCTATTTGTCCTATATGTATTTCAATATGTAATAACTATCAACTTATGTGTATGAACCATTCTGAACTATTAAATATTCAACAGGTCATCCAGAGATGAGAAAAAGTGCTATAGAAGTGAGCACCATTTACCATTCTAAACATATTCAATAGTAGTAAAATATAATTTAGTATTATTACATCAACATACCATTCAGATATCATAAATTTACACGTGATGCAGCAGCAGATTAAAAAGGTAAACTATAAATGCATTTGTACTTACTTCTAACTTTAAATATAAGACCACATATGAGCATTCTAAAACACCAGATTTCGTTAGCTTCCAAGGCTACGCCTTGGATCCGGCCTACATCCCCCAAGACCCCCGGCTTAGTTTCCTCTTTTTTTCCCAAACCCCATTCTCATCCCTGTATAGGAGACAGATACCTAGGGATAATTTAGAGTCACCAATTAACCTAACATGCATTTCTTTGGAGACTGTGGGAGGAAACCGGAGCTCCTGCAGTGAACTCACACAGCACAGGAAGAGCATGCAAACTCTACACAGAAAGGTTCCCACCCCTGACAGCCTGGGGATTCGAAGCCAGAACCTTCAAGCTGTGAGGCAAATAGTGCTAACCACTTTACCACCGTGCTGGCCAAAAAGACAGGAGTCAGAGCTGGCAGAGTTGTGAAGATGCTAAGATTCTCATTGGGAGTGACAAGGAGGGACAGGATTAGAAATGAGTATATCAGAGGAACAGCTCAGGTTGAGTGGATTGGAGACAAAGTAAGAGAGTCTAGGCTGAGATGGTTTGGACATGTGCAGAGGAGGGATAGTGGAGATATTGGACAAAGGATGTTCAAGATGGAGCTGCCAGGCAGGAGGAAAAGAGGAAGACCACAGAGAAGATTTATGGATGTAGTGAAGGAGGACATGGAGAGGGTTGGTGTTCCAGAGGAAGATGGAGGGATAGGATGAGATGGGGGCAGATGATCCACTGTGGAGACCCCTGAAGGGAGCAGTTGAAAGAAGATATCTAAATGGATACTATACTTTGTTGATCCTATTTATACCCAGAGGTGGGTAGAGTATCAAAAAATTGAACACTTAAGATAAGATAAGATAAGCCTTTATTAGTCCCACAATGGGGAAATTCCAGGATTGCAACAGCACAGGGATAGCAACACTCAGAGCAACAATCAGAAGACAAGAAAAAACAAGAGCAGCGAATATACATATGTACATATAAATATATAAACACACAGTGCGGAGCATTGTAGCTAGATGGAATGAACAGCATAACCATCTACTTAGTTATCCTACATGGTATGATTATGTACCCATACATATTGTCACCCTCCGTAACGACTGGTGTTTTCCTAGTTGTATACTGGAGGGGACCATGGTGTAAGTCTATTGCATCTTTTGCATTCAATACTATTAGGTCGTCACGTTTTTTTGCTATCTCTGTGAGCAGCCCTGCTTAGGTTATACAGTCTGACAGCCATAGGTAGGAAGGACCTGCGAAACCTCTCGGTTGTGAACCTAGGATGATGTAGTCTGCTGCTAAATGAGCTCCTCAGTGCGTTCAGTATGTCCTGCATAGGGTGGGACTCGGACTCCAGCAGAGATGACAGTTTAGCCACCATCCTTCTCGCTCCCATCTCCTCCACTGGGTCAAGGCGTTGCCCCAGGACAGAGCTAGCTTTCTTGATCAGTTTGTTCAGTCTCTTCCTATCGGCTGCTGTAACGCCACTGCCCCAGCAGACCACTCCAAAAGTGATGGCTGATTCCACCACCGTGTCATAGAATGTCTTCTGCAGCACCCCTTGTACACCAAAAGACCTGAGTCTCCTCAGTAGGAACAGCCTGCGCTGTCCCTTCTTGTAGAGTGCATCAGTATTGTGTGACCAGTCTAGTTTATTGTTCAGATGAACACCCAGGTACTTGTAGGATGTCACCATCTCAATGTCTGTTCCCTGTATGTTTACTGGTGCTGTGAGGGGTTGTCCTTGCCTGCGGCAGTCCACCACCAGCTCCTTAGTTTTCCTCGCGTTGATCTGGAGGCAGTTCCGATGGCACCAGTCCACGAAGTCCTGGATAAGTCCTCCGTACTCAGCTTCATCTCCATTGGAGATGAGGCCGACGATCGCAGAGTCGTCAGAGAACTTCTGTAGATGGCAGTGTGTTGTGTTGTGTGAGAAGTCCGCAGTATAAAGGGTGAACAGGAAGGGAGCCAAAACCGTTCCCTGGGGGGCCCCCGTGCTACCGATGATCGTGTCGGACACACAGTCCTGGGTTCTCACAAACTGTGGCCAGTTAGTGAGGTAGTCCAGGATCTATGATGACAGGTGCTGGTCCACCCCTGCGCACAGCAGCTTGTCCTTCAGGATCATCGGTTTGATGGTGTTGAAAGCACTGGAGAAGTCAAAGAACATGATCCTCACCGCATTCCCGGGCTTCTCCAGGTGGGACAGAGAACGGTGAAGGAGGAAGATCACCGCATCCTCCACCCCAATGCCATGCTGGTAGGCGAACTGGAGTGGATCCATTGCTGGTCCCACCAGGGGGCGGAGGTGAGCAAGGAGCAGTCTCTCCAGGGTCTTCATCATGTGGGACGTCAGGGCCACTGGTCTGTAGCTGTTCAGATCTTTGGGGTGGGAAGTCTTTGGTACCTACAAAAGAAGATCCAAACCTTTGAGCTGAGATCCTACAGGAAAATCTTGGGCATCTCTTACAAAGACCACATTACAAACGGAGCAGTGTGGAATCGCATCAGAGCAGCCATTGGACCATATGAGGACCTCCTCTCCATTGTGAAAAGCAGAAAAATGAACTGGTATGGCCATGTGACACAATCCACTGGAATTGCAAAAACCACCATACAAGGCACCATACCTGGAGGAAGGAGACATGGCAGACAGAAGAAAAGCTGGGATGATAGCATCAAGGAATGGACAAACCTGCCTCTCACCAGCATACTGAGGTTAGCAGAGGACTGTACAAGACGGAGATAACTTGTCAAAAAGTCATTGGTGGTGCCCCTACAGCCGCCCGGCTTTGGGGCTAAGTAAAGCCTCCCACTCTCATAGATCTTTGGCTTGAGGGTGCTCCAAAGATTCTCAATAAGGTTGAGGTGAGGGGAGGATGGGGGCCACACCATGAGTTTCTCCTTTTATGGTCATAGCAGCCAGTGACACAGGTATTCTTTGCAGCATGAGCTGGTGCATTGTCATGCATGAAGATAATTTTGCTACGGAAGGCAGTTCTTTCTGTACCATGGAAGAAAGTGGTCAGTCAGAAACTCTATATACTTTGCCAAGGTCATTTCCACACCTTCAGGGACCCTAAAGGGGCCTACCAGCTCTCTCCCCCTGATTCCCGCCCAAAAAATGACTCCGCCACCTCCTTGCTGACGTTGCAGTCTTGTTGGGACATGGTGGCCATCCACCAACCATCCACTACTCCATCCATCTGGACCATCCAGGGTTGCACGCACTCATCAGTAAACAAGACTGTTTGAAAATTAGACCCGCCCCGCCCAAATCATTCTCGCGTTCTTCCCATGTGGAACTACAAGTTCCTCAGCGTATCCAGGCTGATTTGGTTAGCTATTTGTGTGTGTGTTTATATATTTACATATTTATTCCATCTAGCTACATTGCTCCGCACTGTGTGTGTTTATACAGTATATTTACATATTTATTCCACCTAGCTGCAATGCTCCGTACTGTGGGTGTTTATATATCTACATATTTATTCCATCTAGCTACAATGCTCCGTACTGTGTATTTATATATCTACATATTATTCCATCTAGCTACATTGCTCCGCACTGTGTGTGTTTATATATTTACATATTTATTCCACCTAGCTGCAATGCTCCGTACTGTGGGTGTTTATATATTTACATATTTATTCCATCTAGCTACAATGCTCCTTACTGTGTATTTATATATCTACATATTATTCCATCTAGCTACATTGCTCCGCACTGTGTGTGTTTATATATTTACATATTTATTCCACCTAGCTGCAATGCTCCGTACTGTGGGTGTTTATATATCTACATATTTATTCCATCTAGCTACAATGCTCCGCACTGTGTGTTTATATACTCATATATTTATTCCATCCAGCTACAATGCTCTGCACTGTGTGTCTGTGTGTATATATATATATATTTATAGTAATATGTACATATGTATATTAGCTGCTCTTGCTTTTTTTTTCTTGCTTTCTGATTGTTGCTCTGAGTGTTGCTATCCCTGTGCTGTTGCAATCCTGGAATTTCCCCGTTGTGGGACTAATAAAGGCTTATCTTATCTTATCTTATCTTATCTTATTTAACTATTCACAGGTGTCCCCTAACGGAGCACGTTGCTGAATGCAGTTTTCCGTTGTCGGTCTGGTTGTGCTGAGACCTTCACACGAAGGGTGTGTTACCGGTGCACCATGGTCAAGGGCAGTGTTTGCATCGAGGTGAACTGCTCTCACAGCTAGCTGGTTTTGGCTAACTAGTTCGTGCGTGCACTTCTGTGACTCACCCTACCGACTTGAGTTGGTAGCATGTCAAGCTTGTGTGACTCAAGATTCAAGAGCTTGAATCTTGAAGCCTCCATGTTGTGGCAAGCTTATTTTTGATTTGCTAGCATTTGCTTGTTGGTTGACCATGTAGCTTAATCAGTGTTTGGTTAGCATTAGCTTGCTCACTGAAACGTATAACAGAGTACAGCTACCGTGTTGCGACGAGCTGACTCCCAGGGCTTTCACGGTGGAGCTCAACTTAAAACTTGCAGCTACTGCTAGGGACAGCCAGGCTAGCATGTTGCGACAAGCCTTTTTTCTTTTTTTTTTTTTAAACAAGAAATCCCGTTTTCCCTTGGCTATGGCTGCTAACCCCACCAAAATGTTGGGCCTGAAGGCCAAAGAGACTGTGTCCCTCATCATACAACACCTCCATTTCGGGTAGGGACCTTCATCCTATGTGCAGAGTCTGCATGGGCATTAAACATGCTCAGATGTCACTAGCGGACCCTCAGGAGTGTCCCCATTGCGTTTCTATGCCAGAGAAAGTTTTGGAAAGGAGGCTTTGAGTAGCGGTAGCTAGCAGTGAAGACCCCTGCTTATCTAGTGCTACCAGGGACAGCCATCAGCCACAAGCTTCTATGACAGGCCTATTCAATTAGTGGCCCAGAAGCAACCTCAGAGTGGCCCGCGGGCCCAGGCCACGCCAAGGAAATATAAATTTAAGAAAAAAAACATGAAGGAGTGACAGTCCGCAAGTGCGCACATGAACAACAGATGTGGTTAAGCTTCATATGCAGGGAAAGAGGCAAGCGTGACTGAATTGCTGAGGATTTACTTCACCAGCCATTACAATAATTTAGGCTCATTATTATGTACCTGGCAAGTTAAGATGACCGAAATTCACAAATTCAATGACTTTAATCTGTCCACAGCCTTCAGACAAACTAAACGTGCCAGCATTTGGATTTCAAAATAAGGGAGGTTTTTCCTGCTGTCTGGTTGGTGAGGAGAGGTCTAAAAACTATCACTATATAGAAATATTTTAACAGAAATAACTGAATCTTTGGTAATTTAATTTATTTCATTAAATGTAATTTTTTAAATATTTTTTTCTTTTAAATCAGAGTTAAATTATTGTTGTGTTCTGGCTCTGCAAAATTATGGTCAAAAGTGTAAATTGTATAAGGAAAAGTCAAATTTTTACCACAATCTGTCTCAAATTCATAAAAAAAAAAACCTGTAATTTTATTAAAAAAAATAGACAAAAATTAGCCATAAAATAATCCACAAATTTATAGTAAAGTCTGAAATGTACAAGAAAAGTCAATTTTACAAGAGGAAATTACAAATTTGAGGAAAATGGTTTCAAATTTAGATAAATTTACAGAAAAAAATAGAAAACTATCAGAAAATTGTTATAAATTTTGAAGAAAAACCTCAAACCTTCAAGACTGAAGTCATTACTCAAGTTTTTAAGTGGGTGCTTTTTGCATCCTAAACTCTACTAGAAATTTTTGGTGGACTGATACGTATGTGTAATGGAATGTGTAATTATAAAAATAGGTTCCTCCTCACACATGTGGTGATGTAAAACAAAACAAACCACAATAGTGGATGTGCAATGTTTGTTAATGTTATCAATCTTTTCTTGGGGGGTTTGTGCACTGAAGTGTTTGACAGTCCATTTTTTATTCAGCTAAATGCACTTTGTAATGTGCCAAGGTCAGTTTTGACCAGGATGTAGTATATTTTATTTCAAAAGGGAAACCAATGTAATGCTACTAACAGTGCACATTGAGTTTTTATGCACTTGGAGATATGCCTGAGTAAGATGAGACCAAAATGGTTATTTACAGAATCTTATTTTTTTTTCCCCATTCTATTTATTTGTTGTTCAAGAGAAAAAATATTTCTACGACTTCAGTTCTGCTCAACCCCAGCGCTGTTATTGTGTTTTTATGCACGTTTGATGTGCCTTTGTCATGTGCCAAGCACACATTTAAAACCAAGACAATGAATAAAAAGTGCAGATTTTTCATCATACTGATCTGTGTTGGTTTGAATTTTGTCATATTCAACGAATCATTGAACATATGCGGCCCAGTTACATGTCTTGATTTCACATTGTGCCCCAACTGATTTTGTAATTGAATAGCCCTCCCCTACGAGCTGGGTGGACTTGATGGAGGCCGAATCCCCAATCGACCCTCTTCTCCCGGAGGACATTCTGGAGAGCAGTCTGGGTGAATCGGGCGGCGAGGACGACAATACACAGTCCAGCTTCCTCAGTGTAGCTCAGGGATGGGCAACTATGTGCCATGGAGGGCCATTCCACTGCTGATTTTCTGTTTTACCCAGTCTCTTCAGCAGTTGCCTTCTCTAATGAGCAATACTTGAAGCTCATCAGTGCAAACAGCTGCTGAAGAGACTTGAGTGCAACAGAAACTCTTCAGTGGAATGGCCCTCACTGCCCATCCCTGATGTAGCTGATATGGAGAAAGAAGAAGACAACTCCTTTTTCCCTCCTCAGCAGTCTAGAACCCCCAGCGGAGCCGGTGCTGTAACCCCAGTGGACAGCAACCTGTATGAAATCTGCAGGTGAGCCACGGCAAAACTCAGCATCTCGTAGCTGGCAGCTCAGGATGCGGAGGGGACAGAACACGACCTGTATGATGGTAAGAGGCTGCCACTTGTTTCACCACAAGCAAAGCAACTCTTACCAGCGGTCCCCACCTGTGTGAAAGAAATGAGTCATGACTGGTCGAGCCCATTTAAGAGCAAGCTTCCCACCAAGGGCTGCTCTAAGCTGGAGATCCACGGTATGGGTTAGCTGGGACTAAACAAACCCCCAGCGGTGGAGTCTTCAGTGGCTTATCACCTTCATCCTAACTGCAGCTCTGTCTCAGCTTCCACAACCATCTCTCTGCCTAGTAAGTCAGATCACCTCACAGCATTGATTTACCAACGGATGTACAAATATGCAGCACAGTCAGTCTGCTCCCTTAATGCAGTCACTCTGCTGTCAGCATATCAGGCAGAATTACTGGAGGAAAAGGGCAGTCAGATTGACTCATTGACCACACAGATTTCATCCTATGGGATGAAATCTGTGTGGTCAATGATCTGGTCCTGCGCTCTTCCAGAGGGGCAGTCCAGAAGTCCAGGCACGTCATGGGTCTCGCCGTTGGTGAAAGAGCCTTGTGGCTAAATCTGTCAAGACTGAGTGACACACAGAAAGCTGAGATCATGGCTGCACCGTATGACCCCACCAAGGATCTCTTTGGTCCTGCCTTGGAGAAGATGAGGGAGACTAGCTCACAGAGGAAGCAGGAGGGTGAAGCCTTTAACCTGTCTACCCCGCCAGGTGAACACCCAACCTCCCCAGGTGCCTTGGGCTGGCTTTGCAGCAGCTGCTATAGCATTGAGAAGGAAACATGGTGGTGCTAGACCTCACAGGCAGGGAACAACTCTGCAGGCTCCCTAGACCAAAGCTGAAAACCTGATACCATGGGGTGAGCATTCCTAGCTTGGCAGCTGTGGCTGCCAAGAATTGCTCGTCCCACCCCGGGGATGGGAAGAAGAAATGTTACCTAGCACCATTCCCCTCCTTGAAGAAAAGTTGAGTGAGAGGTGTGGAGACAAACCACTTCACTGTTAAGAGTTCAGTAGCTCCTGTGGTTCCCAGTTCAACAGGAGCCCTCTCTCAGTCTCCCTCTTTTCCTGTTCAGAAGAGAGAGACTCAAAATCAGCTGGCAAAGTATCACCAAGTACTCCCTCAGTGTCAGTGAGTGGGTTTAAAAATCCTTTCAGTGTCCCCAAGCACTGCACAAGTTCACAAACAGGTTACTTGTTCCCCTGTGAAGATCAATTTCAGATCTCTGCAGCCATGCAGAATGCAAAAACAAAATGGCAGTCATGTAGGGCTGGGAATCATCACTAATTTCCAGAATTGATTCGATTCCAGTTCTAGAGGTTCTGAATCTATTCAAATCTGATTTGATCCGATCCCAATTCAATCAGAGAAATTAACATTTTAACAGCTATTTTACTTGCCAGGGGAAAAAAAAGTCTTCGAGACCTAATGCTGCAAATTGCACCAGGAATACTCTAACTTTGTTAATACATAAATTATCACATCAAGAAGTGACCCAAAATCAGTTACAATAATGCACTTTTCATTATCCCCTGCCAGTTGAAGCCCAAAGGGGTCGAAGAGCCCTTTGGCGAAGACTGAAGGGGGATTATATTATGGGTCCATCCGTCCATCCATCTGTCCCACTTTTGTGAAATCAACTCCTCCTACAGTTTTATTCCAATTGTTTTGAAACTCGGTGCCATGGTTTGATATACTCTGATGACGCACAAATTGCAATTTGGTTCTGAATAGATGATTTTTGCAGGAGTTGTAACCCCTGACCTCTTATTTCACCTCACTTCATAAACAGTATCATCATAGCAGTCTGTCGTGGGCAACAGTGACGGTTTCATTTAGGTCTGATCAGATTCCTCCACACAGCTCTGTCCTTAGCCTTCTGCTGCCAGGAACTCCTGTCTATGTCCAACTTCTTCAAGTTTCTTTTTACAGTGTCTTTAAATCTGAGCCTTGGTCTACCCTGACTGCGTTTGCCCTCACATAGCTGTGAGTAGAGTAACTGCCGAGGGACGCTGGTGGTCCATCCTCTCAACATGTCCGAACCATCTCAGGTTCATCTGTATTAGCATGTCCTCCATTGATGGCAGACCAGCTCGTTTCAACACTTCTACGTTGGTTATATCCACCGAAATGGACGCCACCCAATGCTCAATAGACGAGGAGCCCATTGGAAAAAACGGTGTGAGGAATTCAGTAATGTGGAGATATTTTGGCTATTTAAAGTCTGACAAGAAGCAGCTTAGCGTGAACTGTAGACTGTCAAGCACATTCCCACAAAATCAACTAACACTACAAATCTTTTTTTTTTTTAACCATCTGAAGCAGTCCCGTCCTGTTGAGCAGGGTTGTACTAAACAGCGAACAGGACCGAACGGTACTGAACGGAACTCCCATGACCCCAACCCCCTAGAAAACATCCAAATAATAAATGAAATTGTTTTTTATGAGACACCAAATGCCCCCAAAATCAGTTAAATCTTTTTTATTCCAATGTTTAATAACAAGTGGCCATTCTTGTAGTAGCGAGCATTACACAAAATGCCCAAATAGCACATTAAATTATATCTAATGGGACCAAGTGACATCAAGTCAACTAATGGACACATTTACAAATATTCCAGACCCACTGTAATCCACCTTATTCCTGGGGGTGCCGCTGTAAGAACGATTATGGCCGGAACTTTCGGTTTCATCTGAGGTAGTGTTAAATCAGTCAGTAAGAGTGGAGTAGTGAGGCATTTAAAATAGCTTTTTTTTTTAAGTTTTTCAAATTCATTTTAATGTATAGTCCACATACTGTACGTGTTTTGCACTCAAGTGGCAGCTAATTTCAGCACTTGTAGTGTTTGTATTTTTTGAATGTTTTGCCGTGGTTCTTGTACTTGTTGCTGGTGTTTGTGGTTGTGCCATAGACTGTATAAATGGAGGCTTCTCACCAGCAATGCATAGATCATGCACTGAAAACTAAAGAGGACTGTTGGTGTGATGGTGGTACAGACACAAGAGCATGGATGTCACAGATCTGATGTTTATGTGTTATATATGTCACCAGAATGAAGGCTGCATGAAGTAAAATAATAAATAACAAATAGTAACAGTTTGCTTCCTAAGGCAAATTAATTTCCTAAGGCAATTTAAGCAAGACAAAATTTATAGTCTTTAACAACCATCACAACTACCCAGTACCCAAACTCAGCGTAAATGGTGTAGAGATTGAAAGGGTATCTGAAACTAAATTCCTTGGAGTAATAATTGATAACAAACTGTGTTGGAAGTCACATATTAATTATATTAAAGGTAAAGTATCCAAATCAATTGCAATATTACACAGAGTGAAATATTTGCTGAATCAACCCACACTATACACCTTGTATCATTCATTAATACTCCCATACATGACATATTGTAATGAAGTATGGGGAAATACATATAAAACAAACATATATCCACTCTTTATGCTTCAAAAGCGAGCTATTAGAATAATAAACAAAACAGCTTACAGGGAACCAACAAACCCACTTTTTCTTAAACAAAAAACTCTCAAGTTGAAAGATCTGGTTGACTTTAAAACTGCAGTAATAATGTTCAAAGTGAAGAATTTATCACTGCCGCAAATATCCAAAAGTTGTTCCAAATAAGGGAGAAACGATATCACTTCAGAGGAACATGTATATTTCAAAAGCCTTCAGTGAGAACTACCACCAAGCAACACTGTGTTTCAGTGCAAGGAGTCAGATTATGGAACGATTTTGGACCTGAATTAAAATCATGTACAACACTTGGACAATTTAAACAACAACTAAAGGAAGAAATACTCCAAACATATTTACAAGATGACATGTAAAATCACATAAGGATTGACATATCCAGCCTGTGTTGTAGCTTAGTTTTGTTTTTTTTTTCTCTCTGTGACATTCTGTCTTAGATTTGTCTTGAATAGTAACCGCTTAACTTAGCTTAGTTTTCTTTTCTTTTTTTCTCTCAGTCACACTTTGTCCTAGCTTTGTTCTAAATTGTAATCACTCTTGTCTTGTTTACTCTTTTTTCTCTTTTGAATTCTTGGATGGAATATGGGTGGGCAATATAAGCTGCGGCTTCAGCCATCACCCATTTCGGATAACTCACGTGGAATTGTTTAGTAGAAGGAGTCTTTGTCTAATTTGACCTTGTTGTTATATTATACAGTTTCTTTTAACCTGTACTGTACTATCCGAAAATAAAATTCAAGGCTTAACGATTTAAGGATATCAAACAGTTTTTTTGTTTGGTTTTTTTTTTGCATTCGTTGCATTGCCTTGGAACAATATGGAGTAGCAGCTTCAACGTGCATTAATTTTTAAATTATCACAAAATGTAGATCAATAAAATTTTGAACAATTGTCAGAAAAGGTCTGTACGTGTTAGGTTAAATAACAAGCATTTGTGGCATGACAGCAACATGAGCATTTTAATTTCGGGGTAAAGCAGCGTGGTGGCGCAGTGGTTAGCACTGCGGCAGCACAGCAACTCACCCTTGGTCGGGGGATCCTGGGTTCGATCCCAGCCCCCGACCAACAGTGATCTGTGTGGAGTTTGCATGTTCTCCCCGTGTCTGCGTGGATTTACTCCGGGATTTCTCTGGTTTCCTCCCACATGCCAAAAACATGCAAGTTAGGTTAACTGGCGTCAAACTGGGGATTCTAAATTGTCCTTAGGTGTGACTGTGAGAGTGAATGGTTGTCTGTCTCTCTGTGATGGTCCTGCGATGGACTGGTGATTTGTCCAGGGTGGACCCTGCCTCTCGCCCAAAGATGCTGGGATAGGCTCCAGCCCCCTGCAACCTGAAAAGGATTAAGTGGAAGACGGTGGATGGATGGTAAAACAAATGGCTGCAGCTGTGTGTTTTACCCTGAAATTGAAACAGCCAAGCACAGTGTTGTGGTTCTTTGTGGCTCTGACTAGATGCTATGTCTGCTCTAAGGTAAATCTGATTATGTCCAACATCTCTTAACAAAATGCATTTGACTTTATTGCGGTGGAGATACTGATATATCGCAGAGCTTTTATTTGTTTCAAGCGTTGGCGTCTTAGCAGCGGCACTAACTAATGGAGCTACTGTCTGCCAGGCCACTTAAGGTCATCTTCCCATCCCTCCATTGTCGTGGGAAGTGGTATGATTATATTACTGTTTTTGAGGTGCAAAAGGCCGTGTTCCAGCACTTTTGATGCCAAAGTCATTGTTTTTTAACAAGTAAAAGTCCCATTTCAGTGACAACCACACGTTCTAAACTAGTACCGGAAGTTGCGCCCATAATTCACGCAAGGCATCATGGGAGCTAGGAATAAGGTGGCTATATTCCTTGAAATTTAATTTAACAATTTTGGCGTTGTGTGTCCCGTTCGGACGCATTCATTCTTTAATCCAAATACTAACTCGTGTTGTTTGGCTGCAACCATTCTTCTCCACATTTGTACTGGGGAGACTTACAGAGCATCTGGAAAGTCTTCACAGCACTTCACTTTTTCCACATTTTATGTTACAGCCTTATTCCAAAAGGGGTTAAATTCATTTTTTTTCCTCAAAATTCTACACACAATACCCCATAATGACAACATGAAAAAAGTTTAGTTTTTTTTTTTTTTTAGATTTTTGCAAATTTATTAAAAATAAAAAACTTAAGAAATCACATGTGCATAACTATTCACAGCCTTTGTCATGAAGCTCATAATTGAGCTCAGGCTCATCCTGTTTCCACTGATCATCTTGAGATGTTTCTACAGCTTAACTGGAGTCCACCTGTGGTGAATTCAGTTGATTGGACAGGATTTGGAAAGGCCCACACCTGTCTATATAAGGTCCACAGTTGACAGTGCATGTCAGAGCACAAACCAAGCATGAAGTCAAAGGAGCTGTCAGTAGACCTCTGAGACAGGATTGTGTTGAGGCACAAATGTAGGGAAGGGTACAGAAAAATTTCTGCTGCTTTGAAGGTCCCAATGAGCACAGTGGCCTCCATCATCCGTAAATGGAAGAAGTTCAGAACCACCAGGACTCTTCCTACAGCTGGCCGGCCATCTAAAGTGAGCGATCGGGGGAGAAGGGCCTTAGTCAGGGAGGTGACCAAGAACCTGATGGTCACTCTGTCCTCCTCCCCCCACAGAGGAATGCTGGAGCTCTGACAACCATTTCTACAGCAATCCAAGCAAGGCCAAAAACATGCAGGTTAGGTTAATTGGAGACTCTGAAGTGGCCCTAGGTGTGAATGGTGAAGGGATAGCGCCGTACCATGGCTGCTTCATCCATCCAGGTGGATGCCCTCAATTTCCCCTCTGGGGATCAATAAATTTTTTTTAGTATACTTTATTGATCTCCAGAGGGGAAATTGAGGGCATCCACCACCTGGATGGATGAAGCAGCCACAATACGGCGCTATCCCTTAACCATTCACACACACATTCATACCTAGGGCCACTTTAGAGTCTCCAGTTAACCTAACCTGCATGTTTTTGGCATGTGGGAGGAAACCGGAGAAATCCCGGAGTAAACCCACGCAAACACGGGGAGAACATGCAAACTCCACACATATCACTGTTGGTCGGGGGCTGGGATCGAACCCACAATCCCACGATCCCCCAGCTAAGGGTAAACTGTGCTGCCACAGTCCTAACCACTGCGCCACCGTGCAGCCGTGCATAAAGCCATGCATAAAGTACGCAAAATCAAAAAAAAAATCCACCAGTCAGGCCTGTGTGGTAGAGTGGCCAGATGGAAGCCACTCCTTAGTAAAAGGCACATGGCAGCATGCCTAGAGTTTGCCAAAAGGCACCTGAAGGACTCTCAGACCGTGAGAAACAAAATTCTCTGGTCTGATGAGACAAAGATTGAACTCTTTGGCGTGAATTCCAGGCATCATGTTTGGAGGAAATCAGGCACCGCTCATCACCGGGCCAGTGGTGGTGGCAGCATCATGCTGTGGGGATGTTTTTCAGTGGCAGGAACTGGGAGACTAGTCAGGATAGAGGGAAAGATAAATGCAGCAATGTGCAGAGACATCCTCGATGAAAACTTGCTCCAGAGCGCTCTTGACCTCAGACTGGGGTGATGGTTCATCTTTCAGGTGGACAACAACCCTAAGCACACAGCCAAGATATCAAAGAAGTGGCTTCAGGACAACTCTGTGAATGTCCTTGAGTGACCCAGCCAGAGCCCAGACTTGAATCCAATTGAACATCTCTGGAGAGATCTGAAAATGGCTGAGCACCGCCACCGATGCTTCCCATCCAACCTGATGGAGCTTGAGAGGAGCTGCAAAGAGGAATGGGCCAAACTGCCCAACGATGGGTGTGCCAAGCTTGTGGCATCATATTCAGAAAGACTTGAGGCTGTAATTGCTGCCAAAGGTGCATCAGCAAAGTATTGAGCAAAGGCTGTGAATACTTATGTACATGTGATTTCTTAGTTTTTATTTTTAATAAATTTGAAAAAAATCTCAGCAAAAAAAACTTTTTCACATTGTCATTATGGGGTATTGTGTGTAGAATTTTAAGGTAAAACATTTCATCCCTTTTGGAATAAGGCTGAAACATAACAAAATGTGGAAAAGTGAAGCGCTGTGAATACCTTCCAGATGTACTGTATAATTTCACATGGATGAGAGCTGTACTGTAACAGCTGCTACATTTGGGCATGTACTTCACTCAGCTATCGGTAAGTTAACAGAATTATTATGAAATATTTATATTTTATGTTTTATAATTATTTAAAATACAGTTGTATCATGTTCTGCACTACATTTGTCAAGTTCAACTTCTGACGGAATATAAATATTTAAAATTAATCTTGTTATAGCTTCACATCTCAGGAGTAAAAAGGAACCTTTAAGCTTGGCAGAAATAGTGATGTGATTCATACTGCAGTATCACTATCGATCAGTATGGGAAAAAATTTATTGTGACTGGAAATTTTTTCATATGGCCCAGCCCTACAGCTAACAGTGGTCCTAGTTGTGACCAGAGTTGTACAGTCTCACAGCATCAGGGTAACAGCTCCTACTGAGCCTGGTGGTCCTGGCTCTAATGCTACACAGTCTCCTGGCTGATGGGAGGTGGACAAACAGGCAGTGAGCGGGGTGGGTGGGGTCTTTCATGATGGAAGAGGTCCTTTTTCTTCTGCTGCAGTAGATGTCACTCACTGTGGGCAGTTTGCTGCTGGTGATCTGTGCAGATTTTACGTACTGTCTGCAGCTGAACAGTTGCCATACCGCACAGTAATACAGGAGGTGAGGACACTCTCCACTACTCCCTGGTAGAAGGCCATCAGGACTGACCTGTTCAGCCCTGCCCTCTTCAGTCTGTGGAGAAGGTAGAGGTGTTGGTGGGCCTTCTTCACCAGACAGGATGTGTTTTCTGTCCAGGTGAGGTGATCTGTGATGTGGACCACCAGGTATTTGTAGCTGGAGACCACTTCAACAGTACTCCACTGATGTACAGGGGAAGTGGGCTGGTTCTATTTGTCCTGTAGTCCACAATCATTTCCTTAGTTTTCTACATGTTAATGCAGAGGTTGTTGCTCCTACACCAGCCCTCCAGATGTGTCACCTCCTGTCGTATTTGGTCCCACCACTGCTGTATCGTCCACAAACTTGACAGTATGACAGGTTGGATGTGTGGCAGAGCAGTCATATAGACATATAGAAGATGTAGAGCTCTCTAGGGTCACCAGACTTGCTTCACAGGTTCACCCCAGGATCCTGACCTACATCTGTGGGTTGTATATTCATGGATGATGGGCTTATCATATGTGACCCGTGCTGGCAAAATGAGTCACATTGAGGAAATTTTCAAAACTGATGTAATGTTATTTTCATATTCTGTATTGAAAGACCTTCAAAATGATATTTAATTTGTAGAAATTGGGCAAAAACTGACCAGCAACAGGCTGATGTTTATATCTTGGCAAGTTTGAAAACTTGTGTTTGATCGGTCCTGAGTTGCATCTTCTGCAAAAACGTGCATTTGTGGCGCATGTGTTGGTTACATATTCCCCACAATTGTGTTGCTGTATGTTTATTGTGTGCTTCACGTCTCATGGAACAAAGAGGACTGAGACTTTGGGATTCAGCAGAGGAGTGTGAGATTCGGCCTTTGTTTCCGGGAGACGACCGGGGAAGATTTCCGGGCCACAGAGACTAGAGGACAATGGCGTGAGATCAAAGGGGTTACTTTGGGATTGAGATTAAGTACCATGTGACTGTATGTTTGATTAAACACCATGTGACTGCTGTTTCATGCCCGGGGTATAAAACCCCTGATGTGAGATGAAAACTTCCTCTTGATTTGCTTTGAGATTTGATGGAGATGTGCTCTATGAATAAAGCTGAATCTGAGGAACAAACTCAGCCTCATCCTTGAACACATTCTCCACACATTTTTAGAAAGTAGGAGTTCGAAGCTTTACAATGATACCAGGCACTGACGGGGGATTTCCCGGGACTTGCTGCCAGTAAACAAGGAAAGAATCATGATTTATGACTTCTTGTGCCTGTAGCTTGTAATTAGCTAGTCCGCATTCCGGCTCATTTTGCCAGCACGGGTCCCATATGATGATCAAATGATCAAATTATGATGGGCTTCTCATAAAGTGGTTCTGCCACAGTAATTATATTGAGAAGTTGAAAACTGCTCTCTCAGTAAGTATTGGGATCTTCAAAGAAAACAGAGGCTGGGGGATACTTCACTCAACTCAAGAGTGCTCTTGTTGTATTTACCATTAAAAACGCTTTTATCTGGTGAATAAAAAGCTGTAATCCCAGAGATGCATTTTATATAAAATAGGATAGACATTTTGGCAGGGCAGATGGAAGAGCTCCTCTCTTGAGTTTGTGAGTGAGTCTCTTTTTGTACACTAGCCAGCTGTAAGTTAACCTTGGGTCTAGGAAGTAACACAGACAAGTCTCTTATGTGTGCGGGGAGCTCAATGGAGCTTACAGTGAAGACAAGCATAGAACACTGTATCTGTGAGTCGGCCTGTGTCTTGGGATATCTGAGACAAAGTGTAATTTTTAAAAAAATATGCAATAAAAAAGTCTTTCACAGGTGCCATGTCCACCGATGTGGGACCACACTGGAACTGTTGATGCCTGACTATGTCATACGATGGGGCGTCCTCCCCATCAGTCTTTTTCATCTCATCAAACGTCTCTGTGGTGTACAGCCTCTCAAGGACAGGAACCTGATGACCATTGTCACACCTTACTCCACCTGAGCACCTGGAAAATGGAAACTCTTAGGAGTTCAGAGCTCCAAATTACCACCTGACCTATAGAGAGAGGGATTATTATACATGACAGTTCAGCCTCGTACAATAACAGGAAGTGGGTCAGGGGAAATCTTTAATGAGCAGCCCTCGTATGTACTGTGGGTGGACGTAAAAAAAATATCCAAATATAAAAAAATTAATATTTTAAATATCAAAAACCAGAATCTACACAACTTTTCAAAACTCAAAAACATGCCTCTTTAATGCTGTTGTGTGATTGTGCCCAGGATGTCTCTTTGCACCAGTGTGACGGACAGTGAGGTTGCCCGAGCCAAAAATCTGCTGAAGACCAACATGCTGCTGCATCTGGATGGTGAGGAGGTGTCATGATGGACAAACTCAACTCCTAACAGCTGAATGTTTCCATTTAAAAAAACCCAACATTCTGCTCCAGGGTCCACACCCATCTGTGAGGACATTGGCAGGCAGATGTTGTGTTACAGCCGCAGGATCCCGCTGCACGAGCTGGAGGCCAGGATTGATGTGAGTCAGCATAAACACACTCCATGTCCCTGACAATTCTTCATTTGGCCTTTTACATCACATTCATCCATTTTTAGCCCCCGCCGGCCAAAGTCCAAGAGGGTTGAAGAGCCCTTTTGGCGAAGACCGAAGGGGGATTATGTTGTGGGTCTGTTCATGCCACTTATGTGAAATCAGCTCCTCCTACACTTTTGTTCCGATAGTTTTGAAACTTGATACCATGGTTTGATATCTTCTAGAGATGAGAAGAAGTGCTTTATAAGTGAACGCTATTTGATGTACTCTGACGATGAGCATATTGCTGTGTGACTCTCATCACATGACCTCAAGGTCAGATTTTCCCTAAACCTTCTAAACACCATAACTACCGAAAGAAATGATGTAGGCTTTTCAAATCCATGCAGTAGTTGTATCTAATCCACATCTTGGATGACTTGCAGTCATGTGAAAAAAATTAGGACACCCCATTAAATATTCAGTTCTTTAAGAAATGTTTACATATTGATGCCTCATCATGTTTTTATTTGTCTCTGGAAAGGAAGGTGATTTAATTGCAGGTAAATAAAAGTTAACCTTGTTTTACTCATTAAGCAAAAGATATCAACAAAAATGTGTATTCTGAGGAAAAAGTTAGGACGCCCTACCGCCTAATAGCTAGTGTTGCCCCCTTTGGCTGAAATAACTTCAGTGCGACACTTCTTGTTGCCATCTACCAGTCTCTGATATTTTTGATATGTTTGAGGTGTTTCTTGCATGCACAGCCACCAGAGGAGGAGAGATGCACTTGGGCAACGCAGACTCCAAGAGCTGTGATTGGGCTGCTTTGTCGCTTTCTTCACATCTCCTGGTTCTTGGGTCTGCTCCTCTCTGCTCATTCACCACAGCGCCACTTCCAAAGAGAGCTGGATAAACAACGATCCAAATTTAAAAGAATATTGAGGAATTAAGCAGAGAGAGAGCATTTCTGTGACTCGTTCTAAGCCCAGTAATTACATAGATTGCCAAATGATGGCAGTGGTGGAGGTTGGACACTCCATAATGTCTTCTTCTTTCTCTGTTGCAGCGACTGCATGAAAAGTTGCTTTGTAACATTTATTTGCTCCAGCTCCATCACATTCTGCTCTTGTCCACTGTTACTTAATGAAGAAAAACATACGGTGAACATAAATCACTCTAGTCTTCAGCAGAAACCCATTCTGGCCCCTCAGTCTCTAAAGGCTGAAGGGGTATTGTCGTCACCCTGCTGGGTGGATGGACAGTGGCGTTGGAGGGAGCACCAACATCTATTGTGAGCACCATAACTAGAGAAAGAAATGATGTACACTTTTCAAATTGATACCTTACTTGTATCTCTGTGATAACTGCAAAAAGAAATGATGCAGTCTTTTCAACTCAATATCATCTTCATCTAAGACAAAGCTTAGCTTAGACCCTCACCTCTGACTATTGGTTTGGGGTCAGAAGGTCAAGGTTAACATTCCCTAAGCCCTGTTACTACAGAACAAGTAAAGCTAGGGTTACCAAACTTTGTACACAGGATCACCCTGATGTCTGTGGCTTTGAGATATCAAGGTCAAAATGCCATATGAACTACATCTCAACAAAGAGGCTCAGGGATACCATTTACAGCTACCAGTATTTTTTTTTTTTTTTGGAGGGGGCTGTTACAGAAAAGAGGACCAGAGGCTCACTGGGGGTGTATGTTAATGCAGGTTGAACTGGGATGCACAAACAAGAACACAGTGATGCTGAACAGGGAGACTGGCCAGCAGTGAACCAGGACAGGCTGGTATTGGCTCCACAGCAGTCAGAGACTGTCAGAGCTGCAGAGGCTCCACAAGAGTGTCTGAAAAAATACTCTTAAGACACCTTTCATGTTGTTTGCAGAGTCATTTAGCCCACGTTAAGTAGTGCAAGAAACCCTATTCAGACACCAGAGGGAACCTTCATCGCACTGGGTTTGCCTGGATAGACTGAAAGGGGCTTATGTAATTTCCTACGTTTCACACAGTATAAAAAAAAATATGACTAGACTAAATTGTCTCTACACTTTTGGTTGGTTGTGTGCTGCAGTTGATTCGGTGATGGATCGCGATACTTAACACTACTGACGATGCACCGATCCCTAAACCCATGGATCAATCTTGAATTAATTATGTATATTCATTTAAACATTGCATACTCTCTTGGGTATTCAAACAGCTCCATTTTCAATCCACTAGATGGTGCAAAGCAGGCATCCAGTCAAGTGAAGTCATAGCTTGTCTCACAGATTTGCAGCCAGCTTTCAAAGTTAGGAAGCAGTTAGCTTAAAGTGAGCTGAAATGTCATGCCTTTGTGGGTTTTATAACAAAGGTGAAATACTTTGACATGACACACAACCCGCAAGAAGTGCTGCACAAAAAAAAAAGACCACGTGGGCCAGCACACATCTTGGAGCAGCATTAGGAATAGCTAAGCTAAAAACACGCCGGCATGGAGCATGTGAGCAGTGGTCAGAGAAAAGTAGAGTTTACTTATGAAGCGCTTTTCAGAGACGTATAGATAAAATAATTTAAAAAATACAAAAACAAATTAAAACACAAGATTAAAATGTTTTAACAAGAGCATGCTAGGATGAGTGCAATATCCCCCGCCTCTGTTTTCTTTGAAGATCCCAATACTTACTGACAGAGAGCAGTTTTCAACTTTTCAATATAATTACTGTGGCAGAACCAAATTATGATAAACCATCGCCCACGAATATACAACAAAGTATACAACCCATAGTTGTAGGGCAGGATCCTGAGGTGAACCTGTGTAGTAAGTTTGGTGGCCCTAGCTTTACTCGTACAGTAAGGGAATGTTAATGTTAAACTTTGACCTTTTGACCTCAAACCCATAGTCCGAGGTCAGGATCCCAAGGTGAACCTGTGTACCAGGTTTGGTGACCCTAGCTTTACTTGTTTTATAGTAAATATAAATGTAGCATTTACCATAGTGCAACTGCAATATTAACATTAAACACTGACCCCTTGACCCCAAACCCACAGTCAGGTCAGTGTGTAAGTCATCCAAGATGTGTTTTAGATACAACTCCTGCATGGATTTGAAAAGCCTACATCATTTCTTTCAGTTGTTATGTTTAGAAGATTTAGGGAAAATCTGAACTTTGACCTCAAGGTCATCTGATGAGAGTCCTTAAACAAAAAAAGTTGTCAGCTGCTTTTTAAGAGTCCACAGTCAGACAAATGTAGCAGGAGTGGCAATCTGTTCCAAACACGCCATCCTCCGTGTGTGCAGAGACCTTTCCCCACAGAACCTGAAGCCCTGGGTATACTTTATTATATGGAAGAGATGTCAACAGTTTTAGGAAAGGATTTGAGGTTGAATACGGTGGGGGGAAAAAATTAAAGCCATGGTATCGTGATACCGGATATCATGATTATTGTTGAATTCAGAATATGAATAAAACTTTATTGTCCCTCATGGGAAATTGTCTTGCATTCACCTTCAGTCACAATTTAAAACACAATCAGCAATGTTTATAGACAAGAATTAATGTGAAAAAATCATATTCCACAATAAAAACAAAATAGTCTCAGATCAATAAATAATTTAAATGATAAAAAACAAGATTAGAAATACTGACTGTAAGAACAGATGTAAGCACTGAGAGCAGCTAAAATGGGCTCATGTCGTGTTCATCTGAGCAGCTTCCTTGTTACAGAGCTGTGGATGTGGGGACAGCAGAGCTGACAGTGGGTAGTTTGGTGTTTGGCTGCTCTACAGCGTCTCCCTGAAGGGAGCAGCTCATAGTCAGGCTAAAGGATATGGGACCGGTCCTTCAAAATTCTGTGGGTCTGATTAACAACAGTTTTCTCATATTGATTGGAGACTGATAATTTATATTTCCTATTACTTTCGTGGCAATTTTTTACCAGTTTCTCTATCTTAGATTTGGACTGGACTGTAAGCGATACTGTACCGTGACAGGATCATATCGTTGCGATCCGACCCCTTGAGCTGCAGGATTTTTTTTCAATGTAAAAAAATGTGCTGTGGATAATAAAAGATCATTGAGTTAGATGTGCAACATTAGCCTCAACCAGCAGTGACTTCAGAGGGAGGATGGGTTAACTGGGGCTTATGAGCATTTAAAGGATAACGTGTGTTAATTGGGGGGGGGGGCACAGATGTGGTCTAACATGTGCAACTGTCCAACAGGCCATCAATGCTAAAACCATCAAAGACGTGTGCACCAGACACATCTACAACAGAGCTCCAGCCATCGCTGCTGTCGGTATGTAACAGGTGTTATTGGTCATAGTATACCAGCCATATTTTCATTCAATCTGGAGCCGTAAGGAAGTTAAATTTAAGACCTCACATGGCACTGCCACAGAGGTGTGTGCACAGGTGGACTGCATACTGCTAATGACTAATATGGGAATGCTCTCCCATTTTACCTTGTTCATTGCTATACAGGTGCATCTCACTAAATTAGAATATTGTGGAGAGAGGAATAACCAGGCAGAGAGGTCCAGATCATATCAGGCTTTATTCAACTCTCTCTCACATTTCTCTAGAAACACAAGCAACAAAAAACTAACAGCTCTCAGGCACCTCTGCTCTTTAATCCAACCACTCGGTCAGCCTTCTGTGTGCTGCACTAACATCAAAGCCTTTGTAATTCCCTTTCTCTTTGTCACTGTTCACATCAACTCACCACCCACACACACAAACCCACCCATGACGATTCCTTTTTGTCTTTAAGTCTGAGTGTAAATATACTGAGGTGGATTCCCACACCGCCCCCCCCCCCCAACTCAGACTGAGCCTTGACCCTCATGTCCTTTGGGCTTCAGCTTACGTCTGTAGCAGCTGTAAGGTGGGGTCTGCGGCTTCGAGGTTGGGGGTGCATCCGTCTGTGGGGGTACATTAGGAGGGGGGAAAACATTATCATGCCCTTGTGACTGATCTGACGAGTCATTTACCTGGGGAGTTCTCAGTGGGGGTCATCCGCACCGAGGAGTTCGGGCCAGCACCACTTGCTCGTCTGATAACACGAAAGCGGGCTTAAACCTGTCTATACAGACTGTTTCTCTGCGTCCCCCCAAGTCTAACACATAATGTTTCTCCCCGGGTTCCAGCACTCTGAACGGGCCATCGTAGGGTGGGTGCAGGAGGGTCCAGTGGGCATCATGCCTGACAAATACGAACACCGCGTCCTCCAAGGCCTTTGGCGCAAAAGCGCGGGGAAAACCATAGTGGACCGGACCGGGTACCATCCCTGCCACTGCGCTATGCGGTGAAAGCGGGGATTGATCGGTGTTTGGTGCGGGGCTGTCTGGCAAAAATTCCCCTGGGAGCCACAGCAGCTGGGAAAAAAACAGCTCTGCTGGGGAGGCTGCCAAATCCTCCTTCGGTGCTGAATGCAACCCTAATAGAACCCACGGCAACTGGTCCACCCCATTTGCATCCGTAAGCTAAGCGCTGAGCGCTGCTTTAAGCGATCTATGGAAAAGCTCGCATAACCCATTGGCCTGGGGGTTGTACGCAGTCATGTGATGAAGTGAGACGACCACACGCCAGGCCATGGTGGACCACAGGTCGGAAACAAATTGCGGGCCCCTACCGGATGTGATATCCGAAGGGGCGCCGAAACGTGCCACCCACGTCGTCAAAAAAGAGCGTGCAACTTCTGCGGACGCGGTGGAAGCTAGCGGGACTGCTTCAGGCCAGTGCGTGTTGTGGTCCACCACTGTCAGGAGGTGCGTGAACCCTTGCAATGGCAGGAGGGAACCCACAAGGTCCACGTGGTCGAACCACTTAGCTGAGATATGGAATGGCTCCAAGGGGGCCTTTGTGTCCTGTGCACTTTGGCTTGCTGGCACGCTACGCAGGCCTGGCCAGACGAACTTCGCTCCCACCATTTTGACTGACGTGCGCACTCCTGGGTGCGCCAGGGAGTGAACCGATTCAAAAACGCGGCGACGCCAAGCACGTGGGACCACCGGGCGCGGACGGCTCGTGAAGACGTCAGAGGTTAGGGGGGGGCCCCATCTTGTAGTACTCTGCTCTCCAGCCTTAACCCTGTTGGTCCAGACTGGAGCGCGCAAACATCCGCATTGCCAATCTGCTCGGTGGCTATGGCTGTGTAATCTATCCCCACGTAGACTGGGGCCACTAATGTGCGCAAGAGGCAGTCCGCCACCACATTGAGTTTACCAGCCACATGCTGATTGTTGGTTGTAAACTCCGAGATTGCGGCCAGCCGTCTCTGCTGCCGGCCCGACCATGGTTCCGAAACCTTGGCCATCGCATACGTTAGTGGCTTGTGGTCTACGAACGCAGTGAAGGTGCGCCCTTCCAGCCAGAACTGGAAGTGGCGTATGGCCAGGTGGAGAGCCAGTAACTCTGTCGAACACGCTGTACTTACGCTCACTGTTGCACAAAGACCTGCTAAAAAAGGCGAGCGGCTGCCAAGAACCAGTGACGTGCTGCTCCACGACAGCCCCTATGGCCACGTCCGAGGCATCGGTAGTGAGCACTATCAGAGCCGCTGGGTCCGGGTGTGCCAGCAGTGCGGCATTCGCCAGAGCTGTTTTAACCTCGGAAAACGCCTGCTCTCGCTCAGAAGTCCAGTTGACTCTGTCCACCAGCTTCCCTTTCTTAAGCACGGCATACAGCGACTGCATGAGCTGGACTGTGCGGGGCAGGAAACGATTGTAGAAGTTAACCATCCCTCAAAACTCCTGCAGCGCCCTGACTGTCTGAGGCCAGGGAAAATTCGCCACAGTGCACACCTTGTCCGGCAAGGGTATTGCGCCCTCCGGTGAGATGCAGTGGCCCAAAAAAATCGATCCCTGCCACCCAAACTGGCACTTCGCCGGGTTGATTATTAACCCGTGCTCCTCCAACCTCTGGAAAACTGTCCTGAGGTGGGTTATGTGTTCGTCCTCGGACGCGCTGGCCACGAGGATGTCGTCCAGGTAGACGAACACAAACGGTAGATCGCACAACACCGCATCCATCATGCTTTGGAATGTCTGCACCGTGCCTTTTAACCCAAAAGGCATGCGTAAAAACTCAAACAGGCCAAACGGGGTTATTACTGCCGTTTTGGGTATGTCCTCAGCGCGCACCGGGACCTGGTGGTAACCGTGGACCAGGTCCATCTTGGAAAAAGTGCGTGCCGCGGTGAAGTGAACGGAAAAATCCTGAATATGAGGGATGGGGTAGTGGTCGTGCGCTGTGGCGTTGTTTAATCTGCGGAAATCTCCGCATGGTTGCCACGATCCCTCGGCCTTAGGAACCATATGGAGATGCCCATGGGCTGTTTGAGCGCCTGATGATGCCCAACTTTTCCAAGTTGGCAAACTCCTTGCACACTATGGCCAGTTTAGCTGCGTCCAGGCACCGAGGTCATGTGAAAACGGGCGGCCCCGTGGTGGTAATGAAGTGCTCCACCCCGTGTTTAGTGACGGTCGCTGAAAACGTCGGGACCATGAGTGCTGGGAACTGGGTGAGTAGTGTGTGGAACTTACCCCCTGGAGCTGTGACGTTGGCTAGCGTTGTTGGCCCGGCTCCTCTAGCTGTACAGGGGAGAGAATCAAAAGACATTGCGTTAATCAGGCGTCTGTTAGCTACATCGACTAGTAGTCCGTGTGCACACAAAAAATCAGCGCCTAAGATGGGGAAGCTGCATGCCGCTATGACGAATGTCCATTGGTATGTACAGCTGTGCAAGGATACAGTCAGCGTCCTCTCAACAAAAGTCTTAATGTCTGAGCTGTTTGCGGCCGTCAGCTCGGGGCTGCTAGTTCCCGCCAGCCGGTCGGCGTAGGACGGCAGGATGAGGCTCTTTTGGGAGCCGGAGTCCACGAGGAACCGTCTCCCCGAGTGTGAGTCTGTCACATAAAGCTGCTTGTTTGCTTCACCGGCAGTCGCAGCTGCTACTGACTGCCGGTCCTGGCGTTTCTTGAACGCTTGAATTGGCACAGTGGCACGCATCGGCGTGCGTCCTCTCCAAAACAGCGGTGGTAGAAACAGAGCGTGTCTATCCGGTGCTTCTTGGTCCTCGCTGCAGTCACCATCGCTGGCTCCTCACCTCCGCTGGCTGTCTTGCTGGGTTCCGACGCCGCTGCGTTCACTGTGAGGGCTCTGGTAGAGAGGATAATCCGATCTGCCTCCTGGGCTAGCGCCCGGCAGTTGCGCACGGCCAGCGGCAGCAAATTAGCAAGGACCGCTCTGGCCGCCGTTGGGAGGTTCCGGAGGTAAAGGTGAGCAAAGAGGAAATGCCCGTCATCTGTGCCCATCAAAGCCAACATCCTATCCATCAATTTGACCGCCGACTTGTCTCCCAACTTGGAGCGCATCAGGAGTCTATCCACTCTCTCACAGTCCGAGAGCGTGTAGCGCCGGGTCAGCAAGGTTTTGAGAGCACCATATTTGTCACGGGCTGGGGGCTGTTGGAGCAGGCTCGCCACCTGCTGAGTTGTTCGTGCATCCAGCACTGCGACCACGTAGTAGTATCTGGTGTCATCTGCCGTTACTCCCCGGAATGCAAACTGGGCCTCGGTCTGGAGGAACAAAGACTTTGGGTCATGTAGCCAAAAGTCTGGGAGTTTGACTGAAATGGCGCACGAATTGCTGGCACTTCCCGTCAGGGTCGTCTCTGGGGTGTTCGCCTCACGTTCCATTGTGCGTCAAGGGTCACTGGTGTAGAGAGAGGAATACCAGGCAGAGAGGTCCAGATCATATCAGGCTTTATTCAACTCTCTCTCACATTTCTCTAGAAACACAAGCAACAAAAAACTAACAGCTCTCAGGCACCTCTGCTCTTAAATCCAACCACTCGGTCAGCCTTCTGTGTGCTGCACTAACATCAAAGCCTTTGTAATTCCCTTTCTCTTTGTCACTGTTCACATCAACTCACCACCCCCACATCCACACACAAACCCTCCATGACAATTCCTTTTGGTCTTTAAGTCTGAGTGTAAATATACTGAGGTGGATTCCCACACCATCATCAAAAAGTTATTTATTTCAGTAATTCAATTCATAAAATGAAACTGTTATTTTATATAGATTCATTACAGACAGTGATATAGTTCAAGTATTTATTTCTTTTAATTTTGATGGTTATGGCCTGCGATGGACTGGCGATCTGTCCAGGATGGACCCTGCCTCTTGGCCAAAGATGCTGGGATAGGCTCCAGCCCCCCGCGACCCCGAAAAGGATTAAGCAGAAGATGGATGGATGGATGGTTATGGCTTGCAACTCATGAAAACCTGAAAATCAGTTTCTCAAAAAATTAGAATATTACAAAAGATCAATTTTAAAAAATTGCATGGAAATGCTTTGTTGGCCAACATTTCTGTTAACAAAAAAAAAAAAAAAATCAGTGAATACAGCTATAAGCATAACCATCAAATTTAAAAGAAAACACTAGAAATATACCACTTTTTGAATTGAATTATTGAAATAAATCAACTTTTCGATGACATTCTAATTTACTGAGATGCACCTGTAGTCTGTATGCTCTGATGAAGGTTTGACAGAACCAAAAGCTGAGCACTAAAGTGAAAATTGCACTGACTAAGTGTGCGGATGTCTTTATTTCTATTTATACTTGGTTGATTGTCCAGCACCTTACAAAGTCCTGGAGCTGGGTGGAGCGGCAGCCTTCTTCTACAGACCTTGCATTGGAAAAATGGCAAAAAGTAGATTTAAGTAGAATTAACCTTATCCAGTTATTTACTGGAACTGAAATTATTGCAAACTTTGGGTCATCAGTTACGTGTAAACTTTCCTAGAAAAAGATGTTAATTCCTAGCTTAACCACACTGTTGGGAGGATATCTGATACTTTTTCTCCAGTTTTATCAACAGCTAATCCCGATGTAAACATTAATGGAGTCTTCTCTGAACCTCCACACCAAACATCAAAGTGCTGGCCTCCATAATGTTCCATTTTCCCCCGATTTGCACACTTAAAGGTCTGATGACACGTTTTTGACTTCATCTAATTTTTCAACACATAATACAATATGACATAATAGGTTGGTCTGTGCAGTTCTAAATCAAACAGGCTTTTTTTTACGCGAATATCCAATGTTTTCATGAGCGCCACGTCACCAATTGTGTCAGTGGCTGGAACCCCCCCCAGCCATGTTGTAACATCGACAGAACACAGCACTTGGCTGCCGATTGTACACACAGGATGGAAGCGGTCAAAAACATCGACGATGGTTCCAGCACATGTAGTCTGGAATTGGTTTGTGTTGTCCAATCTTCAGACGATTATAGTTCCGAGGAATGGGATGACAATGAAGAATCTGGGGGCATCAGACCGT
The DNA here is from genome assembly GCA_020510985.1 of Pholidichthys leucotaenia. Taxonomy (NCBI): domain Eukaryota; kingdom Metazoa; phylum Chordata; class Actinopteri; order Cichliformes; family Pholidichthyidae; genus Pholidichthys; species Pholidichthys leucotaenia. The sequence continues at coordinate 2,512,106 of CM035845.1, forward strand.
ATAGGTTTGAGCCGTGCCAAGCGAGTCAGACTCAGAGAGTGACGGTGGAGAGGCACACATGCCCGCCACAGCAGCAGCGGCAAACACACGGCAGGGGAATACCGAGTGTTATGCTTTTGTTACAGATATTGCAACAAATTATTTGTTCATAAATATAATTTACTTAAACCCGATTTTTCAATAACATCATAGCAGTGTATTCTCTGTGGCTCAGGCATTGGGTTTATTATGTATTATACATGTGTTTTATGTGCGTTTTGACCCACTTTCAGGTGAGTGCTGTCCAAGATTCGCCGGTCTGACCACACGGCCTCTCTGACAGTCAGCTGTTTGTTTTGTGTGCATCATCTGCCGTGTTGTCAGCCAGCCAATATTTCCAACACTATCACGACATGTTGGCCACTCCACACAGCCGTGGTTCTGTTGCGCCCCTTGAAATGATGTCGGCCCTGGGGTGCAACCGTGGTTAACACGTCTCCTGTCCATGTTCGCTGGGCGATGTCAGCCCCGAACGCCAACTGTAAGTGTTTGTTTATTTTTGTAAGTCTTCAACTTTTTGGGAACTGTTGTCATCATTCTTATGTTCAATATTTGTGCTGTGGTGAATTCTGCACGTAACTCCATTCATCATGACCCTCCATGCGCTCTTACGCAAGGCAGGGAGAGGGAGGATGAAATAACGAGGATTTACGTGTAGGGTAAATCAGCACATTTAATACAGAAAATTCCCAAAAAGGTGAAGACGTACACTACCGTTCAAAAGTTTGGGGTCACCTCAGACAATTTTGTGTTTTCCATGAAAAGTCACACTTATTTACCACCATGAGTTGTAAAATGAATAGAAAATATAGTCAAGACATTGACAAGGTTAGAAATAATGATTTGTATTTGAAATAATTTTTTCCAGATACTCAACCTGCTCAAAGGAAGGTCAGTTTTATAGCTTCTCCAACCAGCTAAACTGTTTTCAGCTGTGCTAACATGATTGCACAAGGGTTTTCTAATCATCCATTAGCCTTCTGACGCAATGAGCAAACACATTGTACCATTAGAACACTGGAGTGATAGTTGCTGGAAATGGGCCTCTATACACCTATGTAGATATTGCACCAAAAACCAGACATTTGCAGCTAGAATAGTCATTTACCACATTAGCAATAACCTTTTGCCAGTGACGTCACGCGTCACGTGATTTTTGTTGATACCACCACATGGACGTCAACTCGGGCACTGTGTGAGTGCGTTTCAGCATGGCGTCCGCTCAGTCAGATGTGCCGGCTTTGTCCGATGTAGCGCAACTACTAGATAAAAAACCATCGTGACAGGTACACTGAAAATATCAGTGTTATCGGCGTGGACCCTTACAACTTATCGCTTGAAAAATTCACCAGTTTCATAGATTTTTGCCCCAAACCTGACGTACGCTATATGGACATCTACAACTACCTGGTCAACACACCGTCTAGGTACACTGGAGAGTCTCTGAAAGCCGACAAAAGTTTGGACGCTTATAGTTATTTTGTTGCTGGGCTTGTGAGAAATGTGCTGATATCCCCAGTCATCACTTCAACGGTCCACTATGTCATGAAGGTCCTACTGTATAGATTTGTCATGTTATATAGAATCTATTAAGTGATAAATTATTAAAATTTTATAAAATATTCAATTATTATTATTATTAGCAGCATATATAATATTTCAATTAAATTAATTAAAAAATAACTAAATATTTTTATAGATCTATATATTCTGTAAAAGGATTTATAAATATTTGTCGTATCAATAGAATACTGGATAAACAACTCCCAACACTGTTAGATATATTACAAATTTTATTGTCCAGTCTATACAAGAAAGAATTATATCCAGATAAAAAGTCATCATACCCACATATTAATTTTAAGAATATTTATCCACTACAGGTACATCACTCCCAGAAGATGTCGGACCCCCCACTGAAACCCTGGGTGATCATGAAGCAAGATGGTGTCATATTGTCTTCACACTTTCTGTTTTGACCAAAAATTAAATGCCAAATCAGTTTAATTGAAAGGCACAACAGAATAATTTACATTTATCAATGCACAACAAACTCTTACTACTTTGTCGAGACAAGTTAAGTTAGTGGTTTCATCAAGTTCCAGCATTGTGATAGGTAAAGTGCCCTGCCCTGCAAGATAGTATAGCGGTTCTTCACAATCCCAATCACCCGTTCTACATGAATACGAACACTAGCCAAATTTCGTGTGGACTCGATTTCTTTGGAATCCAACTGCTTCTTTCCTTTGGTGAAAGCTGGTATTTTAATGCGTGCACCATAGTATGCAAGGGACTCCTGTATGTTGCACCCTCTATCAGCAAGGACGAGGTCTCCAGGATTAAGGTTGTTCAGGTAGCCACAGTTTTCAGTTATGTGCTTGTCACTAACACGGCCACCCCATCCACGGGATATGAAGTTGACAGTACCTTGAGGTGTTATGGAAATAAGGTACTTGGCTGTGTTGTGGCTCTTGTAGGAGGAGTACGTCTGGGCTCTGGCCTTCAAATCGGAGGAACGTTCAATGAACACTTCAAAACAATCAACTGTTGAAACACATTTTGAATAATGTTTTCTAAAACAAGCTGGCAATGTTGAACGTAACAATTCTCTTTCAGGCCAGAAAACTAAACTGGGAAAAAGAAAAGCACTACAAATGGAAATGATATTCTGAAAAATCCTGGAAGCAGTTGACGCATGAATTCCAAATCTGTAGGCGAGGTCTTGGAAAGTCAGGTTCAAGCGCAGCCTCATCAAGGTCAACAGAAACTGCAGAAATTTTGATACTCCTTTCACATCACATATGTCTTTCAATATGGAAAAATAGTTCTTGTAGCAGTTGAAAAGACTGCAGTCCTGTATAAAATTTCACTTTCTCATCATTTCCAGTCAGTGATTCTTCAGTGTCAGACTGCGACTTGACCTGGGCACGTAAAGCATAAACTTCTTGTAGTGATTGGCACTGCTTCTTTAATGCATCACACTCAGCTTTACATGAACAAGAAGTCCCTGCAGATGATGCCAAACTCTCGGTGACCTTGGCTGGCTCTGATGCAATATCCACCTTGACACACATACCAGGCTGCTCCTCTTTCACCTCCATTGTCGCTTCCTTTTCACACACAGTACCTCCAGAAGACAGTTCTACGAGTACACTGGCAGCAAGTGAGCGATCAAAGTTCTCTCTCTGTCTTTTTTTCCTTGCTCGTGTTTTAATGTACCGATGGAAGCTGGCGTTGTTTCTGTCTTTCGTTGGAGTAGATGTGAAGGTGAAGACTGATGGTATGTAATCTGGGGAAAGAGGGTCACTGCTCTTCTCACCTGGAATATGGAGTAGGTAGAATATATAGTTTATACAGTTTGAGAAGCAATATAGCGATTTATCATGTTTATATCATTCTTTTAATCCATGTAGACCTATTTATGTGGTACATTGAAGTACAAAGTAATAAACAGTGGTGGGAGGTTTAACTGTATCGGTGAATGTGAATTATTGTAAAAATACTCCTTTTTTTTTGTAAATTTAATAAATTTTTTATTCATTGCAAAATAAACTCAGCCATATTGATCAACACATTAAATTTCAAACAGGAGCATGCATTCATGATCATTACAATGTACCAGTACATGTATATCTTGTCATCTAGCAGTTGTCTAGTGCTAGGTCACAGATGGTAGGCCTTGGTGGTGCACACAGGGAGGGACATACCCATTTACCAGTGTTTACAATTTATTTAGCGAATGCAAAGTCCTTAAGCCAAGCAGTTGCCTCCTGGTTTGCTGTATGGAGGGTGTGTAATCCTCCTTCCAGTCTTTGGAGCGGGCAAGCCTCTATGATGTGTTCCATTGTTTGCTCCTCTCCACATGCGCACAGTGGGCTAGGGCTACTGCCCCATCTGTAAAGGCTGGCCAAGCAGGGGCCATGTCCAGTCCTGAAGCGATTGAGTGTAGACCACTGTCTCCTTGGGAGGTTGGTGCCCGGGACCTGTTGGTTGGGGTTTATCACCAGCTGTTTGTTTGGGACCTCCTTGGTCTCCCATTCCTCTTGCCAAGCTGTCTGGATGGTAAAGTCAGCTGGGGGAGGGTTTTTCCAAATCGGCCGTCTGGATGAAAGTCGGGCAGTGGGTGGAGTGTAGATATCTGCATGGATTGGTAAGTGAGGAGAATCTTTAACTTTTTGGAGCATCCTTTGAGTTAATGCTGCTCGCCGGATGTGTGGAGGGGCTATGTTTGACAGTACAGAGAGCCAGGGGAGTGGTGTTGAGCGGATTGTTCCAGTTATAGTTCTCATGGTTGTGTTGAGCTGGGTGTCTACATGGTGTGTGTAAGATGACCTGGACCAGACAGGGGCACAATATTCTGCTACAGAGTATGAAAGGGCCAGTGCTGAGGTGCGCAGGGTGGAGACTGCCGCCCCCCATTTTGCACCAGCGAGCTTGCAGAGCAGGTTGTTTCGTACCTTCACCTTAGCAGCCGTCCCCTTTAGATGTTCCTTGAAGGATAAGGTCCTATCAAGGGTCACTCCAAGATAAGTTGGATTTGGGGCATGCTTAAGCTTGAGTCCGCTCAGGTGGATGTTTAGTTCTCTGGCAGCTTTTGCATTGTGGAGATGGAATACACTGGAGACGGTTTTTGCTGGGCTTGGTTTTAGGCGCCAGATTTTGCAGAACTGGTCCAGTTTGGCAAGATCTTCCGTGAGCACCCGTTCCAGTGGTTCAAAGTCTGGTGCTTGGAATGCCAAACAGATGTCGTCTGCATAGGTGAATTTGCGGGATTTTGTAGTAGGCAGGTCGTTTATGTAGAGGTTGAACAGAGTTGGAGCTAGAACTGAACCTTGTGGGAGTCCGTTTTTCTGCATTCTCCATGCACTTGTCTTCTGACTGAGGTGGACTCTGAACCTTCGGTTGGTCAGCAGGGTTTTTATAATTTCTGTTGCCCAAGCAGGGATCGCCTTTATAAGTTTCAGGAGGAGGCCTTTGTGCCAGACCGTATCATAGGCGGCTGTAAGGTCGAGAAACACAGCCCCTGTCTTCAGTCTGCTCTCGAAGCCATTTTCGATGAAGGTGGTTAGGGCCAGTACTTGTTCTCCTGTACTGCGGTCCTTGCGGAAACCTGCTTGATCCACACTTAGAATATCCTCTACCTCTGGGGAAATGCGTTGCAGAATTAGGCGCTCCATGATTTTGTAAGGAACGCTGAGTAGGGAGATTGGGCGGTAGCTTGCTGGTAATTTGTGGTCTTTGCCAGGTTTTGGGATGGCAATGACCTTTGCTGTCCGCCATTTCTTTGGGATCGAGTTTGTTTGTGTGATCCTTGTGTAGAATTGTGTCAACCAGGTTAGGGCTCGGGGGCCAAGATTTTTCATGAATTCTGGGAAGATGTTATCGTATCCTGCTGCCTTTCCACATTTCAGGCTCTGTAGGACTTTCTCCAGTTCAGCAGCCTCGAAGGGTTCAGGGTTCGTTTCCTCTACAGGCATTTTTTGGTGTTTTTTTAGCTCAGTTGTAACTGCTCTTTTGGTGTCTTTGTCTTGGGGTGCTTTGGCGATAGTCAGTAGGTGGGATGCAACTTGGTTGGGTGTGACGGATGCTCTGCTTTGGCTAGGGGGCTTCTGTGCAGCTCCTAGGCGACGGATGAGGCTCCAACATTTCCTGCTAGAGTGGGTAAAGCTCCGGTCAGCAACTGTCTCCTCCCATTTCTTTCGCCGAGCTGTATTTAGCGATTCAATGAGATGGTCTGCTATCTCTGGGTCCCCTGATGTTTGATAGGATTGTAGGAGGGCAGCACTTTCTCCGTCCAAACATGGGACATAGAGGGGTCGGTAGCCTCGTGGGATTGCAGTATGGGCAGCCTTGAAGATTGCGCTGCAGAAGCGGTTGTATGCTTCATCTACAGTGATGGTGTGGAGTGGGATGGTAACAACGCTCCGGTCCAGAGTTTCACTGAATTTCTTCCAGTTGGCTTTGCGGAAGTTCCAGCGCATCTTCCTTGGGCTGTATATGACTGGAAGTTGTAGGCCAATGTGTACAAGCAGGGGCCGGTGTTGGCTGTGTGGAAAATCATCAAGAATGAGGATCTGTGTAGGATATGGCTCCCCATTCAAAGAGCTGACCCAACACAGGTCAGGAGAATAGTCCTTCTTCCACCTAGCAGAGTGGAAGGTTCCTCTTTGTTTGGGGTCGTATATCAAAGCGAGGTCATTTCTGGATGCCCAGTCTGAAAGTGCCTTCCCATCACTGTCCACTGCTGGGTACCCCCAGTCAGGGTGATGGCTGTTAAAGTCCCCCACATAGATGGCAGGGTGGGGTAGGGTGGGTAAGACCTGCAGATCCCAGTTGGCATTAGGGGGCTTGTACACATTGACAATATGGAAGCCACCAATGATTATGGTGTCTGAGAAATGTGTTGTTATCAGGTGATTTGCTTCAACTATGTCAGAACGCACATAGGTGGCACGTCCATGTTTAGCATGTAGAACATAGCACAGGAGGTCAAAGCCTTTGATGGTGAAGCGGCCAGCTTCCTCTGTGCCAATATGAGTCTCTTGGAGGCAGATTACATCAATCGAATGTTGGAAGGCGAGGACTTCGATAAGGCTTCGCTTGGCTGCAGATAGGCCTTCAACGTTTAGTTGTAATATGCGAAGGGCCGATCCTACCACAAAGTGCTCTTGGGGCTGTTTGCTTTCGGCTTTAGGACTGTGACTAGGATTCTTCTTTGACTTGGCACAGAGGCGTCGTCTCTTCGAATTTAGTCTGCTGGTAGGATCATTAGCTTCCCCAGGCGAGCCCGGGTACTGGCGGAGGGCGCGACGAGAACGCTGATCCATTGCCCCATTGTTTACATGCATTGTTTACAATGATATAACATTACATCTATAGACACTGATACATCAGACATACCCGATATAAAATGTTGATTGCATAGCCGCGAGTAAGGCGACGGGGACCAATCTTTCCTCTTCAGCGCTGCCACCCACCTCCTGCGCCTGTGATCGTCAGCTGGGAACCGGTAAAACTTCAAGTTGGATCCCTTTTTCTGGCAATTTGTACACCCAAAGGCACAGCAGTGAAACACCATATTCTAATCCAATGCCAACATAAAATAAAACAAAGTTGTAGGTTGAAATCAGGTAAATATATCGAGATCTGGTACACCGCTGAACAGCTGCTGAATGCGCCGTCCACTCGCTTCTGCCGTCCAATATGGCGGCGTAAACAAAAGGATGTGACGTCACAGCAAATGGTCAATAGAGTGTATTTCTGATTAGTTTAAAGTTATCTTCATTGAAAAAAAGTGCTTTTCTTTCAAAATAAGGAAATTTTTAAGTGACCCCAAACTTTTGAACGGTAGTGTACAAAAAACACAAACACGCTTACTGATGACGTTCAGGGGCCGGCATCACCCAGCGAACGAATGAGAGGAGACGTGTTAGTCACAGTTGCGCCCCAGAGCCGACATCGCTTCAAGGACGCACAAGAACCACGGTGAACATAGAGTGACTAATGTCATGAGAGTGTTAAAATACTGGCAGACTAACAGCACAGATGACAATACTATGGAGCAGCAGTGCGTGACTGGCAAACGGCTGCTAAGTACACACACTCCTGGTGATGGTGTGATAAGAAGCACCTGGGTGAGGACCGGGAAAGATGATCAGTGGGAGTTTGAATCAGCTGGTGATAATGAGAGATGGGACATGGCCGGACCGGTGAGTGTCAGCATGCAATCACAGAAAGTAAGTCAAAGCTGCGCGCAAATCCATTAATCCTTCCCCTCCTCGTGCGCTCCTCCTGCGTAAAAGCGCACAAGGAGGCTTATGACAGTTGGAGCTGAAGCGTGTGATGTGGTCTTTCACGGCCTGCTGTTTATCTAAGCCTGCGACACAACGTGAAGGCATAGACGTAAAATTAAAACAAGAAACTGTGAGCTACAAAGCTGCTGTCATTCCAGTCAACACCACCGGGATCCGTTCTGTCCCTTACGTCATGGTGGTAAGATGAGATAAGATAAGCCTTTTAGTCCCACAATGGGGAAATTCCAGGATTGCAACAGCACAGGGATAGCAACACTCAGAGCAATAATTTAGAAGATAAGAAATAAGACCAGTGAATATATTGTACATATGTACACACAACTATATACAGTTAGGCCCAAAAATATTTGGACAGTGACACAAGTTTTGTTATTTTAGCTTTTTACGAAAATATGTTCAGGATACAATTATATAATCAATATGGGCTTAAAGTGCAGACTCTCAGCTGTAATTTGAGAGTATTCACATCCAAATTGGAGCAAGGGTTTAGGAATTACAGCTCTTTAATACATAGCCACCTCTTTCTCAAGGGACCCAAAGTAATTGGACAACTGACTCAGAAGGCTGCAAAAAAAATAAGGCTGCATGGGCTCTTCCCTCGTTAACCTGTCATCAATTAAGCAGTTAAAAGGTCTGGAGTTGATTCCAGGTGTGGCGTTTGCATTTGGAAGCTGTTGCTGTGAACACACAACATGCAGTCAAAGGAGCTCTCAATGGAGGTGAAACAGACCATCCTGAGGCTGAAAAAAAAGAAGAAATCCATCAGAGAGATAGCAGAAATGTTAGGAGTGGCCAAATCAACAGTTTGGTACATTCTGAGAAAAAAAGAGTGTACTGGTGAACTTGGGAACTCAAAAAGGCCTGGACGTCCACGGAAGACAACAGTGGTGGATGATCGCAGAATCCTTTCCATGGTGAAGAACAACCCCTTCACAACATCCACTGAAGTGAAGAACACTCTCCAGGAAGTAGGTGTATCAGTATCTAAGTCTACCATAAAGAGAAGACTTCATGAGAGTAAATACAAAGGATTCACCACAAGGTGCAAACCATGAATCAGCCTCAAAAATAGAAAGGCCAGAATTGACTTTGCCAAAAAACACCTGAAGAAGCCAGCCCAGTTCTGGAACAGCATTCTTTGGACAGATGAGACTAAGATCAACCTGTACCAGAATGATGGGAAGAAGAAAGTTTGGAGAACAATTGGAACAGCTCATGATCCAAAGCACTACATCTTCTGTAAAACATGGTGGAGGCAGTGTGATGGCATGGGCATGCATGGCTTCCAATGGCACTGGGTCACTTGATGATGTGACAAAAGACAGAAGCAGCCGGATGAATTCTGAAGTGTATAGGGATATACTTTCTGCTCAGATTCAGCCAAATGCTGCAAAGTTGATTGGACGGTGCTTCACCAATGATCCAAAACATACTGCAAAAGCAACCCAGGAGTTTTTTAAAGCAACGAAGTGGAATATTCTGCAATGGCCGAGTCAATCACCAGATCTCAACCCAATCGAGCATGCATTTCACTTGCTCAAGACAAAACTTAAGGCAGAAAGACCCACAAACAAGCAACAACTGAAGACAGCTGCAGTAAAGGCCTGGCAAAGCATCACAAAGGAGGAAACCCAGCATTTGGTGATGTCCATGGGTTCCAGACTTCAGGCAGTCATTGCCTGCAAAGGATTCTCAACAAAATATTGAAAAGTAACATTTTACTTAGGGTTATGTTTATTTGTCCAATTACTTTTGAGCCCCTGAAATAAGGAGCGTTTGTATAAAAATAGCTACAATTCCTACATGTTTAATCATATATTTTTGTTCAACCACTTGAATTAAACCTTAAAGTCTGCACTTCAATTCCGCTGTAGTTGTTTCATTTCAAATCCAATGTGGTGGCATGCAGAGCCCAAATCATGAAGATTGTGTCACTGTCCATATTGTCACCCTCCGTAGCAACTGATATTGTCCTAGTTGTATACTGGAGGGGACCATTTGTGTAAGTCTGTTGTGTTTTTTGCATTCAATACTATTAGGTCGTCACGTCTTTTTGCTATCTCTGCGAGCAGCCCTGCTTAGGTTATACAGTCTGACAGCCGTAGGTAGGAAGGACCTGCAAAACCTCTCTGTCACGCACCTAGGATGATGTAGTCTGCTGCTAAATGAGCTCCTCAGTGCGTTCAGTATGTCCTGCATAGGGTGGAACTCGGACTCCAGCAAAGATGACAGTTTAGCCACCATCCTTCTCTCTCCTATCTCCTCCACTGGGTCAAGGCGCTGCCCCAGGACAGAGCTAGCTTTCTTGATCAGTTTGTTCAGTCTCTTCCTATCGGCTGCTGTAATGCCACTGCCCCAGCAGACCACTCCAAAAGTGATGGCTGATGCCACCACCGTGTCGTAGAATGTCTTCAGCAGTGCCCCTTGTACACCAAAAGACCTGAGTCTCCTCAGTAGGAACAGCCTGCGCTGTCCCTTCTTGTAGAGTGCGTCGGTATTGTGTGACCAGTCTAGTTTATTGTTCAGATGAACACTCAGGTACTTGTAGGATGTCACCATCTCAATGTCTGTTCCCTGTATGTTTACTGGTGCTGTGAGGGGTTGTCCTTGCCTGCGGCAGTCCACCACCAGCTCCTTAGTTTTCCTCGCATTGATCTGGAGGCAGTTCTGATGGCACCAGTCCACGAAGTCCTGGATAAGTCCTCTGTACACAGCTTCATCGCCGTTGGAGATGAGGCCAATGATCGCAGAGTCGTCAGAGAACTTCTGTAGATGGCAGTGTGTTGTGTTGTGTGAGAAGTCCGCAGTATAAAGGGTGAAGGGAGCCAAAACCGTTCCCTGGGGGGCCCCCGTGCTGCCGATGATCGTGTCCGACACACAATCCCGAGTTCTCACAAACTGTGGCCAGTTAGTGAGGTAGTCCAGGATCCATGATGACAGGTGCTGGTCCACCCCTGCGTACAGCAGCATGTCCCTCAGGATCATCGGTTGGATGGTGTTGAAAGCACTAGAGAAGTCAAAGAACATGATCCTCACCGCATTCCCAGGCTTCTCCAGGTGGGACAGAGAACGGTGAAGGAGGAAGATCACTGCATCCTCCACCCCAATGCCATGCTGGTAGGCGAACTGGAGTGGATCCATCACTGGTCCCACCAGGGGGCGGAGGTGAGCAAGGAGCAGTCTCTCCAGTGTCTTCATCATGTGGGACATCAGGGCCACTGGTCTGTAGCTGTTCAGGTCTCTGGGGTGGGAAGTCTTTGGTACCACACAAGATGTTTTCCACAACTTTGGTACCCTCCCTGACTGTGGTGCCGCCCTTAATTCGGTGGGCGGCACTACAGTCCAGTCATTGGCTGCGGTTTTTTGATGATAACTAGTTTATGCAGGTGCGGTTGTAAATATTATATTGATCATCAACAATGACTTTTGGGTTTACACAACATGCTAAAAATGTCAAAAACGTGTCATCAGACCTTAAAGGGTAGTGAAATTCAGTTGAACTTTATTATATAGTACCATTTCACAACAACAGTTACAGACGTGGACAAAATTGTTGGTACCCCTCTGTTAATGAAAGAAAAACCCACAATGGTCACAGAAATAACTTGAATCTGACAAAAGTGGTAATAAATAAAAATTCTATGAAAATTAACCAATAAAAATCAGACAATGCTTTTGAATTGTGGTTCAACAGAATTATTTTAAAAAACAAACTCATGAAACAGGCCTGGACAAAAATGATGGTACCCTTAATATTTTCTTGCACAACCTTTTAGATAAGATAAGCCTTTATTAGTCCCACAATGGGGAAATTCCAGGATTGCAACAGCACAGAAATAGCAACACTCAGAGCAATAATTTAGAAGATAAGAAAATAAGAGCTGTGAATATACATACTCTATGTACACATAAATATATAAATATATATATACACACAGTGCGGAGCATTGTAGCTAGATGCAATAAACAGCATAACCGTCTATTTAGTTACCCTACATGGTATGAATATGCACCCATACATATTGTCACCCTCCATAGCGACTGATATTGTCCTCGTTGTATACTGGAGGGGACTATTTGTGTAAGTCTGTTGCGACTTTTGCATTCAATACTATTAGGTCGTCACGTTTTTGAGGCAATCACTGCAATCAAATGATTTCTGTAACTGTCAGTGAGACTTCTGCACCTCTCAGCAGGTATTCTGGCCCACTCCTCATGAGCAAACTGCTCCAGTTGTCTCAGGTTTGAAGGGTGCCTTCTCCAGACGGCATGTTTCAGCTCCTTCCACAGATGTTCAATAGGATTTAGATCAGGGCTCATAGAAGGCCACTTTAGAATAGTCCAATGTTTGGCTCTTAGCCATTCTTGGGTGTTTTTAGTTGTGTGTTTTGGGTCATTATCCTGTTGCAAGACCCATGACCTGCGACTGAGACCAAGCTGTCTGACACTGGACAGCACATTTCTCTCTAGAATACCTTGATAGTCTTTAGATTTCGTTGTACCCTGCACAGATTCAAGACACCCTGTGCCAGATGCAGCAAAGCAGCCCCAGAACATAACAGAACCTCCTCCATGTTTCACAGTAGGGACAGTGTTCTTTTCTTGGTATGCTTCATTTTTGTGTCTGAACATAGCGCTGATGTGCCTTGCCAAAAAGTTCCAGTTTTGTCTCGTCTGTCCATAGAACATTCTCCCAGAAGCTTTGTGGCTTGTCAACATGCAGTTTGGCAAATTCCAGTCTGGCTTTTTTATGATTTGTTTTCAACAGTAGTGTCCTCCTTGGTTGTCTCCAATGAAGTCCACTTTGGCTCAAACAACGACGGATGGTGTGATCTGACACTGATGTACCTTGACCTTGGAGTTCACCATGAATGTGTTTAGAGGTTGTTCTGGGCTCTTTTGTTACCATTCGTATTATCCGTCTCCTCCTGCGGCCACGTCCAGGGAGGTTGGCTACAGTCCTGTGAATCTTAAATTTCTAAATAATATGTGCAACTGTAGTCACAGGAACATCAAGCTGCTTGGAGATGGTCTTATAGCCTTGTCCTTTAACCCCATGCACTCTGGTCAGTTTCCCTAAAAACGCCTAAAAATAACGTACTCAAAGTAAATCAAAAGCTGTTCTTCAACCCTTTGCAGCATCTTCATGGGGTTGGTCTCATTTAAAAGAAAACACTTGGAATTTTTTGGCAAAACAGTCATAATCTCTCTAAGTGCTCCTGCCACTGAGTAACAGTCATCTAAACATACTGAACTTGAAGAAAATAAAGTTCGCCTGGGTGTTTTTTTGGATACAAATGCTTGCAAATAACACACAGCTGTCAGATCCGGGCTGGAAAATGCAACAGAAATGTAGAACCAAGTGTTATCCAGCTGAGATCAAAATTTTGTAACAATACCATAAAAAATGAATATATTACACAGCTTTTTCCTCAGGTTGTTCCCAGGCGTTTTTGAACTGTGCCAAATTGTGCCAAATGGCACAGTTTGGAAAAACGTCTAACTTTTGAATGTTTCAATATAGTAGCTTCATTTTGGGCTCTAATGAAAGGTGACACTCAGGGCTGTGTGTGTGGGGTTGTTTATTCATTCATGAATGAATGAATGAACAAACAAGCCCCCACACACAAAGAAGCATGCCACATAAAAAATGTGTGGCTTTTTTTACAAGAAAAAATAATCTACAGTGCACTAAAAATTATAGTAAAATATCTGTAATGTAGAAGATAACAACTCCCCCCCCCCCCCGCCGCTACAGAGGACGGACATTGCCCATCGCTACATGACAGACCGCGGGGACGGTGCGCCGCAGTCTACTACGCACAGTTGTACGAAAATATCTGCAATCCGCTACAGAAGAGTAGCGGAGGGGGGGGGGGTTCACGGTCCGGACGCGGTGCATGGACTGGACACGGTCCGTGAGCGGTCCGGGTCCGTCATGTTGCAGTGACGCAGAGTTGTAATTTACCGATCGGTCAAAAGTCAATTTGATTACAATTTTCAGGGATAAAGAATAATTTAGCTTATAACACTTACCTGTCCACAACAGCAGTGTCACTGGCGAACTTCTCTTCCTCATTGTCAGACGAACATGATGCTGGTCCGCTTGTTACGGACTCGTGGTTCTGGTCACGCGACCCGGTCAAATCATAATTCCATTATTGTGGTTTTGCGCTTCCATGATTGCGGTTTTGGCGGATGATTTTTCAAAAACAAATAAGAACAGTAGTAAGAAAAAAAGACTGGCGAACGCGTGTGTGTCACCCAGCAGCTTACACAAAACAGATTTTACGCACGGGACGCACGCTTTCAATCGTGGAACTTCTCTGCTTCAATTGGCTCGCTGTATTCGCAGCCGTTGGTAGGCGGGTCCTTCTTGCTAGGTTTTCAGTCATTGGTTCTTCAAGGTTTCAGAAACCCAATTCAAGGCTCTTATTAGTTGAATGAGAGGTCAATCAAATCTAAACCAATCAAAGCACTCCTTTGGCTTTCTGTTCGCGGCTGTGTCTGCAGCTTTTTTTTTTTTTTTTTTTTTTTTCAGTACACGTCCTAGGTGCGCCCTAGGACGCAGAGACGTGACTGCCCGCGGTATACCGGAGTGCAAGAGGTTAACATGCTTGTCTATAATTTTCTTTCTAATCTCCTGAGACAACTCTCTCCTTTGCTTCCTCTGGTCCATGTCTAGTGTGGTACACACCATGTCACCAAACAGCACAGTGACTACTTGTCACCCTTTAAATAGGCAGACTGACTGATTACAAGTTTGTAGACACCTGTGATGTTAATTAGAGGACACATCTTGGTTGAACATGTCCCTATGGTCACATTATTTTCAATCTTTTCTTGGGGTACCATCATTTTTGTCCAGGCCTGTTTCATGAGTTTGTTTTTTTTAAATAATTCTGTTGAACCACAATTCAAAAGCATAGTCTGATTTTCATTGGTTAATTTTGATAGAATTTTTATTTACCACTTTTGTCAGATTCAAGTTATTTCTGTGACCATTGTGGGTTTTTCTTTCATTAACAGAGGGGTACCAACAATTTTGTCCATGTCTGTATAGCACTTTCAACTGTAGGGGGAAAACCCCACAACTGCAGAAAGGCCCCAGCAATCACATGATCCCGTGAGCACCACTCAACAACGATGGAGAGGAAAAACTCCCTTTTAGCAGGAAGAAACTGCCAGCAGAACCAGGCTCAGGGAGGGACAGTCATCTGCTGCGACTGGCTGGCGGGGGGTAGGAAAAAAGAAAAGAAAAGACATGTAGCTAGCAAACAGCCTGGAGGTGAGCAGGAGCAGCTGGAATCAGTCAAAACAGAGCTGCTGTATGTTAACGTCAGAGTCTGTTCAGAAAAGTGTTGTTGGCATGACCTGACAGTTATGACTACTACCAGTAATTACTGCTGATATACAGTGGGGTAAAAAAGTATTTAGTCAGCCACCAATTGTGCAAGTTCTCCCACTTAAAAGATGAGAGAGGTCTCCAATTTTCATCATAGGTATACCTCAACTATGAGAGACAAAATAAGGGAAAAAAAAATCCAGAAAATCACGATGAAGGATTTTTAATGAATTAATTGGTAAATTCCTCGGTAAAATAAGTATTTGGTCAATAACAAAAGTTCAGCTCAATACTTTGTTATATACCCTTTGTTGGCAATGACAGAGGTCAAACGTTTTCTGTAAGTCTTCACAAGGTTTTCACACACTGTTGCTGGTATTTTGGCCCATTCCTCCATGCAGATCTCCTCTAGAGCAGTGATGTTTTGGGGCTGTCGCTGGGCAACACGGACTTTCAACTCCCTCCAAAGATTTTCTATGGGGTTGAGATCTGGAGACTGGCTAGGCCACTCTAGGACCTTGAAATGCTTCTTACAAAGCCACTCCTTCGTTGCCCGAGCGGTGTGTTTGGGATCATTGTCATGCTGAAAGACCCAGCCACGTTTCCTCTTCAATGCCCTTGCTGGTGGAAGGAGGTTTTCACTCAAAATCTCACGATACATGGCCCCATTCATTCTTTCCTTTACACAGATCAGTCGTCCTGGTCCCTTTGCAGAAAAACAGCCCCAAAGCATGATGTTTTCACCCCCATGCTTCACAGTAGGTATGGTGTTCTTTTTCCTCCAAACACGACAAGTTGAGTTTTTACCAAAAAGTTCTATTTTGGTTTCATCTGACCATATGGCATTCTTCCAATCCTCTTCTGGATCATCCAAATGCTCTCTAGCAAACTTCAGACGGGCCTGGACATGTACTGGCTTAAGCAGGGGGACACGTCTGGCACTGCAGGATTTGAGTCCCTGGTGGCGTAGTGTGTTACTGATGGTAGCCTTTGTTACTTTGGTCCCAGCTCTCTGCAGGTCATTCACTAGGTCCCCCCATGTGGTTCTGGGATTTTTGCTCACCGTTCTCGTGATCATTTTGACCCCACGGGGGGAGATCTTGCGTGGAGCCCCAGATCGAGGGAGATTATCAGTGGTCTTGTATGTCTTCCATTTTCTAATAATTGCTCCCACAGTTGATTTCTTCACACCAAGCTGCTTACCTATTGCAGATTCAGTCTTCCCAGCCTGGTGCAGGTCTACAATTTTGTTTCTGGTGTCCTTTGACAGCTCTTTGGTCTTGGCCATAGTGGAGTTTGGAGTCTGACTGTTTGAGGTTGTGGACAGGTGTCTTTTATACTGATAACGAGTTCAAACAGGTGCCACTAATACAGGTAACGAGTGGAGGACAGAGGAGCCTCTTAAAGAAGTTGTTACAGGTCTGTGAGAGCCAGAAATCTTGCTTGTTTGTAGGTGACTAAATACTTATTTTACCGAGGAATTTACCAATTAATTCATTAAAAATCCTTCAATGTAATTTTCTGGATTTTTTTTCTTCTCATTTTGTCTCTCATAGTTGAGGTATACCTATGATGAAAATTGGAGACCTCTCTCATCTTTTAAGTGGGAGAACTTGCACAATTGGTGGCTGACTAAATACATTTTTGCCCCACTGTAGTTTACTACCATTGCTACTGTACAGAGAGCTGATGCAGAAATTTCCCTTCTTTCATGTAAAATGAATGGGGTTTTTTTTTGGGGGGGGGGGGTAGAGCTGTTTTAAGTTACGGTCATAAATACCTTTACAACGGCTGCGAACACCATACAAACCATTTTTGGACCATTTCGTACGGCCTTCTTGAGGTGGCCCTAGGAGAAGCCAGCATTTGTAGACTGAGTTTGTGGTCAGGATGATGGTTTTGTCCATGAGTTCTACAAACGGCCCACAAAAACCCCTCATCATAGAGCCAACATCTTGTGTAGTTCTTATGATATTCCTAAGGCTGCCCTAAGTATGTCTCAAGAACACCTCAAGTTGTTCTTGAGGGCCCCTTACAGCAGTCGTACAAAACATAAGGCAGTAGTGAGGCGCTCATAAGGTGGAAGTACGTGTTTCGTGCTGACAAAATGTGCCAAAAGCTGGAAGGTCTTCCTGCCAACAACTTGTCATGTGAGTTGCACAAAAATTTTCACAAGATGGAAGTAAGTATGCTGTAGAAAGATCCTAAGGCACCCCTATGAAGAATGTAAGAACTCTAGGGCCATCATATGACAGAAAAGCGCCTCATTTGTCAGGAATGCCTCAAGTTGCTCTTGCAAATTGATCAGCAGCTGTAAGAAACTCTGCCCCCCTCCACGAATGTCTGTGAACTCCAGAATTATAGAAACTTGGGGATTCTTTCGAACCCATTGCTGGTAAGAATCAGTGTGAGTGTAGGTTTAGGAGCAGTTCTGAAAATGGACCCTTTAAATCAAAATTTCTGTCTTTAGGTGTTGTAAGCTAAAATCAAACCTGTAATAACATTTAACGGGGAAATGTCCAAGACACATTAAGCATTTTAAAAAAAAATGTAACCCTCAATATGCACAGAAAGGAGTGAGAAAGAAATTTGAGGAAAAACAAATACACAAAGGGAAAAAAATCCAGTCGTGACATCTGTACCCTACCTGTCTACAGTTTTATGGGAGTTTAAATGGTGGTGGTGCTAGGGGACTAATTAGGGCAACCAGTTTACCATCTCTGGTTTATTTCCAGTCTTGTAACTTTATCCAGGATCTCATGTTGGATGTATGAGTGTTCATGAAGTCATTTGTGTTTCAGGTCCGATCGAGCAGCTGCCGGACTACAACCAGATCCACAGTGGGATGTTCTGGATAACAAACTGAACACACTGAGAAATCAACCACTGTATAGAAAAGAAGAAGCAGTATTTAAGTCTCCTGTGTAGTTATTTTCCTTTTATTATAAAATAAAGACCAACACAATAATGTTAAAATAACAGACTCTCTTCTCTGGGTGGTTTGTCATTTTTTACTCTTGGCTGCCACTTGTTCCTGAGCAGCTTTCTTGGCTTTAACCATCTCCACCAGGTCCTGTGGAGACAAAACAGGAAGGACAGAGGCATCATGGGTACTGTAGTTTAGAATACTACTGTTCAGTGGAGCTGGAACCAAATGTTGTATAAGCGACTTTCGTATCTCGGCTCGCGCAAAGCATCATGGGAACGTGGCTACCAAACACGCTTGCATTCACTGCCACGTTGCAGAAATTGGCCAAAATGCCCCCCCGTATGTATGCTGACAGAATTTTTGTTGTCAAAGGACCAAGCACCCTTACTTGTGAGACTCCAAAACGACTACAAAGAAGGTAAACGAGTGGTTTGACAGCTCAACTTTGGTTTTATCGTTTTGAGTAAATTTCACTACAAGGCATAGCCTGCTTACTTAGATCTATAGGTCAATACTACTATAGTTTAAGTACCACACGTTTTCAATGATTTGCAATTTTATTTTATACCAGCCTGCTTATCAATGGCCTTAATTACATGTGTGTGTAGATCAAGCTTCATTACCAGTATACAAAGAACTAGATCCAGGCCTGCCTGTCCGTACCTACTACTTCAGGGTTTAGACTCCTGTCAGTTAGGCTAGAACTTGAACAAAACACAACATTATTTAATTATGTTATAATATAGACTGACTGCTTTAATCCAGCAATTACGTCCGTCCGGATCCTTCAGCTCCGTGGGGAATGTATATAACGTGAATGGTGGTGGACATGTGCACACGCTGGTCCCGAAGTTACATGCATATATCAGGGATGGCAACAGGAAATTCTGATTTCAGCTGAAATCTAATTTGGTCGATTGACTTATGGGGGGGCCGGGGGGGCGCAGCCCCCCTGAAGCTGGGAGGTTTTCAGTAAAATACAAGTAATTTAGACTGAAAACAATGATTAAAAAAATGAAATACTAGACTTAGATAAATCATTAAATTTAATGAAAAGTTAACTTACTTTTTCTTCAATGTTTTCTCACTGTCTTTAGTCCAACATATTTAACAGTTCTATTAGAGTTTTTTTACACTATTTACACTGGTCACCAAGTCACTTCTAATGTGAAACTTTCTTCCTTTTGGCAGCAAGCTGTGTCAGTCTCTGAACTTTGAACTCCATCTCCTTTTCTGGTTTCTTCAGAAACTGTCCGAGTGTTTCTGTTACCTCATTGAACTTTGAGCCAATTTTCACCTTTACTGTCACTTCGCCCCCCGAAGCTCCTGGGTTTTTATGATTTTTAAGTACCAGAACTGTGCTTACATGACATAAAACAAACAGCTGAATGCCACTTATTACTGTATAATATTGACTTATGTTCCAAGAAGATAGCATTCCTAAACTAGAAAAGCACTCGGAGCGCATCCCTCCGCCAAGGCTCCTTCCGTTTGTCATGGATCAACTCCAAAATGTAATGGTTTTGTGTGTAGGCCTATAGCCACTTGTGGTGAAAATTGCATCAAAGTCTGTCCATCAGTTTTGGCGTATTGTTGCTAACACAATGTGAGAAGATAAGAGCCTTGGCTGAGGTATGCATTCTCAGATCATCACCAAAATATAATGGGTTCCTCTCTAGCCCAAGAACCACCTCTGGTGAAAATTTTATCCAAATCCATCCAGTAGTTTTTGTGTAATCCTGCTGCACAAATACAAAAAAGCCCTTGATGGAGGTATGCACTCTCAGATCATCACCAAAATCTAATCATCTGTTCCCCATGCCATTGCACACCTTTCCTGAAAATTTCATGAAAATCCGTCCATCACTTTTCCTTGCTAACAAACAGACAGACCGACAAACCAACGCCGATGAAAACATAACCTCCTTGGCGGAGGTAAATATTCCAACAAGCATTATCCCTCACATGCTTTAACACTTGATCAAATCAAAATCAGTTAATTTTATCTATTCCATAATAGAAATAAAATTCCAACATACCATTACTTTTTATAATTTCAGCATTCATTTCAGATCACCAGTTTCAATCTCCATTGAGTCTTGAGCAGCTCATTTTCCTCCCCCGCGCAGCCCAGCTCATACAGCCGCTGTACGCTGCACTCAAACGGAAACCGGCGGACAGAGTCGACTGGACTCCTGAACGGGAGCAGGCGTTCTGGGGTTAAAACAGCGCTCATTACCCACGTCTCGGACATGGGCATAGCGGCCGTCGTGGAGCAATGCGTTGCCGGTTCTTGGCAGCCGCTCACCTTTTTTTTAAGCAGGTCTTTGCACGACAGTGAGCGTAAATACAGCGTGTTCGACAGAGACTTAATGGCTCTCTACCTGGCATACGCCACTTCCAGTTCTGGCTGAAAGGGCGCATCTTCACCGAGTTCATGGACCACAAGCCGCTAACGTACTTAACGTACATATAAAAATAAAGCGGAATTCGGTGAATTACAGGAAAAATCACATCCCTGAGAACAAGCCAAAATGAATTTTTGACAAAGCATACGAGCCATTTGATTGGTCCAATCGTTTGCAACTATCCAATCGCAGGGCTGTTTACAATACAGCAGTAGCTTGAGTACATCCGGGTTATCGCGAGACTTCGGGGAAGCGCCGAGCGCGTATGTTTTTTTTTCCAAACTTTATTGAGAACAAGGTAAAGGTACAAAATTATGACATAGATGATGATAAAATCGGCGGAAAATTGCCATCCCTGATATATGCTACAAGTTTGCTTTTTCCACCGCTCTAGATGATACATGCCGTTCCCACACTTCACTACGGCACAATGTGCACCTGGCATAACGGAGATTTAAAGCTGTATGCCATACAACATATCGTCGTATGACATAGGCCGTATGACATAAGCCGTATCATGTATCGTCACTTCCTGTGTTGCTGGCTGTCTGTGGTTTGCCCCATTCTCCCAAGGATTTTACCTTTAATTATATTTTAATCACTTTTTTGAATGAATGAATAAGGTTTATTGTCAATACTACCATACGTGCAATACATACAGGAGAACTGAAATTTGACTTGGCATTGGGCGCGCTCTAAGCACATCCCAGGCCGCGGCAGCCCGAAGGCGCCAGTCGAAACAGTGGGGGGTAAAGGGGGAGGGGGAGGGTAGGGAAACACAATAGGCAGAGAGAAAAAAGCATTGTTGATCAAAATAAAGCTCATTTTATGACAAATTGTGATTACAAGAAAAAAACTCTAATGCACAATTAGCAGACAATAGAGATCACACAATGACAAAGCAGTACAGAGAGAGTGTGAGTGTGTGTGTGTCAATGTATGTTTGTATCAGTCTTGTAATGTTGTATGCAGTGTGTAGTGTGGGTGTGTCAATTGCTAGTGAACAGCAGAGGGCGCCTCCTGGCAGTGGATGGATGTTAATCATGTGATCTATAGCAGTCCAGAGTCTCTCTCTCTTGCTTGCAGAAGACACATGGTAACACTGTCCTTGAAGAGTCCAGTCTGTTGAAACAACAGCAATTGTTTGTCGATTGTTTGGGTTAAAGCCAGCCGCTACTCCTGCCTTATCTTCATCGAGGAGGAATGTAAGCAGGGCACCAAAAAAACAAGGTCAAATCTGCACAGTGCACACAGAGAATAGAATTTTCCTCTCTCATGCGTTTCTGCGCTTCATAATTTCCATATACAGGCTTAAAAAAACATTCCTGGAGAGCACTAGCGACTCGCAAGATGTATTCCACCATCTGAATCAGTTACCATTCAGTTCACCATGCCGCTGTTCGTGCCCTCCCCAACTGGTCGAATTTGGTGAAGGAGCTTGCCTGGGTCCGTGTTGAACAGCTCCTTTACCATCCACAATTTCTGATACATCAGGAACTCCAAAGCCAAAAGTAGAAAGTCCTGTGATCATAGCCAATAGATGTCTTCTGCATCTCCAATCTTACAGACACATGCGTTCCCAATGTTCATGAGTCTTCCCCTTGGATCCCCCTTGGCCCGATCTTCTTTTAAAGGGGTGACAATCACATTTAAGCCGCTTTCCAGATCCATAATTTCCGTTTATATAAAGATTCAGCAGAAGAAGAGCGACTAAACACAGACAAAAACGCAACATTGCAAGCTGGGATCAGAAGGGAGAGGATTAGGAGGGAGAGGAGGAAGAAAGGCGTCTGCTCTCTCTGAACGCCGGAAGGAAAATACCATCTACCGTTAGCTCTCACTTCTGTTTATCAAGCCTCTTGCACCTGTGTGCGCACTCAGTATCATCTAATCACCCTCCATAGCCTTCTGTTCACCTTTCATCGGTGTTTCTGTTAGCTTCGGGTTAGCCACTAGCTATGGCTACTAGCTCTCCTTCCTCTCCTCCTCTGGTGTGCTCTCTCTGTCAGATGTTTAGCTACACCTCTGCCTCTTTTAGTGATAACGGTAAATGTAATAAATGTCTTTTTGAGGCACTCGAGGCGAGGTTGTCTGATTTGGAATCCCGGCTCCGCTGCATTGAAACACTGTCTGTGCCAGTTAATCTTGACGGACATCCCTTAGCTGCAGCGGAGCTCCCTAGCATAGGGCGGCCTGCTAGCGGTCCTCCGGTCCTCCTCAGCAGTGAGGAGACTGGGTGGGTGACTGAGAAGAAAGCCTAGCCGCAAAGCCCCGGTTAGCCACCAACCTGTTCATCTTTCTAATCGTTTTTCCCCGCTCAGCGACACACCCACTGAGGAAAAAACTCTGATCACTGGCGACTCTGTAGTCAGAAACGTGAACCTAGAGACTCCAGCGGCCACAGTCAAATGCATTCCTGGGGCCAGAGCAGGCGACATTGAGTCAAATTTGAAAATGCTGGCTAAAAGTAACTGTAAATATTCCACAATTGTTATTCACACTGGCATTAACGACGTCCGACTCCTGCAGTTGGAAGTCTCAAAACTTAATGTAGAATCGGTGTGTGACTTTGCAAAAACCATGTCTGCCTCTGTAGTATTCTCTGGGCCCCTCCCCAATCTGACCAGTGATGGCATGTTTAGCCGCTTGTCATCCTTCAACCGCTGGCTGTCTGTGTGGTGTCCTGCAAATAGCGTGGGCTACATAGACAATTGGAACTTATTTTGGGGAAAATAAGTTCCAATTGTCTTAGACAATTAGACGAGATGGCGTCCATCCCACTTTGGATGGTGCTTCTCATTTATCTAACAATCTGGCATCATTTTTATCCAAATGTTCAAAATCTTGACAACTCAGAGTTGGGACCAGGAAGCAGAGTCGTAGTCTTACACGCCTCTCTGCAGCTCCTCTTCATCCGCCACCCCTCAGCTTAGCCCCTGTCTTCCCCATCAGAGAATCATTGTCTGCTCCAAAGTAAAATATAATGTATAAGCATCCCAAAGTGATTAAGCAAAAAGTTGGTAAAACACAAAATTAAACATGAAGGCTCTAAATTGAATGATTTGGCCTCTGTTCCTCCTCATAATTTAAAAATTAAATGCAGTTTGTTAAATATTAGGTCTCTAACTCCCAAGTCTCTGTTAGTCCATGATCTGTTAATTGATCATCAGATTGATTTAATTTCCCTGACAGAGACTTGGTTAGGGAAAGAGGATTATGTTGGTTTAAATGAATCAACTCCCTCTGGTTATTTAAACTGTCAAAATCCCAGAAGTTCTGGTCGTGGAGGAGGAATAGCAACAATTTACCATTCCAAATTACTAGTTAATGTAAAGCAAAATACACGTTATAATTCCTTTGAGGACCTGGTCCTCAGTATTGGGCATTTTAGCAATTTTAGGCTAAACCCAATTTTATTTGCCATAGTTTATCATCCTCCATCAACCTACTCAGAATTTTTATCCGAATTTGCCAAATTCTTAGCTGATTTAGTGCTGAAATCAGAATAAGTACAGTAGGAGACTTTAATATGCAGTACATGTGGATGTAGATAGTGACTGCCTTAATTTGGCATTTAATTCAATATTAGACTCGACTGGGTTTTCTCAGAAAGTAGGAAATTCTACTCATTATCTCCACCATACGTTGGACCTTGTTCTGACATATGGCATAGAAATAAAAATCTTGTAGTGTCTCCTCATAACCCTGTACTGTCAGACCATTGTCTGTTAACCTTTGATTTTACTATTTCTGACTATTTGGCTCCTAAGGAAAAATATTACTACAGTAGATGCCTCTCAGATGATGCTGTTACCAAATTTATGCAGATTGTTTCCTCTATGCCATGTGTCAACACAATGGAAATAAGCTATAGACAGCTTGCTCCTTCTGTAATTGATAACATGGTGGATAGTGTTACAGCTTCTCTGTATCAGACTCCAGACATGGTGGCCCCTTTAAAAAAGAAAAAGTCTAATCAGAGATTTCTAACTCCTTGGTTCAACACTTAGCTTAAAACAGAAGACTCGTCAACTAGAAAGAAAATGGCGCTCCACTAATTTAGATGAATTCTATTTACCTTGGAGAAATCATCTTTTAATTTATAAAAAAATCTCTAAGAAAAGCTAGAACGAGTTATTATTCTGCATTAATAGAAGAGAACAAGAATAATCCCAGGTTTCTTTTCAGCACTGTAGCCAGGCTGACAGACTCAGTACTCTGTCAATCCTAGCATTCCCTTAGAGCTTACTAGTCAGGACTTTATGAACTTTTTCAATAATAAAATTTCATCTATCAGAGATAAAATTAGTCAGATTCTTCCCACCGTTAACTTAAATACAGTAACTACTATAACTCCTTCAAATGACATCTGTTTGAATCTGTTTACTCAAATTGACCTTTGTGAGTTAGACAAAATAGTTTCCTCATCCAATCCTTCAACTTGTCTTTTAGACCCTATTCCTACCAGGTTATTTAAAGAAGTCTTCCCATTTATTGGTAGCTTTATTCTTCAAATAATCAATTCTTCATTAACTTTAGGCCATGTACAGCAGGCTTTTAAAACTGCTGTAATCAAACCCTTACTCAAAAAGCCAACGCTGGATCCAGGAGTTTTAGCGAACTATAGACCAATCTCTAATCTCCCTTTCATTTCAAAAATCTTAGAAAGAGTTGTTGCTACGCAATTATTTGACCACTTGCAGGGAAATGGTTTACTTGAAGAGTTTCAATCTGGGTTTAGAATCCATCATAGTACTGAAGCAGCCTTAGTGAAGGTCACTAATGACCTCCCGATCGCATCTGATAATGGACTAGTTTCTGTACTTGTCCTTTTAGACCTTAGTGCAGCTTTTGATAGTATCAATCATGTTGGACTTAATGAAACTTCGTTGCAGTGGTTTAGATCTTATTTATTTGATAGGTTCCAGTTTTTTCATGTCAATAATGAGTTTTCTTTCAACTCAAAGCTCAGTCATGGAGTTCCACAGGGATCTGTGCTAGGCCCTACTCTTTTTAGTTTATATATGCTTCCGTTAGGCAACATTATTAGACAACACTGTATACATTTTCATTGTTATGCAAATGACACACAATTATACCTGTCAATGAAGCCAGATGATCGTAATCAATTAGCCAAGTTAGAGGCCTGTCTTAAGGAAATCAAAGCTTGGATGACTTGTAATTTCCTGCTATTAAATTCAGATAAGACTGAAGTCATTCTTGTTGGTCCAAAAAACCTTAGAAATACCTTTCCAAATCAAACTTTTGGTTTGGATGCAGTTACACTTTCTCTTAATAGCTCTGTGAGGAACCTTGGAGTTATTTTTGATCAAAATCTGTTTTTCAATTCACATGTTAAATTCGTTTCTAAGACTGCCTTCTATCATTTGCCAAATATTGCCAAGTTTAGGAGCATCTTGTCTCAGTGATGCTGAGAAACTGATCCACGCTTTTGTTAGCTCTAGATTAGATTATTGTAACTCTTTATTATCATCAGGTTGTCCTAAAACATCTCTAAAAAGTCTTCAGTTGATCCAAAATGCTGCAGCAAGAGTTTTAACAGGTACTAGAAAGGGGGTTGCACGGTGGCGCAGTGGTTAGCACTGCGGCAGCACAGTTTACCCTTGGCCGGGGGATTGTGGGGATCGTGGGATCGTGGGTTCGATCCCAGCCCCCGACCAACAGTGATCTGTGTGGAGTTTGCATGTTCTCCCCGTGTTGCGTGGGTTTACTCCGGGATTTCTCCGGTTTCCTCCCACATGCCAAAAACATGCATGTTAGGTTAATTGGCTGTTCTAAATTGTCCCTAGATATCTGTTTCCTATAGGCCCTTAGAATAGAGGGTTAGTATTAATGAAAGCGCTTTGAGTGGTCTTTGTGACTTGAAAAGCGCTATATAAGTGCAGGTTAGTTAATTAGTAGTTAGTTAGAAAGAGAGATCATCTCTCTCCTGTTCTGGCCTCCCTTCATTGGCTTCCCATAGAGTTTAGAAGTTTAAAATCCTTCTTCTCACTTTCAAAGTTCTAAGCAATCAGGCCCCTTTTTATTTAAAAGATCTGATATTACCATATTATCCTAACGGAGCACTACGCTCCCAAAATGCTGGATTACTTGTAATACCTAGAATCTCCAAATGTACAATGGGGGGCAGAGCCTTCAATTATCAAGCTCCTCTCTTGTGGAACCAGCTGCCAATCTGGATTCGGGAGACAGACTCCATCTGTTTTTAAGAATACGGTTAAAACCTTCCTTTTTGATATAGCCTACAGTTAGGGAGGGATCATGTGTTTCTGAACCCTCCCTTAGTTAAGCTGCTATTAGGTTTAGTCAGCCGGGGGACCTCCAGTAATGCACTGGACTTCGCTCCTTTCTTCACTCTCAATGAATTTTTTTTTTTTTGCTGGTCATTAACATCTGTTTGTTCTCTCCCATAGATTGAGTCCCCATCGTGCTGTTTGCTCTCTACATGTCTGTTCTTTTCATCTTCTCTATCCCCTCACCCCCCAGCCAGTCGCAGCAGATGACTGCCCCTCCCTGAGCCTGGTTCTGCTGGAAGTTTCTTCCTGTTAAAAGGGAGTTTTTCCTCTCCACCGTTGCCAATTGCTGCTCACAGGGGATCGCCTGATTGCTGGGGTCTTTCTGCAACTGTGGGGGTTCCCCCTACAGTTGATAGTGCTATGAGATGACTGTTGTTGTGAAATGGCGCTATATAAATAAAGTTGAATTGAACTTTAAACAGCAATTGTTCAGGTGTGACAGTACTGTCTCTATACAAAAGCAAGGCGGCTAGCAGAATGGTTGGTAGTCCTGACCTTTGAACCAGATGTCGGGTCACATAGTCCGCAAATGCACACTCCTAATGCGCAAGTCGCTTATTATATGGATATCAGAGATGGGTAGTAACCAGCTACATTTGCTCAAATAACAAAGAAACGTGCTTTTGATGTGATGGATTTGATTACAGTTCCAGAGAGCTCCTTTAAAAGGATAAAAAAAAATCTCAAAATTTACTGGGAAATGTGTGTTATACAAAAAAAAAAACAAAAACACTTAAGTTTTTGAGCAAGCCACAAATTCATAAGAAACTATTTTTTTAAACATAAAAAAAACTCAAGATTTACTGAAGGGAAACCTGATAAATGACAAGTGACATTTCTGAGAAGTCATCCTAAAGTCCCTCTGCATAACTGATGAATATTCTTATACAGAACTACTATCTGGTAGTACACATTAGGGCTGTGCGATATGACGATGTGCAGTGGTGTGAAAAAGTGTTTGCCCCCTTCCTGATTTCTCTTTTTTTTGTAAGTCACACTTAAATGTTTCAGATCAAACAAATTTAAATATTAGACAAAAGACAACACAAAATGGAGTTTTTAAATGAAGGTGTTTACTATTAAGGGAAAAAATCCAAACCTACAGTACATGACCCTGTGTGAGAAAGTGATTGCCCCCCATTAAAAAATAAATTAACTTGTTTATCACATCTTTGGAAAGCTGAGTTCAATTTCTCTAGCCACACCCAGGTCTGATTACTGCCACACCTGTTCTCAATCAAGAAATCACTTAAATAGGACCTGCCTGACAAAGTGAAGTGGACCAAAAGATCCTCAAAAGCCAGACATCATGCTGCAATCCCAAAAAATTCAGGAACAAATGAGAAACAAAGTAACAGAGATCTGTCCGTCTGGAAAAGGTTATAACGGTTATAAAGGTTATAAAAAGTAAAACCCAGCGCTACAAAAACAGCTTTGTTCCTGCTGCTGTCAAAGAGTTGAACTAGTTGTAACAACATATTGCACATAATTTAGGTACCTATTTATTAACTCCATTTTATATTTACTTATTTTTGTAGGATGTTATTTGGGTTCTAAATGTTTTATTGGGTTTTAGACCTTTGAGTTTTTAACCTCTTTGACTAGTTTTTAACTTTTTAATATGACCCTTCTCTCTTACCTCTGGTTTTTCTCCCATCTCTTTGTCTTTATACCCTGATTGATGGAGCCTTGAGTATTTTTATCATGTTTATAGTCAGCTTCATATGTGCCTGTGTTTGTGTCTATGTTGAATGTAATTGTGGCTTGTAAATATGGATGTCACCAGACTGCAAAACAAATCTACCTACAGGTACAAATAAAGTAACCTGAACCTGAACGCCATTTCTAAAGCTTTCGGACTGCAGCAAACCACAGTGAGAGCCATTATCCACAAATGGCCAAAACAAGGAACAGTGGTGAACCTTCCCAGGAGTGGCCAGCCAACCAAAATTTCCCCAAAAGCACAGCGACGACTCATCCAAGAGGTCAAAAGAACCCACAACAACATCCAAAGAACTGCAGGCCTCACTTGCCTCAGTTAAGGTCAGTGTTGGTAACTCCACCATAAGAAAGAGACTGGGCAAAAATGGCCTGCATGGCAGAGTTCCAAGATGAAAACCTGAGCAAAAAGAACATAAAGGCTCGTCTCAGTTTTGCCAGAAAACATCTTGATGATCCCCAAGACTTTTGGGAAAATCCTCTGTCGACTGACAAGTAAGTTGAACTTTTTGGAAGGCGTGTGTCCCATTACATCTGGCACACTTTGGTTCTGCAGCAGGACAATGATCCAAAACACACCAGCAAGTCCACCTCTGAATGACTTAAAGCAGACGGACAGTGACATATTTTTATTGAACCAATCAACTGATTGTATGAAAATATTCTATTCTGTCTATTCCAGCTATTTAATGTGTCACCAGCCTTCCATAAATGACCTTATTTGCTCATAGCTCAGCCTTCACTTGGTGAGGCTGCAGTACCGCCATCTCTCGATAGGTGCGGGCATTGGTGACGTCACCACAGCAATACAAAGAAAATGGCAGAACGAGAGCAAAGTGATTCGGACAGCGATTATTTTCTCGAGTTTGACGACCTCAATATAAATGATGACATTGAAAATGAGGAATCGGATGATGAAGTAGTTTTGGGTGGTGCTGAGGGGGTGTTCAGCCTTATTTGCGGGAAAGAAGTGAGGGTTCTGTTGCCTGCCTGTGCAGTGAGCCTCATCAGAGAAACATTCCCATCTGATCACTACAAGGGATTTTGCCTACCAAGATTAGATTTGTGAACAATGATATGTAAATAAAGTTTTGTAAAATCATATATTGAGTTTATTAATGTTCATGTCAATGTTATAATTCTCATAGTACAGCATTCATCAAAGTCACATGTCATATACATTTGAATAATTTGAACACACCAAATTCTTCTCAATTTGAAAAGAAATATTACGTACTATACCACCTTTGTATGAATGTTTGAAAACACAGCAGAAATATACAAAGAAATACAAAAATCAATGGAGTATCACTACAGGTTAAGAAAATAACTAGTTTCCAGATATAGCAATTATTATATTCCAATAAATAACATTTCACAGTTATAATGGGCACCATTTTATGGTAGAAAATTGGGGTTCCATTGTTAAAAGCACATTTCTCTTACAATCTTAGGCTTATATTTATTTTTCTTAGCAAATATGTTGCTTCCCTAAAAATTGAAAGCTGAACTGTCATTGGTAATTTCTTCTACTTTTACATGTTTGATTTTGAAAATCATCCATTGCTTGGAATTCATTTAAAATGTTTAGTAAACGTTTGCTGTGAATATTAAAAATACAAAACTTACCCTGTTTACTTCTCGTTTTCTGACAGCTGATTGCATCGGTAGATCACCGTGGCTTTTCACGCCACTGTCACTGACACTTGTCTCAGAGTCAGACTGGGGAATCGCGGGATATATAGTTGGAATAGCCGTTTTCTTTATCACCAATCTTTTTGTAAATTGCATCTTATTCTCTAAATCGCTGTAAACGAAATGTCTACTGCACATGTAGGGCGCTAACGAGGTGCAGGTGTGCGTGCAGCTGAGGCAGATCCCTGAGAGCGGCGAGCCGTGACACCTGCAAAATATATGTGGACAAGAAAGACTGACAAACCTGGGAACTATTTCACTGCAGTCTGCTTTAATACAGAAGCTGAAGCAATAGGGAACACTGTATGTCTCTGTAATTGAGAACTTTGCTTCTAAAAAAAACAGAGGAGGATGGACTTCCAATATAAGTAACCGGTGAGTTAAACTGTCTTTCTTCAGCATGTTTTTTCCCCCTAACCGTTCTTATGATCATGAAAATATTTGGTAATTCCGAGAAATATCCGTAATTGCCGATTTTAAAACGTAAACATCAAGTGTTGCATGAAGCAAAACACAGCAGGACCATCGCACCCGTAGACAACACAACGCCAAACCATATTAATTCGATTCCTGAAATCCTAATCTTCATAAATAATCTATTTGTAATCCACAAGTATTCCGAGAAATATCCGTAATCGCCAATTTTAAGACGTAAACGTCAAGTGTTGCATGAAGCAAAACACAGCACTGGCCGCCAACCGTGTGCGTGTGTTTGCCGGTGGTGACGTCACACAGTCAGTGGCCATCTTAGCCGCTGATCACTTGGCTGGGTCAGACAGCTCTCCACAACAGCGTACTTCAAGAGCGCATTGTCACCTTATGCGACATTCGTTGACACCAAAACATGTGCGGTTTGACTTAGCTCATCTCAGACAACAATTTGAGATATGAATTAGCGATATTGAATTTTCGTCTGTCCGTCTGCTTTAAGAAAAACAAAATGAAGACTTTGGAGTGGCCTAGTCAAAGTCCCCACCTGAATCCAATTAAGATGCTGTGGCATGGTCTTTAAAAGGCAGTTCATCCTCAAACCCTCTAATGTGGCTGAATTACAACAATTCTGCAAAGATGAGTGGGCCAAAATTCCTCCACAGCGCTGTAAAAGACTCTTTGCCAGTTATCACAAACGCTTGATTGCAGTTGTTGCTGCTAAGGGTGGCCCAACCAGTTATTAGGTTTAGGGGGCAATCACTTTTTCCACACAGGGCCATGTAGGTTTGGATTTTTTTTCCCTTAGTAATAAACACCTTCATTTAAAAACGGCATTTTCAGCTTTCGGGTGACATTTCAGGATGCACCTAAAATGCACTATAACCTTTACAGGTGAACTTAACTTGACCTTCTCCAACCTTTTGAATGCACATGTCCAACTGTTCAGTGTTCAGTACTCTTTGCATAACTTGCTGTTCTTTAACAAGGTGCTTAATGGCAAAATTCACAACAGGTGTTTGATCCATGAATTGACCAATAAATTTTCTGGTTCAATTAGAATTGGTATTTAAAAGGAACCCTGATTATATTGGCATGTTAGCTCTATATGCTTTATTTTGATGTTAGTAATATAACTATAATATAATTTTTTTGAAAATAATTCCCAGTTTTATATATTTTTAAAAAACTTTATTACGATGTAAATCGCCATTTTTGTTTACGTCGCAATGCATTCTGGGTAGTGACGTAGAATGGTTGCAGCTGTTTTTTCTGTCTTATACAAGCCAAGAAGCGAAGCTACGAACTACTGCCATTTGTCAGTGAAAATGCCACATTGCGCGGCTTTTGGATGTAATTTCCAATCAAAGGGAAATAAAGAGAGCGGGGTGAGCCTCCATAGCTTTCCTGAAGAGGGAAAGTGGAGGAAAAAGTGGGGCGGCAGCGGCTCAGCAGGTAGAGCAGGTCGTCTAATAACCCCATGGTTGGCGGTTCGCATCACGCTCTCCACAGATATCCTGCCGTTGTGTCCCTGGGCAAGACACTTCACCCGCATTGCCTCCAGTGCCCATAACACTGGGTATGAATGTGTAAAAATGTTTAAATGCTCGGTGGAGGCCGGAGAGGCCGTTGGCGTGGATTGGCAGCCACATTTCCCTCACGCTGAGTGTCTGTGATCAAGCGCTATAGCGCACGCTTGATAAAGCTGACATATGTATTAATCACGCTATGATAAAGCACAATATCACTCAAAGCGCACGCTTGGCTTGACATGTCGAAGATCTGGCTGGCAGTCATTTGGAACGACTGTGGAGCACTGCTTATGGACGTTCAACCCGCAGTCTGAGAAAGCAACAGAGAAATTGCTTTATGTTGCTGAGAGTCCATGTTTATCAGTTCAGTGCCCATCATGCTTGTAGACAATTTTTTGTGTTTGAGCATTCTATTGTTAGTAAATCAACAATATATAAGTTTCACCTTAAAATAATGCTTCCTCAAGTGCACGCTTGAGACACTCAAAGCGGAGAGACACTCGCGGAGCGGAGAGACACTCGAGCGCATGCTATATCGCTCAAGCGTGCGTTTGAGCGATATAGAGCTTTATCATAGCGTGATAAATATACAGTATATATATCAGCTTTATCAAGCGTGCGCTATAGCGCCTGATCACAGACACTCAGAGTGAGGGAAATGTGGCTGCCAATCCGCACCAACAGCCTCTCCGGCCACCACCGAGCATTTAAACAGTTTTACACATTCATACCCAGTGTTATGGGCATTGGAGGCAATGCGGGTGAAGTGTCTTGCTCAGGGACACAACGGCAGGATATCTGAGGAGAGCGTGATGCGAACCGCCAACCATGGGGTTATTAGACGACCTGTTCTACCTGCTGAGCCGCTGCCGCCCCACTTTTTCCTCCACTTTCCCTCTTCAGGAAAGCTATGGAGGCTCACCCCGCTCTCTTTATTTCCCTTTGATTGGAAATTACATCCAAAAGCTGCGCAGTGTGGCATTTTCACTGACAGATGGCAGTAGTTCGTAGCTTCGCTTCTTGGCTTGTATAAGACAGAAAAAATGGCTGCAACCATTCTACATCACTACCCAGAATGCATTGCGACGTAAACAAAAATGGCGATTTACATCGTAATAAAGTTTTTTAAAAATATATAAAACTGTGAATTATTTTCAAAAAAAATTATATTATACTTACATTACTAACATAAAAATAAAGCATATAGAGCTAACATGCCAATATAATCGGGGTTCCTTTTAAACAGTTTTCTTCATCATGCTGTTCACATTTTGACATCATGAGACCAAGAGGACACCTAACAAATGATCAACAGCACCTCGCCATTGCGAGGCTTCAAACAGGATGTTCTCAGAGGGAAGTGGCCACTGAGCTTAGAGTGTCATCAGCAGGTTGCAACAGAGATACAGAGAGACTGGAAGCATCATAGAAAGGCATAAAAGTCCTTTGGCCACATCCCACGCTGATGACCGCTTCATTGTGAAAAGTGCCCTGCAGAACCGGATGATGAATGCCACTCCAGGCACATTTAAGGGAGGTGAAAGGCACCCAAGTGTCATGTCAGACCATTGGAATCGTTTATCAGCGTAGTCTGTGTGCTGGACGACTTGTACCTGACCACACCATTAGGCACGTGTCATCGTCTTGCATGGACCAGGAAGCATTTACGCTGGACGAGGGACCAGTGGACCTCAGTGCCGTTCTCTGAGAAAAGTCAATTCATGTTGAGCAGAAATGATGGCTGCCAACGATGTTGGAGACGTCAAGGAGAGCACTATGCATCAGTCACTGTTGTCACCAGACGAGCCTTTGGCGGTGGTGGTGTTACAGTCTGTGCAGGTGTGTCTAGTCAAAATGGACCAGCCCTACACCTTGTGAATGGTACAGTGACAAGCCGATACTACCTGAATAACACCATTAATCCAGTCATTCTGCCCTTGCATGAACAAGACAGGCCTAATTTTATCTTCATGGACAACAATGCTCCAGATCATTGAGGTCACATCATTAGGGAATGGCTGTTGGAGGCTGGGGTACCTCAAATGGAGTGGCCTGCACTTTCTCCAGACTTGAATCCCCTAGAAAACCTATGGGATCAGCTGAGTCGCCATGTAGAGGCTTGTAACCCTGCACCCCACAACCTCAATGACCTGAGGGCCACCCTTCAGGAAGAGTGGAATGCCATGCCTCAGCAGATAAAAAGTCGACTTGTGAACAGCGTGAGACGTCGTCAAGCTGTAATTGATGCTCAAGGGCACATGACATGTTATTGAGACACTGACATTTTTTATTGGTTTTTGTTTCAATAAATTGAGATGAGGAAATCACCACTGCATGCTTCTACTTAAATGCCCTACTTTCATGATATTATTTCACTGTCGCGTGAACGTTTTACATTTTCCATTAATTTCACCCAAAAGCCAAATATCCCAAACTTTTTGTTAACAGTGTATGTGTCGTTATCGCGATATAAGATTACTTATATCGTGATATGAAATTTTGGTCATATCACACAGCCCTAAATGCACATCTGTCGCACCTTATAGCGTTTCATGCAGTCCTTCTTGCTGCGTTCAGGAACAGCAACGGCTATCTTCTCCCAGCGTTCTGGTGTGTTTACTGGGTAAGTCTTCAGGGCCTGTTCGAGAAGCTTCTGTTCCTCCGTTGTCCATGGTGCCACGTTACCGTCACTACCAGAGGCTGAAGACAACACACCAACCAACTGAATTACTTACTGTACTTTAATGGTGAAAAGGGGAGGATTACTACCAAAACAGACCAATAACTTCAAATAGACAGGTCCCCAGACTCACCGTCGAATCTCTCTGAGGGAGCGGCGTTGTCGATGGACGGCGGCACCGACGTGTGCTCTTTTTTAAACTTTTCAAACGCCTTCCTGTTGATTTCATCTTTCTGGACAGGATCTGAAGACAGAACAACACATCAGCTAACTTACCAATTACCATTCAAACAGTATAAATACCCCATAGGACCATCTCTCCCTGACCAGTTCAGTACACACAATCATAGGAAAGACTTAAGAGATGTCCAGAAGACATCTGTACGCAGACACAACACTTCACTTGTATGACATTTTGATTGTTTTGTAGCACCTTAACTACTGCATATCCACTTTGTACAGTTATACTGCAGATGTTCTTCTCATGTATGACTGTGTTTTTGTGACCCGCTGGGGGACTACAAATGCAAATTAGCAGTCCTACTAAATATGGCATACTGACATTTGTATTAATGTTCATTAATATGTAGTGTCCCTTTCAAATAAACATTAAACTACAAGATATCCAGAAGACAATCAAGGACACACTCCACAAGGAGGGTAAGACACAGTTGAAAAGGCTCATTGTTCAGAGTGCTGTATCAGAGCATATTAATGGAAAGCTGACTGAAGGAAAAAGTGTGGTAGCAAAAGGTGCACAAGCAACAGTTGACCATAACCTTGAGAGGATATTCATGAAAAGTTAATTTAAGAACTTGGGGGAGCTGGTGTCAGCATCAATAGCCACCACGCACAGACATCTTCAGGAAAGGAGGTACAGCTGTTGTGAACTAAGCCATTCCTGAACCAGAGACAACATCAGAAGAGTCTTAACTGGACTAAAGTGAAAAACAAATGGAATCTAAGGTGTTTAAAGTCCAGTGTGAAGTATCCAGTCTGATAATTGGGGGTGCCATGACATCTGCTGGTGCTGCTCTACTGTGTTTTACAAGTCCAAAGTCAACACTGCTGTCTACCAGGAAATTTTAGAGCACTTCATGCTTCAATCTGCTGAATAGCTTTATGGAGATGTGGATTTCCTTTTCCAACCAGACTCAGAACCAGCCTACCACACCAAAACTACTATGAAATGATTTGCTAACCATAATATTACTGATCTAACATGAACCTCACAGATTCTGTATGGAGGATAGTCAAGAGAAAGATGAGAAACACCCGACCAAAAATACAGATGAAAGCTGCTATCAAAGCAACTTTAGCTTCATGCCATGCCACACTATATTGATGCAGTAATTCATGGTAAAGGAGCCCCAACCAAATGAAGATCCAAAAGCCATATTTAAAACATGAGAACACTACTATTACTAACATGGACATGCCACTTAATTCTTCTAACTCAGCTGTTTTAAGTTTATTTTTAAGGCTCAAATCGTTTGAGGTTCTATGTGGACTTTTTTCCATTAAAAATGCTTTTTCTACTAGATGTGTGAATTTTCTGAAATAAAATTTGCAAATTTATAATTAACAAAAAATAAACTCAAACATGCATGGAAAATCTGAAACTTCTTGTAAATTTGCAGGGTCTCAAATTTCAGACCATCTTAAATCCACAGAGTCACTAGTTGGTCAAAAGAACCACAGCAGGTTCCAGACCCTTGTTTTCGTATCTTGACCTTCATTTGTGATCTTACCAAGTCGTTGGAGGTTCTTGGCTTTGTTGATGACGTCTTTGGCTGTTCTCTTAACCCCGCTGCAGGAGTGTAGGTTCATGTAGTTGGCAATGACTTCCCACCTACAATAAACACATTTCATTAATGTAAATGGTGAATGACAATAAGCCCTGTTCCCACCTCAGGAACCTTTTCAGTACCAGAAACTAGAAATGGTAGTTCCTGCTTTTCTTGTACATTCCCACCAAGAGGTACCTGATATTATTTTAATCTCTGCAATTCTCTTCAAGAACCTTTTTAACTCCAGCTTCACAGTCGGGAATCATCAATTTCTGGACTCTATTCCATTGTGATTCTTGACATTCTGAATCGATCCAATGTCAGTTCACTCAAGAAAATTACCATTCTAATAACTATTTTACTTACATAGGCCAACATCAGCCAGATGGCAATAAAAGATAATGTGATGCTGCTAAATAAGACTTCTAAATAGGGCTATGCGATATGACCAAAATTTCATATCACGATATACAGGTGCATCTCACTAAATCAGAATATCATCAAAAAGTTTATTTCAGTAATTCACTTCATAAAATGAAACTCATTAGAAAATAGATCCATTACAGACAGAGTGTTATATTTCAAGTGTTTCTTTCTTTTAATTTTGATGGTTATGGCTGACACATATCTGCCAACTTTTCAAACCTGAAAAGCCTAGTAGCTAGCCGGGGTCCAGGGGCCGCAGGTCCTGGTAGATCCAGGACAAAGTCCTGGTGGGGGGGTTCAGGGGGGCGAAGCCCCCCGACGCCAAACAAATATTAGCATTAAATCAAGTTAAAATGTGGCTAACAACCTCATATTTCTTCAATAATCATCTTTCTATTTTTCTTACGAAGAACATAGAAGAGTTTGCCGCTGGTGTCACTGGCATTGGCATTCGACTTGTGTTTTTTCGTTCCCACGTGGTCTTTCACATCGCTGATTCCTCCATGTCCGATCGAAAAATCTTGTCTACACAAAGTGCAGTTCGCGTAATTTTCACCCTTTCTTGAGCGAATAATAATTCCTGGAAATGCTTTGGAGTATTCCTCATGAAAAGACTAATTTTCGTTTGTGTTTCACGCTCATTTGTGATTTTTCTCCAGCAGATTCCATGATGAAAACATATACAATGCTGACCTAATTCCTTCGCGATTCCAAATGGAAACAATGGCTCCAGGGATGTGATTTGGGATTGGGGAAATTATCTGAAAATTTAGCAGGGGGTCTGGGAGACACAGTCCCCCAGCGGGGTCCGGAAGGGGCGCAAGCGTGTTCGACAGAGAGTTACTGGTTCGCCACCTGGCCATACGCCACTTCCAGTTCTGGCTGAAAGGGCACACCTTAGGCTCAGACCTCTCGCACATGCGCAATACACCTACAGGAAGCAGTGCCGATTGCCTTTGTTCTAAATTTAGATACGATTCCTAGCGATCTCATGTTTGGAATTGCTTTCGTGTTTTTTTTTACGATTTAAAATTTTTGACTGAATTTTTAGTGAAAAACCGTAATTTTGATTAATAAAGCCGTAACCCATAATGGGGTCTTGAAAACCGGAACCATTACGGCAAAACCGGAGTAGTTGGCAGGTATGCTGACAGCTCATGAAAAGAGCTGTCAGCCATGACCACAATGATGAATGGCTTAAGAAAAAAAAAATGAAGATTTTGCAGTGGCCTAGTCAAAAGTCCTGACCTGAATCCGACTGAGATGCTGTGGCATGACCTTAAAAAAGCGGTTCATGTTCAAAGCCCTCCAATGTGGCTGAATTACAACAATTCTGCAAAGATAAGTAGGCCAAAATTCCTCCACAGCGCTGTAAAAGACTCATTGCCAGTTATCGCAAACGCTTGATTGCAGTTGTTGCTGCTAAGGGTGGCCCAACCAGTTATTAGGTTTAGGGGGCAATCACTTTTTCACACAGGGCCATGTAGGTTAGGATTTTTTTTCCCTCAATAATAAACACCTTCATTTAAAAACTGCATTTTGTGTTTACTTGTGTTATCTTTGTCTAATATTTAAATTTGTTTGATGATCTGAAACATTTAAGTGTGACAAACATACAAAAAAATGAACTCAAGAAGGGGGCCAACACTTTCACACCACTGTACTTCATTGCATGTTTATCCATGCTTCCTATTCAAATGTGTGCTGAGATGAGGTGACCAAGGACCCACATTGCTTACAGGGTCAACTAGCGCGCATAACCTATCAGACAACAGAGAAGCCCAGCTCGTTCTGGGTTTGTCTGGATCTCCGGGGTACTGTGATGTTTAACATGCAACAGATGAAGCAGCTCACATTTTCCTGTTAAAACACTCTACTAGTGCATCTCAGTTCATTAGAATGTGAAAGTTATTTTTTTGTAATATAACTAAAAAAGATCAATTTTATGAAATTGGTAATAGTTTTTAAAATAAAAAAATCATGTCATCTGTAATTTACTAAGATGTAGCAGCACATAGGCTGCACGGTGGTGCAGTGGTTAGCACTGCGGCAGCACAGTTTACCCTCAGCCGGGGGATCATGGGGATCATGAGATCGTGGGTTCGATCCCTGCCCCCGGCCAACAGTGATCTGTGTGGAGTTTGCATGTTCTCCCCGTGTTTGCGTGGGTTTACTCCGGGATTTCTCCGGTTTCCTCCCACATGCCAAAAACATGCAGGTTAGGGAGTCAAGGGCCGCTTGCGCACGCAGCGACGGCAGCTGGTGGCTTGTCACCAGACTGCAGAACAAATCTACCTACGGGTACAAAATAAGTCCAAAAAAAAAAAAAAATAGTACACACTATACAGTACAAAATTTATTAAACTACAAAAAATGCCATTGTCTGTAATAAAAAAAAATTCAAATGGTACCATAAGTCATTGGGGAATATGATGTCCCCGTTTTATTCTGTATATCAAAAACAGTAATTAACTTTTTATATGTTATAAATGGAAAGGAGTGCTAGGCAGTCATGGAGTAGGCAAGTGCAATGCTAATGGAGAACTTCTACTTGCACTATGTTCAGAGTACAACCTTGTGATAACCAACACTACTTAAGCACAAGGACACACAAGAACGGCCGACACTGGACGCCTCCCACTTGAGGTGTTTTGGGCACGTCCCACTGGGAGGAGACCCCGGGGCAGACCCAGGACTCGGTGGAGAGACTATGTCTCCCAGCTGGTCTGGGAACGCCTTGGTATCCTCTCTGAAGAGCTGGAGCAGGTGGCTGGGGAGAGGGAAGTCTGGGCTTCTCTGCTTGAACTGCTACCTCTGAGACCCGGACCTCCGGAAAAGCGGTAGAAGATGGATGGATGGATGCACCCAAGACCCAAGCACTGGCACTTATTAGACTACATCATAGTGAGACAGAAGGGATGTATTGGACACCAGAGCAATGAGAGGCGTGGACTGTGGTACTGATCATGTTAAGCTGAGATCTAGATTAAGGATTTGCAGACGAAAATAGCACTGCAGGACTGGTGTGAAGCCACCACAGAAGCTAAACACTAGTGCACTGAAAAGCCAAAAGAAGCAGGAAGAACTTACACAGGAAATGGATGAAAACATGAAAGACTGGGACAGCAACAACTCAGAGAATGACACAGAAGAGAAATGGGCAACACTGAAGGATACGGTGTATCAGACTGCGACTGATATATTAGGCCACCCTGAGAGGAAACATCAAGATTGGTTTGATGAGCATGATGAGCACCTGAAGAAACTACTAGAAGCGAGGAATACAGCTAGGCAGGAAAACCTACAGTGTAACACAAGGTCAAAGAAGAAGAAATACTCAAAGGCTCAGAGTGAGCTACAGAAGTACACCAGAGAGATGAAGTCCAGCTGGTAGGATGAAAAAGCGGAGGAACTTCAAACTGCAGCAGACAGAAAGGACATGAAAAAATTCTTCACAGGTTTGAGAGAAATCTACGGCCCTAAACCAAGAGGATTGATCCAACTAAAGGCTATGGATGGCAAAACAGTTTTGCAGGAGAAAGACAAGATCCTGGACAGATTTGCAGACCACTTTGACCAACTACTAAACAACCCTGGAGATCTCACTAAAGAGGCTAAAGAAGCTCTAGTGCAGCGACCAGCTGTATCAAGTCTGGATGAACCACCAAATTTTGATGAACTAATGGCAGCTATCAGGACAACACAGGATGGTAAAGCTCCAGGAAGGGATGGAATTCCAGCAGAAGTGTGGAAATTTGGTGGTGTTCAGCTGACCAACTGCCTGCACAAGCTCATGCAAGAGATATGGGATGCCCAGAAAGTACCTCAAGACTGGAAGGATGCAATTATTGTGCCTTTGTTCAAGAAAGGTGACAGGAAAGATTGTGGAAATTACCGAGCTGGTAAGATTCTCTCACGTGTACTACTGAACAGACTCAATGAACACATCTCGCAGAATGTACTACTAGAAACCCAGTGCGGCTTTAGAAGTGGAAGAAGCACAATGGACATGATTTTCTGCTTGAAACAGGTTCAAGAAAAGTGCATCGAACAGAACATGCCGCTCTATGCAGTCTTCATAGACTTCAGTAAAGCCTTCGATACTGTTTCGCGACAAGGACTTTAGCAGGTAGTCATGAAATATGGCTGTTCAGAGAAGTTTGTGAGCCTGATCGAGGCACTCCATACAGGTATGCAAGCAAACGTGGCAATGAATGGTTCAGTATCTAAAGACTTTTCAGTAAGCAACGGGGTGAAACAAGCGTGTGTGCTGGCACCTAAACTCTTCTCGCTATATCTGGCATGCTTGAGGTGGCCTTCAAAGACACTTCAGAAGGAGTATACATTCAAACAAGGAAAGAAGCAGACTTGTTCAATGTGGCACAGTTTAAAGCCAAGAGTAAGACATCGATAAAGGTAGTAAGAGAAATGCTCTTTGCCGACGACAGTGCTCTAGTTGCACACAGCATGGAAGATATGCAATCTTTAGTGGAGAAATTTGCAAGAGCAGCTGGCCAATTCAGCCTCCAAATCAACATCAAGAAACAGAGTGCCTTTATCAACCACCAAAGTATCAATTATCAACATCACTACCAGAAGAGATCAGCATTGGCACAGAGTCACTAGTCAAGTGGTCACCACCAGAGTGGTGGCTCAGTTGGTAGAGCATCCGCCCCACACCCGGGAGGCAGGGGTTCAAATCCCAGCCAGGTCATGCCGAAGACCATATAAAAGTGGAACTTCCTGCCGTCCAGCTTGGTGCTCAGCAATAATGGAATGGAGGAGGGAAACCTGTGGCAGCGCCTTGCATGGCAGCGGCCCTCTGATTCTGCACTTGGGGTGTGTGTGATTGACACTGTAGATAGGTAAAGCACA
Organism: Pholidichthys leucotaenia; assembly: GCA_020510985.1. Classification (NCBI taxonomy): domain Eukaryota; kingdom Metazoa; phylum Chordata; class Actinopteri; order Cichliformes; family Pholidichthyidae; genus Pholidichthys; species Pholidichthys leucotaenia. The sequence continues at coordinate 2,554,104 of CM035845.1, forward strand.
AGCTCGTTCTACTGTAAATGATTGGTTGTACGGTTGAATGACAATAAGAGTGATTTTAAAAAAAAAGTGCAAGACTTTCAAGTACCTAGGGAGTACTGTTTAAGAGAATGCTAGGCTGGAAGATGAACTCTCTCTCAGAATGGGAAGAGCGAGCGCTGTGTTTGCAAACTTGAGGGAGAGACTGTGGAACAATCGACATGTGTCTATCCATGTGAAATACAAAGTGTACAGAGCGACAGTACTGGCTACTCTATTGTACGGTGCTGGAACTTGGACTGTCTACAGAGTGCAGGTGAAGAAACTCCACGTGTACATGATGAGACACCTTCGAGCCATCATGAACATCTCATGGAAAGACAAGATAACCAACACAGAAATGTAGAAACGAGCTGGTCTACCATCAATGGAAGACATGCTAATACAGATGAACCTGAGATGGCTCGGACATGTTGAGAGGATGGACCACCAGCGTCTCTCTTGGCAGTTACTCTACTCACAGTTATGCGAGGGCAAACGCAATCAGGGTAGACCAAGGCTCAGATTTAAAGACACTGTAAAAAGAAACTTGAAGAAGTTGGACATAGATAGGAGTTACTGGCAGCGGAAGGCTAAGGACAGAGCTGTGTGGAGGAATCTGATCAGACCTAAATGAAACAGTCATTGTCGCCCACGACAGACTGCTATGATGATGATGATGGAACCACATTCTTAAATGCAATTATAGAGTCCGCCAGCAGAGGGAGCTCTAATCGAAACCTAGTGCCGCTCTGTGAAGTGATGGAACAAGAGTGAGGGAGCCACGAGCAGGAGCAGCAGTGACAGTGTGCACTGGAGTGTTGTCAGATATGTCATGCATGTTAAGACTGCATTAATAGGCTGTAAGTAGCAGTAAATGTACAAAGTAGGCTGCTCTTAAACAAGAATAAATTGTACAGCTGAGGAGCTGCAGCATTTATTCTTGTTTGGCAGGTGAAGCCCATGTCAGCAATAAAAGTTCAGAGACTGGTTGTTGTAATCTTGATATATATATTTTTTTTTTGTTCTTCATTTATACCAGTGGCTCTTCAACTTTTTTAATTCCCCATTTTGGGGAGCCAGACATTACCAAGCCCACACAGCTACTTCTCTGCCCATCCACACCCACAATTAATCCATGAGCAAGCAAGGCCTCGTCATATTGCCTTTTCTTTTTGGCTTCTTTTGTTAATTAACATAAAGAATTTCTCTTTGTTCATCATTTTGATAGAGTTTTAAAAATTAGGTCATGGCATAATTTTATCACCCATCTTCTACTGCAGGGCTGTTTAATTACAAAATAAGTTGGGCCACAATTTGAAATCAAGACATGTAACTGGGCCACACATGTTCAGCAATCTGTTGAATACAATAAATTTCAAACCAACCCAGATTAATATGACAGAAAATATGCACTTTTTATTCATTGTCTTGGTTTTAAATGTGCGCTCGGCACTTGACAAAGGCACATCAAAAGTGTATAAAAACACATTAACTGCTGAGGTTGAGCAGAACTTAAAATCGTAGAAATATTTGTCCTCTTGAACAACAATTAAATAAATAGAATGAAAAAAAAATTAAAATTCCTTAAATAACCATTTTGGTCACATCTTATTCTAGCATATCTCAAAGTGCATAAAAACTCAATGTGCACTGTTAGCAGCATTAACATTTGTTTCCCTTTTGAAATAAAATATACTACATCCTGGCCATAACTGATCTTGGCACATCACAAAATGCATTTAGCTGAATAAAAACAGAACTTTCAAACACTTCAGTGCACCTCCCCCCAAATAAAAGATGGAATAACATGAACAAACATTGCATATCCACTATTGTGGTTTGTTTTACATCACCACATGAGAGTAGGAACCTCAGGGTACATGCTGGACAGATTGCCAGTTCAATGTAGGGCAGATATAATTTTATCAGTAATTTTAATTCTAATACGACTACAGCATTGTCCGTAGAACGCAAGTATCCCTGTCTGAAACAGGTATCCCAATCTGGCTTTACAGGCCCAAATGTAGGCTGTGTTTGAAAGTAGAATACAAAGAGGTGTAGCCTATATGGAGGCAATCACAATCACATTAGACTTTCACAAATACATATAGAAGGGACTAAATGGCACTAAGATTTATTTGACTGTGTGAATATTAATTACAAAATACCTAAATATTGAAACTGAATGGGACATCAAATATTAGCGACTGTTTCAGATCCCTTGTTTATGTTTGTCAGATCACTTATTTTCAATTCAATTCAATTCAACTTTATTTATATAGCGCCATTTCACAACAACAGTCATCTCATAGCACTATCAACTGTAGGGAGGACCCCCACAGTTGCAGAAAGACCCCAGCAATCAGGCGATCCCCTGTGAGCAAGCACTTGGCGACGGTGGAGAGGAAAAACTCCCTTTTAACAGGAAGAAACCTCCAGCAGAACCAGGCTCAGGGAGGGGCAGTCATCTGCTGCGACTGGCTGGGGGGTGAGGGGACAGAGAAGAAGAAAAGAACAGACATGTAGAGAGCAAACAGCACGATGGGGACTCAAGCTATGGGAGAGAACAAACAAATGTTAATGACCAGCAAAAAAAAAAAAATATTTCATAGAGAGTGAGGAAAGGAGTGAGGCCCAGTGCATTACTGGAGGTCCCCCGGCTGACTAAACCTATTAGCAGCATAACTAAGGGAGGGTTCAGAAACACATGATCCCTCCCTAATTGTAGGCTATATCAAAAAGGTAGGTTTTAGCCCTATTCTTAAAAACAGAGATCGAGTCTGACTCCCGAATCCAGATTGGCAGCTGATTCCACAGGAGAGGAGCTTGATAACTGAAGGCTCTGCCTCCCATTGTACTTTTGGAGATTCTAGGTATTACAAGTAAACCTGCATTTTGGGAGCGTAGTGCTCCGTTAGGATGATACGGTAGTATCAGATCTTTTAAATAAAAAGGAGCCTGATTGTTTAGAGCTTTGTAAGTAAGAAGAAGGATTTTAAACTTAATTCTAAACTCTATGGGAAGCCAATGAAGGGAGGCCAGAACCGGAGAGATATGATCTCTCTTTCTAGTACCTGTTAAAACTCTTGCTGCAGCATTTTGGATCAGCTGAAGACTTTTTAAAGATGTTTTAGGACAGCCTGATAATAAAGAATTACAATAATGTAATCTCGAGCTAACAAAAGCGTGGATCAGCTTCTCAGCATCACTCTGAGACAAGATGCTCCTAATCTTGGCAATATTACGCAAATGATAGAAGGCAGTCTTAGAAACAAATTTAATATGTGAATTGAAGGACAAATCCTGATCAAAAATAACTCCAAGGTTCCTCACAGAGCTATTAAGAGAAAGAGTAACTGCATCCAAACTGAAAGTTTGATTTGGAAAGGAATTTCTAAGGTTTTTTGGACCAACAAGAATGACTTCAGTCTTATCTGAATTTAATAGCAGGAAATTACAAGTCATCCAAGCTTTGATTTCCTTAAGACAGGCTTCTAACTTGGCTAATTGATTAGTATCATCTGGCTTCATTGACAGGTATAATTGTGTGTCATCTGCATAACAGTGAAAATGTATACAGTGCTTTCTAATAATGTTGCCTAACGGAAGCATATATAAACTAAAAACTATTTGTCTGATCTTTTATCACTTATATTCATAATAGTGAATTTTCACTTTGGGGAATGGGAGTAGTTCAGTCACCATTATAATTATTTCAGTTTATATCACTGTTCAGTGATGGAGTTCAGTGTAGTACTGAATTTCTTCTGTGTATCGTCAATAAACTCATGCAGTACTATAACAGGACACGTTTACAAACACTTGCGACCCACTGTAGTGCATCAATTTATATTTTAGCAATATTTTGTTATTAAAAGGTTTTTTTAAAACTGTGATCAACCAAATTGACTACAAAACACCCAACATCAATCAAGTACATCTATCCATTATTATACACAGCAGAAGAACCGGTTTGACTACAACTGTTGCATCAGTGTTGCCCATTTGTCAGTAAATATTTAACTAAAAATTATTTATGTCATTATTTGGGTGTTTTCATGTCCTGCGTTTGGTCGTCAAGTCATTCCAGCCATTCCACTCCATAATCATGGCGGTATTAAGTTTTTAATTTTTAGATACTCGCACAGAAGGGGGGACTCGCAGTGCTGCAAAGAACAGTGGTACCACACGGGTGAAGCAGAAGCAGGTACTCCCGTCTACTACTGACTGGGCAGGCTGGGCGTGCCTCCCTGCGAAGAACCATGGTCTGCCTGATCGGGCCACTGCTTCTCCCAGTGCGTTCTGTGTTGATACACCGGTGTTCTTTGTCATACCCAGTCTCCGCTGACACTCCGCCCAGTCTGCTGCACACCTCATGTTCTCCACATATTGCGAATTATCCTTTGGACCTATGCAATCACGGCAACTTCATGGTTTAATTTTTTTTGAGCCTTAAATCTTCAGTATTATCTTTTTCTAGTCAAATTTCTTGTTTTTCACTTCCTTGTTTTGTCCAGGGAACACTGGTGACGGACAGGTCGTGATGCCGTGTATTATCCAAACAGCACGAAGTCAATCCAAAACCCCGCCCACACTTAGTGAAGTCGGGGCAAAAAGAGACGCAGAGTGGTGACACAGCAGTGGTTAAACATTTGACAAAAATTACATATTTGAACTGAGCAACTCCATACTCGGGGATGCACACCCTCGTAACCTCAACAAAACACAAAATCTTAGGTCAGTCTGACGAACGGTTCAAGAGATATGCATGGACCAGACAGAGATTTTGTGCATTTATAGACAGATAAAACACTGAGTAGCTTTTAACTTTGCAGGAAATAACACCCCCCTTCCCCCCACGGTGGTAGAGCATCCGCCCCACACCCGGGAGGCAGGGGTTTAAATCCCAGCCGGGTCATACCAAAGACCATATAAAAATGGTACTTTCTGCCTTCTAGCATGGTGCTCAGCATAATGGAACAGGGAAAGTAAAGTTACACACAGAGCTACCAGAGGACTGACCCCCCACTGTAGCTTTCACTACTTACAGTAGCTGTGTGGCCTAGGGTCAGAGAAACAGAGATAGGCGCCGCCCCATACACCAAATGGTGTTCCACATGCTGTGGAAGGGAATTAACTAACTAACTAACTCCCCCCACGGTGGGTTTACATGTACTGTAAATCTGGCCTTCAGGAAATAAGGAAAAATTTCTTGTGGTCCTCACTACCACCAAAGTTACCCAGCCCTCATTTACACATGTGGACAAAATTGTTGGTACCCCTCTGTTAATGAAAGAAAAATCCACAATGGTCACAGAAATAACTTCAATCTGACAAAAGTGGTAATAAATAAAAATTTGATGAAAATTAACCAATGAAAATCAGACAATGCTTTTGAATTGTGGTTCAACAGAATTACTTTAAAAAACAAACTCATGAAACAGGCCTGGACAAAAATGATTGTACCCCTAGAAAAGATTGAAAATAATGTGACCATAGGGACATGTTCAACCAAGATGTGTCCTCTAATTAACATCACAGGTGTCTACAAACTT